>OU974069.1:10379329-11037564 GCA_918843875.1 Diadumene lineata | reverse complement strand
TCGGGTCGTTCCATCTCGTTCACTGGTTTATTTGCCAGAAAACCGATAATAAACCCAACTATAACGCCAGCTACAATCAAAATCATGAGCAGATCCTGACGACAGCGACCTACAAACATTTTACAGCAAGAACCGCAGCGATTCCCGCCAAAAGAGATTCCTTGACTCATGTTGAATGGGCCCTTTTACAACTACAGTAGTAGTGATGTGTTGTTTCTCTGCCTTTTTTGCTTCCTGGTACAAAAATAAAAATAGCATATTTAGAAAATGTATTATTTCTTGCTTATTTCTATCATATTCGATAAAAGAGAGGCAAAAGTTCGTTTCATCGCAAAATACTACGAATACCTTAAACAGAATCCACCACGTAGTACTTAGTAAACGTATTTGTGATGTGCCAACGGTGCACTGAATTACATGTGCGAAGCAACAAGTCACGTGACATAAACAAAGCCGTATATTACGTTTATTCAACATATCTGATGCCAAAAAACACGATTGAACTACTATGTACAATTTACAATAACAACAAAAATAATAACAATGCTGAGATTCTATTCATCTTATCTATCAATGTAGACAATTTTACATTTTTCGGCATTTTATTATTAAAGAAATTTCGTATATATTAAAACTGAAGTCGTCCGTGTTAAATGATTTCCGCGGAATGTTATTCTTTTCTAATTAGCCTTATTTCAAAATTCCTTTTGTTTTAAGCGATATTAACTACGCTTTGCTTGATAGACTACAAGGAAATTTACACATACATGGACTCATTAAAATTTGCAACGAGGTTTGCGTGGTTTGGGTTCATTTTCATAGCGGGGCGCAATTCAGTCTGATAAAAAGGACACGAACTAAACAGAGCTATTTCGACGTACTTGTCGGTACTCATGCTTGTCCTTGCTTTGCTATTCGAAACCACTCTTTCAATACGAAACATACACGATGAAAACAGAAAGTCGATATATCTAAATAAATAAATACAAATTTAAAAAAAACCTCGATTCAATGTTATCGTCCTTTACTATTCTGAGATAGGGACAGCCTCGATGACGCAAAGAAAATAGATGCACCCAAATGCAAGACTAAATTGACATGAGCAAACATCAATACGAAGAATCGCAATAAAAGGAAGTCTAAAAAACTCGAAACAACGAATGAAAACTAAGCTGAAACAACAGTTGTTACGTTATTGTTAGTATACGAGCTGCTCACTCCCACCACCCGCCCCCACATAACCATGACAACAGCGGCCCACGGAAATAATGCTTTCGGTATCATATTTTAGAAAGCTTAAAATTGTTGTATGGCGAGACGATCTAAATAAACAACGCTGGCCAGTAAAAACGACCTTTTTTTTCAAACAAATGGAAAGAATGAATAAAGGTTATTTCGAACGCAGAGCGCGATTCTGTCCAACAAATTTACAAAAGCGAGTACCACAATATGCCATTGTACTATTAAAGACTACAACGCGCAGAAATACGCTTAGAGAAGTTAGACATTTGACCCCATTGAGCACATCCACAAATGCGTAGCATCCAATTAAAACCCAAACGTTTTAAAAATAACGTTTTATTTTGACTTGTCAATAAGTCATAACACAAAATATATTTTATTTCAAAGAGTTGTAAATCATTGTACAATTTTAATATTAATATTGAGTTTTGTTTATTGGTTCGAGTGGGCGAATCTATAAACATGTAATTTTCCTGAATGGAATCCATGCAATGAACTCCTTGGACTTGATATTACGAGATTGACCATTGATGATTGGCTGTTTGGAATACTTAGAAAAGACGAGCCAAGTCGGGAGCGATCCTACAAAGAAATTGGAAAAAAGGAGCTCATAAAAAATTGATGAAAAATCAATAAAAACACGCAGAATCAATGGGACGCTTGAGAAGTAAATAGAAATTGACGCAACAAGAATAATAACAAGCGGATGTAATTGCTGGTATTTATACGACAAAGAAACACGGAAAAAAGTCGAGGTGAACACAAACATTTGTGATACAAACAACTGATGGCTATTGACCCATGAATAAAACATTCATATAAAGCAACAGTAGCAGCAACAAAAATAAAATGAACCATATGATACTACTGAACAAAATTGATAATATGTGATGTAGCCAGACGATGACGACAAAGATGATGGTCATGGCGAAGATACCGGATGATGATGGCGATGATGCCGATGACAGTGATGATGCTGGTGATTAAATGACAATAGTTAAGATGATGGCGATGATGGCGATGACTGATGATGAAGGTGACGATGGTGACAATGGTGATTATATCATAATAGTCAAGATGATGGTGATTAGTCAAGACGATGGCGATCAGTCTGATGTAATGATGACGACGATAGTGGTGATGATGATTAAAGTACGAATGGTGGAGGTGATATGGTTTTGGTGATGACGATAATGATGATGAATATTGTTAGAACACGCATTTCTAAATATTTTATTAATTATGATTCAATAGTTAAGTATATTTTGCAGTCATATTTGCAGCAAGAAACTAAGAAAAAGTACAAAACTATAATTGGATGTCGATTAGACCGTAGTAGCTTGACGTCACAATAGTTCACTAAAATGAAATATAATTATAATGATGTTTACTAGATTTACTAAAAATGAAACATTTATAATTGCCATAAGTCAAATCTTGGATTATGGTTAATAGTGAAACGCATACCATGTATGGAATAGGGTTAAACTATCTTGAGTGACAAATGCTAAAGCTTGTAAGGACTTATATTTTAAGATTTTAGAATAACTTAGTTAGTGTGTGTGAGTTGATTGTAAGTTAGAATGCGTTAGTTGAATCATCAGTCGAATGTAACAAGATAACCGTAGAGCTAGCTGGAACAATGTCGACCGTAGAACAGTACTAAAATAAAAGATGTTGAAAGGTACACCATCGCCACGAGTCATCGATCCCAAATACATGGGCTAGTCTAACAATATCATGACATGAATAGTAGACCATAGTTTTTCAATGTCCATTGAATAGACCAGAAACTGAAGATATGATAATCTCAGTTAAATATAGCAATGATGACAATAAGGTAGTTTGGTAGTGAACGACTATGATGGTGATGATAATGATGTTCATGATAATAACAATAATTGTGGAATGGTACCTCAGACGATTCGAAGACGACAGAAGCCTATAAAACAAAAGATTCATTGATCATTAAAAAATTGTAAATCGGTGTTTTGTTTATCCTCCTCGGATTTCACTATTGTATATATACGCCATGTATACTCCAAATACATTAAAATTTCAAAAGTCAGAAAACGAAGCATGTATAAAAGTCATTTGTGGAAGACCTATGCCACACGCAACGATCACATAACTGCCAAAATGAATGTTCTGTCCTATTCCGAAAAATTTGAATATCACAATTACGCTGTTAACCCCGTTTGTTTTTGCGATTATACACCCGCATTGTTAAAAGTGCTGTAAAACGCAAGTTTATATGAATCAACTAGGATTGATTTTGTGAGAGATGATCGACACTTAACAAACAAAATTTACACTGAACAAATACAATTGACGTACAAAGAAGCGTCCTGTTTGGCATAGAGTACCGGATCGTCATGAGCATCGCAAGTGAAACATACTGTGTTAAATAAAAAAATAATAATACTGAAAAAATAGTCCAGATGCTACAGCTTATTGTCATTATTTTACTTTCAAAAATGTTTGCAAAAATATAACATCTTTTTCCTATTAGACATATTAAGGACAAAATCCCACCTTTGGTCATGTAAAATATAAGCTTGTATATATAAAACCCAGGCGAATGCTTATCAACTTACTTTCTTTGCAGGGCAGGGTTCCACGGGCTCAAGGAGACTACACCCTTTAGTCGCTTTGCCTGTCGGGAAATCTTTGCCGCCGTAGAAGACATAGGCTTCTCCTTGTTCAGCTGAAATAAACAGAAAAACTGTGTGAAGAGGAGAAAAAATATAAGAACAGGAATCCATTTGTTTCTGATTGGTTTCATAACACTTCCGCGAAACGTTTTGTCATGAGTAATATCAGACATCGTGAGACGGAGATAGTCCGTTTGTTTGCCCCTCTATCTATCTATCCCTCTGTCTCTGTCTGTTGTTCGGCATATCACAAGATTTCATGACTCAACTCAGGTCACGTCTTCTGAAATGTCAAAAGCTCTTCAAGGAGACGGCCTGTCTGTCTGCCTGATTCCCTGTCTACCCTTCTATCCATTGTCTTCTGTCTGCGTGCAGTGTATGCCCCACCGGGGGGGGAGGTACTACCCTATATCGACTATACGGGGATGATCCGCTGAACAGTGTCATGAACAGGGTAACCAATTCTACTCTATTTCCGATTTAATCCAAACTTCCTGTCATACTCAGGGCCCAAAAAATGAAATTATTATTTTACTTTCAGGAAATCGGCAGAAATAAGATCGTTGACTTAAAATAAAAAGATGAGAGCAGCACTTGTGTCTGATTTGATAAATTTATACAAACCATATAATGTTTGTAAACAATTGCAATTTGTCATAAACAGGGTATGGAAGTTAGGTATTTTTTGTCATAAACAAGGTAACCCCTACAAGAACCCATTCCGAACACCCCTACCCAGATCTTGAGGGAGTATCCCCCCCCCCCCGGGTATGCCCCACTATATGCTTGTCTATCCTTCTGTCTGTCTGTTCCTACATATATTTGTTTGTCTGCCTGTCTTGCAGAATACTTTAGTGTCAGTATGATACCGAACACCTCACACAGTCACCTTTTTCTTGAATGTTCTGTTTGTCCTTGCATTTGTCTCACATGACAAACTCAACAACTCACCTCCGACCACTTCTTCTGTAATATCAGAGGTTCTAAACGGAGATGACAACATTAAGTCATCAATACCATCGAGATTAAGATCCATAAAACTGACTTTCCATCCAAATCTTGCATAGCTACGATCGCCTTCAAACAGAGTTAGGTTAGCAAGATTACCAAGGGATACGTTTCCTTTATGTGCCAGGAGATCTGTCATGTCTATTAGGTACACGGCTCCACATTGATCAAAGGTGGAGGACACCTTAGCGATATGTCCTTGAACAGCTGCAAAAACAAATCAAAATAAATCACTGTTGGCTTCCTGGGGAAAAAATTAAAAAGAAAACAAAATTGAAATAAACGTTAACATTTACTCCAGTTTAAGGAACTGCTGATGTTTGATAGATATTATTTTTATTTACGATTTTGAGCTGCGTCTAGGTTGGTATATGTCAGAATCTATTGCAGATACTCCTCATTCTGCATGAGTTCACTAAAGCGCGATACGCTTCGAAAAGCAAGTTGTTTCGACTCACTTTTGTGTAGTGTCTTTTATGAATTTTTTTTCTGGAAAGATACTCATGCCAGGATTAATGTATGGTCTACACATGGTAGACCAATCCAAAAGCAGAAAAATTCTGACTTCCACAACAAGCTTTACAAGACATCGTGCTCGGAGGTAATTTGTGTCAGGGAGCTAGTTACAAGCGATGGTTTTTGAGGATGGCATGGCCGCAGCACATTGTTCTACAGCATGACTTACACTTTGTAGGTGCAGACACTGCAAGTATATCTTTACCAGTAAGTGGTCGTCCAAATGCTAGCGATGTTCCCAGTTTCATAAACGTTTCATCACCAGTGACAGTGACAAGGGGGGCAGACACGCCCTTTCCAAGGGGGTACAAATACACCCTTCCTGCACTTTGGATATCACTTTTAGAGCGTGTGGCACAGTTGGGATGAACACAAAATCTTAAATAACAAGAAATATTAATCATTAATCTTCAGGCTGTCCAATTCTTAAATAAATATAAGAGAAACAAAATATCTCCTTAGCAGGAATCAGAATTCCAGTCCAGAAGGATCAACCACGCTAGCAACATAGTCCAAATAACAAGGAAGAACTGTGAGGATCCCAGAGGAGAGGTTCATGTTTGATGTTTTCATGAAATAACCTAAGTCAGTGCTAGCTCAAATAAAAGCGGAACTTACATGACATAACATGCAATCTTTAATGTACCTTTTGCAGGTTCAGTGTTTGATTCTATCATGTTTTGTGTTTAATGTTATCAGGCAATATCAGAACAAAGCCTTTCAGCCAAAAGAAAAGCAATTTCCATAAGGTTAAACAGAAAGAACCCACCCAGAACGGAACTGCTAGATTACTTGGTATAGTTTGATTAATTAAATTCAAAAACATTTTGTAAGATAATTTTTAGAGCAGCGTTGCATTGCACTTTCATGGCTCCGATTTTCATGGTACCTGTAGGTAGGAGCCCCTATGGCCAGTAGATTTTGTTTGTCATGAGTTATCAGCTCCACTGAATAGCCAAACCAACTGAAATCTTGATCACCTACAAACTTCATGTCAGCATCTGACACAGAATACTGAACACCTGGCTTACGTGGTGTCTTGGCTAAAAATACGCATACTGATCCCCTCTGTGGACCCCCCTCAGTAGCATATGGAGATCCAATGATAAGGTCTTTGTGTCCATCATTGTCTACATCAGTTCCCAAGAGGGTGGTACCAAGGTTGTAGTATTGTCCTTTTCCTTTGATGATAAGACTTGGCTTTGATGGTAGACCTTGTCGTGTTGTTCCATAATAGACATAGACTGTACCAGTGTATTGAAGACTGTTTGCTCCTGAAATGAACAAATTAAGTCTAGCAAAGTACTGCTCTCCATCTTAAAAATATCTGTCTTGCAATCATGAAACTGAGTTTTGAAAGGATTACTATGAAAAACTTTTCTTATTACTACCATCATTATCTTCATCATCATTACTTAATCCAGATTAATTGTGTGGTTCCAAAATATACCCCCACAACAGAAGATATTTGAAAATGTAGAAGGGGTGGGATGGGAGAGTTTTCTTATAGTTGTACATATGGATATTCTGGAGGGGGTTTTGGATATGTGAACAAACATCTTCTGTACATGTGGTGAGGGTATGGAGTTTTTTCTGGAACTACACATTGCTACTAAAATATAACTGTGCAAAAAAAAAAAACAAAAAAACAAAACAAAACAAAACAAAAAAAACAACAAAAAAACAAAAACAAAAACAAAACAAAACACTATTATCAAAACCATTACTGGACCATATCCATCTAGGGTGTTACCACTGTGCTCCCCGGTTTAATTCCCAGAAGGAGAATCACATGTGGCTTGAGTTTGTTGTCCATTCCCTCCCTTGCTTCAAGGGTCCACCGGTTTTCCTCCCTCATTAAAAACAGACTGGTTTCAATCTATCTGACTGTGTTCAGTGATCAATAAGTTGGTGGCTGCTTTGTGTGTGTGTTGTAATTGTGCAATAATTATTGTCCTTGTAATGATACTATCCTCATACAAAAAACTTGATCAAGTTGAGCTGCACCCTACTCAATTCAGCTTTGAGCTGCAAGTTAGGTTAGCACCCACCAATTTATTTTAATTTAGTATGCTCACATGACAAAAGACAAATCCAGCTGTAAAAGTATTATGAACCAACCTGTTGATGATGCACTAACTACCAAGTCATCTATACCATCCATGTTCAAATCAACCACTGCCAGTGCTGTACCAAAGCGACTATTTTCCTCTAATCCATCCAGTACTACATGTGCTTTATTATCTAAGTTTATATTTTGTGCTGGTAAAGCTCCATCTTTATCTGAGTCAACAACATACACACGACCATATTGGCTCCGGCCTGGAGTACCATAGTTGGGTGCGCCAACAACCACAGAGGTATTTACACCACTGAAGTTTCCTGTGGTTAATGACCTAAGAAGAGATAGAAATGAAAGTTAATAAATGTTTTCTTTGCAAGTGCAACAAAGAAACTTTACAAGTCCTTGCAGTTACAAGAAAGCAAAAAAATCTTGATACAAAAAATAATTAACAAAAATAAATTAAAAGATTTCTAATATGATGGTAACTTGCAGGGAACAACTTACAGTCTACTTAGAACATTCAAGAATAAGTGTTTGGTATAACACTTACCACCCAAGATTAGCATATGGTACTGCAGTAGAATACAATACAAAGTTAGGGTCACTTTTACCAAAAGTTGCCAGTTCATTGTCAAAAACACCATGATGTAATTTTGGCCTTGTTTTCAGAGAAAGAATCTTTTTTTGTAGTATATCTCCTGGGTAGAGGTAAACTCCTTGGAAGAAATTAAAACAACTGAAGTCAGGAAAGTAATATTTCCTTGGACACATTTAAAAATCTGAGTAAATTACTGATTATAATAGAATATGTTAATATTTCTCATAACCTTCACCTTGTTGTGTTGACAGTGTTTGAACATCATCTATTTTAGAGTGTTGCAAAAGCTCTTCCAATGGAACAACAGTACCAGGATTTTTCAGCAGAGGATAGTCAATCTGTGAGGGATTTCCTCTGGTTTTATTACACTGGATAAACAATGGATTCCGTGGTATAATACAAGTGTTTGTACCATGTTCCAGCATGGTGATGGTATCATGCCAGAGCAATGTTGACCAGCCAGCCATATCAGATACACCGCCTGCACACAAAAACAATTATGACTTACTTGGATGATGACTTATGCAATATTAGTGTGGGTTTTGTTCAATTATGGTTCAGATCCTGATTTACATGTGAGCTGGACAATTTCTAACATATGATAGAAGTCGCAAACTTACAATGTCATGGCTATACAAAACAATCTAATCTTTTTTCAAACATTACGATCCTTACATGAACCAACCCTAGCTGCCTGTCATCAATGTTGCTATGAGATATGTAGATTGAGCATGTGCAGTAACTAAGCTGTGAGTCATGTGATAGTCAAAATGTAGACCTCAATAGTGGGAAAAGCACAATGGTCTTTTAACCACAAAAATTAGGAAAAATATTTTGGCAGTGCAACTTAAGTAGCAGCGGAGAGCTGTTTTGGCCTTATGGGCCTCATCAGCATGGCACAGCTCGAGCACGGTCATGTTATGAGATACTCTGTTTATAGTTATAATATGATAGTCTTGTATATTTTCATATACTTATTATATATTCTACTGCAGCATTGATCCAGCAGTAAGGAGGAGGATTTTTCAGGCTAGGATCATGTTAAAAAAAAATAATAATAAGCAACTTCATTGCTTTTTGAAGTGTTGTGATGTACAAGTTCTCTGAAAGGAAAGGAGGGGGAAAACAGTGGTGAGACTGGGCATGAATATATAGGGAGGTAGATGAAGTTACCTTGGAAATAGCTGTGCAAATCCTCCATTAGATAAGGTGATGTTTTGGCATATTTCTTGAATAGCTTTGCTCCTCCTGTCTTCTCACCAATCCAGCCAAGGTATAAGACCTTGGTACATGTTAATATTTCATCTGATGTAATTACCTCTTTACCGAAGTATTCATTGTATATTGCAGCTAAGTCACTAGTTGGTACGTACCTTAAATGAAAGATGCAAAACTAATGTTGAACTAATTGGAGCACTTCTGTACACATTTACATGTCAGTACAAGTGGGTATTCTAATAAGAACACAAGTTTGAACTTGCTTTAGAGTTGTTTTCTTTTTCATGTCTAATCAATTTACAGCATTGTAATGAACAAGATTACCTTAGATGATTATTATTTAATAAACACATTTCTTACATTAATTTGTCTATGGCTAGCTAACCTACCAACTATTTCCAATGTGATATTGGAAATATTGGCCCTACTGCAAACTAGCATTGTTTTGTTGTGTTGAGCTAGTGCATTTAAATGAAGATGTATTACATGGTAATCAAAGTAACAAAATTATCATGATCTTCTGGGTGGAAGTGGTCTTTAGAAGGACTGCTTTGTGTGGCTGACATTTCAATTGCCTGTATGGTAGTCATGATCTTGTGGTCAATTACAGATGTATGTTTTGTCTACACTTCAAATACAATTTTCATTCAACTAATTAAGTTAGTAGGACATTTACCAGTTATTAACAGAATCTGATATTTGTTCTGTATCCCCTTCCAGTGAAGCTACCATGTCTCCTCCAGGGTCACCAACACTGTGTGCAGCTGGAAATGACCCCCAGAAATTTACCTTGCCCATAGTTTGTAGAAATCCTTGTTGGATGCCTAAACTATGCCAGGTGATATCAGCAACTTGATGAGATACAAATCCAAGCATAAATACAACTAGTTTTTCAGTGTCCTGTAAAGAACAAAGATTACTTTGTGGTATATTTAATATACAAACCAGGAGGATAAGAGAGTTCTTTCCTGTTAAATGACAAAGTTTTGATTTTCTGAATGGTTGGAGTGATATATGAACTGAGTTTGTTTGATATGTTAATTGTCCTGGCTTCCAATATACATTGTCAATATCATCACCATCAACATTACTGTTATTTGTGAATGTAACCACCACTATTATCAGGTACCTTAACCATCATCATCACTAACAACGTGATCACCACTGACATTATCATCACCATCATCATCAGTACCAACATCATCATCTCCACCAACATTATCATCACCATCACCATCAGCACCAACATGATCACCACTGACATTATCATCACCATCAGCACTAACATGATCACAATCACCATCAGCACCAACATCATCATCAGCACCAACATCATCACCACTGACATTATCATCACCATCATCATCATCACCAACATCATCACTACTGACATTATCATCACCATCACTATCAACATCATCACCACTAACTTTATCATCACCATCATCATCAGCACCAACATCATCACTACTGACACTATCATCATCATTATCAGCACCAACATCATCACCACTGACATTATCATCACCATCATCATCACCAACATCATCACTACTAACATTATCATCACCATCATTACTACCAACATGATCACCACTGACATTATCATCACCATCATCATCACCAACACCATCACCACTAACATTATCATCACCATCATCATCAGCACCATCATCATCTCCACCAACATTATCATCACCATCATCATCAGCACCAACATGATCACCACTGACATTATCATCACCATCATCATCATCAGCACCAACATCATCACCACTGACATTATCATCACCACCATCATCAGCACCAACATCATCACCACTGACATTATCATCACCATCATCATCAGCACCAACATCATCACTACTGACATTATCATCACCATCATCATCAGCACCAACATCATCACTACTGACATTATCATCACCATCATCATCAGCACCAACATCATCACTACTGACATTATCATCACCATCATCATCAGCACCAACATCATCACTACTGACATTATCATCACCATCATCATCAGCACCAACATCATCACTACTGACATTATCATCACCATCATCATCAGCACCAACATCATCACTACTGACATTATCATCACCACTGACATCATCATCAACAACATCACCATCACCAACAACATCAATACCACCATTTTCATAAACACCGCATCACCAACATTGAAATCCTCATCAACATCCACATCACCAACATCATCATAATAACAATCTTCACATCACTACCAACAGCAAAAAATAACTGGACAAGAAACCGTCATCTTGCTTTTATACATGTTACTGAACAAATGACATAACGTCACTTTAAACATGAACACTCAGCTTGACATCCGGTTCATGTGACCTCATGTTGATTGACTTTATAGTTGTAAACATTTACCGTGCTCCATGGTTTAGGATATTTTCTTCTAATGTAATTCACTGTAGCATTTAAGAACGGTGACCAATGTGTGTCCTCGGCAACTTGATGAAACTTTCCTTTATAGCATAAACCAGAATACATAGCGTCCGGGTACGGATTACCGGCAATGAATGCATCTTGATGTGCAAGAATCAAATTTCTGTAATTAGTATCTCCTCTTTGATCAGCAAACCACTGCAACGCTTGATGAGCTATAGATATATGTGTACTAATGCCACACTGTATGCTTTGATGAATTGTGTAAGAAAAAAGAATTAGGAGCAACAAGACTTTCATGACTTTCGCATGTTTCATCTTGTTTTCTATTTGACATCCGACTGACATCCGACTCAGCATAACGCCTTCGGTACTCCTCGGTGTGTGCTCGATACACCGAGTTGTCCCGACAAGTTTCCGACGTTCTCTCGAAATTGTCCACTGTCTTTTTCGGTGGTAGTGTACAAGCGCTGAATGGTGAACATATCAAGTGATCACTGTGTAAGGAATTTCGATAGGAATGTAGGGTTTTTCTCAACTATGAGCGAGAATGCAAGCAGCAGCACATTCTACTGGCAAACCAACGCCTGTTTCTCAAGGTTTTCAGGCAACGAGAGAGCGCAGAGGCGTTGATTCACCGAAACACGGCCGCAAGTCAAAACATGAGAATGATTTGAAGCGCGAGGTATGTGAAACTGCGTTTGTACTTCTGTAACCATGGCACTAAAGACTTCTGGTAATGTTTTATAAAAGAGAACTACTTAGAAGTAAAACTTTTAGTTTTAATGTTTATTAATTGGTGAAATAATTGGCAAGGTCGTTAAGCCTTTTTAGCGATGTTTGTTCGCGCCAAAACACATCGATTTTTTGCTGGATTCGTTCATGTCATTATTAAACGCCTTGATTCATTTCAATGTAGTTTATCTATTTGGGTCATGTTGTGTTTTATTCTCTTGTTTTTCTGTAAATCAACCCAAGAGATGTACTTAATTTACTGGCAAATAATCTTACAAGTTAAAGTTTATTGACCGGAACTGCTATTGTGCATTGTGTGTCTAAAAATCGAAGACACGAAGCACAATTTATTCCTTCATTCAAAAGATACTTGTAAAAATTGTCACCTCGACTTATTGTCATTCCATTTCATAAAACTTGATGATCTTTTATTGATGATAATAATTAAAACTGAAGGTTTTCTTGTAATGTTTTGGTTCAAGCAATGAGCAAACAACATGAAATTGACAAGTAGTATGTTTATATTCTGGAGTCTCGCCATTTTGTTTGTTGACTGTCAACTTGTTTTGCTGATGATCTTATGGCATTTTCGCACTTGAATGAATTTTTTAAAGGAATTAGAATTCATCCATGTTGATTATAGCTGTTGTTAAAATGGTTGCCGAAAATGGCAAATTCCGCAGCGCTTTAATAAAAACGAACATTAGTTTAGATGTTTACAGATTTTTTCGAAAATTGGTAAGTGTGCATGTACTTTCCAATGTACTTCCCAATGCTATTTTTGAGCATTTTATCATTTTAGTTACATTTCATATTTGTACTTTGAGGTGCGGTCGTGTATGTTGTTGTTGCTCTTCGAATTTTCAATATGCAATGACATAAAGTAAAAATAATGTTTTCTTTTGTCTCAAATGTTCTTCATGATCATTGAAAGATAAAAATCTAGATATCGCCACGTTCATTAAGTGTTTGTTTACTTTGCAAAGATAATTATTTAAATCAAGTTCTACTTTTTGGGATATCACAAATTAATGTTAATTACATTTAATTATTTTGACGTTTTCTTGTAAAATGATTGGTTTTGAGTTGTTATGTCAAATGTATTCTAGCGTCAACAGACTACTTTTTTCATGCTAGCATATATAATTCCTCACTTGAATTCCTGACTGCAAAACAATAAAAAAAAACTTAATGAGAGACAATGCTATGACATGTATCAAGGAAACTGCAACACCACAATGGTAGAAAGAAATAGATGTTCAATTGGAAGTGAGGGGTATTATCTAGTGCATATTTTTTCTACTTTATATACCACATCTTGTTGGTGATACTGATAAAAAAGTATAAATGTCGTAGCTACTGATTGTGGTTGAGTGTTATTCATCTATAGGCCGTTATAGATTTGTTATCGTCCAATCAGTGTGGTAAAGTAATCAACACAACATCACTACAATTGGTTTCCTATTGAGTTGTGTAATTTGCTATGTAAGTTATGAGGTGCATGTAATCTAAATGTTGATCATAAGGAAATATTGAATATGTATTATTAACCAAAGGCGGTTTTTACTTGTTTTTTTTTAATTTAGTTTATACTTTTTTCCTTTGATTTTTCCTTCCTTTCTTTCTGTTTTATCCTTTCTTTTCTTTTTTTTCTTTCTTTCTTTCTTTCTTTCTGTCTCTCTTTCTTTCTTTCTTTCTTTCTTTCTTTCTTTCTTTCTTTCTTTCTTTCTTTCTTTCTTTCTTTCTTTCTTTCTTTCTTTCTTTCATTCTTTCTTTCTGTCTTCCCTTCCATTCTTCAATTTTTTGTTGTTGCTATATGATATTCAGCTTTTTCCAAATGACTGATTACACATCACTAATATTCTCTCTTGTAAACTATGATTTGTTGGTGATACACTTGCTTACCATATATGGTATAGTCATAATTGCTTCCTATATTCATTCCGACAGCTATTCTGTTAAAAGATTTATTATATATTCCACATGGATTAAGCACCTTTAGTTAGTTCAGCAATATTGTATATGAGTTTGGTTCAGTAAAATGATAATCAAATAGATGAAGTTTTAGTTTGATGTAAATGTGATTACAAATAGCCAGTATCGTGGTGTGTTTTTGTTGTTAGGGTATTGGCTATATTTAGTCTGTGGCAGCATGGTCTATCCATATTTAACATCTATATACCATCACCTGCTAGTTTTGATTGCAATCAGCTTGAGTTTTTCTTAAAATGAAAAACTTAAATTGGTGATTTTTGTTCAGAAAAATCCTAAATATCAGTAAAAAACAAAAATAAAAATAAAAAGCATAATGTTATAAGCTAGTATGTAAATGTCAAAATGCCACATCATTCTGTAAAGTAATTGTAATTCATAAATTGTAATTGAACCTCATTTTAGCATATGTAAAATTGAGCACCAGTCTTAAAGTTCTTAGTCTGTTTTACATAATCTGGTTGGTTGAGTAGCCACTAACTCTAGTGTGACTGCTCAATAAATAGTTTTTCATTCAAGTGAAAGATGGTCACATTTACAACCAAACAAGGGAAGTGTATCTTCTAAAACCATAACATAAACATGGTCTGAAAATAAGTGGATTCCAAATGATTTTTTATAGATTATGGCTTGAATTCAAGTCCAAAGAATATCCTTCAAACGTTTTGTATCAAAACAGTCCAGTATCACTTATACATTCAGTGAAAAGCATATTTTCGTAGTATATTTTGTACAGTAATGTTGACTTCAGATAGAAAATCTCTAAAGAGAAGACCTCGTAGTTTTCGTGAATTAGTGTATTTGGTGAGTTCTATTTTTGTAACATTTTGTTTAACAAATGTTATTCATGTTTATTGAATATGTAAAAATACTAATTATTTGCCTTTGCTACAGCTACGATTCATCTATTAATTTGCTAAATTTTATTCTGACCTTGTATTTTCACAAAAAAAATAATTTAATTTTTTTTACAAATTATTTTAAAAATAATTTCATGATATGATGGTTATTGGATGATGCAATAAATCAAAAGCAAAATGAGAAACTCCATTTAAGTAATACATTTTAGACTGATTTTCTTTATTTGTGTTTCAGGAGCAATTACAAGCTTATACAGCATGGGTTAATTCTCAGCTTAAAAAAAGGCCAGACAGTCGTTTTATTCAAGATCTCCCAAGAGATTTAAAAGATGGGGTAGCTTTGATACAATTGATAGAAGTCGTAGGTTGGTAATCTTTATCTTATCACACAAGACTTTGTAGTAATTATATCTACTGATAATATTGTCAAACAAAAGTGTGAATGTTTCCTTATTATTTTGAAGTAGATAAATATTTATGGTAAATATTTATTTAGTAGAGAATGATAAAAATCCTTGTTGATTGTGTAATGATTTATTGTTAGTGTCTAGAACTAGCATTGTCATTGATTTAATTTTCATACAAATATGATGTCTCCATTTGCTGCATATATAAATAATTATTATAGAATTATCATAAATTTCTAGCATATTTATGTTTTTCTATTTACACATTTAGCTACATTATTTTATAATTTTATTTTTCTTGATTAACATTTTTTTCCCTAATATTAATTCAACAACATGAATATAGACAGGTTCGGAAATCGTTGAAATTTAATCTGATAAAAGCATTATTTTACCAATTAAGCTTTAAAGTATTTTAGGTTTTTTAAAAAATAATTAAAAACATATTTTTCATCAAGACTGTTAAACACAACATAACATAGCATATGTACACGCTTTTTGTGTTTATTTGCAGCTGGAGAAAAACTGAAAGGACATGAGAATCCAACAAGTTTGTTAGAAATGAAAGAAAACGTGGATCAAGTTCTACATTTTATGTCTGTCAATAATATCAAAATGCACCAGACAACATCAAAAGGTACTACTAATAATAATTATTAAATTATTGTTCATTTGATGATTATTATTAAATTATTGTACTAGAAGTTAACTTGTACATGCGCTGATTTTAGAAATTGTGCTTGATTCTGTAACTTGAGAACAGTCATATTATTTTAAAAATTAAAGTAATACAGTGATATAATTCAATATGTTAATATTTACTGGTATTAAATACCCAACAATAATATTATTTAATTTATTTAAAGTTCCAGGTTGATTTATTAGTTAAGTGAATCTAATGAGAGGTGTTGCTTAGCAACAACCATAACAACTCAGTCAAAATGTTATTGAGCATCTAATTAAGCATTAGAAGATGATTTCCGTGTTTCTATACTCTGTTAGAAACACGCGGGATTGTTGGGAGAAAACGAGAAAAGGTATTGAATCACGAGCTGAAAGCGAGTGATTCAAAACCTTTTCGAGTGTTCTCCAAACAATCCCAAGTGTTTCTAACAGAGTATAGAAACACGGAAATCATCTTCTAATGCTTTTATAAAATAATAACAACAGTTAATAACAAAAAAAATAGGTAAAATTGAATTTAATACGCTTGATCATACAACAAATTCTCCATACGTCGTCAAATGCAAAAATCGGCCAATCAAAAAGCACCTTACATTTTCAACTTACGAGTTTGTTGAAAAAATAGCCTTGTTTTCGATAGAAAAATCGACATTTATTCGTCTCAAAGTGTTAATTTAAAGAAAAGAATGAAAGATAATCTGGTTAACGTGTACTTAAAAGTGGATTTCAGTGTCCAGATCAAGGAAAATATTCTAGAGTCGAGCAAAAACGCTTCAACTTTCAAAATGTGCCGGTGCTTTGCAGAACTTTACGGAAGCGAATGTGATGATTCTTACAAGTCGAAAAAAAATGCTGCCTATTTAGCTACTGAAGTGGCTACTCTAGTTTGAATTTGTGGGACTTTGGATGCTCTGAGTAATGGTTGGCCGTTGTTTTGGTATTAAAACTGACTTGAGAGGACATCGCTGCACTGATCGAAGTTGTTTGAGGCCGGCTTTGAACTATTTGTCGGTAAGTAGAGGATTTTCCCCTTGAATTTGTGTTTTTTTTCATTACCAAAACTTTTTTTTGTACAAAAACAATACGATACCTTGCTAATGTGTTCAAGTGCTAACTGGTAATGTTTTTGCATAAAGTTTTTATCTTTTACATGTTTTTCCGTTGCGAGGTGAAATTTTCGCTACAAACGTGGATTTTCACATTGGACATTTTCTTTTTTGTTTCTTTCAGATTGTATTGGTCTTTATTGCGTTTCTGTTAAGGATTTACTGATTCTTGTAGCTCGATATTAAAGTGTTAAAGAAATGAAGTTTGTCAGTTTTGGGATTTAAATTATTTTTACAACTTTTTAATACGGCCTCATCGTTTGTAATGACGACACCCTTGAAACCCGTGTTTCTATGCTCTTATAGAAACATGGTTTTTTGGACGTTTTAGCCAATCAGAGCACGCGTTCTATAATAGTTATTTTATAATTAACATTACAGATGGGTGTTTTACATGGTTTTTTAATCATAGTTATGAAATATTTGTAACTAATGAAAGAAAATATTTATCGTTCATTTCCCACCTTTCTATTAACAATAATATTCAACCATTTAACTCTGTACTTTACCATTGTGACAGATATATCCCAAAGCTTAACCAATCACATGATTCAAAGAAATATAAAATGTGATTGACTGAGTATTGGTATTCTCTGTCACTTAGCCTTTTTTTTCAAAAGTTCAGATTTAAATGGTCAAGTACAGATTTAAAAAAAAATTGGTACAATGTTTAAGTGTGAATGTCAGTAAGGATCGAGCAAAAATTTCATTTTCTTGGCCACGGCCCCAAAAAATGACCTAGCTCATATTTTGTCTACAGGTAGGCCTAAGTACGTAGGTAATGGAATGGGGGTTCTTTAGGCAAGTTCTTTTTTTTATTTTAGGAGAAAATAGACAATAATCGATTTTGACGAAAATTGACAAAATTCGTGACGCGAGTAGTGAAAAAACACCTACTTTCTCATACCACGAAATCGTACTTTAACATCAAACTGTGGTTTAATTTTTGGATATTTGTATAGACCAAGCCTTTGACATGGACTTAGTAATTGTTTTGAGTCGTTTTGTAGGATTTGTAGAGATTTAGAAGTCATAAAAGTAGAGGTACTTAAGCTTAGTTGGATTCAGCGCAAAACATCCCATTACAAAACAGGCAAAGAATATATGTGGTAACGCTTGAAAATTGTTGATACCCTGGCCATAGAATCTACTTGTGATGGTCTTTGAGTCTATGTATTTTTTAGTTTGGTTTTTACAAACGTTTGTAAAATAATTGGCATCAAAGTATTATGAATTTTGCCTTTTCGCTATATTGAAATTGACAACAGTCTGACAAACTTTGAATAATTTATTCCTTAAGGTAATTCCGTAATAATAGAACTAGCCATAGAATTTTGATAAAACTTTCTACAGTAAAACATTTTGAGTTTTTCAAAAAAAATATAAAATAAAAAAATGGGGTCACCGTATTGGATTTCGCGAGAAAAATTTTTAAAGTATACCCACTTTTGTCAATTTAGCGTCTAACATTCGAAAATCAGCATCATTCATATAAGTATCTCTTTACTGAGCTTGGTCAATACCAAATATTTTGAATGTGCTTAAATGTGCTCCTTATACATTGGGCTATCGATGTAAAGCAAAAGATTTACACTAAAATTAAACAGCAAAGAGAAATAAAGCAAAAATTAACAAAATGTTCGAAATTTTATGGGCCTCATCGATGCTTTGAATGAAACACTTTTCGAAATATCGAAAAATCTAGCCATAGAATTTTGTCATCGATCATATATGTTTTAAAAAACATGATTTCAAATGATATTATGAAATAAAAAAGATAGGTGCCCGTATTGGTTTGCGAGATATTTTGAGAAATATTCTCAAAATTTAAAGAAATTGGTAATTGTTCGCTTGAAAATGTGAAAACTGTTCGTATTTTTATGTTAAAGTGTTTCTCAGACATAACTTTGTATCTATTGATGATAAGAAAGGTAAAACTCTAAAATTCGAAATATGCACAGAACTGTGCGCAGTGCAATACTACGGAATTACCTTAAATATTGTCAAAAATTATTAAATTGAACTTGATTTCGCTACCTGATTATTTGTTCTAACCAGCGAAATATATAACACAACGGATAAATTATTTTTTTTAGTTTTGTTTCTGTTGCAAAACCATTTTTGTTTTTGTTAATTCGACGGCAAAAACAAGGCAAGCCGGCGGTATCAATTGCCATTTGTGCTTCAATCATTTGTAAACAACTCTAACACAAGCTTAGATTATAGCTGGATCTGTAATAATATTTTTTTTGAATGCCATAAATGCTATTCTGGTTTTTTCATTTATTTATTTTTTCAAGATCAATTTTTAGTTTAGTCTGAGAAAAGCTAGTGCTGGCGGTCCTCAGAATGGTAACTTCACAAAAAATTAAACACTTTATAAAAATCGCTCCCATGGAATAAGTTTTTACACGACTGAAGATTGGAATATCATCTTGCCGTTTGATATAAGAATTTCTCAACTTTTTATTTAATCGCTGATTGCTGATAGATTAAAATGTATTATTTTCATAACTTAAATATGCAGAAGCTATAAATAGACCTCAACTTATAAAAAAACTATCATAAAACTATACAGCGTAATTTCTATTGAGAAACTCATGAATGAGTTCTTTATTAGTGCTAAATCTATATATCTTAATGATAACATTATAAATAGATATGAATGATCATGTGTGTAGGTAATCGACACGTCTCGTCTTGGCAGAGTACTAAGTTTATAACAAATTACCATAAAGCCATTCAAATGCCCTAATAAAATTAAAGTACAAAGTACGGCATAGTACAGTAAATGTAATCAACAAATGGCAATAAGGCTGTGAAGTAAATGATGTTTTTGTCGATGTCGCCCATAAAAATTAGTGAAGTAAAAACTTAATAGATGGAATTATTGGAAATGATATCATCATAAAATGAACAGCATAGATGATTGTACAAGAAAATGGTTGAAAATAGAATTTAGCACTAAGAATCATGGTCGTCGGAAGGTGGTCGAATTTGCCCAGAATATTATTTGGGATATATAAACACATTTGATATGTTGAAACCAGGCTATTTCAAACTACAATGGGATTACGTTTTTTCGAATTTTTTATTGCGTTTAGTTTTTATCCTCCTGGTAATCAAGATGTTACGTCATAGTTAATTAGGGCAATTGCTTTTTCTAAAAATGCATTTTTGTATCTCTATTATCATCACCTATATTCTTCATCGATACAGTCTAGATCTGTTAGACCTGTGTAACAAAACGGTCAACTCACGTTTTGGATGTTGGTTCTTCATTGAAAACAAATATCAACTATGTGCGCTTTACAGCTTATATAAAGTGGGTGCCACGCATTAACTTAAATAAAGTGTAATATACTTATCGCTACGAAGGCTATGTTTATTGATATCCTATAAAAGATCTTTTGCTGGTATATTAGAGAGCTTCAAGTGATTTTGTACTCAATGGGATCGGGTCCACCGTTTGAGTTCGACCACGCCCTGCGCATAACTTGATTAATTAAACGAAAGCCTGGTACTCACTAACGCATAAGCCCAATCTTATATTTTTTTTGCTCATCAGCTTATTGCTATGCTTATTTCATGTTACTTGCAAGCTTTTTTTCTCTGCATACAGGTGTGCCTCCGTGTAAACAAATCTGGAATCAAGGATACACACAAAATTTGTTTTTGGAATCCGGAAACCTTCACTTGGCATTCGGATCCAGAATTTCGAAATGTGGAATCCAAACTTAAGAATTCGAATATGAGCCTTTAGAATCCGGAATCCTCACATTTGGATACACCCTTTCCGGACTCCCTTACATGGAGTGAAGCTTTTGCACAACTTAGGGACCGGTCATTATTTAAATTGGGTGGAGGGTGGAGTGGAGGAGAAAATGGGAGGCCCTGAAATTTTTCAAGCAAAAACGAAGGGGGGAGGGGGGGATTTGAAAACAATAGATAGGAAGGTCTTGAAAAAAGGTTTTTGACTGTATATAAATGAGTTTAGATTATTTGAAATTTGCTATAAAAACAAATTGTTTTTACACCTCGGCAAAGTTAATGTACTTTAACCACCAAATTCTATGGAATTTTTGAATATGACCTGTTTTATTATGCACTTTTATGATTAATATACTATTGTTCACGCTAAGTATGATATCTCCATATATAAGACACACACATCGTTCCTGATTTTATTTTTGTGCTACTAGTTTGTTGTAGAATGCATGGAATCAGGAATTCTATAATATTTTTATTGATCTACTTTTATATCCTGTCTTATTATATAGAGAGTAGTACCTTATTCAAAAGGAGTTTGTAAAACTGTTCAATATGTACATGAAATTTGTCATAAAGTAACCACATAATGCAGAAATGTTAAGAAATTGATATTTATGCCATTTTTAACTAACTTTTGAAACCCATTTTGTTTATTGATGAAGAATAATATTTGTGACATGCCATACAGTCTTTAGTCTAAAATAAGAATTTTCCACAGGTCGTACTAAAACAAAAATAACAAAAACAAAAATGGTTTTGCAACAGAAACAAAACTAAAAAAAATAATTTATCTGTTGTGTTATATATTTCTCTGGTTACAACAAATTATCAGGTAGCGAAATCAAGTTCAATTTAATAATTTTTGACAATACTTAAGGAATAAATTATTCAAAGTTTTTCAGACTGTTGTCAATTTCAATATAGCGAAAAGGCAAAATTCATAATACTTTGATGCCAATTATTTTACAAACGTTTGTAAAAACCAAACTAAAAAATACATAGACTCAAAGACCATCACAAGTAGATTCTATGGCCAGGGTATCAACAATTTTCAAGCGTTACCACATATATTCTTTGCCTGTTTTGTAATGGGATGTTTTGCGTTGAATCGAACTAAGCTTAAGTACCTCTACTTTTATGACTTCTAAATCTCTACAAATCCTACAAAACGACACAAAACAATTACTAAGTCCATGTCATAGGCTAGGTCTATACAAATATCCAAAAATTAAACCACAGTTTGATGTTAAAGTACGATTTCGTGGTATGAGAAAGTAGGTGTTTTTTCACTACTCGCGTCACAAATTTTGTCAATTTTCGTCAAAATCGATTATTGTCTATTTTCTCCTAAAATAAAAAAGAACTTGACTAAAGAACCCCCATTCCATTACCTACGTACTTAGGCCTACCTGTAGACAAAATATAAGCTAGGTCATTTTTTGGGGCCGTGGCCAAGAAAAGGAAATTTTTGCTCGATCCGTACTGACATTCACACTTAATATGTTTAGCAGGCAACATGAAGTTCTTTCACCCTAAATGTCAATTTCTGTTTTATTTATTTGTTATTTGTGTTTGTTTGATTAATTATTGATTGATTGTTGATACTAGAAATCCTCGAGGGGAATCTCAAGTCAACCATGAGGTTAATACTGTCTTTAGCTGCTCACTTCAAGCCTGGTAGTGTTAAACAGTCTGTACAAAATACTCCCAGTTCGCTGACAGTTGCTGGGAAAAGAATTGCCAGGACACCGTCAGCTGCTGCTGCTGCATCGGAAGCTGCTGCTGCTATTGCTGAAGCAAGTCGAGCTGCTGCAAGTGTTGGTAGACATATAACATCACGATATAGGTAAGTTAGGATATTAAGTATGACATTAGATAATGTATAGTTTCTCTAATGAGGAGCAAACAAATTAGAAATTCATGCAGAAATCCGGGTCTCTGAAAAAGTTTCTTTCCTCGATCAATTCTAATAAATAACTTGTAATCAATCTTCAATTATATTTCATTATAAACTTTTTTAATCGACCTGTAAATTCATATAATGAAGATCATATTTTAATTGTACATACTATATTTTTGTAGCACTTTTGTAATTCATTTATTTGCGAAAAAAGTAAAATAAACTTATTATTATTATTATAATTATAATTTAACTGATAAAATATCCACAAATTTTGGTTTTGAGGCTGAGTAAAACCCCAGCATGGGTAAATGAATGGATTGGTAAATAAGTGAATAAGCAGACAAACAAATGTTTGTCACTCAGTGACAGTGTTTGTATTAACTAAACCATTAACCATAAATATTTCCTCCAGGAAACAAACTTATGTGAGTGAATTAATGCATGAGTGAATGAATTGATAAATGAATGCATTGGTGGATAAGTGAATAAGCAGACAAAAATGTTTATCAGTCACAGTGTTAGTTTTAACTAAACCATTAACCATTTATATTTCCCCAGGAAACATAGAGAGCCTCCAGGTACACCACCAAGGTCACCTATGAGGGTTTCAGATGGAACTCCATTACTTCCAAGCAGTGGATCACTTATAAGTACCCCTAAAACAAGTAGCCATTCCAGTAAAGAGGGACGGAAGTCAGGCAGGTCATCACCAGGCAGTGGTTCATCAACACCAAAAGGACGGTTTAATCATGATCGACAGGATATTTCAGAACACTCTGGATCTGATGTTGATTCTGGATTAATGTGTTCAAGAAAAAAATCGAAAGCTACAAGAACAAATGAATTCTTAAATGAGCTAGGGGTTGAACAAGATGCTTTGGTTGAAGATATTACAGAAACCAAACAAACACTTTTGAATCTTCAACAGCTGGTATGTCTTAGTGTGTAAATTGGATACAGATTTGTCATGATTTGCATAAGGTTGAACCTTTATTTTCTGAAAATAAAATGCATTTGGTCTGCATGGGAAATACGATGCCTCACCTGCAGCTTGACATAGTGTATTCCATACAGATCCACCATTCATATTGCATTATATTATTGATAAACTAACTTTATGGGGATGCTTTTAAGTCAACTTTTTTATTAAAAAAGAAACATTTGTTGTGACGATTACCAGATAAGTTGGGGACTTGGGAACTTGATTGTAAAGTTAACAGTTCCATATTCAAAGAGCAAGTAGTCCTGTCAATCTTCAGAACAGAGTTTAAAAAGACTTACATCAGACAAGACAGAACCAGCCCATTCACAACCATTACACCTGTGCTTTGACCATTCAAAAATCAGCTGTTACCAACAACAGTAGACTTCGCCTACCCAGATTATTCATGCTGGTCATTCATGCTGAGTTCCAAAATAGCTTCAGCATTATCTGTCCAAGCTTAACTCACCCAAAAGGACGACAGCTCATTCCCAAAACTTCATTATGTTATAATATTTGCGTAATGTTTTTGTTATTGTTTATTTATAGTTGTTAGATGGACGGGTCAAGGAGGATGAGGTTCCAGAAAAATGCAGTTACTTAGAAGGGACAAACCTAAAAGAACAGCTAACAATAGTCAATTCAAGATTAGATCAACTGAGCAAGGAATACGATCAATTAAAATCAGAACGTAATAACTTCAAAGAAGAGGCAGTAAACCTTCAAGGCATCAAGTCAGGATTAACTTCACGTTTATCTCTTCAAGAAGAAGCTATTATGCAATTGAAGTCAGAACTTTTAAAGTCAAGTTTTATGCTACAAAATAGAAATTCAGAGATTGTAGAATTGCAACGAAAACTGGATGAAAGAGATAATGAGACGGCAAGTATACGGGCTGAACTTTTGCGACGAGAAAGGATTATTGATAGACAACGAGCAGAATTTGAAGATACACTTAGAGATATGGAACATATGAAATATGCTGAGGTACTATATTTGAATTAATTGATGAAACTTGAATCGCACCATCTATCAACTAATCAATTTCATTTTAGTGAGTATCATTGATCAGGGAGTATGATCATATTATCGTTTTTTTGGGGGGAGGGGTCCTATCATACCAAATTGTCTCTATGAGGTCATGTGACCTTACATGGTCAATTATTTTGATTGATCTCATCAATGGACTTTGGACAGGGGAGGGAGGGGTCACTGACACCCTTTGTCCCCCCTGTCTCTATGCGCCTATTAATATTAATGATACATTTTACTGATAGTAACTTTCAACAGTACTTGTAAACAAAATGACAAGGATGCAATAATTAGTTAAGGTGCAAAGAATGTGGGTATCTCTCACTGCAAATTTAAGTAAATAGAGGACTGCATGTCAACAAGCATTCAAAGAAGAATGTTTAAGCTGCTGTAAAGAGGGTAAATAGTATGGCTGCAGATATTAGGGTTACATTGATATATCATTGACACTTTAGATATCATGATGTGTTATTATTAATCTTGTAGGCTGCTACCAGTAGTCACTATAATCACAATAAAGATGTGCAGATTCACGAATTAAAACAAAGAATAGTTGATTTACAGGATAAGCTGCAAACAGTAGCTGCTCAAGAGGTATCCAGTAGTAAAATCAGCTTCTTTTGTTCTCTTGTGTTTTCCTCCTCTACTGCTGCTCATTT
The DNA here is from genome assembly GCA_918843875.1 of Diadumene lineata. Classification (NCBI taxonomy): domain Eukaryota; kingdom Metazoa; phylum Cnidaria; class Anthozoa; order Actiniaria; family Diadumenidae; genus Diadumene; species Diadumene lineata. Next base: position 11,011,711 of record OU974069.1, on the reverse strand, counting down.
TTCTTCTTCTACACTGCCATAATTATTTACCTCACAAATCACTCAATCTAAATTTTCTTGTTTTCTACAGGCTAGTATTACCTCCCGAATTCACCACCAAGATCAAAGAATGAAATCATTTGAGGAAAAGATCCTTTCTCCAACCAATGAACAAAACATTTCTGTAAGTCACAAGGAAAGGATTATCAAAATTGTTGTCAGTTGAAATGTTTGCAGCTGGTTTCACAGAGCCTTGCTAATGCTAACCAAAACAAAATTTCATCAAATGAATCCTAATCCTAAATTACATGCAGGAGTAAATATATTTTATACAGTCAGTTTTATAGCTTAGCTTTTATACAGACTAGCTATAAACATTCAATAAAAAAATAGTTTTTCTATTTCCTAGAGAGCAGATGAAATGGAAAGAGCACGTGAAACGATTAGAAGTCTTCGTGAATGTTTTCAACCTGGTGATCTTCAACAACATACTTTAGATGTCTTAGAGCAGGTAACATTTCTTTAACAGTAGATGGTTTAAAAATACTGAACATTGCACCGTTGAAATCTGTACTTAAAAAAATATTGTGTGATGAATGTTTTAGTCAGGGCTTAACCAATCAAAACATGTTTTTTTTTAAATTTAAACATAATTTTTTTCCTCTATGTTTTCTCCAAAAGCTCATATGGGAAGATTAAATAAATTCTGATTCCTTCAGCATTTGAATTGTAATCTTGCCAAATTCCTGTATTTTAGAACAACAGCTATGACTAACATGTGTTCCAGATCTACCATCTCTATAATTAGCTCACATTATGTGTATAACATGTGTATTATTGTTACATGAAATCAAGGAAACACAACCGGAATGTTCATGTCACACAGTCTTACAGAAAAGAACAGATTCAGAGGGGCAATGTACAAATTTGAAGGGTGTAATGTTATTGAACAATTACTTGTTAACGAAATACTATTGATCAATACGTACAAACCTAATTTTTTTATCAGATATTTGGAAACCTTACTATCCTCCAGACCAGTTTAGAGAGTTCAAATAAAAGTGGTCAGGTGAGCATTTAATTGTCATGTGTTATATGTTAGAAAGACTACAATGAGTATCAATAAGTGCAAAGATTTACAAGTACAGCAGTTTTTTACTATTTACAGACAAGGTAGTCAACTACTATTACAAATTTTATGCAAGACAGTCCAAAAAGAACTTTCTGAAAGCTTGTGATATTTACAAACTATGAAATATTTGAAATGCTTAAAATATTAATTTTATATTGAAAAAGAATTGTGCAAGTTGTCTTTTGTATATCTTAAGTATGGTGTAAACTTGTTCCTTGTTTGAATTTCTTTTGCTTGTAAACTAAGGTTAAATCAAATGCTACAAATACATGATTTTGAAAGTCAGACAAACTTTGTGGTTTTGGTCTTCTTGTAATTACTACAAGAAGACCAAAACTGCAGGATTTGTCTGAGGGAATTAAAGCACAAAGTTCTGAAGGATATAATGTAAAAAGGAAGGGATAACAACTAGACAAGTGTAATACTAGATAAGACTGCGTCTGAGTGTTTCTAGAGAAACAGTTGTAAAATATGAGGTAAATTAGACACTGTATAATGATGATGGCAATACTGATGTTTCAGACGTTAGTCCTTTATTGGAGTAATATATATTTATTTATATTTATTTATATATTTACAATGAATAAAATGAGACGAAGGTTCTCTGTTACTCTGAGTTTCATGCTTTTGCACTCGTCAGACAGACTAACAGAGAACCTGTATTCAGCTCTACACTTCTAGTGTATTGAGCACTTTCTATATGGTATCAGCTACTTTACAACATGAGTATTTATATATTTATTTTTATTACAGTTTAATGGCGCAAAAAACAAATACAAATCAATAGCCATAGGGAGATTTGCAAAGTAGTCTTAGACCATATAAAAGCAAACCAAAATAATAATATAATGCACATAAATAAAAAATATAAATGTATATAAATATAACAATATAATATAAATATAAGAATATAAAAGGGTACCTAGCTGTTGATATCACAATCACCAATGGCACTGGTTGTATGTAATGTAAAAAAAGGACAAGTAACTTGGAACGAAAAGCATACAGATTACAAAAAAAAACTTATAACATCCAATCATATCTATTGTATGTTTTCATTGTAGATGAATGGTGTTGAGTACAGTGAATCATTAGGATATGTCAGACCTGTGCATAATGGTAGGTCATAATAATACTATAATCATGAAAATAATTATATTGAGTAGTTTTAATGATTAATTAATAAGGACCTATATTAAAGTCATTTAGGAATTAAAATGACATTCTTAATCCATTAGGCTTTATATAATCCTAGTGAAGTGTACAAAGAGCTCAAATATTATGATCAAGTGGGGTATTCAATATAATTAGAATGCTATGTAATAGTCACAAGTGAATTATCAAACATGGCCTTCTGAACTGTATCAAAATGTTTGGTATTTCAACATTCAGCCACAGACAGAATCAGAGATGATAAAAGACTACAAAAGCGTATTAACTGTATTTACTTGTGTTTTGCTAGGCAACGGTCCTCCTAGACTGGTAGAAAGTGATAACACTGGATTCACGACTAAAGTTTTATACTTTACTGAACATACTGTAACACCGTTCCTGGCTACCATTCCTAAAAGGTAATACTACCGTGTACTTATATTTCCCTGCACAGAAACCATAAACTCAGTCAATAAGTTTTTCATTTCATGTCCCAATTCAAAAGCCAGAAAATTAATAATGGCTCCACTTGAAAACCCTGTTTGACCTTAGACTGTGCAAGCCACTTCAAGGTTTTTAAAAAAATGTGTACAAGGTGATATAGGTTTGAGCTGGAAACAGCACCATATTGTATCGTAATTTCCGAGAAAACATTTGAATCATCTACTGTGTTGTAGCTGTATCCTAAATATACTCTTTCACTCTCATGGGAAACCAACTCTTACTAAGAGTTGTCTGGACTGAAAAGGTTACTAACTTGTGAGGTGATGATGAGTTTGAGAGCACGGAAGTTTAGCTCCAGCTCATCAAACGTGTTTATACTTTGTTTTGTATTTTCCTTCAGACTTGGAAACATAACTCTAAAAGATTTCAAGACAATATTTGGGCAGTCAGGACAATATCGATATCATTTCAAGGCTTTAGATCCAGAGTTTGGAACAGTTAAAGAAGAGGTATTAATTAAATTATTTGAAACAACATCTATGACACTGTAGTCTTTACATTATGCAGAAATTATTAAAATTGTTGAAAATATAACAAAATTGATGATAAATATTCCAAAATGTTTGGGTTTGATGTTAGAGTGAAGGTATTTGCTTTCATCATGTCTTATGAAGAAATTCATCCCACTCTCCCTAGATCGATGGTGGAGTAAAAATGTTAGTGAACAATCATGAATCTAATAATTGTGTCTGTTCTTGTAGGTAATAGAGGACCAAGATACACTTCCTGGATGGGAGGGTAAAATAGTGGCCTGGGTCGAGGAAGATCGAGGACTAATGTCTTTAAATCACCATGACAACTCCGACTATGATATGAACATGAATAGACAATAATATAATATTGCTACAATTATTATTTAAATTATTATTATTTTTATCACAAGCAAAACTATGGAAATTACAACATTATGAAACTATTCTGAAATGGTTATTATGTTTCAACTAATCAGAAGAACAGTGTGAGTTAGTTTTTTTTGATGAATGTGAAGCATTCAATAGATATCCTTAAGTAGCACTCAAATGTGTGATCACCAATAATGAACTCTGACTGGTGACAACCATTGTAAATGCAAGTACATACTAAAACTACCCTGTTCTCAGTGATCTCTCCTGCTGGACATGGACAAGAATGAGAATCTGTATTATTATTGCAAACCCAGAATGAACAACAAAGAAAGAAAAAAAACGGGAGGGAAGGAAAAAAATCCTGTAGGCTGGACACACAAAATGCAAAGGTATGCAAGAGAGATTGCCAGTGTACATTCACCTCATTGCAGCCTTCAATTTTGAAGTGTGTTTGTGTGATAGATCTCATCCTTTATGTATGCTTGGTGAGACCACTGACAGTGATACATTTAAATATTGGTGGTCACACATCTGGGTGTCTCGCTGTCACATTTCAGACATATTTGCTTAGTTTCATTGCAAAGTGGTTTTTATTAATCTATGAAACAAGAGCAGTCAACCAATGAAGGGTTGGGTGGTTCAACCTCTAATATTGGTATAATAGAGGTGAATGTCATATTTTTAGAAGTAAATCTCAGTATTTTTTAATGTTCACAAAAAATGATATTAAATCTTTTTTTGGAAGTGGGGGAGGGGGAGAAAAAAGTCAAATCTTCAGTGAAAATAGACTGGAATGATTCTCAAAACCAGTTTTAGTTCAGGTTTGTAAATCAAGGTTCAGGGAAAAGTCAGGGAAAAACAGTCATGGAAATGTCAGGGAATTTTAATCTTCAGAAATGCTGGGAACCCTGTATATGAATAGTTTTCTCCGTGGTACTTGCTAACCTTGGGTGTTGTTATTTTACGGTTCAAATTCCTTTGCTTTGAAAGCAGTCAATTAAATAATAGTAGAACTACCATTTTAGTTTAATATCAATCAAGACATGAAAATGTGCAGGGTCCTCTATACCAGCTCGTAAAATATATTTACATAAAATTTAGTAGCCGACTGTCCATTTACTGAATCACAGAAAATGACAAACCCTTTTTCATGCTGAGCAAAAATGGAGTTGTGCAAAAATTATGCAATCTCTATCAGTGTTTTATATCAATGCACCGGTTGGCTGATTTACATGCAATTGTGCACCCAAGAGCAAAAATGGAAGTTATGTTTCACATTGAAATATTTATATTCCAAATAAAAGAATTGTGCTAATCATGTTTTCAGCAGAAGTAAATGGTCTGATCTCATAACTTGTGTGGGAAGGTGCAGGGAACCCTGAAGTTTCCACAGGTCTGATTGCTTGTTTCATGAATTAGTCAAACCTACTTTATCGTTGACATTATTTTGTACAAATGTGTGTGGATATTATTCTTGGTTTCCATTAAACCATAGCAAATAAATAAAATCATTGCTCCTGCTATTCTTATAGTACTTGTTTTAATGTTTAACATTAAAATAGTGTTAGAGGTTTTTAAAAATAGGCAGCTTCTGGCAGTTTTACCTCTTACTGCTGGTTATTTTGTGTCTTAATAAATATGACCCCAGAAAACGTTTGGGGGCACAGACACCTACTTCAACTACTCAGACGTTTATTCAAAAAGGTAATGAAACCCCTGAGTGTTTTGACTGAAGTTTTAGTATCTTTCGATTTACAAGTTTATACCAATATTATTATTTAGAGCAAACGCAGGAAAACCATCAAATAAAAACTGTTATTTAGTAACTATTTCATGTGACTATTACTGTGTTTATTCTTATGCTTATCTCCTAGCTGTTAACCAGGCTTAAGCTATCAAACATTTCTCTTGTGCTGTCCTCACTTGTGAAACGAACACAAATACAAACATACGTATCAAAATTGTCCATTCTTTTTATGCTTATGCTTATTTCATGCTATTTCACTCCAAGTACTTCAGTATAGTGCTTATGCCATTAGTGCACAATGCACATTTAGTTCTGTTTTACAGGTTGATAGTTAGCACTTTAGTGACTCTTCAAAAACAATGATGGAAAAAAACAATTTCCAATTATAATATATATATATATATATTTTTTTTTCATCTGAAAAACAAAGATGTTTTGGTAATTTGCATTACACTGTATATAGTAATGAAGTCTGGATAGTGCTATCTACTGCATAAATCCTTTACAAGCAAGCAAATAAATTCTATACAAATTTTATCCAGTGGACAACTTTAACCAGGCTTTGTTCATTGCCAACTGGCTCTTGGAGTAGCAACAATGCAACTATGAAACTTTCTTGTTTACATTGCATTGACATGGAAAGCAGCCATAATAGTGACACTACTGAGTCAAGACTTTGTACACAGACAAGAAGTTCCAGAGAACATTTTCTTTAACTCTTAATTTTCAACTTTTATTGGAGAGCTGTAATGTCAATTCAACATTTGAATATCATAATGTTGATAATTATTTCTATCTTCTCGGCTGCTGGAATAATTATCCTGCATGACAAAATTGCTGCATCATAACTGACGACAGACTCAACACCTGCAAATGCTCATCGGCACCATCCATCAGACATTTATCTACAACCTGAAAACAGACACATACAAAGTGTAATTAATGGTGGCACTCCATGTTGCCTTATAATGTTATCAATCCATTGTCAGCAAAAACAAAAACTGTGCGAAGGTACCAAAAACAATGATGGTATAGAGACAGGTCAAAAAAAGGGTAAAACGTCATCACATTTCAGGTGGATCATTGTACCAAGGTTGATGAACCATTAGCTGACTGTATGGTAAATGTTATTCTATTGTAGCTGGAATGCAAACATTCAACAAGAGCATCCTCATTATATACTTATGATTGCATAGCGATATTCACTGTTTACAAACAAACACGTCACAAACTAATTGTTATGTTAATGTGCCAGCCACAGCACAAACAATTCTTTTGAAATAACAGCCTATCACTGTCTGGTTGGCATATGAATAACAAAGACTTTTAAGTCGGCATGAACATTGGTTTTGAACTGTATAGTAGAAAGTAGCATCAATAATGTAAATGATGGAATTAAAATGGTACTTACAGCAAGTTTTTCTGTTATGACTGACTTCTGTTGATCTGTCAACTCTGACATTTGAATGATTTCATCAAGAACCTAAGCAAGTCACCCACAAAATAAAATATTAGATAATATATATAAAGCCATATAACAATTAACAGTGTATCCCTCAGGGACCCTTTTAGGACATGCACACTACTAATAAAATTTCTAAAATGAAGATAATACTAACCTGACTGATAAGTTGAGATGCTGCATAGCCTTCAGCAATAATGTTCTGCACATAACAAAAAATGCACAATTTCAATTTTTGCTACATTATTTGGACTTTAGATGTTCCAATGATGTGAGTCAGTGAGGAAGAAAGAGAAGCTCCTAGGGCCTGCAAATTCTCATATTTCGGAATGGATGATTTGATGGAGTGTGGCTGAGAATTGTCTAAAAATTGCAAAAGGTACCAAGTGTTTTGTCTGAAGATAATTATAACCTTGACAGATACTTGTAGCTTGTCATAAGAGTCTGATTTACAGGCATCTAGTAATTCTTGTATTATCTTGTTTGGAACAACCTAAAATAACAGGGAGAGTTAGAGCCCGGGGGGGGGGGACTCCCTATTGAAAGAGGGTGGGGATGCTCGCAGTCCCTTTTAGGGGTTGAAATCGAGGTTTTGGTCCCGCTTAGGGTGTTATGAACGAGATTGCCTACCAGTTGAGTTTTGTGGTCCCTTTTAGGGGTTTTAAAATAAACAGCAACAACAATGCTTCTTTTCAACGATGTTTATTCTATATCAATGCCTTTCTGGATTGTGTCAATTAACACTTGTCAATAAAAGAAATTACATTGACTTTTGACAACAATGACTGTATTCTAATGGTATCCTTTCTTGCCAACTTTATTGTCAATCGTACTGGAACATTGATTCCTCCTCCGCGTCGATATCGTAGTAAAAGAAACAAGGCAAGAGAATGGACTACATATGATATCTATTTTATACATTTTATTCAAAATCTATTATAAAAGGGTTCAGTTAACGATTTTTATATGACGACGTCGTCATAAACTCATACGAGAAGAAGGCGTTTGATGTTAATAAATTAAATCGAGAAACCCAGCCTTGAATACGTGTTTGCTTGGTCCCTCTTAGGGGTAGAATTTTATCCCAGCCACGCCCATAAACTGACAACACAGGTCCCTTTTAGGGTCCATTTTTAAGATTTTCGGCGAGCATCCCCACCCTCTTTCAATAGGGAGTCCCCCCCCCGGGAGTTAGAGTTACGTAATGTAACACAATCTTCCATGTAGTGGCATCCAAAGAATATTATTATTGGTAAAGTGTAAGATAAAGGAGCATTGTTACATGAAAGTGTTTGTATATGGGGGGAGGGGTTTTTAGGGGTAGCAATTTAAATGTGGAATTAATCTGAATACTATATAAAATAGGTCATGACAGTGAATTCATGAAAAAAACATTTAAAAATAGCAATTTCTGTAAATTATAACTACTGTACATTAATTTTATTCTGACATATATTCCTTTAGTCATTGGCACATGGTTGACACAGAATAAAGGTCTCACAGGAAAAAAATTGTGATTCCCAGAATGGGTTTTTTTTGGTTTTTGTTGCATTTTCCCAACAATAACCCAAAATAAACCCATTTTGGAAATCCCAAACTTGAACCCAATGTTGGATTTTGTAACATTTCCCCAAACATAACCCCCCAAAAAAACATTTTGGGAATCACAAATTTTTTCCTGTGTCTGTCTGTCTGTCTGTCATGTACAATGTTATCATGTTCAATGACATCAGATCGTAATTTGCTTACATGTAGTGGTATGGCAATAAGAAGACCTGTGAAATTGTGTGAAATATGCACTTATTTCAAAAACAGTTGTGAAATTCACATGTATATCACAGGTCCCCTCTCAGTCCCTTCATACCCCTGCTATGTCCACAATATCCTGAGCAGTTATTCCAGAATCAGTCTTTAATCTGTGAGCACTTTGTAGGTATGTTATAGCCTGGTGAATACAGAATGAAAAAAAAAATAGATGTTCAGTAAAAAGAATACACAGTGAAATAGTATGATATGCAAAATTATTATTCACAATTATATATGAATTCATTTGTTAATGAAAAACATAACAGACAAATTTAATTTAAATCAGTGATAATACTAGATGACATGGTCAATCATCAAGGGAGGATCTAGAGGGGATAGGGATCTCTCAAAGTGTAAAGTGTAGGACATCCCCCAATCTAAAGAGGCATCAGGTCTTGCAAAGACCCAACCCAATCCTGCCATAGACAGCACACTGCTTTAACAAGAAAGCCAGTTTATCATGGATTTGAGGAATATTTTTGGGATCCTCCAAGGAGCTACAGAATCTGCTTTATCCTATTCAAAATGAGTAGGCCAAGAGTTCTAAACAATACTGTAGTCTAAGGTAACCAACCTTTCTCATATCTCCTTCAGATGTCTTGATAATCTCTTCTATTGCCTTCAAACAATGATGCAAAATATTGATTATGGGAGGTGCTTACATAGCGCATTTCACCAAAGTGCTTTACATTTGACATAGATGTTTATACAGACTGCTATTTAAGGCACATTCTGCAGCCACATGGCTTACAATCATGAGGGGTTAGTAGTTAGCATGAATTAGAATGACAGTCCAAACAAACCAGGAATTCCCTACTCTTTCAAACTCAGTAGTGTACTAGGTTCTTTAACCACTGTCAGTAGTCTGATGCTCTGCCAACAGAGTTAACCTCTAAAATGTTTACTATTTTTAGTGCGACATGACTTAGCTATAGACATTCAACTGGATTACACTAATTCAACAATAAATAAAAAAATTGTCAGAGAGAATTATGGTCACCAAATGTGAATTGCTTCACTAAAACATATTGGTAAATGTAACAAAATATGTAACAACCAATAAATTATTAATTAAAAAAACTTTTATGACTGTCTTTATTTATAATAGATTTGATTTCAACTGCAAATACCATAATCAACATTTAACAACATGAAGCACCCTAGATTTTCTCTGACACTATCAAATGGGCGCGTCTTTACTACCTGGTTATCATATTTTATTTGTTCTTTTTCACATATTTCTTTTAATCTTGTGTCCAGTATACCAGAGTCTAATGGTTTGAAACGAAACTTTGAGCATCTTGACGTCAATGGTTCTATAATCCTGAAAAAATATAAATATATTCTTTATATATTATCTGTATGTGGTTAACTCCTTTGCTAGATAAAAGGCATGATAAACAGGCCATAAGCATGGTGGATTTGGTTAAAAGCATGAATATTAGATGAATTTATATGGCTAATAATTATTATCTGTAATTAAAACAATAACTTATAGAAAAAGAGCTTACTTCTTTGCTGTTCCATCAATAGACTACTAGACCGGATTACAACAGAAAACATTTAACATTTCAAAAAACATTCTAAACATAATATTTATTTAAGCAAGCTTTTTAGGAACTTCAATAAATAAATTTATAGTTATAGTTATTACTACTATACTATTCCATTTTTTAGTCTCTTTGAAACCAATTTTAATGAATTGTAAAAAACTTAGGACTTCTGTGGTACGTGTTCTTAAGGTGAGATAATTATTAATAAATATTATCTCAAAATGTAAAAAAATCAGTTTATATAGTCATACCTACTGACATAATTACAAATCAGACAAAATCTTGTTGTCCTTGTCTGTTTTTCCATAGTACGTCTCAAAGCAGCCTGTTGAAATTAAATCAAATAAACAGTATTAGCCATCATTACAATGTCAATGTTTATCACCTCTGACAATTACGTTCCATAGATACCAGGACTCAAGGCATTGGAGGTCTACACTCCACTTTCACATTCTTCTAAAATGGTTACGTCATGAACTTAGAAGCAAGGATAGACAAGATTTCTTTTTTGGTGCAATATAGATGTTGTTGGCCAAAGAAAAAAGGTAGGATTTGTAAATGTTGGGAAGAAATGCTTGAGGATTATCTTAGATTCTTTGATGGCCTCAAACTAGTCAAATTTTCAAATTTGTAATGCAATGCAGTAAAAGTAAGAGCCCATTTTCACATAATGTCCCAATGCACTTTACAATCTCTAATATTTATAGTATGTAATCTGGTTTTACAAACATGAGGTTGATTAGTAGTTAATATGTATTAGTGTAGGCCTATCACAGAGGATGGTAGAATGATTATGACAATGCAAGCACTACAAACCTGAGCACTTGGAGTCATGGAATCAGCCTCGTCAAGAATCACTAACTTGAAACCAGGGCAAGGTTTTCCACTAAAAAACAAAATACAAACACACTTAGGTGAACATATTACATTAGCATTTGCACAACAAATATCATTTGTGATCCCTACAGAATATCATATTCTTTGGTCCCAGTAGAGTCACAATTGTCACTATTGTTTAAGGTGGCTGTTGTTGCCAGGTCTGGTCAGTGACTAGATGCAAGTTTTTGAACTTCTTTTAAATGAGGCCATTTTAAATGAAAACTCTTACATTTTCATGGGCAATAATCAAATTTTGCAAGCCTACACATTTTTGCTAATGGCAATAATGCTTACTCTGATCTTGTTGAAGATGCTGCCAACTGAGCAAAGCTTTTCACCTTATCTCTGATAACCTAAATAACAAACAGGCAAACAACAATTCATTCATTGTATGGTGGCTGATAGTGTGAGTGTCTGACTGCTTCATGATTGACTAATGAATTGATAGAGTAACTGAATGACTAAACACATAAAAACTTTGTGATTGACATTTGACTGATTGATTGTCAGTAAAATGTAAAGATGGAATAGAAAACAAGGAAGCACGCTCTATGGAAAAGAGAGGCGTTAGGAGAAGCATACCCATGAAGCAGAATGCTCCAATGTGCTTCTCCAGTTCTCTTAAAATACCCAAGTGCTTGATAAGTAAACTCTATAGAGCATTGTTACCAAGTTTTCTATTCTTTTTACACAATCACAGTTTTAGGAGATTTTCTGGATTATTGGTGGCAAGGAATGCGAATGGCTGTGTACTGTGCTCTCACAGAGCATGTGTCTCAACCATTCACAGCTTATTATGTAGTTCAGATATTTAATAATCATGGCCAATATATTAATATGGACTAAGTGATGAACTCTGCATCATTTGAAAAGCTAGGATTTGAGATTGCTGGTCAAACCTTCACCTACCTGTATACCACGTTCATCTGAAGCATTCAGCTCCAATACTCTGGACTTGTAAAGATCATGACTAAAAATAAAAAATAAGAATACATGACAAGATGAAACAACAGATAGTGATGATAACATATGGTGATCATTGTGATGATGATGATAATGATGATGATGATGATAATGATGATGATGATGACAATTATTGTGATGATGATGATAGCTATTGTGATGATGATGATAACAACTTTGATGATGATAACAATTATTATGATGATAAAACTCATGATTGATGAAGATGATAAAATACTGATAACGGATGACTGTATTAACCTATACAGGTGTCTTGCACAGCTAACATTGACGGTATTATTATCATTTATTATTATTATTATTAATTATGTAGATAACAACGTTGGGCTACTGTACTTACCCATATAATTGCCTAGCCACAGCTAATATGGTTGATGTTTTACCAGTACCAGGTGAACCATAGAATAGTAAGTTAGGTAAATCAGCTCCCTCAATAGTCTTTTTTAGCACGTTTACCACTTCTTCTTGATGAGCAACCTCATCTACACTTTTAGGACGACTTCAAAATGAGCGGAAAATAATATTAACTTTATCCCTGATTTGGATGACAGAGCCACTTGACATTTACATAGTGAGAAATAGTACAAAATTAATAGCTTTTCTTCCAGCAGTTAGTAATATTTTTTCTCTATTAGGTAAGAAACATTCACGGATCAAATGAAATTTTATTCTTACTATTTTTCGACCCAAGGAATTGTCATCTTTATCGTTTGTCCTTCAGCTTTCTTGGAGGGACCAGCCATAGATCGACCCTTAAGAAACGCTTCCATCTTATAAACTGTATAGAAAGGCAAATTATTGCAGGTATAATCTTAATTTTAGTTCAATTTTCAAGCTTTAGTTTGGTATCAGCTTCGAGAACATGGACGAATACACTTTCCCGCCAAATTTTTCTTGTAAGACTGGGCACTAGTATGAAAATTTGGTAATTTAGGGATGGGAGGGTATGATAATTATAAAATGAAATAACAATAAAAATAATAAAAAAAAAACTATAAATAACTATAATAAATTGCTAGTTTTAATATTTTTCTTTCATGTTTTTACATTTCTTTGTTATTTTATTTATATACAATCAAATATTTCTAGAGATTCTCATAAATTGAAGTATTTTAAGACTTTCAAAAAAAGTCAATATATTGAAAAAGTAAGTTTCTGCTCATTAGATTATCATCAACGAGGTAGAAAATTCATAGTATTTACATGTAAAAAGAAGCTGTTTTTTAAATTTTGTACGTCGTTCCTTCGAATCAGTTTGTCCTCATCCCCGGCCCCTCCCCCCACGAGCACCTCAACATTAAATCTGGCGTCCTGTCTTTAATTTCAATGTGGAAAGTCCGTAAACAATATCTGTGATAAATCCTAACACGTTTTGTATACACAAACACGGATAACTTTATCATGGCGTGCAAATGAGTTGGCAGCAATTTATTGATGATAGTTTGCTTGGGACTAGTCAAGTTGCTAAAGCCTCGATTCACGGTCTTGACGGTCAAAGATATGCTTCGAGTTCTGGCTTTGTGGTACGTAGAAACTAACACCACTCTTTCTTAACTGTACAAAACTGAACAATAACCTCCGAAACTTAGCATAACATCACCGTCATTAACTGTATTACTCCTCTGAGTGTTAGAATATGCATTAAATGGCTTTTGTGGCGGGTGGAAAAATTATTATTGATTTTATTGCATTGTTGTTTACTGTGACGAAATTTCGCAAAGACAAACGAGTAAAGATAATTATAAAGTACATAATTGGTACCTCGAACTATGATTTTGTATCCTTTTGTACAGCCTTGGTCATTACGAAATACTATAAATCAAGTCAAAAAATATTTTTGCGAGATTATATAAAGTAGTTTTCGTAAAGTCAAATATTGGCTTTTTTAATAAGCTCACGATGCGCTTTCATATTGTGTAGATTATGATCACGCTGCGGATATTTAGCTTGTTTAATTAATTCGTTGTGTTTTCAGATAAATTTGTGTAGCTTTTATATTTCAACTACATCAAGCATATTTTTATCAGTTTTGTAAAAAAAAGTTCCTTACCAACCAGTCAATTTAAAATCGACACTTCAGTGAATCGACCCCGTCACATATTTAATCTCTACGCAGATATAATGAAAAGTGTGTATACTTAGAAAATCTTGGAAGACCAGTGAATGAACCCAGAAACTTTGAATATTACTAATATTTGTCTTTCCCACCTCATCAGTCATTCCATCATTATTATCATCATGATCAATGGTATCATATAGATTGAGACCTCCACATCTACCCTTCAAATCACTCCCAGGCCACCCTAAAAGAAACTCCTGAATTCAGCCACCCCCAGTTTTTTAATTCCACAATATTCTTTTGCCATCTGGAGTACACGTAATAATGTTAGTGAATGTTCTTTAATAGGCAACTTACACTAAAAGGTCACACAATTCCATCTCCTTTAACTTGTGCCACTTTAAAAAATGAGGTCCAGAAATGTAGATCAAAATTAGATAAAGTAAACGTTCAGCTTCTAATACACAGCACAAGAAAAATTATTAAACATTTAAATTATTTGGAAAAATGCTTTGTGTGGGAACATGTGCTAATCAACACTTTTTCTGAATGTTTAAGAAAAGTGCAACTCTTAAAATACTGTTTTTCTGTTTGATTGTGTATGGTGAGTTGAAACTTGGTACTTTTACTTCTAGTATGGACTAGTATGTACTTCCATATCTGGACCCCATTTTTACAAAGCTGCAGGGTTAAGAGGAGATCATCTGACCCATTAAAGCAAGTGGCCTATTAGCAAAGATGTCTTGGCTGTAGATTTCTGCACCATCTGATCATCTGTCGAAAAATTCTCTATTTTTAGGTGTTACCCAGTGAGGCACAAGCTGTTCTTGCTGCAATAACAAAAGATCCAACACCAGTCTATCAGAAAGGAGTAATCTTGAACCGATCTAAATACGTATTTGTAAAAGTAGAACCAGGATATTCACTAAATTGCTGCAGAGGAAAAGAGGGTGCTGTTGCTATCAAGACTGATAAATGTTTGTTGATAGGAGCATATACAGAAGGAATGCAAGCTGGATCTTGTGTAGCTGTCCTAGAGAAAATGGCAGACTTTTTCAGAGCTAATGGTTACTAAAGTTTTGTAACATAATTATTATCGTGCACAGGATAAAGTGCATAAGACCCTATAATTAGAATCTCATATGCATCAAATACAAATCAGACAGTAGGTAATTGGCAGTCATCTTAAATAGCCCTGAAGCGTGATGACGTTTCACCCCCGTCTCTATACCATAATAGTTTTTAAAACGCTTTCATATTCAAATTTTATAATCCCTCGAGAATACAGGAACAATAGTCATAATTAGTGAACAAAAGCAATGTGAAAAGGATTCTGGTCTAGACACGGGGGTAAAACATCATCACGATTCAGGCTTATTTGATGCATGTGAAATTGGCATAGTGATACACTAGGTCTTTCATGGTTCTGTGGCTGTCCCCCAGGCCAATGTTAATAATGTCACCAAGAATCTTCTAGGTTTGGTAATACAATAAATATTATCTTGAATATCATTAATTATTAAGAACCCCAAAGGTGTACAAAAGATGTACAAGTCACGGTTAGTGTGGTTTTGATCAATGTGTAAAATAAATAGTTGAGATAATTAAACTGTAAATTTTTAAATAATTTATAAAATTAATTTCATTGAACTAATGACAACAGTGGTATTTCAAAATAGTTAGACTGATCCCTTATGAATCAACACCACATAAGCTTCTTATCAATGACCACAGGTTTAGAGTCCTGGGGCCGGTTGCTCGAAGCTCGATTAGTGTTAATCCAGGGTTAACTGTGATGGTTTTCTTAAGAGTTAACCAAGGATTAGTGCTAATCGAGCTTTGAACAACCCAGCCCAGGCATATCATATGGGATCACAAATTAGGGTGGAGAATTAGGGTGGAGAATCAGAGGCGGATCCAAGGATTGGGGGGGGGGGGGGGGTGCATGTGGGGCCGGTGTCTCCATTTTGATTTATTTTCATAGATAATTCTTTTAATTTTTAATTGATCAGAATTTTTTTTATTAGTGCCCCCCTTCAAAATTTCAGGACATTTTTGGATTAGTGCCCTCCCCCCTTCCAAATTTCTGGATCTGCTCTGTGAGCAGAGATCATGTGCCTATAAGGGTCTGGGATGACAAGCATAGGATGAACAAACCAATCAAAGGCTTGAGAAGATCAGGCTTAGAATAGATTGGTAATCATTGACACAAGATCAATGTAAGTACTTATTAGTTTATGTAATAGAAGGCAGTGGAATAAGTTAAAATTGTTTTTATTTGTTCTCAATGTTTTATTATGTGACAAGTTAGAGTGTTGTCTAGTTCCCTGATGTTTAAATATTGTCAATAGAATTTTCACATGAATTCCATGTATTACCTGATGATATCTACATCCTCATTTCAACAAATTTACACCTCACCATTCTCCTATTCATTTTGGTCATTTTATCTCATAGTGTTTCTTTCTGTTGGTCTTTCATGGGATAATTCTCCTACACTACTCTCTCTGTTGCAGAAAAAAAATCCGAGACTGGTTGAACAAAGCCTGAATAGTGCTATCCACAGAAGGCACTTAACATCCTTCAGCTTACTATTGATACAAAAACGTTTGGACAGGAAACATTAAGATTGTTCGGCTGTTTAGGGCATCTGGGTTAGGGTTAAACAAGCCCTTGCAGAAAGCCTTTCCTTTTGAGAAACCTCTGCTGCAAGAAGGGTAGAGAATTGCTATTCATTGGATAAAATCCATAAAGTTCTATGCAAAGGATAACCTTTATCCAGTGGATAACTTTATTCAGGTTTTGGCAGTGCAACCAGACTCAGTATTTCAAAAATATCTTCTAATCAAACACCTTGTTCTAGACCTAGAGCTTTCATAATGCCTCAAAAAAGGAAAAAAGCTGTTGTTTCACTGTTTATAGTATACTGTTTTTTGTAACATTTTTGAGTCATTTGTTACAATAAGTATTTACTTATTTGCCTTGTTGATTCTCTACTTTAAGTCTCATAATCTATCCTGATACTTAAATTCTCAATATACTTTTTGTTTTCATGGCAAAACACTTGTACACTTTATCTCTTTCAATATTGAAACACTCCTTTCC
Source organism: Diadumene lineata (assembly GCA_918843875.1). Taxonomy (NCBI): domain Eukaryota; kingdom Metazoa; phylum Cnidaria; class Anthozoa; order Actiniaria; family Diadumenidae; genus Diadumene; species Diadumene lineata. The sequence continues at coordinate 10,994,504 of OU974069.1, read as the reverse complement.
ATTTAAGGTCACAAGCTCTCCATGGAAAGACAATGTTTAAACTCTCTGTGAATATAATTTCATCTTTGTTGCTCCAAAATGGAAAATGATTATTTGTCAGGTTGATGAATAAAAAATGCTATTGTAATGTGTGCAAGGCAAGGATTTGTAATGTAACTAAATCACGGGCCTTATTGATTGCCAACTGTTGTATACTGGCATTACTAATTATCAGCAAAACCTTGTTATTTTGACAATTATTGTCACAATGATGGCTTTAGATTCCATATGTTCAAGTTGAGTGCTTTAATTAGCCAAATCCATTGATGAACCCAAGTACAAAAATAATGCACAATATTTATATAGCTGATATAGGTGCGATAGAGCTTATCATCTCCCCATGGGGTAGGGCTGGTCTTAAGGTGGTGGCTGAAGTTCTTTAATCTGTTTTATTAGATAGGACTTTTCGTCATTGAATTGTTCATCCTCTGTAAATTAAACACAAACAAAGACATTGTAAGTACACCATTGTTAGGACAGGTACAATTTGGGTGGAGGGACTATAAAGATATGAAGGGAAAAGACGACATAGCCATTATATAAAATTATAGACAATCTTTGGTTATGTGCACCAACACAGTCTAGACAAAAAAGTCCAGGTAAGATTTTGTTGGCTGTTAGAGTCAATTTCGTATGAATGTGAAACAGTTATCACATTATAGCTGTAGTTTCTAAGAAAACATTCCAATTTTCTGAAGTATTGAAGTGGTATTGTAAGTGGGCTGTTTCCCACCCATTCAAAAATGACTAACTCCAACAGTTAATTGACATAGCTAGTTTAAAATTCTCAAATGTATTTTATCTGTGATAGATGGTCTCGAGGCCTGGCAGTTATGAAAGTTGTGTATAGCAATACTAGCTATTGAAAATTCACCAATTGAAATAGTGCTATAAAAATTAATAAATTAATAATTAGTAAATTAATAATTAATAATAGATAAAAATACACTTATATACCGTACCTGTTCTATCGGTGTGGAAGTTGGTAAGAAATTCAACCAGTTTTTCTTTATTCTTTAGTAATATTTCCAGAATTTGTGGGGTTTTATTGGGATTTGCTACAAATACCTACAACAGCAATAACATTTGAGGCAACTGATGAGCACAATATTTGTAATAAAATATAAACTGGATAGTGTGACTTCAAAGGACTACCTAATAGCCCAGAAAGTGGCAGTAAATCCTGAGAATAAGAATGACAAGGCAGGCAGGGTGGAGTTGACTCAAGTTTCAGACAATCTCTTTCAGCCATATTTTGGAGCCATGCCACTACCAAGAAACCTGCCAAACATGTCTGATAATTATAGTCATTGTCAATTATTGTTAAGCTGAAGAGTTATTTTTGGGTTATGGCCATTATGTTAGATCATTTGGATAGCTGTTAATTAATAATTACTAATAACACTAGTCTAATAATGTATTTATTATATAAGCTCATTCCACAAATGTTCTGAATGTAAAATTATTTATATGAATATAAAAACATTATCTCAAAAGTAACTCTGTTAATTGGTTTTTGAAAAGATATAGTATGTCTTCAGCCACGTTTTGAAGACTTCTTTCACATAATAATTATTGTAATATTTTGCAAATGAAGTTGAAAAATACTATGCAAATGAGGTATTATAGTAATTTTTCCAAAGAGCATAGTTTGATGCACACTGTATATATGATATGGTAACTCCATCCCATACTTCCTCAAAGTTTGAGACCCCTACACTCTTGGAAAATAATTTATCTGTTGAGGAGGAGTAGATGCTGAAGGGGAAGTAGTACATGCATCACTACTAGTTACCTTAAATACATGGAAAGCTTCAAACTGAATGTTTCTACTTTTATCTCTCAGCATGTTCATCATAAGTTTGAGGTTGTCAGGGTTACTGATGTATCTTGTCATCACAGTAAAGTTGTGTCTATCTAGCAGAAGTTCACCAAGCAACTAAAAGAACAATAATAATAAAAGAAACATCACAAACATGTTTACTGATGAAGTGGACTCATCAAGCTTTAAAGAATTTAGAGGGCTGACAGTGAAAATGGATGATTGATGCTAATTTTCAACTTTTCAAGAAATCACTTAAAAAGACATCTAATGACTTTTCGGGTTGAAAACAAATGCTATGCATTTATTTTTAAATAATTTGCTAAAAAAACGAAGTTCTAATTTTTTGAGCTTTCAATCTCTGAGGAACTAAAACAATACAACAACAACTCAACATTGAAGCTTTAGCTCTTTGCAGTAAAAAAAACAAGACTAAAGATCTACCTTGAGTGACTGTCGCTTAGTGACATAGTTGTCTGAATGAAGAAGATCCTTATAATGATTGAAAAACTTGTCATAATTCTTGTCCAAGAACTCAGCACACATGATTTTGTGCCTGGTTAAGAGATCCTATACAAAAACAGTTAAATAATAATTTATTATTAGAATAAGTAATCTTATATTTCTTTGTTGGTCAGTGGTTTTATTTCTGGAATTAATGACTTATCAACCCAATTTGTTTCTTCTATTGAATTCATGGAGTTTTCCAGTAGTTTTCCAATGGTATTATTTCAATTTTAAAGGACTTTTCAAGTGTAACTAAAAACATTTTTCGATTATAGGCTGGGCTTTTCAAGGATTTCGTAGAGAAGCACAAACCTTGTCATTTCCACGATTTAGATCGGCACTTTTAGAAAGGATTGTGACAGAGATATCCGAATCTGTCAACTTTATCCATAATAAAATAGACCTATATCACTCCGACAAACCCTGTGACACCCAACATCAGTTTTTTTACCTTGAAGGTTGAGAATGCATCAGAAGCAATGTCAAAGGTAGACGTTTCCACATAGGTGAAAAAGTTGTAGAAATCATCACTTGTTAGAATGATTCTAGCTAGCGGCTCATGCTTTAGGCATTCGCGCAACATTACTCCACAGTTCAAAGAGATATCAGGGCTCTCATATCTGTAGGTGAAATAATAGAATGTTAAATACAATGCTTTACAGTCACTTAACATTCATTGGTGTGAATAAAGGAAAATATACAACATAGAAACCGTTCATTGGGCTCTTCTTAAAATTGGATCATAACACAGTCATAATTACCATCAGATCATCATCACCAACCATCAAACTAATTGATCACGATGTTATTAACATTATTAACCCCATCTGAGCTACACTCATTTGCAAAATTACTTGGGACATTGGTATATAAACCTGACTTTTCACCATTTTGTGTTTTTGTCTAAACAAAAACCTTCCCCACATCAATGTTGCATACCACATTGGTGTTTTTGACGTACACAAACAAAGGTCCACCAACATTGATTTGTGGGAAGGGGCTTGGTTGAAAAGAGGCTTGAAAAAACATGAGAATGTCAATGTCCCAACTATTTTCATTTGCAATCAAGTGTAACAATCATCAACATAACACTATTTATAATTATTTAACCGGTCATAATCATATAACCATTACTGCAAGCATCATATTATCATTAATGTAATCATGATTAAATACTGTATCATACTGTAAGCATCATATCATTAATGTAATCATGATTAAATACTGTATCATACTGTAAGCATCATATCATTAATGTAATCATGATTAAATACTGTATCATACTGCAAGCATCATATCATCATTAAAGCAATCATCATTAGATAAAATTTATGTATTGTATCATACTGTAAGCATTATGGTATTTATTAGTAGTATCAATGGTCATATTTACTTGTTTCTATCATACCCTTTCATAAGAGTGAAAAGAATATTAGGTTTGCCGCATATGTATTCCACTGTAGGTGATCTTGTACCAATCTGACGTCTCAAAATATTGTTGAAGATTTGAGCAGCATCCTTCTTGGACTAAAGTCAAACCAAATAATTTCACAATCAAAAACATTAAATTAAAAAAAAAAGATGAAATGAACTAAAGATATAAATTAATATACTATACTATCATGTTTTAGCTAACACCATATGTTGCGACTTCATAAAAAAGTAGACATCAATAATTATTTTACCTCAAAGTCCAGTTTGCCAAGGTTAGTGAGAATTAGTTCATATAGGTCAGAGTTGTAAAATTCTTGTGCAAGTTGGGCCACTAGCTCCGTTTGTGGTTCTTGATCTAAAAACAAGTAAGGATGTGAGTGAAATATTATATTTGTATTACAGAATGGTCTGAACCGTGGTAGTGAATGTAGTAAATTGAATGATCATCACGGTTATGAAAGCAATTAAAGCAATTGCTTGAAAGAAGACCCGGAAAAAAATCCGGGCTTCAATGAGAATCGAACTCATGACCTTTGCGTTGCCGGTGCAATGCTCTACCAACTGAGCTATGAAGCCACATATGCTGGTGAAATATTATAGCTTTAATCAGACTGTCTAACAACCTTCATGGCATGACATCGAAGCAAATGTTTACTACAAGTCAAGAGAGACCCCTACTTTTTAATGTAGTATTATGATTTTTAAGGCATTTCAAGGTTTTTCACAAATGTGTAAAATGGCTGTCCTATTTATTCCAACTTATCCTGGTTACCATAAGCAGTTTTTACCTCCTGTTCCTTGCAATATGACTTTCATTGCTCCAAACTGCTTTGCTACTTCCTCTAAAGCCTAAAATATAGACAAAGGAAACTATTGATCATCGCATGTTTTGACGTTGCTTTAAATGTCTTGAAGATCACACCTAAAAGTGTATTATTTTAAGGAGCAAGGGTGTCGTAGTTGGTTAGTGCATGGTCTTCTGTGCGAAAGGTCCCGAGTTCGGTTCCGGGTGGCCACACACCCTTGTTACAACTTCTTTCTGTTCTGTGTAGCTTGTAGCAGCTTTAAATATCCGTATGACGGAGCATTGATGGAAAGAGGGGAGTAAAATTAATGCACCGTTGGCTCTATGGAAGATTAGCTTCAGCTAAAGGGAGTCCTGACGTTAAATATGACATTGACATACAAACCTTTTCAGTTTTTTTACTGCCAGGTGACTCCTTTTCTATAGTGGCAAGTGCATCCCTGGCACTTTTAACCACCTCTACGGGGCTTTTCTTGGATGACCCGAATAAAGGCATGCCAACAGTTGCAGGGCCAGAAAACTAACTATAATTAACAAAAAATAATATCAATAATAAACACACAAATAAACAACTTACAGTATAGTAAGTAAAAGCATTATTGTAAGTAATAGATTATAAATAATAGACAATAAAATAATACTGAAAATACTAAATATAACAAACAATAAATAACACCATTAAAATAGACATCCCAATAAACAATAAACCTAGAATAAACAGCGAAAACAATAATTTATATAATAGGTATAAAAATAAACAACCTTCAGCACAGCAACTAATAAACATAATTATAAATAATATAAATGCCAAAACACAATAAAAACAACAAACATATAGTCAAACAATTGTAAATCTAGCTAGACTACAGGAAACAGTTGCAAGAAGCCTGAATAGCACTATCCACCTGATAAAACCCTATCCAGAGGATAAAATCTATAAAAATTGATTCCAGGGGATAACACTATCAAGACTTTGTGCAACTGGCCCCAGCAAGAGATAAATGTTATAAAATTAATAATATATACTAAAAACAGCCTATACAATAATTAAAGAAGTTTCAAACAAAATGATTGTTGAGATATAATTCTAATCATTGATAAAAATAATTAGACAGTTAAAATAAGTGAATTGAACATTCATAAACATTTCTAGGACATTTTGGCTGTCCAAAGTTTTAGTATCAAAATATACTGCACTATACATGACAAAACTCACATGATCTGCAAACAAACAACAATAACTTAAGTAAAGAAGAAACATTTCATAAAACATAGCTAAGTCCTTCATCACCATGATAGATACAAATCTATAGTTCATAGTCCTTCCATCATGAAGAGTTTTACTCTTTCTTTTTTTTATCGTGACCAATATCAGGCTTTATTTTTTTAATGGGTTTTAATATAATCACCACAAAACTTTTTCTAAATGACTATCTTTGATTTGTTCAATACTGGTAAAGCAAATTTATGCTTATAATTACAACAATACACAATCTCATGGTGCATTTAAACTTCTAGCAAATAATATTGTTATATAATGTGAGTTAGAGCAAATTAATATTGAATAATTCAAAACTAGTATATTCCCTGTAGCGGTCAAAAGTCCATGAGTTAATATTGATTACTCCTTACTGTTGGAATACCTTATTAATTTTTAACCATTGGTTTCTACATTCATTAGTCTTGAATTAACCTATATTATCTGAGGTTATAGTGAGATAGTCAAGCTAAATCTAAAGGTAGTGTTTTATCATGCTAAACCCTAACAATGTACAAATCTTAATAGGAGATATTTCAAATAAAGGAAACCATTGTGTTGTTGCTAAAACACAATAGTACTGACACAAAAGACCTATTAAAACATTTAAAAGATACACACATTTTTGTACAAATATGTGAAAAATACCTTATGGTATAATTGTGGAAACAAAATAACTAGAAATTTGAATTCTACTTGACAAATCAGGATGTGTGAATCAAAATTATCATGACAAATGAAGGTAATCTTTTGAATTCATAAAATAATCGTCTTTTCATTCTTACTATTAATAGTGTTATACATTAGTCTGGAAATAATTTGAAAAGAAAGGATTGCAATTACAAACATTTTATAGTATAATCATATATGTACATATTGCTGAATACTATAAACTAAGTACTAGTAGTATGATTGGTCAAAGATCTTAGTAATCACATTAAGTAAAGGATAAACCAAGCTACATCTATCATCTGCTGATATAGCTGGGGGGTAAAACCAAAAATATAATATCTACCTATTCACAAACGCTCTATAAAGTAACCATTATTCACAACTACGGACAATAAACAGCCTTTCAAAGGGTTTGATCTTAGAAACATTGTAAATTAAAAACAAAGTCTACTTTCAATAAAAAAATACGACTGATATGCAAATTTTGATAACAGTAATTTTGAGGTTTAAGCTCTTTTTTAAGCAATTTCATACGCAATTTGGTGATGTAAAAAATCAAAGACATTTTTAATGTTGGGTTAAAATGTGTATAATGGGCAGAAAAAATCAGACTAGAATAAAATCAACGCCTTTATGAGATAATGTCCTGACATCAAGTTAGCGCTACCATAAAACTATCGACACAACTGAATATTGTCAGAATTTTCCCCGAAATGTTGCTGTTTAAGAGGTTTTAAAATACATACCTTCTTACTCAGACACCCACAAAAGCTCTCTGTGGTTTTGGCAGTATAATTAACGCTAACTGCGCTGAAAATATCGACAAATTTAGTTTGAATTGTTGATTTTCTTACCACTTGCACGCCTAGAAAGGAGGAAGCAACTCAAATATTCGCTCCAGGCCACTCGCGGACAAGATTCACCTCAGAAACCAGAAACTGGATCAAGCACACAACTTCTCAAAAACCATGGTTTTAAATTATCGATGCAAAAACGAGAGGAGAAAAAAAAGTGAAAAAGTGATGAAAGGAAGAGTGAAAAGCAATACATTTCTCCACTTAAGAAACAACCGAAAATATTCATATTTGCTCAAAATCTTTTTAAAATTTTATTTCACATTCAATCATTTCTATTTTATCTGGAATGTTTATAAAATGCTCATTCATTCATTCATTCATTCAACTATTCATTTATTCATTCACTCACTCATTCATTCATTCATATTAAAAAATTATACATTCTTTTTAAAAGTGTTGCAGAGCCTCCCCTCCCCTCCACAACTCCACACCTTTCTTTACTAGTAACACAATTTGAAAAGATCGCCGTTCTTCTGCTCCGTGACAGTGGTCACGATTTAGACTACGCTTCAAAATGGTGGTAGATTTTGCTGAAAATAAAGCTAGCATCATCAGCCTTGCAATAGTTGCTGGGCAAGCAATTGTTGCATGGATTTTGGGCTTTATAGTTGGCAAAAGACAAAGTTCCAACGACAAATGGATACTTGTATGGATCTTTTATAATATACTGACGATTTTAACAATGGTAAGTTTGTGATTCATCGAAAATCGAAATTCTTGTTTGAACAGACAATAGAAATGTTCTTTAATCTTGCGTTGTCAGTGTTATAATCCAATTATTTAGTACCTACATAAGCAGATTGACTTTTTTGTACAAGGTGTGAAACGATTCTTTTTTGCAACTCTTTGTTGCAATTAACACACAATGGTGCCAGATAGAAAAAGTTTCTTGTTGTTTCAGGAGGGCCCGTTTGTGTATTTGTCTTTAACTGGAACTGTTCAAGATTCAAATAGCACTTGGGCTATGATATGTGAGTATACACTGTAGTTTTAGAGAAAAAAAAAATCATTTTACAAAACAGTTACAATAGTTAATACAGTAAATTGCGAAGCTTGCAGTTTTGTTCATTTCACTGATTTTATTCAGTACATTTTACATGATCGCCTTATCTTATAACATGCATTAATATGGTGGGAAGATTGTTATATTTGCATGATTTTTAATTTTGATCCATAAAGGGAAATATTACGGCCGTAAATAATCTTTTTAAAAATGGTATAGAAACTCAAAAACACGGCAGCCTCCCCCTTTCCTCCCCTCCCCCCAAAAAAGAACTACATACAGAGAGATTAAGAGCAATCATGAAACAGGGTAGTGACTGCTAAAGTTACAGCCAAATTCATTGTATCACGACCAGCCGTTTCAAAACTTTGTTTTGATTTGGTCTTTTCTGAACCGTCAGTCAATTTCAAGGGAGGAGTTTATTTTAGATTAACTAATGACAGAACATGTTAGGGCAATCTCCGCCCAATGAAATTGATTGACGGTTCAGAAAAGACCAAAAAGAAAACAAAGCTGTAACACGGCTGGTCGCGATACAACGAATTTGGCTGTAAGAATTTATTTATTACATCAATTTTTTATTTTAACAAATAACAATTTTACCTCCTTTTTTATATTAAATATAAAATATAAAAATTTTATAAAGTATCACAGGCACAAATGAAATAAACACATGGTTAATGTAATTTTAAAACGGTTAAGCACACATACAACATTTTTTAGATGAAAAACAATTATGTTCATCTATTTGATCAACAGGGAAGGAGTATGGTAAAGTTGACAGTCGTTGGCTTCATTCAGATCCTAATGTTCTATCAGTAGAGATGATCACGGTAGCTCTAGGAGTCCTGAATGTTGTTCTTGTCATTGCTATTTGCCATGACTGCTACTGCAGGTAATTTCAGCAAGTCATTCTTTGTGAACATAATTGTGTGGCGAAACGAATAAGCTCACATGACCTCCTAGTGCAAGTTGCCTATTGGATGCCAAAGCCACTTTTAAAGGTTTTATAAATATTCCTTATTCTGCTGTATTTGGTTATCTAAAGATACATCATGTTTATAAAATTAATATCATTGTTTTTCTACCAGGCACTTTTTGCAGATTATTCTTTGTGTAACCGAGATGTATGGAGGTAAGTTTCTCTAAACAACCTTCTGTCTACTATTAGTTGTAGCAGTAGCAGGGAAATAACCAGGAAGTTTACCAGAGGTAGCAGGGGGTGCACATGGTTAAGGTTTTAGTTAACCTACTCAACAGATATCTTCCACTTTAACTACTCCAGTGCTCTTTTTCTACTTTTGGGCTTTCTGTGATATGGCAAGAAACTAGTCTAAGGGGGAGGTGTAAATCACAAAGAAAAAATCATTAACAGGCTTTTTCTTCATGCCCAGTCTCTGCTCTAAAGGACTCAACTAAACAGGAACTCAAGAAAGGATAAAACTAGTGAGAAAAAGCAAATTAAAGTTGTCTTGAGAGGAGGCTCGGTTTTAGTGTTTTTTATAAGAACTGTCGTATGTTTGCTTTTATGAGAGGTTACGGCACCAAGTAAGTAACCAAATGGTAGTCAAGAGTACATGACTGTAAGGCACAAGTGTTTTTCTCACAATGCTTTTAACATAAGCTCACACTCATAAATTTATCTTTGATCAACATTTTAAAGGATTGAAATTGAAACCTACACAAACGTCAAACAATTTATTGAGAAAATCGAAAACATAATATTGTACAAATTAATACTTTTTTAATCACATTTCTGGTTTTCTGAATATCTCCTTTTTACTGCAGCTGAAGCAATTTCAATAGACAAAGTACAAATATCATCTCTTGTAGGTTGGATGATCTTCTGTCCTGAATGGTTAACTGGCTGGAAAAATCTCCACATTAAGGATCCTATCCACCATTTTGTTTACCTGTGGTTTCTGAATGGTGTCTGGGTTTTGATTCCATCCTTGTTGTTGCTTCATTCACTCATAGATATGAAGAACAAACATGTTCCCAGTCAACACCACGACAACCACCATAATCACAAGAAAAGGCAGTAATATTACACTATTTTGAATAGACCTCTTTACATGAAATGCTCATCTTCCCATTTCTAACACATAACACTCCCTTTTGAAAAACGTCCAGTATCTTTTAGGGGTAATTTTGAAAAATTCAGTCGAGCATCCCCAATCATTTATTCCCGGAGTCCACCCTCCCTCTGGGATAACACCATCCTTAGGAAATGTTTGAATTCATCAAAGAATACTCCTGTAAAAAGTGTCTCTCATGTGCTTTGAAATAGGTCAATTTTAGGTCTATTCTTCTTGTGTATTATACAAATAAAAGTAAATTTATGATTTATTCATTGTTGTAGTCATTATGACAGCTAGTCTACATTGATTCATTTTTCCATCAACCATTTATTGATATGCTGCTTGATGAGTTCTCTGGCCTCTTTCAACTGTGGTAGGTCCTCAGGGCTTTCTGGGTACATGTTGGCACAGTGTGCAGTTCCTGACAAATGGTTTAAAGGGGGTCATAAATATTTTTAAACTTTGTTGCGCTGTCCAGCAATTATGTCAGCTTATAAGGTATGTGGGCCTATAATGTATACTACAATCTGATAACCTCCCTCCATAACTTGAGCTTACATATTGATATGCATAATGTAAATCACCATCGTCACATCCACCAATATTCCCAGAGCCACTGCTGCAATCACCTACCATCACCAGGCAAATTATTGTAATATCAGGGATCCCTCATTATTTTTTAAGGGGAGGGGATTAGGTGATTAATTACCATTGGCACTTTTAAGGGGTCCCTCTTCAATGAACTTTTTTTCTTCCATGATCCTTATTTCATCCTAACAGAAATATTTCATCTCCCTTGATAGCTCAAAAGTGTATCTCAATACCCCCTGAAGGTCTTTTTAAGAGTGCCAGCAGTATATACAAATATATCAATGATAAATTAACATGCTGAACATACCTTTAATAAAGATGGCTTGTTCAGTTTCAGACACATCTTCTGTGATACCCAACCAATGCCATGGATCAATAGATCCATTGGGAAATACAATCTGTATCAAATATTGGAAAAAATCACAAAACACAAAATAATTACTATATCATGGTATACCTATATTTGACAATAAAATTATGCATTCACCATTTTGTTATTTTTCTGAACTGCCAATTTTTTCCTTTGGGTAGAGATTGCTGTAACATTATATCCATCTTTGATAAAATCAAAAAGTGTGTTGAAATAAAATTTGAAACTGTTTGGAACTTCACATAAAAACATGACCATTCTTATAGCTGTACTTTTTACCTTGCTTGATGCAATGCCTTTACCACCATAATTGTTGTTTGTCTGTTTGACACCACTTTGGATGTTTGTGTTGTTGAATGACTTGCCAAAAATATCTTGACATTGCTGTATTGAGTAGCTGTAAGTCAATATTTGAAATATTCAAAATATTAGTGTTACCAAAAAAATGATTTTTATGAGGGATAATTTAATCTAGGAAATTCAGTCTATAGTTGAGTGGTCAGAGCATTGGTCTTCCCGTTGAGTGATGCTAATTGAGTTTCCCTATGGTCACTATCTGAAATGGTTTTGTCCAGGTTCCAGCTTGGTCTAATTTAATTCATGCTGGAGTAAAGTTGAGAGTGGTGCCCTGCATTCCTATTCAAACTTATAAAAGGTAAAAGACAAGGTACCCAGAGGTGGATACAAGGGGGGGGGGGGGGGGGGGGGGTGAGGCATGAGGTCCAGTGCTGCCCCCCATTTTGATTTATTTTTACACATTTTTTTTAAGATTGATAATCAGTCATTTTTTATTTAAGTGCCACAAAAAATTTTTGGACCAATTTTTGATTGGTGCCTCTCCCCCCTTTTCAATATTTCTGGATTTGCCCCTGGTACCACTGAATTAGAACTAACCTTAATGGAAAAAGTGAACCAAAGGGCTGTTTATTTGAATCACTTGTTTGGTAGAAGCCAAATTCAGTGCAGGTTTGGTACAGCCATTGACGACCTAGTTAATGTAAAATAAAATGTGGCTTCAGACTAAAATCATTTCCTGCATAAATTGGAAAACCAAGTATGATTGCATGATTACCCAAAAGACAGATAATCATTTTGACCCTTGGAAGCCAATGCCTCATGTTTCTTTTATTTTAGTTGTTTAGTTAGTTTGCATAAGGGGAAATTTTGACCCTTGAAGTTCAAGGAAAAAGGACTTGCACACTAGAAGTATAAATATAAAATATACCTCCCTCTGAAGCACTTGCCATCCATGAAGTGTTCCTCAAAGATGTAACAGTGTTGTCATAAACAGCATCTAGGCATTTCTGTTTACTTGTCATCAGCATTATTGAATTAACTTTGGCGTAGCGTAGTATAGGATCACCTACACTGTCATCATTCATTATTGAACACAGAGTATCAATGGTGATATTTGTGCCTGAACCGCCCTGTTGACATGAAATATAATCAGATAATAAAGTCATCATTAGTTACACATGATGAATAACATAGTATTTGTATTATAATAATTATTGGTGGCCTGATTGGGACCTGCAAACAAACCTTAAATATCACTGAGGGCACTGCAATTGTGACAGAGAGTTCCAGTAGTACTCCACTCAAATAATCAGCAAACAAGGAGCAAATGGCTATGCAACTCGTCATGAACCGGGACCATGGAGGGGCTAAATCCCTCCCACTCCCCCTGCTCCGTGGTCCATGATGAAACAGCAGGATGATACAAGTTATGACAGCAAGTGTCATGTGATTGTTACAAACAATACAACTAACCTCAAATGCTCTGTTGTCTTTGTTGTACTGTACAACACCAAAGAAGTTTCCTGCTACTGACGATGAAAATGTAGCCACATCATTGGCATTCCCTTTGTCAAGAGGTTTACAAAGCCTTAAATCAAATACAAATATGTTTTAAGGCTGGTACACATGAGGGAGCTTGCTCCTGCAACACGCTCCTGCAACATGCTTCTGCAACATGCTCCTGCAACATGCTCCCAAAGCAAAGCTCCCTTGTGTGTACCAACGAAAAATATGTTGCACAACAAAACTTTTGCTACCGGGTTTTGCTCCCTTTTTTGTGCAACATATTTTTGGTTGGTACATGGGAGCTTTGTTCCAGGAGCATGCTGCAGGAGGGTGTTGCAGGAGCAAGCTCCTTTGTGTGTACCGGCCTTTAAGCTGACTTTACCTCTCATACCTAGCCACTTGTTTTCAATTAGCTTTTATTAAAAAAAACTTTTGAAATAAAGGATTGTGTGTCAGGGAAATCCTAATGCTCAACAAATCGAATACATCATTTTATTTAATAATGTGCATATTTGCTTGGCTAAATTTTAGGATATGATGTCAAAACATCTTTTTCAAAATTACAGATTCAGATGGTATAATCCGAATGTTAAATATACAATCTAAATGTACCCAGAAACTCACTTAAAGGTCTTTGTCAATGTCTGGACCCCTTCAGATGATTTCAGTAATTGAGAGATCTGTTTAGTGGCATTAGCAATATTCTTGTTACATTCAGGTCCAGTGGTAGCCAGCGATGCTGCAACCACATCTACATACTCTGGGAAGTTTAACTGAGCTAAAACAGGAGCACTTGTAGCCACAGCACCTAAATGATGTAAATAGATGTTTACATAAGTTAATTAGCAGTGGAGCGGAATATCATGTTACTCTCTGTTATTCATCTTAACTTAAGCAAATATAAATAAACACATAAACAAACAAACGAGCAAATAAATGCCACAGGAAACCCAGGAGATGGTGTTATAGACTCTTCCACAGTCTCTTGCTCCTTCGCTGTGCTCTATTCATTATACAAGACAAGTCCTTAATACAGTTCTGGGGCCAGTTGCACAATGCCTGGTTATCTCTATCCACTGGATAAATTGCTATCCACAGGATAAATTATATAGCATGGATAACTTTTATCTAGTGAATAACTTCATCCAGGTTTCATGAAACCAAGCCCTGATCCTCACCATGGACAAGATGAGGGTATTTGAGTCTGAACCAAGCAGACAATGAACCAGGATATGAGCCACCAAATGAAATCCATCTACTTTTAGTCAAGTTAAATTTCTCAGCCATATCTACTCTAAATGCTGCCAGGTCGGCCAGTGCTTGCTCACTATTCAGATACTTGAGACTATCATCACTAAGGTCACTAAAACATGTAAATTATCACAAGTTAGGGCATAGTTAACTTTTGTTAGGGTAAATTTTTGATAAGGTTCTGGGCCTTCTATTAACTACACAAACTACAAAAACCTTGTACCAGGTAGAGGGGCTTTAATTTAGCAAATTAGGAAGACATTGATAAATATTCTCATGGTGGCTTCCTAATATGGTAAGTGAGACAGACAACATTTAGATGCCTTTAACAAGTATCGATATATTTTACTCTGATATCTTGTGGTGTAGTGGTTAACCAATGTGTATTGGACTAGAGTACCGAAGATGTGGTTTTGATTTCTGACTTGATATTTTTTCTCTTATTCTTTATTTTATTATCATAATATCACATTGATGATGGATGTAGTGCCTTGGCAGGCTGCTATTTCAAGCCCTGATGAAGTATTTGTAGCATGTGGGAACAAAATGCTTTTGTACCATGGTCATGTGACTGATGATGACCTGATTATGTCATGTGACTGACAATCTTGTAGATGGGTGTCAGCAATGTCTACTGACAGTCCTTTTAAATGGTAATTGAATTTTGCTATATGCATGCACAGTAAGATGCAACTGGGAACTCAGTTAGTCTGGTCCAGCAAAGTTCGACTATTGGCTATGAGAGCTACTTGACCACTACACCACACCACCCCTCCCTTAACCCCCAAACCACGCACACATGTGCAATTTGTGGCTAGTTATTTTTGTGCGATCTAGTTTAAATTTATACCAAGTAGGGTGACTTTTTCCATAAAATCTATGTTCCAGCATTATTGCAAAGGCACCAAATTGTTCAGCATACTTCATCATATTTCCAACTACCATCCAAACAGGACTAGCAGCTCCTTCTCCACCAATCATTAGAAATACTGGACTGTCTTCCTTTTTACGGAAAGTATCATTGAAGAAAAACCTCTGTTTCCATGTCATTCGATTAGAATCGTCAAAATGGTCAAGTCTTTGAGTGAACCAGTTTTCTTCAGGGGTTTCGTAGCCCTTTGGTAGCGGTGGTGGCAATAGCAATCCTCCTTTAGGCCGTCCATTTATAACATATGAAGCACTGAAACAAATCGTACTTGCAAATGAAAGAACGCTGAATAAAGTGAACGAGAAATTTGCCATTTTGTCAAAATCATCCGCTAAAAAACAGGTAGCAAAAATCACCGATTGCAGCTTTCTTTGAAAACTTCCAAAAAGACTGAATTTTGATAGTTCAGAATGATGACATCTAACTTTTTGACAGGATTTAGCTGGTTGAAGGGTCGAGTAAGGGATCTAGTTAGTTTCGAAACTGTCACACTTTCCGTCAAGTCGCACGCAAATCATACACAAATCACGCGTCCTCCTTACAAACCACTAATTATCCAGGGAGGGGTGAGACAACGAATCGACTTTTGAATAAAATGGGCTAAGAAAATTACTACGCAACGACTACATACAAATACATGATCAAAACGACAGACTAGATCAGGGATTTCTTTGTTCAAATAAGTTTCTTTTTCTCTCCTAACAATCCCGCTAAAAACAAGCGACTGATGCCCGCTGTTCATCGTGCTCAGCGTCACAGCGCAGTGATTATGCGCAGCGTGAACTTAGATAGGGGCAATCTCGTACCCGAGTCCTCGTTACTTCGGCCAGCGGCTCGAAACAAGGACTCTGGTAGGTCCGTCATATATGGTACATTATAGTGGATCCATATATTTTCACCACCTATATTATATTAGGTATATGGCATCTCCACCATTACATTCACCTTCCCTTCAGTAGCCTTCAATTCCCTTCATTTGCCTTCATGTGTCTTCATGTCCCTTCATTTATCTTCATCCACCCTCATTTGCCCTCATTTACATTCATTTGCCTTCATTTACATTCATTTAACTTCATTTACCTTCATTTACATTCATCCGCCCTCATTTGCCCTCATTTGCCCTCATTTGCCTTCATTTGCCTTCATTTACATTCATTCGCTTTCATTTACCCTCATTTGCCTTCATTTACCTTCATTTGCCTTCATTTGCCTTCATTTACCTTCATTTGCCTTCATTTACCTTCATTTGCCTTCATTTGGCTTCATCCGCCCTCATTTGCATTCATTTACCTTCATTCGCTTTCATCCGCCCTCATTTGCCTTCATTTACCTTCATTTGCCTTCATTTACATTCATTCGCTTTCATCCGCCCTCATTTGCCTTCATTTACCTTCATTTGCCTTCATTTACCTTCATTTGCCTTCATTAACCTTCATTTGCCTTCATTTACCTTCATTTACCTTCATTTGCCTTCATCCGCCCTCATTTACCTTCATTTGCCTTCATCCGCCCTCATTTACCTTCATTTGCCTTCATTTACATTCATTTGTCTTCATCCACTCTCATTTCCCTTCATTTACATTCATTCGCTTTCATCAGCCCTCATTTGCCTTCATTTACCTTCATTTGCCTTAATTTACCTTCATTTGCCTTCATTTACCTTCATTTACCTTCATTTACCTTCATTTGCCTTCATCCGCCCTCATTTACCTTCATTTGCCTTCATTTACCTTCATTTGCCTTCATTTACCTTCATTAACCTTCATTTGCCTTCATTTACCTTCATTTACCTTCATTTGCCTTCACCCGCCCTCATTTACCTTCATTTGCCTTCATCCGCCCTCATTTACCTTCATTTGCCTTCATTTACATTCATTTGTCTTCATCCACTCTCATTTCCCTTCATTTACATTCATTCGCTTTCATCCGCCCTCATTTGCCTTCATTTACCTTCATTTGCCTTAATTTACCTTCATTTGCCTTCATTTACCTTCATTTACCTTCATTTACCTTCATTTGCCTTCATCCGCCCTCATTTACCTTCATTTGCCTTCATTTACCTTCATTTGCCTTCATTTGGCTTCATCCGCCCTCATTTGCCTTCATTTACCTTCATTCGCTTTCATCCGCCCTCATTTGCCTTCATTTACCTTCATTTGCCTTCATTTACATTCATTCGCTTTCATCCGCCCTCATTTGCCTTCATTTACCTTCATTTGCCTTCATTTACCTTCATTTGCCTTCATTAACCTTCATTTGCCTTCATTTACCTTCATTTACCTTCATTTACCTTCATTTGCCTTCATCCGCCCTCATTTACCTTCATTTGCCTTCATCCGCCCTCATTTACCTTCATTTGCCTTCATTTACATTCATTTGTCTTCATCCACTCTCATTTCCCTTCATTTACATTCATTCGCTTTCATCCGCCCTCATTTGCCTTCATTTACCTTCATTTGCCTTAATTTACCTTCATTTGCCTTCATTTACCTTCATTTACCTTCATTCGCTTTCATCCGCCCTCATTTGCCTTCATTTACCTTCATTTGCCTTCATTTACATTCATTCGCTTTCATCCGCCCTCATTTGCCTTCATTTACCTTCATTTGCCTTCATTTACCTTCATTTGCCTTCATTAACCTTCATTTGCCTCCATTAACCTTCATTTACCTTCATTTACCTTCATTTGCCTTCATCCGCCCTCATTTACCTTCATTTGCCTTCATCCGCCCTCATTTACCTTCATTTGCCTTCATTTACATTCATTTGTCTTCATCCACTCTCATTTCCCTTCATTTACATTCATTCGCTTTCATCCGCCCTCATTTGCCTTCATTTACCTTCATTTGCCTTAATTTACCTTCATTTGCCTTCATTTACCTTCATTTACCTTCATTTGCCTTCATCCGCCCTCATTTACCTTCATTTGCCTTCATTTACCTTCATTTGCCTTCATTTACCTTCATTTATCCTCATCCACCCTCATTTGCCTTCATTTACATTCATTTGCCTTCATTTACATTCATTTGCCTTCATTTGCCTTCATTTACCTTCATTTGCCTTCATTTACATTTATTTGCCTTTATTTATTTTCATTTGCCTTCATTTGCCTTCATTTACATTCATTTACCTTCATTTACCTTCATTTACCTTCATTTCTCTTCATCCCCCCTCATTTGCCTTCATTTGCCTTCATTTACTTTCATTTGCCTTTATTTACTTTCATAACTTTCATTTACCTTCAATTCTCTCCATCCGCGCTCATTGGCCTTCATTTACCTTCATTTGCCTTCATTTACCATCATTTGCCTTCATCCGCCCTCATTTACCTTCATTTGCCTTCATTTACCTTCATTTGAGTTCATTCACACTCAGTTGCCTTCATTTACCTTTATTTGTCTCCATACACCATCATTTGCATTCATTTACATTCATTTGCCTTCATTTACTTTCATTTGCCTTCATTTACATTCATTTACCCTCATTTGCCTTCATACATCTTCATTTGCCTTTATTTACCTTCATCTACCTTCATTTACCTTCATTCACCTTCATTTGTCTTCATCCCACTTCATGTGCCTTCATTTACCTTCATTCTCTTTCATTTGCCTTCATTCGCCTTCATCCACCTTCGTTTGTCTTCATTTGATTTCATCCACCTTCATTTGCCTTCATTCACCTTCATTAACCTTCATATGCCTTCTTCCACCTTCATGTGCCTTTGTACTGCCTATTTTCGTTATTATGAAAACTTGACCGATAAAAAATAATTCCGATTGCAATTAAATATCATTTCGTTCTTTTCTTTGCTCGGACGTTTTTCGAGTATTGTTACCGTTTACAGTGTTTTTTATGCTTTCGGGAGAGATTCATATACTTCATATATGCATTTAGGGACAGGTCTTTATTTTTCGCCTATACGTTTTTCCCTACCTATGAGGGGGGATCAGCACAATCTTATGATTCTGAAGGGGAGAATGTGTAGAATTAAAAAATCCTCCCCCCCCCCCACCAAAAAAAAATTAATCATTATCGGGAAACATTATTGTCTTGATTCGAGAAAGTGTTTTTGGTCTTCGTGCTTCGTTATTTGGAATGAATTTGTCGTGTTTTGTGACACTTACCCTCCCTGGACGCTCCTGATGTGACACATGCATTGTAAACTGATCATACATTTATTGACATAGAATAAAAATTTAGCTAGCATTACAAAATTCACATTCTTTCTTAGCAAATAGAAACACAAAGAGGAGAGCAGTGGAATGCAATATTAGAGTCGTTTTCGTATGAGTGAGAAACAGTACTGTGTGGTATCGTTGCGTAGTTTCTAACGAAACATTCGCATTTTCTGCAGTATCGTAGCGGTATCGTATAAACTGTACCGTTTCCCACTCATGTGAAAACGACTCTATTGACAACACTACAACACTGTATGTATGCTGAAATAGAGAAATTAGACAGGGCCGTAACCCACCAAGACACGTGCAACCCCCAAGAACAGCCAAAAGGTCCGCTTATCCATCTCCATTTTTTTATTACAAGAGTATCTTTCTTACAATTGGAATCAATTAAGAGCACAAAACTAGAACAATCACCGAAAATGCAAAAAATAAAGTCATTCAAAAGAACTGTAAATACGAGCAATAAATTGTAATACGGCTTTTTGAAAAGCCCACCGACTTCAGTGTGAAGTGAAACGTCTGAGCTTGGCATTAGGGTGACAATGTATTCACAACTATAATTGATATAATTGACAATACTATAACTAGTTAAATAACTACAAGAGAAAATGAGCTAAGGGAACCTATCCCCTGACCCCATCAGGAACCACTCTAGTGCTATTTTTAGAAACCAGGCTATTTTTAAACTATTACCAATCCCGCTAAAACCTTATACTACAGCACTGTTAAGTTTTCCTTTTGCAAATTCCAAGAGCGCTTCTTTTTTATCTTCCTCTCTGGTCAATCTGACCAGTCACGTTCCGTTCTTAAAATAACTCGGCGGGAATGAATAGACTTAACGGGGCTAAAGCCAAGTATGGAGGATAGGGATCCGAGGATAGGTTCTCTTAGCTCATTTTCTCTTGATACCTATTAATAAGCGCACTCTAACTTGTCATTGCGTAAGAAATGTACTCAAACTGCTCATAACAGTCCTGTCAATGTAGAATTCTTTTCTTTATCAATAAAATATGAATAACGAAATTAAACCCTGTTAAATCCATAAAATATGTTGTTCAACTCCTCAACAAGTGCTTGTCGGTACTATATAAAAGTCAAATGAAACTTCCCGACCTGTCTCTAATATGTCTAGTGTGACGTATATTGTCTTCCTAAGGCTTTCGTAGGCAGGCCATTTTTCCTGCAATTTGCATATTGCTTTTAGAACTTATTTGAAGGCCAATGTCAACAACCTTTTCCGATTGCGCTATATACCTAAACAGTTGCCCCATGTTGACCACATTGGTTTCGAGACCAAAAGACTCGATTACATCCTTGCAAATTAAGAGAAATGTCGTTTCCATCTCTGTCCAGGAACCAGGTTTGATCGTAGAACCTTCCGATTCCAAAAAGTCGGCACCGGTCTTTCTCTTGTAGGGGGAAACTGTTGCTCTTTTTCTTTTAAGGGGAATTGAAGTGCTGTGCTTTTTTTCACTGGTTTTTCTCCCTAAAACATTGCAGCAATTAAAACACCTACAAATATCTGAGCAGCCGGCACCATAGGCCACACAGGGGCATTTGCATTTCCTGTTACTGCTGTCCTTACATGACATGTACAGTGGATTCTTCTTGACCATAGTAATACCGCAATGGCATCCTCGGTTTGGAGTTGACTTGATTTGTAACTTCATTTTGTTTTTGCAGTTAAAACATCTACATTTTCTAGTGCATGCTCTATTATTTTTTCTGCAAATACAGAACTCTCCGCAATTTTCGGCATAGGGCATCTTTTTCTTGTTTTTCTTTCCACAGGAACAGGTTGCTGCCCCTAACGTTTGTGTCTTGTCTTCATCAATACAATCTGTTCAAGAAAAAGTAGTATATAAGTACAAATACTTGAGCGCAGCTTTCATTAATTAGCACATGGGGGAGTCGTCATAATTGTGGGGAGGGGGGTCAAGTTTTTTTAGAAGCCTGGTAGGGGGGGTTCACAATATTGAATGTGTTCTGAAGGGGGCATTAGGGATTTTTGTGAATTGTCATAGGGGGGTTGTGATATAATTAATAAAAGGCTAGGGGGTCGAATAATGTATGCAGACTGCTACATGAATTTTTGACAAACCCTCCCCCAGGTGCTGATGAATGAAAGCCCTCCTTATTTGTGGTACATACCAGTTACGGCATCATAATGGCCAACTCCCGAGTGATTGTATGCTATGTACAGTGGTTCAGTATTTATCATTTCTTGGGGAAGAAATGGAACACATGGAACAGAAACCAGCGACGTCACCACGATAATTGGGATTTTGATAAGATCTCCCACATCACTTGCGAAGAATCCATTTAATCTAAATTTTTCGATTTCTTCTTGGGCATTGTCCGAAGTCATCCATGCTTTGTATTCATCATTGTTTTCTGTGATTTCTTTTACAAATAATTCTCTCAATCTGGTGCTGTCTTCAGTTTCTGTCCTTAAAAGACCAAGAGAGGTTAAGTGGGAAACAGTTTTTGCACAATTTTTGGCAATCCTGCTCAGCTGTCTAACAGTAGAACGAAAAAAACCGTTTCCATCTCCTATTGTCCTGTCTAGCCTCATCTTCAGTCCTGACAGGTTTCGTTCTAAATTTTCTTGATGGAGGTCGTCAGAACTGGTCAAGTCTATTGTTTCCTTAAACTCCTCTTTGTCTATAAAGATATGTAGTGATGCCTGACCCATAAAGAAAGAGATAGCGTCCATAGTCTTGTTGCATGATTTATCTTTGAACGCACGTTAAAATTCTCTTGCATCCAAAAGCCTTTGTATGACGTGATTCACGACATCTTCAGTTAGAATGTCAGAAACCTTGGTCACCAACCCCTTAAGACTAGAGTGAGTTAACTTGTTTGCAGTCTCGTTATTTTTTGTAACATTAATTCTTGATTTCTTTTCAACTGCGGGGAGAATAGCGTTGTCAGTGCTGCATTTTATGTGCTTATCGTAGTCTGGTAGCAGCAAAACATAATTTTGATCTACCGTATTTTCAATTGGTGGAATAGGAGCAACTTTTTTGCAAAGAAATCCGAATCCTTTCCGTCTACAGTTCCATGCTTAAAGTGCACAAGTTAAGGCTGCAATAGCAAGCTCGGGACCGATTTTTGTTACCCCACACAGTAAGGACCGATTGAGATGCCGGTGTAATCGTTCGTTCTTCTCAGTTCCACAACCAGGTGGAATTTCAGAAAGACAGTTTTTACGGATGTGGACTCTAAGTCTTTCAATAGCATCTAGTGTTTCATCACTAAGGGCATCGGAAAATTCGAAAAGTAAGCGCTCCAAATTAGCTTCAATTTCTTCACTTTCAGGTGTGTCTAGTTGGCGTTCATAAACTTTCCTACGTCCTCCTTAATTTTCAGGTAAAAGGAAAAGGAAACTGGTTCACAAGATGAAGATGTAATTTCAACATGCTGTCCATCAGAGATTTTTATTCATTATAGTCATTAGCTGCAACTACAGTAACCCATACATAGTTTCGGGAGCCATGAAGGCCGGATTAGGAACTATAATAAACTGAGCTAGACCTTAATATGCTTAAAAACTTATACTGTTTCTGTTGTTTTCTAATGTTGACTAAAAAAGCAATATCAAAATCCCGTAATCCGATTGGCTCTCACGAGTGCTGTAATGGATTACAATGCACTCTCTATAATGCACGTCCAGAACCCGGGGGAATCATATATTTCGGAGGGCGGGGATGCTTTTCGTACCTTTTAGGGGTCAATTTCAAAAAATTTCGACGATTACCCCTGCCCTATTTCGATCGGAGACCCCACCCCCCTCCCCCCGGATCCAGATTTCTTCACCCCCTCCTTCCAGGGAATCGTTTGTATTTCTTTATATTTATGAAGACTTTTTTATATTAAGCTTGAATGTTACATTAAAATAAGTACAAAACGTTGTACTGCAATGAAATTTCATATGATTATGATAGAGTTCCTTTTTTATATATTTTTGTTTATTCCTAATTTCCACTGCTGTGCATTCAGTTTTGATAAGAAAAGGGTTAGAGCAGTAGGGAGGGGGTGACTTTTTTGTATGCAATTGGGCCGCTCTCCAGACTCGCTACCACCTACATACGAACGCTACGCTCGACCGGCTTCTAGTAAATTATCGTGTAGTCGCCATCGTCGCGCCCAGCTTTACCTTAACAAAAAAGCTCAAACGTGAGGTCAAGGTGGCTATTTAGTGTGGTTAAATTAATTGTGAGTGTGTCTTTTTTGTATATTCTAGTGTTAGTAGAGTGCAATTATCTATTGAAACTATTTCTTGTGATTTTTAGTCTGTTTTACTTTCGCGGAACGTTCTCGAGATCAAAAGGTTTTGTTATGGACGCGCAAAATGTCTTCAGAAATATTTTATTTCCTCTGTCAAAATCTTAACAGATATACTTCTAAATAGGACGTTTTATAAAGCATTTAGGTTTCCTTTGGTATATATTTTATTTACTGACATGGTCTCGTACTTCTCACCAATCCTTATATTTGCGGTTAGTTCATTTTCAGCACATTTACTTCACTGTATTTCTTTATCGACAGTTCCACCCCACGATAATTATAGATTTGCTCTTTTTGATGCTGTTGCGTTATTTGCTTTGTATTAATTTTGAGTTAAAAAACTGCAAAAAGTTAACATGCAATGAGAAAAATCGAGGTAAAATGTTATTGTAAAGGGTGTTTTTATGTATATAGTGAACAAATGCAAACTGTTAAAACACTCCCCTTTGGATGAGAGTATTTTCAATGTTTTCTCCTCTCGTCTAATATATACTTGTGAATTTTCATTTTTTATTCAGCAAATTAGTTTGAGCCTTGATAATAATGTAATTTAAAAGTGTGCAATTTCTGTTTATATATAATATATATATGAGTCGTGACTACTTAAATAGGGTCTAAGGGTTTCTGAACTAAGAAACATCGACTTCGAAAGAAAGAAAAGTGAAAAACGAAAAAGATGTGCATCAAAGGGGTCTTCACCAGCTAGACCCAATTTAAGTTTTCACGACTCATGAGTCGTGACTACTTAAATAGGGTCTAAGGGTTTCTGAACTAAGAAACATCGACTTCGAAAGAAAGAAAAGTGAAAACGAAAAAGATGTGCATCAAAGGGGTCTTCGCCAGCTAGACCCAATTTAAGTTTTTACGACTCATATATATATGTATTTAGATAATTTTTGTAACAGTGAATTATCACTATATTTATAATTCTCAATACATTAATACGGAAAGGGTTATAAGTATGCATGCATGTCTTTCGAATTTCTTTCAAATGAGTTTTAACTCGTTTTCTGTGTTATCTAAACAAAAAAAACATGTATTCTTCCCTAGTTTTCTATAACACCATAAATAATCAGATGAACGTGTTTGATGTGCAAGTGTGGCTCTCAACAATTCTCAAACAATATTGTCGTGAACTGCAAGCCGTCAATTAAAATTAATTAATTTTATTTATTTATTTCCCTTTATTTGGATCAATAACTACAACTAGTCTGACTGGAATGAGTTGCCAGCGATCTTTTGGGGGTAATGTTGTAGTGCTTACATAGCACATTTCACCTATGTCTCAATGCGCTTTACAATCTATTAGTAAATATAAAATAACTACGATATACCGCGCGCTCTGATTGGAGTACACAAAGCACGCACACGCCAGATATTTTGACAATTTGTCAATTTGTATTTTATAAAAGGAATAAATAACTTGCTAGTTGTGCTTATCGATAAAGGGAAATTAAGGTGGATGAGGGCAAATAAAAGTAAATAAAGACAAATGCTGATAAATGAGGGTGGATCAAGGCAAATGAAGTTGAATGAAGGCAAATGAAGGTGGATGAAGGTAAATGAATGCAAATGGAGGTGGATGAGCTCAAATGAAAGCTAATGAAGTTGGATGAAGGGTGATGAAGTCAAATGAATGTAAATGAAGGCAAATGAAGGAAAATGGAGGCATATGAGGGCGGATGAAAGCATATGAGGGCGGATGAAAGCAAATGAAGTTAAATGAGGGCAAATGAATGTAAATGGAGGCAAATGAGTGTAAATGAAGTCAAATGAAGGTATATGAAGGCAAATGAAGGTAAATGAAGCCAAATGAAAGTAAATGAAGGCAAATGAATGTAAATGAAGGCAAATAAAGGTAAATGAAGGCAAATGAGGGCAAATGAAGATAAGTGAAGGCAAATGAATGTAAATGAAGGCAAATGAATGTAAATGAAGGCAAATGAATGTAAATGAAGGCAAATGAAGGTATATGAAGGCAAATGAATGTAAATGAAGGCAAATAAAGGTAAATGAAGGCAAATGAGGGCAAATGAGGGCGGATGAAGAGAAATGAAGGTAAATGAATGTAAATGATGGCAAATGAAAGTAAATGACGGCAAATGAAGCTAAATGAAGATAAATGAAGGCAAATGAATGTAAATGAAGGCAAATGAATGTAAATGAAGGCAAATGAAGGTAAATGAACGCAAATGAGGGCAAATGAGGGCGGATGAAGATAAATGAAGGTAAATGAAGGTAAATGAATGTAAATGAAGGCAAATGAAAGTAAATGAAGGCAAATGAAAGTAAATGAAGACAAATGAATGTAAATGAAGGCAAATGAAGGTAAATGAAGGCAAATGAAGGTAAATGAAGGCAAATGAGGGCGGATGAAGGCAAATGATGATAAATAAGGCAAATGAAGGTAAATGAAGGCAAATGAATGTAAATGAAGGCAATTGAATGTAAATAAAGGCAAATGAAGGTATTTGAAGGTAAATGAAGGTAAATGAATGTAAATGAAGGCAAATGAAAGTAAATGAAGGCAAATGAAAGTAAATGAAGGCAAATGAAAGTAAATGAAGGTAAATGAAAGTAAATGAAGGTAAATGAACGTAAATGAAGGCAAATGAAGGTAAATGAAGGCAAATGAGGGCAAATGAGGGCGGATGAAGAGAAATGAAGGTAAAAGAATGTAAATGATGGCAAATGAAAGTAAATGAAGGTAAATGAGGGCGGATGAAGGCAAATGAATGTGAATGAAGGTAAATGAAGTTAAATGAAGGCAAATGAGGGCGGATGAAGGCAAATGAAGGTAAATGAGGGCAAATGAAGGCAAATGAAGGCAAATGAGGGCAAATGATGGCAAATGAGGGAGGATGAAGAGAAATGAAGGAAAATGAAGGTAGATGAACGTAAATGAAGGCAAATGAATGTAAAGGAAGGCAAATGAATGTAAATGAAGGCAAATGAATGTAAATGAAGGCAAATGAATGTAAATGAAGGCAAATGAATGTAAATGAAGGCAAATGAGGGCAGATGAGGGCGGATGAAGAAAAATGAAGGTAAATGAAGGTAAATGAAGGCAAATGAAAGTAAATGAAAGTAAATGAGGGCGGATGAAGGCAAATGAATGTGAATGAAGGTAAATGAAGGTAAATGAAGGCAAATGAGGGCGGATGAATGCAAATGAATGTAAATGAAGGCAAATGAAGGTAAATGAAGGCAAATGAAGGTAAATGAAGGCAAATGAGGGTGTATGAAGGCAAATGAAGGTAAATGAAGGCAAATGAAAGTAAATGAAGGCAAATGAGGGCGGATGAAGAGAAATGAAGGTAAATGAAGGTAAATGAACGTAAATGAATGCAAATGAATGTAAATGAAGGCAAATGAGGGCAAATGAGGGCGGATGAAGAGAAATGAATGTAAATGATTGTAAACGAATGCAAATGAATGTAAATGAAGGCAAATGAATGTAAATGAAGGCAAATGAATGTAAATGAAGGCAAATGAATGTAAATGAAGGCAAATGAATGTAAATGAAGGCAAATGAATGTAAATGAAGGCAAATGAGGGCAGATGAGGGCAGATGAAGAGAAATGAAGGTAAATGAAGGTAAATGAAGGCAAATGAAAGTAAATGAAAGTAAATGAGGGCGGATGAAGGCAAATGAATGTGAATGAAGGTAAATGAAGGCAAATGAGGGCGGATGAAGGCAAATGAATGTAAATGAAGGCAAATGAAGGTAAATGAAGGCAAATGAAGGTAAATGAAGGCAAATGAAAGTAAATGAAGGCAAATGAGGGCGGATGAAGAGAAATGAAGGTAAATGAGGGTAAATGAACGTAAATGAATGCAAATGAAGGTAAATGAAGGCAAATGAGGGCAAATGAGGGCGGATGAAGAGAAATGAAGGTAAATGATTGTAAATGAATGCAAATGAAAGTAAATGAAGGCAAATGAAGGCAAATGAAGGCAAATGAAGGTAAATGAAGGCAAATGAGGGCAAATAAGGGCAAATGAGGGCGGATGAAGAGAAATGAAGGTAAATGAATGTAAATGAAGGCAAATGAAAGTAAATGAAGGTAAATGAGAGTGGATGAAGGCAAATGAATGTGAAAGAAGGTAAATGAAGGCAAATGAGGGCGGATGAAGGCAAATGAATGTAAATGAAGGCAAATGAAGGTAAATGAAGGCAAATAAAGGTAAATGAAGGCAAATGAGGGCAAATGAGGGCAAATGAGGGCGGATGAAGAGAAATGAAGGTAAATGAAGGTAAATGAACGTAAATGAAGGCAAATGAATGTAAATGAAGGCAAATGAATGTAAATGAAGGCAAATGAATGTAAATGAAGGCAAATGAATGTAAATGAAGGCAAATGAATGTAAATGAAGGCAAATGAGGGCAGATGAGGGCGGATGAAGAGAAATGAAGGTAAATGAAGGTAAATGAAGGCAAATGAAAGTAAATGAAAGTAAATGAGGGCGGATGAAGGCAAATGAATGTGAATGAAGGTAAATGAAGGTAAATGAAGGCAAATGAGGGCGGATGAAGGTAAATGAAGGTAAATGAAGGCAAATGAAGGTAAATGAAGGCAAATGAGGGCGGATGAGTGCGGATGAAGGTAAATGAAGGTAAATGAAGGTAAATGAATGTAAATGAAGGCAAATGAATGTAAATGAGGGCAAATGAGGGTGGATGAAGATAAATGAAGGCACATGAAGGCAAATGAAGGGAAATGAAGTCTACTGAAGGGAAGGTGAATGTAATTGTGGAGATGCCATATACCTAATATAATATAGGTGGTAAAGAGATATGGATCCACTATAATGTATCATATATGACGGACCTACCAGGACTCTGGCATAATCCACTGAAAAGTCCAAGGTTTCTTGGACTTCCGGCTGCGCATGCGCCTTTACGGCCAATGTACAAACCGTCCAATGGGGAATCGCGATTACATCAGAGCTGATATTTAAAAGTAAAATCCGTTGCAATTCTGATGGAATCGATATCCAGCATCGATGGGCGCATCGATCAACATACGGCGATATCGTAAATAAAAATGGATTTTTCCTAGTGATATTGTGGAAGTTTTGGAACAAAATTCATAGATTGTAATGATTATTTATTGAGTAAACATAATCCGAAGGGATTTTAGGTTAATTTGTGATTTTCGAAGAGCTAGAAGAAAAAGTTCTGTCAGCCGTTGGCAGCCGTGTGTGACGAAGGGCGAAACATTAAATAATTTCCTAACTATTGCTTCAAATTGGCTGAAATTCTCTAGGAAGGTAAAGAAAATAGCGATTCACAAGTACAGACTTAATTTTTATCATATTTTATATATTTTCTACTGCTAAAAACGGTCACAAACATCTAGCTTGAGTTTATTTGTGTTTCCGGTTATTTGCGCTTGCGTGGTTGTCAAAATTGAATGACCAATCAAATTTTAACAAAAATCGGATTATGTCAGAGCCCTTGTGGTTATAATTCCATGTCCAAGTACACCAATATGAAATATTTTTCATATATTTTTATATTGTAAAAGTGTAATTATCAGTACTTACTCGTACTTACTAGTACTTCGATGTACTTCGTAGTACTTTCTGCTACTTCGCCTTACTACACTGTACTTTACCATACATCATAGTACTTGGCCGTAGTTCATTGTACTTGTCCATGCTTTATCATACTCAGCCGTACTTCATAGTACTTGCCCGTACACCATAATACTTCATAGTACTTGACCGTACTTGAGCGTACTTCGTCGTACTTGAGTGTACTTCATCGTACTTGAGCGTAATTCATCCTACTTGAGCGTACTTCATCATACTTGGCCGTACTTTATAGTACTTAGTCGTACTTCATAGTACTTCACCGTACTTGGCCGTACTTCATAGTACTTGACCGTACTTGAGCGTACTTCGTCGTACTTGAGTGTACTTCATCGTACTTGAGCGTACTTCATCGTACTTGAGCGTACTTCATCGTACTTGAGCGTACTTCATCGTACTTGAGCGTACTTCATCGTACTTCATAGTACTTCACCGTACTTGGCCGTACTTCATAGTACTTGACCGTACTTGAGTGTACTTCGTCGTACTTGAGAGTACTTCATCGTACTTGAGCGTACTTCATCGTACTTGAGCGTACTTCATCGTACTTGGCCGTACTTTATAGTACTTGGCCGTACTTCATAGTACTTGACCGTACTTGACCGTACTTCATAGTACTTGGCCGTACTGCATAGTACTTGAGCGTACTTCGTCGTACTTGAGCGTACTTCATCGTACTTGAGCGTACTTCATCGTACTTGAGCGTACTTCATCGTACTTCATAGTACTTCACCGTACTTGGCCGTACTTCATAGTACTTGACCGTACTTGAGCGTACTTCGTCGTACTTGAGCGTACTTCATCGTACTTGAGCGTACTTCATCGTACTTGAGCGTACTTCATCGTACTTGGCCGTACTTTATAGTACTTGGCCGTACTTCATAGTACTTGACCGTACTTCATAATACTTGACCGTACTCCATAGTACTTGGCCGTACTTCGAAGTACTCGGCCGTACTTCATCGTACTTCATAGTACTCCATCGTACTTGGCCGTACTTCATAGTACTTTGCCGCACTTTATAGTACTTGGCCGTACTTCATAGTACTTGACCGTACTTGGCCGTACTTCATAGTACTTTGGCGCACTTCATAGTACTTGGCCGTACTTCATAGTACTTGACCGTACTTGAGCGTACTTCGTCGTACTTGAGCGTACTTCATCGTACTTGAGCGTACTTCATCGTACTTCATAGTACTTCACCGTACTTGGCCGTACTTCATAGTACTTGACCGTACTTGAGCGTACTTCGTCGTACTTGAGCGTACTTCATCGTACTTGAGCGTACTTCATCGTACTTGAGCGTACTTCATCGTACTTGGCCGTACTTTATAGTACTTGGCCGTACTTCCTAGTACTTGACCGTACTTCATAATACTTGACCGTACTCCATAGTACTTGGCCGTACTTCGAAGTACTCGGCCGTACTTCATCGTACTTCATAGTACTCCATCGTACTTGGCCGTACTTCATAGTACTTTGCCGCACTTTATAGTACTTGGCCGTACTTCATAGTACTTGACCGTACTTGGCCGTACTTCATAGTACTTTGCCGCACTTCATAGTACTTGGCCGTACTTCATAGTACTTGACCGTACTTGAGCGTACTTCGTCGTACTTGAGCGTACTTCATCGTACTTGAGCGTACTTCATCGTACTTCATAGTACTTCACCGTACTTGGCCGTACTTCATAGTACTTGACCGTACTTGAGCGTACTTCGTCGTACTTGAGCGTACTTCATCGTACTTGAGCGTACTTCATCGTACTTGAGCGTACTTCATCGTACTTGGCCGTACTTTATAGTACTTGGCCGTACTTCCTAGTACTTGACCGTACTTCATAATACTTGACCGTACTCCATAGTACTTGGCCGTACTTCGAAGTACTCGGCCGTACTTCATCGTACTTCATAGTACTCCATCGTACCTGGCCGTACTTCATAGTACTTTGCCGCACTTCATAGTACTTGGCCGTACTTCATAGTACTTGACCGTACTTGAGCGTACTTCGTCGTACTTGAGCGTACTTCATCGTACTTGAGCGTACTTCATCGTACTTGAGCGTACTTCATCGTACTTGAGCGTACTTCATCGTACTTCATAGTACTTCACCGTACTTGGCCGTACTTCATAGTACTTGACCGTACTTGAGTGTACTTCGTCGTACTTGAGCGTACTTCATCGTACTTGAGCGTACTTCATCGTACTTGAGCGTACTTCATCGTACTTGGCCGTACTTTATAGTACTTGGCCGTACTTCATAGTACTTGACCGTACTTGACCGTACTTCATAGTACTCGGCCGTACTGCATAGTACTTGACCGTACTTCGTCGTACTTGAGCGTAAATCATCGTACTTGGCCGTACTTTATAGTACTTGGCCGTACTTCATAGTACTTGACCGTACTTCATAGTACTTGGCCGTACTTCATAGTACTTGACCGTACTTGAGCGTACTTTGTCGTACTTGAGCGTACTTCATCGTACTTGAGCGTACTTCATCGTACTTGAGCGTACTTCATCGTACTTGGCCGTACTTTATAGTACTTGGCCGTACTTCATAGTACTTGACCGTAGTTCATAATACTTGACCGTACTCCATAGTACTTGGCCGTACATCGAAGTACTCGGCCGTACTTCATCGTACTTCATAGTACTTGAGCGTACTCGGCCGTACTTCATAGTACTTTGCCGAACTTCATAGTACTTGGCCGTACTTCATAGTACTTGACCGTACTTGAGCGTACTTCGTCGTACTTGAGCGTACTTCATCGTACTTGAGCGTACTTCATAGTACTTGACCGTACTTCATAGTACTTGAGCGTACTTTATCGTACTTGAGCGTACTTCATCGTACTTGAGCATACTTCATCGTACTTCATAGTACTTCACCGTACTTGGCCGTACTTCATAGTACTTGACCGTACTTGGCCGTACTTCATAGTACTTGGCCGTACTTCATCGTACTTGACCGTACTTCATAATACTTGACCGTACTTCATAGTACTTGGCCGTACTTCATAGTACTTGGCCGTACTTCATCGTACTTGACCGTACTTCATCGTACTTGGCCGTACTTCATAGTACTTGGCCGTACTTAATAGTACTTGGCCGTACTTCATAGTACTTGGCCGTACATCATTGTACTTGGCCGTACTTCACAGTACTTGGCCGTACTTCATAGAGCTTGAGCGTACTTGAGCGTACTTCATAGTACTTGACCGTACCTCATCGTACTTGAGAGTACTTCATAGTACTTGACCGTACCTCATCGTACTTGAGAGTACTTCATAGTACTTGAGCGTACTTCATAGTACTTGGCTGTACTTCATAGTACTTGGCCGTACCTCATTGTACTTGAGAGTACTTCATAGTACTTGACCGTACCTCATCGTACTTGAGAGTACTTCATAGTACTTGAGCGTACTTCATAGTACTTGGCCGTACTTCATAGTACTTGGCCGTACTTCATAGTACTTGGCCAAATTCATAGTACTTGGCCGTACTTCATAGTACTTGGCCGTACTTCATAGTACTTGGCCGTACTACATAGTACTTGCTCGTTTGACATAAAAGCCATTGAGCGTGACAAGCGCAATCGTAAAGACAAACTTAAGGGTGGTAGGTTTGGTAATTTATCTTCCCTACCTTGACCTGCTCTGCTCTCCTTTTTGCTGTCTTTTTTTGACCCCCCAAATCCGCCTGTGCAAACTACGTTCACACGCAAATATTAGTATTCACAGGAATGACCAATGAAGCCATGCATCATGATACTAGTAGTGGGCTCATTTCAAAAGAGGGTTTTCCCAACTGTTGTGGGTAAAAGTCGTGCGTCCTATTTTTTTTCAAAAAATACAAAGAATGAAATAAAAATAAAATTGAAGCTAAAGAAAAAGAAAAATAGAAAAATAGAGACGTTTTTAAAACCGGTTAAAAAAAAGTTTATAACGAAATCGAAGGTATAATAAGGTGTAATCAGAACAATAGCACAGCAAAACCAATAAAACAACTCAAGACGAAATGGGGACAATAAATCAAACCTAAATGTATTTCATGATAGAGGAAGAAAGTTCAAAACGATTTTGAGCTGATACAGTACTCGAATGGAACTGGATTTGACCTGCCGATAGCACGTGTATTTGCGTTACGTGCTGGATGACTGATAACATTCCAAAAAGAGTAACTTTACGGTTTTAAATGTCCTAGACAATGAAACGGGTCTTATCTTTGTTTGCGTTAAGCTTTTGTCATGGGAAGTATGCAATTGTTCTATTGTGATTAGCTCTATGAAATATGTACAAGGAGGCCTTACAGTGACCAAGGATACTCTAAGTGTAGAATAGGAAGATTTGTTCGTGGAAAACACCAAACGTTTTTTCCCTTCAGTTTACTGCTCATATGGTACTACAAAAAACACAAATGCCATACCTTCCTGTTGCTATCTTTTTGCTATGGCAGGTCGTTTGGTTTTAACTAGTTTTCATCTGTGTTATCCTAGAATGCACATACAGTTGTTTAGTAGATACAATGTTGGTCCGCAAACAACACATGGAACACATTTTTAAGGGTAATTCCTATTTATCTATTCTCTACCCTCTGGAATTTGTACCACTGTTAAGTTTTATAGCTAATTTTGATGTTCCGTTTCTTTGCTAGAGCTCTGTATATATCGCTTTATTACACAGGGTTGGCAATCAGTTCATGATTTTCAGCTCGCAATTTAGTTAGATACATATTCGCAATAAAACTCTTTTATTATTACAGCTATAAAAATAAGCAATCTAATGATTCCCGTATACATATCTCATGACTTCATTATAGAACGAAGTTGATTCTTTATATAAAAGTCCTCAAATGACGTTATCATCAACACTATTCTTCCATACTAGTTCTATGCGTTCTATACGATCTACACGTTCTGTGCGTTCTATATGGAGCCGCTCATTTCGATTTGTGCCCCTCCCGGGCTGTATATTTGATAAACAACCTTTACGCACATGCGCTCTTAAATTGTTAATCGCTTTCATCACCGCCTCATTCAAGATCGGACGTCATCTCACATTTGATGAGCGCCACTGTTTGACAAATTTGTTTAAATTTTTTAAGCTTTTTTCTGGATCTGGTGTGGGTGCATTTCGAATTTCACAAGTAAACGATCAAGCATAATTCGCACATTACTTCCAAATATGTTTTTCCGTTTATTTCTTGATTTACAGCAATCTTCAGCGAATTTCCCCCAACCCTTTCTCCCTTTTTAGAAAGTCTGTCTTTCAACTCAGTTAGTACAATCTCAACATTGTCAAAAGATGTACTTCTTGTCAAATTCCAGGTTAAAACCTGTGCGTCACTGTTGATAACGATGAAAATACAGTCGTATTGCTTGATCCATTTTCGCTGCTCTCCATTAATAGAATAAGTACTATGAAGTACGGCAAAGTACTATGAAGTTCGGCCAAGTACGATGGAGCACTATGAAGTACGATGAAGTACGGCCGAGTACTTTGAAGTACGGCCAAGTACTATTGAGTACGACCAAGTACGATGAAGTACGGCCAAGTACGATGAAGTACGGTCAAGTACGATGAAGTACGGTCAAGTACGATGAAGTACGGTCAAATAGGATGAAGTACGGCCAAGTACGATGAAGTACGAACATGTACGATGAAGTACGGCCAAGTACTATGAAGTACGGTCAAGTACGATGAAGTACGGCCAAGTACTATGAAGTACGGTCAAGTACGATGAAGTACGCCCAAGTACCATGAAGTACGGATAAGTACGATGAAGTACGGCCAAGTACTATGAAGTACGACCAAGTACGATGAAGTACGGTCAAGTACTATGATGTACGGCCAAGTACTATGAAGTACGGCCAAGTACTAAGAAGTACGGCCAAGTACTATGAAGTACGGCCAAGTACGATGAAGTACGGCCGAGTACTATGAAGTACGGCCAAGTACTATGGAGTACGGCCAAGTACTATGAAGTACGATCAAGTACTATGAAGTACGGCCAAGTACGATGAAGTACGGCTAAGTACTATGAAGCAAGGCCAAGTACTATGAAGTACGGCCAAGTACTATGAAGTATGGCCAAGTACGATGAAGTACGGCCGAGTACTATGAAGTACGGCCAAGTACTATGAAGTACGGCCAAGTACGATGAAGTACGGCTAAGTACTATGAAGCAAGGCCAAGTACGATGAAGTACGGCCAAGTACGATGAAGTACGGCCAAGTAAGATGAAGTACGGTCAAGTACGATGAAGTACGCCCAATTACCATGAAGTACGGATAAGTACGATGAAGTACGGCCAAGTACTATGAAGTACGACCAAGTACGATGAAGTACGGCCAAGTACGGTGAAGTATGGGCAAGTACTATGAAGTACGGTCAAGTACGATGACGTACGGCCAAGTACGATGAAGTACGGTCAAGTACGATGAAGTACGGTCAAGTACGATGAAGTACGGTCAAATAGGATGAAGTACGGCCAAGTACGATGAAGTACGAACATGTACGATGAAGTACGGCCAAGTACTATGAAGTACGGTCAAGTACGATGAAGTACGGCCAAGTACTATGAAGTACGGTCAAGTACGATGAAGTACGCCCAAGTACCATGAAGTACGGATAAGTACTATGAAGTACGGTCAAGTACGATGGAGTACTATGAAGTACGGCCGAGTACTTTGAAGTACGGCCAAGTACTATGGAGTACGGCCAAGTACTATGAAGTACGGTCAAGTACTATGAAGTACGGCCAAGTACGATGAAGTACGGCTAAGTACTATGAAGCAAGGCCAAGTACGATGAAGTACGGCCGAGTACTATGAAGTACGGCCAAGTACTATGGAGTACGGCCAAGTACTATGAAGTACGGTCAAGTACTATGAAGTACGGCCAAGTACGATGAAGTACGGCTAAGTACTATGAAGTACGGTCAAGTACTATGAAGTACGGCCAAGTACGATGAAGTACGATTAAGTACTATGAAGCAAGGCCAAGTACGATGAAGTACGGCCAAGTACTATGGAGTACGGTCAAGTACTATGAAGTACGGCCAAGTACTATGAAGTACGGCCAAGTACGATGAAGTACGGCCGAGTACTATGAAGTACGGCCAAGTACTATGGAGTACGGCCAAGTACTATGAAGTACGGTCAAGTACTATGAAGTACGGCCAAGTACGATGAAGTACGGCTAAGTACTATGAAGCAAGGCCAAGTACTATGAAGTACGGCCAAGTACTATGGAGTACGGCCAAGTACTATGAAGTACGGTCAAGTACTATGAAGTACGGCCAAGTACGATGAAGTACGGCTAAGTACTATGAAGCAAGGCCAAGTACGATGAAGTACGGCCGAGTACTATGAAGTACGGCCAAGTACTATGGAGTACGGCCAAGTACTATGAAGTACGGTCAAGTACTATGAAGTACGGCCAAGTACGATGAAGTACGGCTAAGTACTATGAAGTACGGTCAAGTACTATGAAGTACGGCCAAGTACGATGAAGTACGACTAAGTACTATGAAGCAAGGCCAAGTACGATGAAGTACGGCCAAGTACTATGAAGCAAGGCCAAGTACTATGAAGTACGGCCAAGTACTATGAAGTACGGCCAAGTACTATGAAGTACGGCCAAGTACTATG
Organism: Diadumene lineata; assembly: GCA_918843875.1. Classification (NCBI taxonomy): domain Eukaryota; kingdom Metazoa; phylum Cnidaria; class Anthozoa; order Actiniaria; family Diadumenidae; genus Diadumene; species Diadumene lineata. The sequence continues at coordinate 10,957,359 of OU974069.1, read as the reverse complement.
AAGTACGGCCAAGTACGATGAAGTACGGCCGAGTACTATGAAGTACGGCCAAGTACTATGGAGTACGGCCAAGTACTATGAAGTACGGTCAAGTACTATGAAGTACGGCCAAGTACGATGAAGTACGGCTAAGTACTATGAAGCAAGGCCAAGTACTATGAAGTACGGCCAAGTACTATGAAGTACGGCCAAGTACGATGAAGTACGGCCGAGTACTATGAAGTACGGCCAAGTACTATGAAGTACGGCCAAGTACGATGAAGTACGGCTAAGTACTATGAAGCAAGGCCAAGTACGATGAAGTACGGCCAAGTACGATGAAGTACGGCCAAGTACGATGAAGTACGGTCAAGTACGATGAAGTACGGCCAAGTACGATGAAGTACGAACATGTACGATGAAGTACGGCCAAGTACTATGAAGTACGGTCAAGTACGATGAAGTACGGCCAAGTACTATGAAGTACGGTCAAGTACGATGAAGTACGCCCAAGTACCATGAAGTACGGATAAGTACTATGAAGTACGATCAAGTACGATGAAGTACGGTCAAGTACGATGAAGTACGACCATGTACGATGAAGTACGGACAAGTACTATGAAGTACGGTCAAGTACGATGATGTACGGTCAAGTACGATGAAGTACGGTCAAGTACGATGAAGTACGACCATGTATGATGAAGTACGGCCAAGTACTATGAAGTACGGTCAAGTACGATGAAGTACGGTCAAGTACGATGAAGTACGGTCAAGTACGATGAAGTACGGTCAAGTACGATGAAGTACGACCATGTACGATGAAGTACGGCCAAGTACTATGAAGTACGGTCAAGTACGATGAAGTACGGCCAAGTACTATGAAGTACGGCCAAGTACGATGAAGTACGGTCAAGTACGATGAAGTACGACCATGTACGATGAAGTACGGCCAAGTACTATGAAGTACGGTCAAGTACGATGAAGTACGGTCAAGTACGATGAAGTACGGTCAAGTACGATGAAGTACGGTCAAGTACGATGAAGTACGACCATGTACGATGAAGTACGGCCAAGTACTATGAAGTACGGTCAAGTACGATGAAGTACGGCCAAGTACTATGAAGTACGGTCAAGTACGATGAAGTACGCCCAAGTAGCATGAAGTACGGATTAGTACTATGAAGTACGGCCAAGTACTATGAAGTACTATGGTGTACGGGCAAGTACTATGAAGTACGGCTGAGTATGATAAAGTATGGACAAGTACGATGAACTAGGGCCAAGTACTATGAAGTATGGTAAAGTACAATGTAGTACGGCGAAGTAGCAGAAAGTACTACGAAGTGCAGAGAAGTACTAGTAAGTACAAGTAAGTACTGATAATTACACTATAACAATATAAAAATATATAAAAAATATTTCATATTGGTGTACTTGGACATGGAATTATAACCGCCCTTGTTATCCGCTGCTGGCGAGGAAAAACGCGGGCTCTGAGTATGAGATTGAGATAGGGGAAAAACACGAAGACGGTGCTAAGAAAAAGATTGGATGTTAAACAACACGGTTGTTCATAGACTAAAATTGTATATAGTAGAATTATTTTGTAAATAGAAACAAATATTTTATACAAGGATATTTTTCTTAATATTTATATAAAAAATGAACAAATTTGAAGCGTAAGTACTGAGGCTTGAATTTGTAAGTGTGTAACTTGCAACTACCATGTTTTATGTTTCACGCTTATAAACTTGTTGTTTTTGCTGTTTTGCAGTCTTAAACTCGATGACTCTAATAATGACGACAGTACAGATGATAAAGAAGATGAAGACGGGGATAATGCCAAAAAGGTAGGTGATTAGCGCGTAAAAAGCGTAAAAAACTTCATGTTTGTATGGTGACTTTGTATGCAAACACATATGATAGCGTGGGAGTGTTTCTAGACAACTATACAATTTTTACTTTCTAAATTGCAGAAAAATGGAACTTCTTTCGATGCAGATACAGCAGAGGAGGAAGAATGGAAGGTTTATCAGGCTGAGGTGAGTGAGAGCTGTAATACAGTGAGAATGTTGTATGACCATTGATGCATATTATATTTTGTAGTAAACATAGTATTAATTTAATGTTGTTGTTTCGTGGATAACATCCCCTGCTAGTTGAGTCTCACTTTCCTAGTTAGGAATGAGAGAGCATGCTAACAGTGAATTGATAATAATGTATCAGTCAATTCCAACATTTCCCATCCTCCCCCTTCCCAGGGGCATAACTCTGAGCATCTTCAAATGTCCCACTTAACAGTTAAAATATATGATTGAATGGCTCACTGTTAGGGCTAATACATTGTCTAGTTACCACTCATAGTGGTTTAAAAGTCTAATGAACAAAACAGCTGCCCATTTTGGATGAAATTCCCCACCATGTAGAAATATCTTTGGTTTAATGCCTGGGGTCTTGTCTATAATGATAGATAGGAAACCTTGAAATTGACTGATACATGTTTAATATAGGGACCTGGAACCTCTTAACCAGCTTCCAAATTATGGATTGTTCCATGGTAGAACATGCATATAGCATGTAGTTTATGTAATGTATTCAAAAAACCTATTGTGTTTTATTGTAATTTTGTCAGTATTGTTGTTTTATGAATGCATTACATGAACTGAGTGTCAAATATGGATCCAGAGGAGGGACCAGATGGTTGGGGACCACTTTTGGAAAGATCTGATTTATCATAGTACTTTTGACTTTTGACCATTCGATATTAGTGTACCCTCTTTCAAAATTCTGGATCATTGTTTTATTAGCGCACCCCCCATTTCAAAATTTCTTCCACTATGTGTTAATTATTATTTATTCAATTGGTTAGCTTGAAGCTAAGGAAATAAAGCCAAATCCAGGAGAAAACCCATTACAGTGTCCATACGTGTTTTGGTTCTCAAGACGACCACCAGGAAAAGTCCAATCATCAAGCAACTATGAAAACAATATCAAGATTGTTGGAAAGTTTGCTTCTGTAAGTATATCTCAAGATTCAAAATAATACAAGGCTATACAAGTTTTAATATGAATAATGCATTGAATATGTTTATAAAGTATCATTGTGAAAGGAGTTTCATCTTCAACTATCCACTTCACACATAGGTGGTGCATAAGGTCTCTGTTCCAATTCTCTGAGTTTTCAGCATCCTTTCTCATTTTTTCCCAGGACTTCATTTAATTGCATGAAGAATCTGTATGGATTTTTATGGATGATTTATTTTTACTGTCTAAACATGAAATATGTTCTTATTGTTATTTATATTGGATTGTTGTTGTTTGCAGGTGGAGCAGTTTTGGTCATTCTATAGTTATATGGTATTACCTGGTGAACTCACTGGACATAGTGATATTCATCTCTTCAAAGATGGGATCAAACCAATCTGGGAGGTAGGGCTCTACCATTTCTCAATGTACATTACAGTGTTCAAATGACTTTTTACCGTGCCCAACAACAAGGCAGCGGCACAGTCAAAATTTACCTTTTCTGTCTATATTTAATGCAGAGGTTTTGCTTGGGCCCAGTCTCACCAAATGTAGCCATAGTATATTCTTAGTAGTGGGAAATGATTGCTCGTTCAAAAAAGATGATTAAAACACTGACAAATGACACACATGCCATTTGTAGTCAACTCACACAAAAGGGGGCAAAGCCTAGCATCATCAGGTTCGAATCAACTCGTTCTGCGATCGCTCAAATGAATTGCAAACAAATTGAAATGCTCAAATGAACTCCAAACATGAGCAAGATTCTCGTACCTCAGACACTTCTCAGTTTCACTGGGCACGGTAAGCTCTACACAGTAGCTCTAGTTTATGAAACAGCAGAGCTTTCTTGAGTGTTGCAAAAACAGGAAGTTGTTAGAAAAACAGAGTGCATTGCCACAATGATATTTCCTACTTCTGGTCCATGAATGACATCAACAAAACTATTTAGCTCAGATTAATTATCTCAAAAACAATCTAACGTTTAGACTCCAAATGGTAAGCATTTTAATTCTTGACAAATGTTTCTGAAAAGTAGAAATAATGCGAGCTTTAAAGCACTTCAAGCTTTGCACTGTAACATTTTTCCATGTTAGTATACATGTATTATTTTATTGCTGGTAGGATGAAGCAAACAAGTGTGGTGGTAAATGGATTGTAAGACTAAAGAAAGGATTAGCATCACGCTGTTGGGAGAACTTGGTAAGATTCAGTAATCTATAATTCTTGGACCAAACTCCCTTCATGTAAAATTGCCAAGATAATATATTGATCCACAATGCAAAAAATAAAAAATAAAAATAAAAGAAAAATGAGCAGGTAAAGTAATATATCAAGTAATTGAGTGTGAGAGGAAATTTGTCCCAATTAGTAGGGAACTAAATAAGCTTGGGACTTTTTTTATAAATAAAAGTACTACATTACGTAGATTTGGATTAACACAATCAATGAATAATCATTTATTTATTTATTTATTTTGAAAACCTGTAGGTTTTGGCTATGCTTGGTGAGCAGTTTATGGTTGGATCAGAAGTCTGTGGAGCTGTTATTTCTGTCAGATTTCAGGTAAAAATATAAGACAATGATAATATCTCGTAAACAGGGATGTTTGTCTAGCTCCACTATTGTTACTGAAATGTTTCATTTATGTCTGACAATTCTGGTAACCCACACATTGGTTCTTGCTAAGATTACAGGTAATATGTTGAGTAGAGAAATAACAGCAATTGATAGTCGGTTTATTTGTGGCCCTGGCTGAGAGGGAAATTAAAGCCATAGCAGCAAATGACCCATTATTAGGTAATGTTTTTTTCATTATTATAAATAAAATATATTTGTGTACATCCAACAGGAAGATATAATATCAATTTGGAACAGAAATGCAGCTGATCAAGTCACAACAGCACGGATAAGGTAAAAGTGGCTTATTTTTAAAAGAGCAAAATGTTGTCTACAAGCCGGGTTAGAGGTTCATATGTATTGGATTTACAAAATGTGTTTTTCTAATATTTTGTTTGTTTATTTGATTTCTTGTTTTATTTGGTGATCAGTCAACCAATCAATGATATTTGTATTATTTTTTTCATATTTGTTTGTATTCTCATTGAGTGTATTTATGGAATTTGTTTTCTTACAATAGAGATACACTTAAAAGAGTACTGAACCTCCCCCCAAACACTATCATGGAGTACAAAGCACATCAAGACAGTATCAAGTAAGTCTTTAGTATACTACTAAGAGTCATGCATGTTCTAAGTTGGTAATTCTACTCTATAATAATTGAATACTTAATTGTGTGTATAGTTTCATGGGCTTCTGAGAACTACTCTGATAATATTATTGTGAAATGGTTGATTGGTTTCATGTTTACTTAGCACACAGTTGATAAGTATGTTTTTACTTCTAGGGACAACTCAAGCTTTAGAAATACAGATGTATTTGTGAGATGAACTTGTTCTGTCTTCATGTCTGCAGTGAAGAATGAAGATTATATCATCTAGTATTCCCACAGAAAGGAATACCTTAGCAATATCTTGAGAAAAGCAACAAAATTAATGATTGTACAAACTAATATACACTAATGTTCAAAACAATTGTACTAACTTATTGACTATAAAGCAATTGATGTTGGATTATATGACAGTTGATAACATTGTTATTGTAATATTGTTATTTACATTTATAGAAGATTGTGTCAATGAAAGCAATAGTTGGTTCTGTCAAGGTGACTTTTCCTTCTCCTTGATAAAATACACATATACTTACACTTAATAAGTTCTACTAGGGATTTTCTTACATAATGCTACTGCTTGCAAGTGACAAAGCTTGAACAAACGTTACTGGGAAAATTAACTACAACATCAATTTTTGAAACTGAACTGTTATGAAATAATTAGTTGAATTACATTGTTTTCATTGATAGGATAAATCTGTTAATCCATTTATAAAATGTCTAGCCACTAGGTTTGACTTCTGTTCTATTGCTGAGGTTTTCCATTCAAAAATAAAGACATAATAGCATTACATAATTTGTCATTGGTTTTATTATCTTCGATCTTCGAAACATTGAATATTGTCTTTTTACATACTGGAGCAAGCAGGGCACAGTTGGTTAGTCCACGGTTTTCTGTGCAGAGTTCACTAGTTTGATTCACAGTACCTTCACATCCTTGTTTTGACATCTTTCTATTCAGTCTAGTTGTAGTAAGTTAAAATACCTGTAATAAGGGCCACTGAACGAGAGAGAGAGTCTGCACCTTCAAAAGCTTCATACATGAGTCTCTAGAGTTCTGGGATGATTCCCTACTTCTTTGAAGTAATAGAATTGCTTTATCTTTTTACTATTGCTATGTTTCTGCTTACTTATCCTTTGGTTTTTGTTTTTGTTTGTGTGTTTGATCCAAGTGACGCAAGCCTCTGTTTTGACCATCACATGTTCAGTTTGGAGTTTGCAGACACCTTTGGTGTAGTTGCTATTTCTTAGTTGGCCTCTATTAGAGTATTAGAGTATTTGGTGTCACATCAACTACAGTGCCATCTTCCTTGTCTCATTGATCATGATCTTATCCCTCCAGTGTCTTGTTGTTTTTCATCCATATTTGTGGGAATGTTAGGAAACTCTGTTAGACTTGGGAATGATGTTACTTTGTTGTTCTCTGCAATTTTAGTATCCTCTGTTCTGTCTACTACAAAGTCATCAGCCTTGTCATCTAATTCACGATCTTCAACAGTTTTTTCTTGTTTGTTGTTTCCCGGTGTTAGTTGGTTTAGTTTTTCATCCATCTCTACTGGATACAAGTCTGCTTTCTCAGGGAGCACAACATGTAATGTTGGAAACTCTATGATGGTTTTACCACACAGATTTTGCTTGAGAGTTTTGAGTGGATCCAGTTGGTAATATCTAAAATTTAGTTTGAAACAAACATCAAGAATTCAGGCATTTAGTTGTTCATTCAAAATGGTTAATATTAAAGCAATATTTGACATTTCAAAACTTATTTGACAATAACATTGATATTTTAAATGTGACAAGAATATAGACAAGAAAACATCAGATAAATCCTCAAGAGTGTATGTGCCGGTCTATAATTTCCAATAACAAATAAATTCTCACCTCTGTTTGTTGGCTGGTTGATATTCTACTTTTATGAAAACCAAGACTTTATCAGCTGGAGTCTGAAGATATGGTTTGAGTCTGAAACAAAAAACTGCTCGTTAAACAAATCTCTAAAAATCACAGAGTTGTGGAAATGGAATTGAAGTGCACTTTGTTTTTTATTCTTTTTTTCTAAATCTTTCTGTGCACACAGGTGAATGAATACAGAATGTAATGTAATGTGGTGTCATAATGTGGTGTGGTGGCATAATGTTTTTATATTACATTATGGTGTTGTGGATTGCCACGTGATGTGACATAGTATGGTGTGCTGTGTGACTAGCAATGTTACATCACATTACACCAAGGCCAGCCACATAGGTACATCACATGACAGCAACATTACGCTATGGCCAGCCACATCACAAGACAGCAACACCGCATCACATTACTAACCATGACCAACCACACCAAAAGTACATCACATGACAGCAACACCACATCACGTTATGCCATGGTCATCCACACCACAGGTACATGACAGCGACACCACAGGTACATCACATAACAGCAACACCACATCACATTACGCCATGGCCAGCTACACAGGTACATCACATAACAGAAACATCACTCCATGGCCAGCCACACCACAGGTACATCGCATGACAGCAACACCGCATCACATACCATGGCCAGCCACACCATAAGTACATCACATGACAGCAACACCACATCGCATTACGCTATGGCCAGCCACACCACAGGTATATCACATGACAGCAACATCACATTACACCATGGTCATCCACACAACAGGTACATCACATGACAGCAACATCACATTACGCCATGGCCAGCCACACATATATCACATGACAGCAATATCACATTACGCCATGGCCAGCCACACCACAGGTATATCACATGACAGCAACATCACATTACACCATGGTCATCCACACCACAGGTACATCACATGACAGCAACATCACATTACGCCATGGCCAGCCACACAGATATATCACATGACAGCAACATCACATTACACCATGGTCATCCACACCACAGGTACATCACATGACAGCAACATCACATTACGCCATGGTCATCCACACCACAGTTACGTCACATGACAGCAACATCACATTACCATGGCCAGCCACACCATAAGTAGCAACATCACATTACGCCATGGCCAGCCACACAGATATATCACATGACAGCAACACCACATTACATTATACCATGGCCAGCCATGCCAGTCGAAGCACACCACATCAAGATGTTGTGTTTCTGGCCATGATATGATGTATGTGGTGTTCCAGTCCAAGCATGTATGTGTGATGTGGTGTTGTGTGTAGAGGCTGGCCATGTGATGTATGTGGCTGGCGTTATTGTGATGTGCTGTGAAGTGGTGTGGTATGGTGCTGTGTGGTATGGTTTGGTGAGATGTATTGTTGGTCATGTGGTGGTGTGGATACCACATGGTGTTTTGTGGTGTTGCTAGCAATGGGGTTTACTGTATGACGTATTATATGGTGTGATATAAATATGGTATGATTAAGTGTTATGTTGTTGTGTGGTTTGGTTCACTGGCTGTCTAGTATGATCTAATATTCTATGTAATGTATTGTGGTGTAGCTGGCCATGTTATATGAGATGTGATGCTAGAAAGATATGGATCAATCAGTTGTCATACTTAAATTAACATACCTTTGTCTCACAATAGGATCACTTTCTGTTGGATCAATGTAGGTTTTTAGTACATCGGCTAAAACCTTGTTTTCTGAAACTCTGAAAAGAAAGAAGTTCAAAGTCTTCATAGCGTAAACCTTGAACATACACACACAAAATACAAGTAAATACATTAATTAACGATCTACAAATTTATGCTACCATGTGCAAACTGCTAACTTTATTATAACTGAGAAGTCAAAATATTTTAAGTACTACATTTATCATTATTTCTGATTATTATTGATACTGTATTGTTTATAACTGATAAGATAATTCTCTGACTGCAAATACTAATTTATCAGCATAATCACAAAGTCACCTACAATATTGTTGAATACATGTTGTGTTCTCTTCCACACCTATCAAAAGACTCACTTTTTGTTGATATATTCAGAGTCAGCTTGTGGGAACAGCCACCTCACCCTCCACATAATGGATTTCTGTCTATTAAGATTTCAACAAAATACATATAAATTATGTAGTACACAATATTCTGTGCATTTGATAACCATCCTAATTCTATTCATGAATTACTACTGTTTTTAGAAAACGATTTCTGTGCATTTGCATTGATTTGACCCCCTCTAAGACCATCATCCTTTGCGTTAAAACAATAGATTGTTTTCATGTGATGGTATATTGTATTAGCCTGGGTAATAATATTGTAAGTTATATGTGAGTTGGAGAAAACAATGAACATGCTCATCTTACAAATGAGACTGCTACAAAGCAGAATGTAGATTTACCAGTGGAACCAAGCTTACCCTCATATCAACTTACCTATTATTGAAGTGAGAAGTGTTCATCTTTCGTTTACTCATTCCAAAGGGCATAAGTTTAAGTGTCACTCCACTTTGCCTTGCTTTCTTCAACAATGTCAAAGCCTGAAATTGTTAGGAATTTAATTTACTACAGATTTCATCAAAGTGTGACTATAATTCTGCAAGCCTCATCTATTACAAGAGATCTCCAAACACTACTTATGGCTGTAAGCATGTCCAAGTTCAGAATTTCTTCTACACAACTGCATCATTTAAATCTAAAGTTGGTTAGTACATGGGCTTATTTTGAGGTATATTAAAGTTTCTTCTACCTAAAAGTTTACAAAATTAAAACCAAGCGTTCAGGTCACAGGTCCATTATCAGGGCATACAAAATGAATGATATTTATATATGACAAGAATTTCAATTTAATTGCTAATGCATGTGCTACTTATGCAAAATAATATAAATTAAGTTTATTATTGCTCTGTTAATGGACCTGTGGTCCAAAAGCTCAGGGTTTTTTTGTGTAAACATTCATGTTGAAGAAACTCAAATATACAGCTGGTCATCAAGTGCATCAAGTTATAATGGGAAAAACAATCCAGCGTTCCTAGAATTTCAGTATTTAAGAGGTGGTTGAAAATTGCAAAACACTTATCTAAAAAATAATGGTACAGTATGAAATCAACTTACAGATCGATTCAAATTCCGTGGTATACATGCGGTATTTGACCCTGCTGAATAAGCCACTCTTTCGGTATCTTCTAGCAATCGATAATCTTCAAATATTAAACACAATTATAATTCATTAATTAATCAAACCTATTTGTGGGATATAGTCACATTTTTTTTGGTATACAAATATACATGCATGACAGGAAAAAACACATAAATGTAGGAAGGTTTTTTTTCCATATTCCCATATTTCATTAGGGCCGTATGGTAGAGTACATTAATTTGTAAATATGTACTGTAGCAAAACTAGCTTATGTGACCTTTCTGTAACAATCAGTTTAGTTCCGGTGTGATGTTATAGCACACTCCTTTGTTGGCCTACGTAACTCCAGTTACAGGATTGTTGTACAATCTTCTATGTTATTGTATGTAATTTAGTGATTTCCCAAAGCAAATTCCCGATTAGATTAACCTATGCATGTATACGTAAGCATTACAAATGTAACTAATTTAGAATGTTAATTGTAAATAAATAGAGCACAATTGTAACCATTAGACTGTCACTTCTAGCAGGCTAGCTAACAACCAATAAAGTCGTTTGTAACTACAAAGCTTTGAGTCTCCACTCGATGATTCTCAGTCCATTACAGTACGCTCTTAAAATAAAGTTAATTGAAATATATTGTATAGCATAGCTTTTTTTATATTACCAGTCCCTCTCTGAAATTTGGAAAAAAATCATACTTACCATTGATCATGTTATTATAGTTGTAATCGGCTGTGGACACATAAGATGTTTTACAACGAACTCCATTACAACTGTAAGTTTTCTTGTGTTCTTTCACACACTTCAAACTAGAATCCACCATAAGAAAAACACTTATAAATAAGAGGTAAAGACTAGTAAGAAATACTTGATAGGACTGCGTTGGTGTTTCTAGAGAAAACGTTGTAAATGTGATAATAAGTTGTACACCATTGAGTGATGATAGCGATAACTGACGTTTCGGAAGTTAGTCCTTCGTCGGAGTAATACGAATAAGACGAATAAGGCATTACTATAAATAACACAAAACGTTTCCTACACTTAAACTTACATATTGTTTGATTTTCAATTACCCATTAAAAACTGCACATTTTCAACATCAAGTCAATTTATACATTTAAGAATTGCAGAATTATAAATAACTTCATTTGTTGTTGTTAATTATGGTGAGTTTTGGGGATCAAAAATTATTAAAATATGATTATCGAGTTACGAAACAAAGTATAACTAATACACATAACACTTTCAAAAACAACTTACCCAAAATTACCGAAAACACAAAATTACATACCTACAAGTTCGCCTTGAGCAACATGGACAACGATATTTCACTTCTTTACTATCACAACCCACACATCGACTTTCTTTCTTCTGTTTCTCTTCACAGTTCATCATCAAGAAAGAGCAAACCCAACAAAGAATTTAGGGACAACACTCACACACGTGAATGTAAATGTAGATCTCTATTTTTATCAGGCGTCACTAGCGGTAAATAGAGGAGGAGTGGAAGCCAGTGGGCGAGGGACGCCTATGATTTCCGTTGTATTTGCTTATCAATATTTGTCATTTCCGAGAAGCAAGAAATCGAAAACGTGCTGGTGTGTTTGTTCTTAGAAAAGTAGTTGGTATATTGTGCTCTCTGACAACATCTAGTCATTTTTTTCTCGGTAAGTGTATTTCTGTGTTTCTTCGACCAAAACGATAGTGAAATTTACCCATGTGTTTTTCGCGTCAGACACGATCAGTCAAGAACTTCATTGCGCATTTTAGCACATTTCGCTTTCATATACTTCATTCAACTCCTTTTTCCGCAACGATAACAATGATAACCTGCAAACAACAATTCATTTCAAAAGATGTTACAATGATTACAACAAAAGTAACAATATTATTTCAAAACATTGTATTCTACGCCGAAGTTCTTAGATCTCGTGATTCGCGCGGCCTGTGATTCAATCACCGTGAGCTGTGATATTTGCTCCCATGGAATTCAAAATCCATGAGACATTCATTCCGAGTTGTTGTTTTATTTTATTTTATTATTTTATTTTTTGCCGCCGGTTTTATTGCGACAAAAAACGAACCACAAATGATTATGATTCTTATTTTTTTCAGCTTTAGCTAGATGATGCTTGTCACTGTTCATGTGCTGTGGGCACAGCACATTTTATTTATTGCCGCTATAGTACTGCTCGCAAGACAGAGTAATTGCCTTAGATGTGAATTTTACAACTCAAAATCGAAGATAAATACTACGATTCCAGGTATTTTTTAAATTATTATATTAACTTCTAACAACTATCTTAGTTACAAAATCCAGGTAACGGAATGCAAAAGTAGATTTAGGTGGAGTAGTTAGATGCTGGGTGAGGCTTTCCATGGAATGCAGAAGTACATCCAATATTCATAAACTCTAGTTTTAAAAATAGAACTTTACACTTTTTCATGCTAATAAAAATGATAAATATTTAAATAAGAAAAATGAAAAAGCATCTTAATTGGTGGGTTTTTGTTAATATGCTGATACTTGACACAGAGAATGAAAGTGAAAGAAATGACGAATAGTGGTTGAACTATTAGTCATAGTGGAGTAATTGCGTCTGTATGACTCTGACACAAAAAATATGATTTCTGAAACATCAGCAATCTGTTTTAATAGGAAAGTCGAACTGAAAGTACCTAATATCATTTGATATTTTTCCTTTTCTGTTTTTCTTAATTCCATTTTTTATTTTGTTGAAGTTGTAAGTAAATGGAAATATGAATTTGTACTCTCACGCAAAATTCATTTTTAAGGTTTTATGTGTTTTGTCGCCAAATCCCAGAAAGAACCTGGGAATTGGGGTCGGCTGTTGCTCTTAAACTTTCAGCACATTTTACCAATCATAAAAGATTACAATTGGTGGCATTTGTTTGGAAATAAAATATTTACCTCAGATTTTGGACCACCCCCTTCATTTTTGTGCTATTTTTTCTCAGAAAATGACAGGTTTGATAACTCAATTAAATAAACTTCCTATCCTTTAATAATGTTCAATTTATATTTGCCACTGTAACTGTGATCACAATCTTACAGTCAAAACAACTCAAGCGAACTCACCAGAAGATCATTATTAGTTTCATTATTTGAATATTAACTTGATTACTCAATTTGAGTATTAAATTTAATGAAAGCAACATCCTGCAATGTATTTGAATAAAAAATTGAAAATGTTTAACAGCAAGATTTTAGTGTCTAGAAACTGTCACAGAAGTATTTCTTGACAAAAGATTGACGGGTTAGCTCAGTTGGGAGAGCGTTGGCTATTAACTGGGAGGTTGCAAATTTCAAACCCTCAGCTGGACCATTACTTAGGGTCTTTAAATAATTGAGAAGAAAGTTCTTCAATGTACAATTTTTCAGGCTTTGTGTTTTCTCAGATAAGGATGATAAACCATGGAGGTGCTGTCTCGTCACACTCCACATTAACCAATAACGGGGGGCATAAAAGGACAACTGAGGACGCAGATCACAATCATCCTTGGTGATAGGCCTACACTAACACATACTATAACTAAAAAATCAACCTTATGCTTGTAAAACCGGATTACATACTATAAATATTAAAAATTGTAAAGGGCTTTGAGACATGAGATGAAATGCACTATATAAGAAGGGAATAATCAATTCAATATTCAATTCATAAACCAGTAATGAACTTTTGGAGATACTACAATTCAAGTGTTTTGACTGTGATTCATTATTATTGTAGGGCCACCTGTTATGACTGAACTTAAAACCAATGTAACAATTTTCAAGCCATTATACACTGGGAAATTTTTAAGACTGCAGTGTTGTACCACTGGAAATCCTTTACCGTTAGTAACATGGTACAAAGATGAGCAGAAACTGGACTTGACAAATTTTAGATACGAACTGATGAGCAATAATCAATCTTTGTGGATGCAATCAATAAAATTGACCGATGCTGGTCTGTATTCCTGTCAAGCAAGCAACATCTATGGTAAACAATATCGACGTTTCAAGGTTAAAGTAACAAGTGAGTAACTAAATAATGAGACTATTTTATTGACAGTCCATTCGGTAAACTGATATAACAAAAGAGAAATATATTATATTCAATTGAATAGAAATTAATGTAATATTTTCAAAAATCCAAGTACACCAGCTAGGCTATTTAGAGAATTTTAATGATGGTTAAGAAGTTGTGTTTGATTAAACTGATACATAAAATAATGTAGTTTCAGATAAAGTCTCATAAAAACTCAAACATATGAACAATGGATATAGAAAGTTTGATAAATAAATCTCTCATGTTATCTCAACAGTGTCTACAGTTCTTCAAAAGCCTGTTGTTATACTGAAACCAAATTCATGGAGTGTCTTAGTTGGTAGTAATGCAACGTTGACCTGTATTGTCAAGAAGAGTGCCTTAAAGCCAATGATATTATGGCAGTACAATAGCACTAAAACTAGACCTTTACAGAGATATACAGGCCGACATCTAGTACAGAATACAAAGATGAATGAAGATGAGACATGGAGTTCTAATTTGACAATATTCAATGTAACTGAAGAAGATGAAGGTGTTTATTTCTGTAGGGCTATCAATGGGGCTGGATCTGGTAAAGCTTCTCAGGATTCTGGTGTCCTCAGTGTTAATGGTAATTGATTAATTTATTTATTATATAGCATAACTGCAACCCAGTTGAATTAGTTCAATGGTTGGGCACTGGTCTATCATGTGGGAGGTCACAGGTTTGATCCCCATGGCAGTACCAACACTCACTTAAGATAATTGAGGAAAAATTACTGTCTTTGTAATAAGGTCTGCAAATGGTTAGACTTGACGTTGTGCATCTTCTCAGATAAGGATGTCAAGCTGGAGGTCCATGGAGTACTAGCCTTGTAGGGGATGAAATGTCAGTTTGTTAGTACACCAATGACTAGAGCACAAATCACCATACACAAAACCAAACAAAATGCATTTCTAGCTCACTGTAGACACCTCATTACATATTGATCAGGAATCTCAAAGATGTTATTGTTTTGGTGTTATTATTTTGGTGTTATTTTACATACTAATTACTAATCAACCTCATGCTTGTCAATTCGGATTACATACTATAAGTATTAAAGATTGTAAAGCGCATTGAGACATCGGGTGAAAATGCGCTATATAAGCACTACATTACATTACATTACATTGACATTGCTTTAATTACTTTGTTTTTTTTGCAACAATTCAACTATACAACTTATTCATCTATTGTAGTGCCAAAGTCCATGAAGTCCTTACCTCCCAAGAATGCTTTGTCAGCTGGTGATGATTCAGAATCAATGCTTACTATAGTTGGCCTTGTCATTACTACTACTATTGTTACTATGGCGATTGTGATTGCAGCTGTGTGGCGCTATAAAAGGAAGCGAGCTGGTAATTCTGGTCAAGTTTCAGATGATGCATACCCTCATACAGGTTTGTACACATCCACCCAGTTTTCATTAGCGACTAAAGCCCTGGGGAGGGGACTCACAGAGTTTATTGTTGGAAATTTTCTTAACAGATACTGGAAAGATATGATAATAATCCCCATATTGTTAAGTTATGAGTTATAAGCTACAAAGCAAGCCTATTATTTATCATGAAAATTCGGTCTAATTTGTGCACAAGCACATTCATTTCATTGATTCATTAATTGATTGATTGATTGATTGATTCATTCATTTATTTATCCAAGAACTTGTTTGTACATTTTTTAACATATTCATTCACTCATTGTTTTATTCACCAAGACATGTATTTGTTCATTCAGTCTGTTATTCATTTATTATTCAAATGTTATTATTCAAACATTCACATATTTACTAGATTATTGTTGTTTTTATTCATTTATTAATCCATTCATTCACTTTATCTTTCATTTCACGTATAGATTTTATTCACCTGTTGAATCAATCATCATGTTCATTTGCTCAATGTTATCCGTTCCTTTTTTCCTCCAGATGCAACACATGAGCTTCATAAACTGGTAAATCCAGATGGGACAAACCCTTATGAAATCCCTCCAAAAAATCTTGAACTACTACAGAGACAAGCTGGTGAAAAGCCTTTCGACTTTGATGTGTTTATCTCATACTCTAGTCAAGATCGTGATTTTGTGAAAAAGGTTTTATTCAATGAACTTTCAACTACACATAGTGTATGCATTGACTTCAAGGATTTTGAAGCAGGTGTTTACATTGGAGAAAACATCTACAATTGTATCGTTCAAAGTCGCAAGACATTGTTAGTTGTCAGTAAGAACTTCTTAAGTGGTGTTTGGACATTTTTTGAGATGCAGATAGCCCAAGGTAGACTAGCTCAGGGGCATGACGTCTTAATTCCTGTCATTATTGAAGATATATCATACAATGAACTACCCAAACCACTGCAACATTACCGTAAAACCAAGACATACCTTGAATACTTCAACGAGGATGTTCAGCCTCATTTCTGGGGCCGTCTGCGAAGTGCTATTGGTAAAAGCTTGGAACAGGAAAAGATGTTAGTTGAAGTTCCTGAAAACGATGATAATGACAATGATAAGAAGGAGAATGACAACTTAGTCAAAGACAACGTACATGTTTAGATCTAGACTAAATAATATTATTGGTCAGAGCAAGATACCTGGGGGATGTCTGAAATGGTTTCTTATGTAAATTTGTATTTATTTGAACACAGGGCATTGTGTAGTTGTCAAGCCTTTCATTTTCTATAGTTCCTTTAACTGACCATCCCTGCCGGTATTTACAATGAAATATGAACACGAAAGAATACACTTTCTTTCTTACCTTAGAAAGCTTCACAACTGTTCCTCCAGACTCTTATCCAACCTGCAAGTAGCAAGCAATATTGGAAAGAAAACATATCATTCACAAGATATTGGTTTAGACAAATGAGTTATGCATCCAGATACATACATTATTGATACGTACAGTAAGGTTATCTAGTGAAGGGGTTACTTAGTGGCTGTCTGTAGCTAGTGCCAAGGTTAACATGGTCGTAATAGGGGTTTGGTATAGGGTTGTACCAATCACCAGATAATAAGAAAAAATATGATAATAAAGAATTTTTTAAAAAAAACATTCCCCTTGAAATTGATGAAATATCTTGATTTTAGTTGTCATTCGTATTCAAAATAGGGATCAATATTGTAAATCATACAAGATATGACAAACACCCCATAAATGTTTCATAAATATGTATTTTTTCTAAATACCACAACTTAGTAGTTCTTTTTCTTGATTATTCAACTGTTGAATTTGGAAATATTGTTTCCATAGAAACACTGGTGAAACTTAAACTGATAATATTAATACTAATATATATAATTTATGAAATAATATTTGCAGTAACCCTGTGTTTGGGTTTTTACCAAAATTTCCTGAAACTGCTCGTTTGAAGAACACGCCAGTTATACTTGGATTCATAATACTCAAATAAAATCATATTATGTAACTAGCCATGATAATATTACTGTGTTGTGCTATTTTTATCTTGATCTTCACTCTTGACAACTGATAAATCTATATCATCATAGAATCAATATTTACAAGCATATATTAAATCAGCAATATTGTGAAGAGGAAAATTGATAAAATTGTTGTTTTAAATATTTGTGGTGGAAAGCCAGTTATCATAATTGAATCTCTGGCAAAAAGATGTTTTGCACTCTATCATCTGGTGATATAAAAGCTGCAACACACATTTTGTGGTATTCGCAGTTTTCTTTGTAAGATGTTCCTATAACACAATAAATAATCAAACTTCGTAAAAATAATCCATAGCTACAAAATGCAAATATTTAACTACTGTGCTTAGTTCACAATAGTTGTTGCATTTTGTTCCGTGTCTCCCAGAAATAATAAAAAGTTGCTATTCTTGGATAGCTATCTTGGAATTAATAATATTCCCATTTCTGTCCACAATACTACTGTCAATGTAACTAGTAGAAATTTTGCTTAAATACAAAATATGTCTTATAGAGCTGAAGCAGAAAATCCATGAAATACAAACAAACTAAATACTATCAAATAGTAGTTATTTAGTAACTATTTGTCACAAGCACTCAATCAGAACACATTACAGAAACAAAAGCAGTAGTAATATTCTGGTTGAGTGATGGTGACAAATAGTTACTAAATAGATACTATTTGTTAATATTCAGTTTGTTTTTATTTCATGGATTTCCTGTGTTTGCTCTATCAGTAAACCTTCTTGGTCTATTTGGTTTAATTGGCAGAATCCTCTTATTGACAACTTGTTTGAAACAGACGAATGCATCAATGTTATAGCTACTTGCTGTATTTGAGTGAAATCAGGCTCCTACTTTGACCTTATAAGGAAAGATTTCATAGGATGCCTGACATTAAATAATTGTGGAGTGAATGTATGGACCGCTATATACATGATATAATACAACAGGAATAGGTGATCTGCATTATGGCATCATTTCACTATGACTACCAGCATTTTTTGATTTTCTTTCATATTCAAATTCTTAATCCCTTTGGAGATTAACAGAATAATTGGTGCTGGTTGTACTACAAAAGAAACCAAGCAATGCAATCTGGTAGTTGTAGTATATTACGCCATAATGCAGAATGCCTATTGTCACTTCTAAATAGTTTACAGCGTCAATGAATACTTTAGTAAATGGCATAAATTATGCACCCACAGTTTCCTTGATGAAAGGATCATTTTAGAATGATCTCAACATTTCTAATATTAAATTTTAACAGCTGGAGATGCAGATTTCCTCATCTTCTTGGATAGGTTTTAGTTCATTAACCATCTTGTTATTATTATTATTATATGGATTAGCACAGTTACAACACAGACAATCTTCACAAGACTTATTGTTGCTGTAGCAGAGACAATGTTTTTTGACACATCGTTTGGTAGTTCCTACAGAAGATACGCCACATCGACAAGTTCCATTAACGCGATTATCAGTTGATGGGGTTGTTAAATCAGCTTCCTCAACTTCATCGACAACTTGAACATCTTCATTAGTGTCTTGGGCATTCTCAATAGTTTGAAGAGTTCCCAAAAATTGCTGACAAACAATACTTTCAGTGTCAGATACACCCTCTGTTGCTTTTTTCAACTTCTTTTTCTTGCTATAGTTATAAATAGTTCCCTTAAAGTGTTTTCGTTTTTTTCTACGAGGTTTTGTTTCTTCATTTCCATCGAGCTCGTTCAACAGTTGCATTATTTTCCGTTTCGGCAGTGGAGCGATTACTTCCGGTGGAAGTGTTTCGGGACGGCCACGTGACACGACGGCCATGTTGTCCGTGGTTTTCGCGCTGCTGCAAATGTTGTTGTTGTTCAATTTTCCCTCATGGTTTGTTGGTTTGTAATCTTGTAATCCTTCATCCATGGAGATAGGACTAGCCATTGCTTCGTGTACCACCGCTAAGATAGCATTGTATTCTCCATTTTGACTGCGAAGTTGACTTATCGCTCGCGACTCTGTCACAAAGCTGCATAATTTTTGATAACAGGCGAGTAAAATCTTTGTTTGCTTATCTGGGACTAGGTTATCCATATTGAGACACCAACGACATCCCGGGTTCAGCGATCGTTTCTTTTTCAAACATTCGTGACAGACATAATGTTCACAGCTTTGTGAGCCATAAGGTTCAACAAGGAGTCCACGGCAAACACGACAAGTCAACGCTTGGCGAAGCTTTGGTATTAATTGAAAAAGCTCTCTCCATGAGCTCGCAGTGTCTTCGCTTATTGACAACATGCATTTACATGCTTCAACGTAGAGAAATGTCGCATTCATAGTGCAAAAAGATAAATATATCGCAATGAAAAAACGTTTTTTTACACAACGCTACTCCAACGCTTTGGTTTAAACATTCTAAATGCGCATGCGTTAAATATGTCCACTACGCACGTGCGGAAAGGCACAATCTAGTTCGACCCACCCCTCACCGGTGATATTCCATAAATTATAACTGCAGTATAAAAGTTACTCATTTTTGTAAAAGTAAACAATAAAAAATAAATTAAAGTATTTCGAGTTCTTTGATTTTTGATTTTGTTCGCGATTTTGTTTAATTTCAATGTAGAGTTAAATTTTTAAATGAATGAAAAAATCCTCACTATTCCCCCCATAGGTAGTAGTGGTGTCCTCGTAGTTGGATTCTAAAATGGCTGCTCTGTTTCGCTCTGCAGTTGTCTTGAGAAAAGCCCTTCCTCTTTCTTCTTCAGCAGTATTTAATCAGTCTCCAGCGTCATGGAGAAGTGGTTTACTGCTTGCACGAGCTGCTTCAGGAAGAAGTGTGTTGACCGAGATTGAAAAGAAGAAGAAAGAGGCTGAACTCGGAGGTGGACAAAAACGAATTGACACTCAACACAAAAAAGTCAGTTTTCTTACAAATATTTGCAATAATTTTATACCGAATTGATTGCCTAAGTTCTATCATAGACTACTTCATGTGTGAAATATACAGTCGATCCACATTGTAATTAGTTTTTAATGGAGTAACGTCAGCATTTTCGAAAAGTTTAACTGGTATTTTCACTTTGTTGCAGCCATAGACGTAGATGTTATCTTTTATAATTTATTCCACTCTCACATTCTTATTTGACAGATAGCTTTAAAATGCTATATTTGACAGATATCTTCATACTAAAACAAGTTGAAAATAGGGAGGATTAGAATTCATGTCAGTGGAAAAAAAATATGAAAAACATTTTTGAATAGTTTAATAGATTTTTATATTACATTGTAAAATATTTATTCATCTTGCTAAGGCCCTGTTTTACATGGTACCAAATACATTTTTGACAGGCCAAAACTTCGACCTGTGCATGCTATTAACACAGATAGTTTTCAATCCGACAATCAAATTTCTGTGATGTTGTTTTATAAGATCTGGGCTCAAAGATAGCATTTGTTCTAGAATGAAATAAATTTGGTATTGTTTACTTTTTTGTGAATTTTCAGGGCAAGTTGACAGCAAGAGAAAGGGTCAAACTTCTGCTTGATCCAGAATCATTTGTAGAGTATGACAAATATGTTGAACACAACTGCACTGAGTTTGGCATGCAGAATTCCAAGGTATATAATATGCTATATTCATGAATACAAATCACCAAATTTACCATCAATAATTCGGCCATAAGTTGTATTGCATAGCTACTTTTGTAAATGTTCTGTGAAAACATGGAAAATATGTCGTCAGTTGGTTTCTGCTTTTCAAAGGCACCACAATGTATTAAATAAAACACAGCCATGCCATAGCATAGCCATTTATTTGTCAAAACCTAGTTGTATGTTGTCCTATGCAAACAAAGCTCAGCTCACACTGCATTCATTATTCCATGGTAAGGATAATCTTGACATATTTTAAAGGCATAAATATTTTTTATAGTTTACTGGAGATAGTGTTGTCACTGGCCATGGTACTGTCAATGGGAGACTTTGCTTTGTGTTCAGTCAGGTGTGTATAATGTCAGCCTATCATTATTTTGTCCTGTGATAAAACTGCAAAGATTGTAGATGTATGGAACAGGTTTTTTGGTTCAAATGTGAGACGGTTGAATTATTCATATTAATAGACTGAGAGTAATAGAATAAAAAAAGCATTCAGTTAGTGGTAGTATTTGACATCATGCAAGTCACCTAATGGACAATTATTCTTGTCAGTCATGAGACATTTTGATCAAAGAATCCTTAGTCAAAGGTTTTCTGCTGTTGGACGACTCCATTCTACTAAAGACACTAATGCCATTATTTTTTGTCTCAATTTTTTCAGGATTTCACAGTCTTTGGTGGCAGTCTTTCAAGTGCTCATGCTCGTAAGATATGCAAGGTACAGTATTGATATACCAGATCAAAGGACAAAATGATTGTCAAGAAGAGGGGAAGGGAAGGAATGAGTAGGTGAAAAATCAATAGATGAGGAGTGAAAAGAAGAGGAAAAACAAAGAAATCAAAGAAAAAATGGAGTAAAGATAAAGAATTTTAGAAAAAAATAGTTCTAAACTATTTAATCAGTTGTTTGGTGTAAATGATGTTGTAGATAATAGACATGTTTGTATGATGTAGATAATGGACAAAGCAATGCTAGTAGGTGCACCGGTCATTGGTCTCAATGATTCTGGTGGTGCAAGAATCCAGGAAGGTGTAGAATCCCTGGCTGGTTATGCTGATATTTTCCAGGTAAATAGGTTGTTCATTCATTCATTCTTTCATTCATTCTTTCATTCATTCATTCATTCATTCATTCATTCATTCATTCATTCATTCATTCATTCATTCATTTGTTCGTTCATTCATTCATTCTTTC
The DNA here is from genome assembly GCA_918843875.1 of Diadumene lineata. NCBI lineage: Eukaryota > Metazoa > Cnidaria > Anthozoa > Actiniaria > Diadumenidae > Diadumene > Diadumene lineata. The sequence goes on along the minus strand of OU974069.1, from coordinate 10,934,685 downwards.
TTTCATCCATTCATACATTCATTCATTGATTCGTCAATCCATTTGTTCTTTGATTCATTGATTCATCTATCCATTTGTTCATTCAATCATTGATTCATCTATCCAATCAATTAATCTATTTCATAGAGAAATGTAGAGTCCTCAGGAGTTGTACCTCAGATTTCTCTCATCATGGGTCCTTGTGCTGGTGGTGCTGTCTACTCTCCAGCCATTACAGACTTCACATTCATGGTCAAGGTAAACTTTAGTTTAGCCCTGTCCCATAGTAACGTTTTGAAAGCTGTTGTGATATTCCTGCCTTCAAAGAAAAGAAAAAGCCAAATAAAATGAATTAATTAAATTGATTAAACATTTTTTTTGTGTGTGTGTTTCAGGAAACATCCTACTTGTTTATCACTGGTCCTGATGTTGTTGAGGTAATATTAGTGTCAGTGGCAGTGAAACATTGGGATACCACTATAATACAAATAATAATTGGAATGTTTTCTCAGAAATTGCACCTAATACATCTATGATATGCTACGGTCATGTCTCACTCATATTGAAAATCGTTTATCTATTTTACTTTTTGAGATGTAATTCAGCAAAAGCAAGTTAATGTATTAACAGTCATTGACTGAGAATCCCGGGCAGGGTCAAAAGATCGGGGTCGGCCAATCGAACTGAAACTTTCACTGTTCAATTAGCATCGGATAAAAATACGAATGGCAAAATATTAGGGTTAACGGACGTTTCGTTCACGAGATGACCACCCCCCCTCGGTTTTGGATCAAAAACAACTCAAAACAGCCCATATAATACATCATCTTTTAAGGGCTACAACTGAAAAATCGTCCCATAAATCACTTTTTTTCCACTTTGAGGTTATTGTATAGCATCTAAAATAGTTGTTTATGAACTTTTTAGTTTTTTTAAAGAAACGTTAGCTGGCCGCCGCTTTGCTGTTTATCTCTAATTTGTCGGACTTTTAGCAACACCGAATTTTTTGAGAGTTTTAAAAAAAATTTTCTCAGAATTGCGGCAGTTTTTTAATAATATTTTTTGATTTTATATTACTACAAATATTGTTTTTTAGGGCTATGCTGTTAGAATACTGGGATCTTGAAATGCACTGTAATAAAAAATTGTAAAAATTGGTCAATTTTCACAAACCGATTCAGAAATGATCCGCCTAATTTGCATACAAAATATTAAACTGTTTATCACGCAAGGACAGATTTTGTTACAATAATCTGAAAACACTTTAGTTTAGTATCCATTGATGGTCTACAGTAGCTTGTGCTGTTCTAGTATCTTATTTGACAGCTTTTAATAGAAAATGTTGATTGATATAATTCAACATTCAGGAAGGGTATAATTAGTAGTAGTGTAAATTATGCCGTCAGCGGTATTTTTTTAAGATAGAATGCATTTTGTTTTATTTTATTGCATTTTTTGCTGTTTTAAGCATCCATTCCAAATAAGAAAAAATACTGTCTGAACAGGAATATCAAAAACAATGTGATGTGGGTCATATTACTGGAATTGTCGTAGCGTTGTTGCATAATTGTTCGCGTGACCTTCCTTGAACTGTTGCACAATCGAAGTTCGACTATAAATGCAACACAATTGTGCAATTTCATTGCACATTTGAGCTCATAATGAGTGGAACAACTTCTTTCTATTGCTCTTTTGGCTCCCCTGATTCCGACTGTGGTATTTTTGGAGAAAGTCCACAAATTCTTACCTTGAATAGCTGTCAAACAGACATGACATCGTATTTATCTAGTCTTGGCGTCAGTGCTAAACGTAGTGCAGAGGGTCAAGGAGTAATATCAGAGCAAGAACTAATTCTTAATCGTGGTGGCTGCACTGATGGTGACATTGCGTCGATGACTATTTGCCCCAAACATCGTCATAAACTAACTACTGGTTGGCCAGGACGTCAACGGATCACGTGCAGTCATCCCTTGCACAAAGGAGTACGTAAAAAAAAACAAATAAGGAGAGTAAATGCCCAGATGTCGTCTGATATACTACACATCCACAAAATTGTTTTGCCTATTGGTTCAGGTATGTAAAAACTTTATATTAAGAACCAAACATTTTTCATGTTGAACCAAAAAATGAGCATGGAATAAAAGCTTTTTCAGCAGATATATGAATCATTGACTTTGCTTGTGATCATGAAAAGGGTTTAATTGTACTATTGACAAATTTGACAACAATTATCATTTGTGATTTCAGCCATATGCACAACATGCCGAAAAGAGCATTACAAAGCTGTGAATTCTGCCAGTATTTCAAAGGTATGCAATAGTGACGTTTTACTATCCCTGAAAGGCATCAAAATCAAAAATTGTTAACAAATAAGTCAGAATCAACCACCGATAGATAAAATGATTGATTGATAGATTGATTGAATGGTCGGTTGCTTGGTCGATTGTGATTGATTGATTGAATGGATGGAAGGTTGGGTGGAAGGATAATCGAAAAATAAAACTAGAATAAGTGAATCAAATACAAAATTAAAAGTGAATCAATCGCCGATTGATTGATTGATTGATTGATTGATTGATTGATTGATTGATAGGTTGGTTGATTGATTGATTGATTGATTGATTGATTGATTGATTGATAGGTTGGTTGGTTGGTTGATTGATTGATTGATTGATTGATTGATTGATTGATTGATCGATCGATCGATCGGTTTTTTGATTGATTGGTTGTTTGGTTGATTTATGACTGATTAGATGGATAGATAAATAAATACGAAAAAACTTCTTTGGATGGATGGAAGGAAAATCGATCGCTCCATGAGTTGATCGGATGTTTAGGTATTTGCTTTCCTTTTCCACTTTAGTCATCCTCAATTGCAAGTGAAGCCATTCAAGAAGTTGGCGATGCATCTACAAGTGGAATTGACTATCAAACTATAATAAGCGATACTATTGACGAAGGCATTCCCCTTGACATTCATGACACACAGCAACAGGTATTTAATTCTATTTTTCATTATATTTATCTTCAAAAGTATACGGTCATCCTCATGATAGACATCGAAGCCTTATAATGGGAAGGGAGGGGAAGAGAGCTATAAATACAACTTGAATTCTAGAAATATCTATACTGCCTTCTTATTAATTATACGATAGGCTCCTCTGCATATAGGGCTTTCTGTTTTAGTGAAAACAAAACGAAATACAAAGGGAATGGTCAGAGAAAACAGTGTAGCTTTTCACGCCATTCTCGTTTTATTCCCTCTTCTCTTGTTTTCTTATGACACCCAAACATAAATAAAGCTAGGTACTCATACCGCATAACGTAATTATTATTATTATGTTTGTTATTTTTTAAACATTTTTATTGGCAAACTACATTAAATTACAGAAAGAGAACAAAAAATAAATGAAAATAATAAATAATACGACTGTGAAAAAAAAAGATTTGTAAAACTACTAAAGGGAAGTTACGAATGGGACCATGCTGAGGCAACCCCCCATAATGAAGCAGTCGTGACACTGAACTGTGATAGCTCATTTGAACACAGTGCAATAACAAAGTGTGTCATTTTATTCACAGACATCTGATGAAACAGATCCCCAATCTGAAGTAGTTACAATTATTCAATCTACAAATGCAAGGAATGTCCAACGCCTTACCATTGAAGACGATCTTTTCTCGTCGGGTTCTCAGTCATCTAGCATGCCTGAACAGGAAGTTAGTATTTGGATAGACGAAAAAGAAGATCAACACGCCAAACGAAATATTTTAAATAACGCTATTGCAAGTTTGACAGACGGTCGAGTAAGCCCTGTACAATCTACATTGAACACTGAATGGGATGACATTTCGTCTACACAACAAAAGTATTACATCAGAAAAGCAAAAGAAATAATGGTTGGTACACTTTCTGTTATCAGTCCAGGCCAAGAAAACTTACTATGGAGATCCCTACGTCAGGAACCACTCAATGCAGATGAAAACGACCTAAAGCGTTTTGATATACAGTCAGAGCTGTTTCAAGCCCTTGTTCAGGCGCACAATGAGGCACAGACATGGCAAAGTAAACGTCAGATCCTGTCTATTTTCGCCAATGATTTTAGTAGATCTGAGCTGCAAAGGCTTATACCAGGTCTAACAAAGTGGCAAATTGATCAAGCAAGAGACCATGCAACGAAGTCAGGAAAAGGCCAACCCATGCCAGAGCAGCAAATTTTCAGAACGAGATTGGATCCTATTAAAGTTGATCACTTTCTGGATTTTATATCAAGACCAGAATTTCTTCAAGACGTAGCATTTGGTACCAAAACGATGAAGATGGACTCTGGTAAACGTATCACCATTCCAGCTGTTGTCAGGACAATGATTCCTACGCGAATCATCGAGCAGTACGTTTCATATTGTAAGCAGCAGAACTTCGAGCCAGCAGGAGAAAGATCATTATTTAGAATACTAGATGCTTGCAGTGCCTCAATGCAAATCTCACTTCAAGGCCTAGATAATATCACAGCTGAAGGTACAGACGCTATTGATACATTGTTCAATATTGTTGACACTCTGGCAGAATACGGAGCAGACCCTGAATGGGCCAAAAGCATCAAAAGCAACGTAAAGGAAGGTAAACGGTACTTAAAAATGGATTACAAGAGTCATGTGGGGCGCAACGAGAACTGTGCAGACCACTGTTGTACCTATGCACTCAGTGATTCAAGCAAGAAAGAATTTCACAGTAAATGTTTGCATCAGCACGATATTGAATGTGATCGTTGCCAGTCCCTTGAGCTCGTACTCCAAGAAATTGAAAGTACGATTTCATCTCTTTCTAGTATGGAGGAACAACAGAAAAACAGCGTCGTTTGACTTCAAGCAGTGTCGTGTTGCTATCCACGCATGGAAAGCCCACTTGCTACGAACAATACTACAAGAGGAAGCTAAACAAGACGCGATGAGCCAACTGAATACGGAAACTTGCCTGGTCATTGTTGACTGGGCGATGAAGTTTCTTCCACTCAAGTACAGAGAAACCATGAAAGATTTTTTCGGTAAACGTGGGCTTAGCTGGCACATCAGTGCGGTTATCACCAAGGTGGAAGACAAATACGAAGTTGAATGTTTTGTGCACATATTTAATAACTGTACTCAAAACAGTTATGCAGTAGCTGCTATCTTGGATCATCTCTTTCAAACCATCAAGTCAGAGTTCCCCACTATCAGCAAAGCGTATTTAAGATCAGACAACGCTGGATGCTACCATAATGCACCACTAATTGTCTACTTAGCAAGTATAGGTAACCGTACTGGGGTGACAGCTATTCGCTACGACTATTCTGACCCACAAGCTGGGAAGGACATATGTGATAGAAAGACCGCACCAATGAAAGTTCACATCCGACGTTATGTCAACGAAAAGCATGATGTTGTGACTGCTGAAGATATGAAAGACGCCATCGAGTCTCACGGAGGTCTTACTGGTTGCCGTGTTGCTGTAGTCGAGGTTGATGGCTCTAAAAATCTAGACGAAACACACATCAAAATCCCTGGCATAAGTTTATTGTATAATTTCAAATATGAAGAGACAGGAGTGAGGATGTGGAAAGCTTACGAGATTGGGGATGGATCGCTTCTATCATTAGCCCAGTTTCAAGATAGGCAGCAAAAAATCAATGCATTGAAAGTAATCCAGCCATTCGCACTACGTCAAAAGCAACCTGGTCTAATAAGAGGTAGTGGTGCTGGAAATGAGGCAGATAAGATCTTCGGCTGTAATGAAAGTAGCTGTATCCTCACCTTCAAAACAGAGAGAGAAGCACAAGAGCACATGGACACAGGCAAACACGTAAAAGAGATGGAATCTATGAGTGTGTATGATTCGATCAGAAAGAAATGGGCCGACAAAGTGATCGGTGTTAGCAATCAGCCAGCAATCAGAGCTGCTGAGCAACCTCCAGGACGACAAACTCAGCAAGTACCCCGACAGATGGGATGGGCCCTCAAAATAACCAAAGAGCGCAAGAGGTTTGAGGAGAAAGTTAAACAGTTTCTCATCGAGAAGTATGTGAAAGGAGAGAGAACTGGAAACAAGCCAGATCCATCGACAGTAGCAAAAGAGATGAAAACTAAAAGAGACGACAACGATAAACTTTACTTTGAGCCAGCAGAGTGGAAAACATCACAACAAATCAAGAGTTTTTTCTCAAGATACAATGCAAAGATGCGCCAATCAAGAATGGGCGAGGAGCTGCTTTATGAAGAAGATATGGAGGTGTTGGAGTCTGAGTTATGGCGCCACGACTTACGAGATGAAGTGGATACTATGTACCAAATACAACACCCTATTCAAGCTGAAGAAATTAACGTTTGCCATTATGTACAGGAGGGTAAACTAACCAGTCTAAAAGTATCTCAGTTAAAATCACTATGTGAAGCTCTTGGCCTACAAATAGAGGGTTCTCAAGCTAGAAAAAAACCGTTCATTCAAGCTCTTGAGGAACTTGTAAAGACTTGTAGTTGTAAACAATAGAAAAGATGCTTTATGGTCATGATATATTTGGTAAATATTCTAAATACTTGAAATGAAAACACTAGTGAATCACATGTACGTTCTATACGTGAGCAAGACCGTAATAAAATGACACTTGTATATAATGTGTTAAATATATAAAATATATAACCAGTAAATGTATCAGTTTGAGTTGTCAATCATGGAAGGCTATATTAAAAATTACATTTTTTGCAAAATTTGGGATTGTTAAAAGTGTGTGAAAACAGCAGTAAAGACCTAAAAATATGAATGAAAGAACAAAGAAAAAAGTAAAAGTAAAAGTACTCATATATTTTTAATCTTTTAAACTTGATATACTGAGAGCATAATTTTCCTTCACCAACTATGTCTACACAATTTCTAAAAATAAATGTCGCAATCGATGAAGCATGACTCAATGTTTACATTACAATTCATCAATATTTTCTTTTTAAAATCTGTCAAAAAAGGTAACAGAATTGCACAAGCTACTGTAGACCATCAATGAATACTTAACTAAAGTGTTTTCAGATTGTTGCAACAAAATCTGTCCTTGAGTGATAAACATTTTAAGATTTTGTATGCAAATTAGGCGGAACATTTCTGAATCGGTTTGTGAAAATTGACCAACTTTTACAATTTTTTATTACCGTGCATTTCAAGATCCCAGTATTCTAACAGCATAGCCCTAAAAAACAATATTTGTAGTAATATAAAATCAAAAAATATTATTAAAAAACTGCCGCAATTCTGAGAAAATTTTTTTAAAACTTTTCAAAAATTCGGTGTTGCTAAAAGTCCGACAAATTAGAGATAAATAGCAAAGCGGCGGCCAATTGACGTTTTTTAGAAAAAAACGAAAAAGTTAATAAACAACAAATTTAAATGCTATACAACAACCTCAAAGTGGAAAAAAAGTGATTTATGCAACGATTTTTCAATTGTAGCCCTTAAAAGTTGATGTATTATTTGGGCTGTTTTGGGTCGTTTTTGATCCAAAACCGAGGGGGGGTGGTCATCTCGTGAACGAAACGTCCGTTAACCCTAATATTTTGTCATTCTTATTTTTATCCGATGCTCATCGAACAGTGAAAGTTTCAGTTTGATTGGCCGACCCCGACCTTTTGACCCTGCCCGGAATTCTCAGTCAATGACTGTTAATTTGTTTCTTTGTTCAGACTGTTACTAAGGAAAAAGTTACTCAAGAAGAATTGGGTGGTGCCAGAACACATACTTCTGTATCAGGTAATTCTGGTAGACAGACAACAGCTAGGATGATGACAATGATACTAATGATGATGGCCATGATGACAATGACAGCTATGATGATGATGATGATGGCGATGATGATGATGATGATGTAACTTATATTCAATATTAATAAATAAATGCTGGCAGTGGCAAAATGTAAATGTAAATTAAGTTAACAGAATGAGATCTGATACAGTACTAACTCAAATTCATTAATTTAATTCATTAATTTACATAAGTTTATGTAAATTGGGATAAATTTCTATCAGTAGTTACAGAGCTTGTCATTGGCTTTGAAAATCATTTATTAATATTATTCATGAGTTTTAGTAGATATGATTAATTAATAATTATGTTGTTGATTCTAAGGTGTTGCCTCTGGTGCATTTGAAAATGATGTGGAAGCCATTGCTGCGTAAGTTGTGTGTATTTTTGAGTGTTTCTAGTACAATGTACATGATCCTCAAAAATTGAAAATTACAAAATCTGCAATTACTCCATATTTCTAAATGTCTGTGTTCTCATCAACTGCAACAATTATACAATGAAAATACTTCCCTCTTTGAACACAATAAATTATTATTAATGTTGTTGTTACCTATACTGAGAGTGCATCTTGTCTTAATGCTTTCATACTCAATTTCAACTTGTTGAATACAAATTAATATGTTTTTTTAACAGGATTAGAGAGTTTGTGGATTTTCTTCCTTTGAGTAACAAGGACGAGTCACCAAAAAGAGAAAATGATGACCCTTGGTAAGTCCTTGTCATCATTACCACCACCATCAATATCACTGTCAACAACATCATCATCATCACAATTATCATCATCATCATTACCACCACCATCAATATCATCACTGTCGACAACATCATCATCATCACAATTATCATCATCATCATTACCACCACCATCAATATCATCACTGTCGACAACATCATCATCATCACCACTATCATCATCATCATTACCACCATCATCAATAACATCAGCTAATCCACTGTCGGCAACATCACCATCATCACCATTATCATCATCATCATTAGCACCACCATCAATATCATCAGCTAGTCCACTGTCAGTAACATCACCATCATCACCACTATCATCATCATCATTACCACCACCATCAATATCATCAGCTAATACACTGTCAGGAACATCACCATCATCTCACTTATCATCATCATCGTTAGCACCACCATCAATATCATCAGCTTATCCACTGTCAGGAACATCACCATCATCTCACTTATCATCATCATCATTACCACCACCATCAATATCATCAGCTTATCCTCTGTCAGGAACATCACCACTATCATCATCATCATTACCACCACCATCAATATCGTCAGCTTATACACTGTCAGGAACATCACCATCATCACCACTATCATCATCATCATCATTACCACCACCATCAATATCATCAGCTAGTCCACTGTCAGTAACATCACCTCACTTACCAGTATCATCATCATCATTACCACCACCATCAATATCATCAGCTAGTCCACTGTCGGCAACATCACCATCATCTCAATTATCAGTATCATCATTAGCACCACCATCAATATCATCAGCTAATCCACTGTCGGCAACATCACCATCATCTCAATTATCAGTATCATCATTAGCACCACCGTCAATATCATCAGCTAATCCACTGTCGGCAACATCACCATCAACTCACTTATCAGTATCATCATCATCATTACCACCACCATCAATATCATTATCATGTCTGTCACTGATGTAACCTCCAATTTTATTGTCAACAACATCTTTGTTGCCAATTTCACCATTGTCAGCAATAGGGTTGTTTTTGTATGAGTGGGAAACAGTGCCATAAGAGTATCATAACTTTTAAGAAAACACTTTAATTATTGATCATATCATACGTAACTGTAATGTTTACCACTTGTGTGAAAATGACTCTATCGTCACACCATCTAACTTCCATTACTACTATTAAAAGTAATCATAATCACTAGCTACATTCATGATATTGTTTGTGAATATTTGTAGTGATCGTGTCATTCCTAACCTGGACACCTTGGTACCATTTGACTCCAACAAGCCTTATGACATTCTAGACGTCATTTATCCAGTAAGTATTTGGTTGGATATCTTTTTTAGTTACTATTACATCAATTAGTGCAATAAATTTTAACTACTTTATTTGCTTTGCTAGAGCCCTTACCCTACTTGATTACAAGAGCTGATTTAACTTCAAATATACTTACACATAACGTCCACATTTTTATGTGTAAATCCATGTATTTTTACTAATTAAAATTTTGATTTAATTTCCAGGTTCTTGATGACAGTGATTTCTTTGAACTTCAACCTAACTATGCCAAGAACATTGTGATTGGTTTTGGTCGCATGAATGGAAGGACTGTCGGCATTGTCGGCAACCAACCAACAGAACTTGCTGGTATGTTCTCCTTTAGTGCCTGACCTTACGTATCTTTGTTTGTTTTTTTCTCTTTTTTAAAAGTATTGTTTCCACATGGACTATTTAAAGTGATGTTCTTTGTTTGTTTTTCTCTCAGGATGTCTTGATATCGATGCATCTGTCAAAGGAGCAAGGTTTGTGAGATTCTGTGATGCATTTAACATCCCTATCCTCACCTTTGTTGATGTACCAGGATTCCTACCAGGTATGTTTACAGATAGTATTACGGTAACTGATAATGATGATTAGATGACAATGCTGATCATGATGATGATGGTGATGATGATGATTATATTGTTGGTGATAACAATTCTAATTATGGTGATCATGATGATGGAAATGATGATAGTTTTTAATTTTTGATGATGATCAAGATGAGTATTACTGTTACTATTATTGTCATCTTCAAAATTATCATTTGTCTATTCCAGGAACTCACCAGGAACATGGTGGTATTATCCGTCATGGTGCTAAACTACTGTATGCCTATGCTGAAGCAACAGTACCAAAGATTACCATCATTACCAGGAAGGCATATGGTGGTGCCTATGACGTCATGAGCTCCAAACATCTTAAAGGTGACTTTAACTATGCCTGGCCAACAGCAGAGGTAGCAGTCATGGGAGCCCAGGTATGACGACCAGCAGTTTGAACATGAATGTTTTGAGATGCATATATTGTGTATGGGTGACACAGCCTACAGGTGTTTTTATTGGGCTACTTTTTAAAAGGCTGTTCAGCCACAATATAAAGCAAAAATAATGATATTTGATAATACAAACATAAAGGTCAAATTTTATAGGGTATCTACATGAAATTTATAAATATAATTCGCTCTGTATTTTCAACTGCTACAGTGCTGTGAGTGGCGAAAGCACAGGCTGTACATATCTTTCCACATGTTCTCCATGTGGCTATGACCTAAAATCACATGGCAAATAGTGAATCTGTAACCATCGTCGATCGGCCAAGTTGGTAAGTTACTGGGAGACCTTTTAATGACAAATACAAATAACGTTCTTTTCGCATCTAGGGTGCTGTCTCGATCATTTTCCGTGGAAAAGAAGATATCAGTAAGTACATTTCGTTTTCTTGTGGATGAATTGACATGTTTTCTGCTGGGATTTGCTGATTGTATTGAACCTGTTCATTTTCTTATGTAGAAAAATACGAGAAGGAATATGTAGATCGTTTTGCGAACCCATTCCCTGCTGCAACAAGAGGTACGTAGAAAGGGTGACTTACTGACGGACTGACATAGCAAATTTACTGAATGAAGGAATGAACGAACGAACTAATGAATGAATGAATAAACGGACGAATGAATGAATGAAATGGACAAATGAATGAACGAACGAATAAATAAAATGGACAAATGAATGAATGATGATATAAATAAATGATAATATAAGAAGAGAGAAGGAGGCATAGAAAGGAGGAGGCATTGAAAGGAGGAGGTATAGAAAGGAGGAGGCGTTGAAAGGAGGAGGCATAGAAAGGAGGAGGTATAGAAAGGAGGAGGCATAGAAAGGAGGAGGCATAGAAAAGAGGAGGCATAGAAAGGAGGAGGTATAGAAAGGAGGAGACATAGAAAGGAGGAGGCATAGAAAGGAGGAGGTATAGAAAGGAGGAGGCATAGAAAGGAGGAGGTATAGAAAGGAGGAGACATAGAAAGGAGGAGGTATAGAAAGGAGGAGGCATAGAAAGGAGGAGGTATAGAAAGGAGGAGACATAGAAAGGAGGAGACATAGAAAGGAGGAGGCATAGAAAGGAGGAGGTATAGAAAGGAGGAGACATAGAAAGGAGGAGGCATAGAAAGGAGGAGGCATAGAAAGGAGGAGGCATAGAAAGGAGGAGGTATAGAAAGGAGGAGGCATAAAAAGGAGGAGGTATAGAAAGGAGGAGGCATAGAAAGGAGGAGGTATAGAAAGGAGGAGGTATAGAAAGGAGGGGACAGTACTTGCGTGGATATATGAATGGATAGATGAATGAATAAGGCGGTGAATGTGGGTGAATGTTATGAATTGATGAAGAAAGCGGGACAAGACTTGGAAAAAGTCTTGTTCAAACAGTACACATAAAATGTGCAATTTACTGACGTTTCCCATCCAAAACTTCAGTCGAACTGATTTTTCCATAACTCAATAAGTATTTTTGCTGTGATGCTGTTTACAATAACATACTTCTCTTGTTTAGGATTCGTTGATGACATCATCGAGCCACGCATGACAAGAAAGAGGATCTGCGGTGATCTTGAAGTACTGGCCACCAAAAAACGTACCAACCCATGGAAAAAACACGGCAACATCCCACTCTAAACCTGACACCATATCAATAATAGTAGAATAATATGTAATTTATACTAGAGATTTATATATCTCAGACGGTACGAGTTTGACCGACTCGGGTTGATCCCATTGGTCCCATTCAACTAAACCGTTTCTCTGTTTGAACTTTCTTCGTAGATTCGCATTATTTTTTTTTCCAGTGTTCTCTCGGCTAATTTTGTCGGCAAATTATAGTTGGATATAGAACTGGCATTGACACAACTTCATTTCATTTAAGTATTTGGTCAACTAAAGTTCAAAGACATTTTTCGACTGTTGTGTACAGTCTAATTTGAAACCAACATTCTTAACGTGTTGTGTTGTCGAAAAAGCAACATTTGATTTCTTCGCGAACATGCGGCAGGGTTTTACTTGTCCTTGGTGTGAACCAGTGAATACGTTTTGTTACATGGTTTTATTTTGGACTTCAAGGGATGAGCCCATCGTTTTAACTCGGAAGGAGAGGTTTCTAAATTATAAGCTAACGAGTGAAAATTGGTGAAAATTAATGTATTCTATCCATTGTGGAACTCAAGTCAAGCTAACGTATATCTGTGGAAATACTTAAAATAACTATCAATTTAATATCATGATTATATTTTAGATATAAATAATACTTGCCAAGAACCATGACTAAATAAAATGTCATTTTTTAAAAGGTTAAAGGAGTTTCTAGTTTCTTTTTATGAAGTGTGAATAAGAGGATATACATGTGTAAACTAGGCCATGTGTGCACTAACCCGCAACTTTATTTATCCGGTTAGGCCTCCTGTCCACACAGAAACTCGCAGGGTGATTGAACTGTGTAGCGCGGTTCCATGTTCCGAAATATTCGGACATAATTTTGACACCATATTTGTCCAATATTTGACACTATTATACAAACTGTATTGCTTCGTTAGAAATCACGGTTACAGAACAAAACTTGCGTTTTCAAATTTATCCGGCATAGTGTATTCCATGACTTAATTACAGTGAGGACACTTGAGCCGTAAACACTCTGCTTTTTTGACTCTTTAAAAGACATCCTTTGAGTGAGTCGATTTGAAAACATTTTCACTTTGATAACTCAGTACATTTGAGCGCAGTCACACTTTTTTTAGAGGATTTGAAGCAGAAAAGAAAGCTCAAAAAATAAAAAAAGCTAAATCAAGACGCGTGTTCGTTGTTGTAGTGTCCTCACTGTAAGAGGGATGGTCTTCAGTCTCATACACAGTTCAACGCTATGTTGTCCTTTTATGCAATCATGCCCTTCTGATGGAAAGTTCTCTCCGAAAGCTCGAAGTCATAAATATAGTATGTAATGTTGAACACTGTACAATTATTACGATAATAACAAAGAATTCAGAATTGCTTTTTAAATCCATAGTCCATGAATGACCATGCAACATTTCGGCACGCGTTCAAAAAAGCTTCTAAAAAAGGTTTCCGAGCTTTTAAAATTTCTGAAACGAATTTTAGTTGCGCAAATTTCCCTGTATCCTGCTTGACAGAGCTTTCTCAAAACAAACCTCTGTAAGGACGTGTTTAGGTTATATCTTCCTGTCGAGCATGTGCGCGCTGACGCCAGCGAACATCAATTTTGGCGCTAAAATGCTTGAAGCGCGCGGTTTTGAATAAATCAACTTGCATACTGGTTTGAAACCGGTTAGTAACCGGTGCTATAGTTAATTTATATTCGTCCAAATTTTTGGACGGCGCGAAACACGTCCTTGCAGAGTTTTTTTTTTTTTTTTTTTTTGAGAAATCTACCAAGCAGGGTAATTTCCCTGTGGTGTTTCCGCTTTTTTGTGTTCCAGCTACATTCTTGTTACGGATTCTGAGACGGCTCAATGTACATGTGGCGACGAAATATTGACTTTAATGCTGGAGCCACTGGGCTTCTTAATGTTTTGTTTGTCAGATCGTTTCTTTGGTTTTGACTTGATTTTTGGAAAATACGAATAGGTGAATGACCTTGTTGTATCATCAATTCCTGGAAAATAGAAAATTACAAAAACACAGTAAACGAGTGGAAATAGCCGGGCAGTGAGGTTTTTTTATGGAGCCTAACGAGCGACCCTTGGTGCACGAGATCAAGAGTTGAAAAACTGGTTTACCAAATAGTAGAACTCATATTCTTTTTGCGAACGAGTTCCTCCTGCTATGTGTAGCTGATGAATGAATACCTCAAATTCGACAGTGGGGATGGGATGATTTCAAGTCCGAACAATTAGTACCGGTCTAAGGCGCAACTGATTTGGAAGATTTGAAATGACTCCACCATGATTTATTACTGTGAAGTCTTTGTTTCAGGAAGAATCTGAGTAGGGATTAGACCTGACTACCCGAAGTGAATTAATTTTGTTCAAGTCCTAGGATTTGAAAAAATCGATTCATTGTTTAAGACGAAAACTGGATCGAATTTCCAGTGCTGTCATGTGACCCTTTCGTGCAATGTGGTTGGCTAATTTTTCTTAGATTATTGATGAGTATAAGAAGTTGGGTCGAAGGGAAGAAACTGTTATCTATTATTCGATGAATAAACTTTTATAGGTCTTGATACAACCTACTGCTTTGTCGATTGTGCACAAAGCAGGGATAGCGCCGGTGATAGCTACTCACCAGATAAATTCCATGTGTTCAATTTCTAAGCGGTAGGCAGCTTCAAGCTTCGTTCAATCGACTCGATGAGAATAATGTTACATTTACGTTTCTAATTCTTACTTTTAATATCATTATACAAATTTTCTTTTATAATAATAATAACAAACTCCACTCACCTAACTGGAAGTACTTCGAGTCCAATTTGTACTTCAGATCTACGTCATCCTCTTCCTCCTCGCGAGATGGTGCATCCGGGGCCTTTCCAATTTCAACTTTTCCCTGTATTGTTGCTTTACCATTTTTATCGTCGAGCAACTCTTTTGTGTCTGAACTCGTACTATCTTCTTTAATTCCATCTTTTCTCTTTCTTTTCTTCTGATTTTTCTCTGATGTTTGCTCAGTACTCGTTAATACAATCTTGGGTAATTTATCTGCTACTTCGACATGGCTACCCGTCTTGTCATTGGCTGCAATTTTACTTCCTTTATTGTTAAAACTCCCAGGGTTCTCTTCGGTGGTGGGTAGTAGTAGGTTTGGTGTGTTTGGTGGGTTTTGTGTTGTTTTATCGGGTTTTGTGATTGTTGTTCGTGAGTTTGGTAGGCTTGAAGTAGATTTACGTCGAAAAGGTATTTCTGGAGGTGCAGTTAATAGTGATTTATAGGATACAGAGATTCTGCGTGGTGATTCCAGTGGCTGCAAAATGATCAAAAACTCACTGACTGAATCACTGCACGATGAATATTCAGCGGTGGAACTCCTCTATTCCGGACAGTATTGGGTCCAAAGAAAATGTTCGGTTTGGAGGGGGTCCGGTTTACTGAGGTTAATTTTACAAGAGATATTGGAAAAAGTTGAATTCTGGACCGAAAAAAGTTGTTTGGTTTAAAGATAATTTCGGTATATTGAGGGTCCGGTGTAGAGGGGTTTCACTGTAAAAGTTTGCGCCATCACGAGATGGCAACCATGGCAGATTTACGTAGGAACAACAGAATCGTGGCTAACATAATTTAGACGAGAAAGATTTATTCGTCCCTTCATGATGACCCAATTTAAAAAGATGCTATAATGATTGCTTGAGTTCATTACATTATGAAGAACAATTAACACGATTGTAAAAGCTATACTATAAAGCTTCAAATTGCACTTAACACACAATTGAAATTATCGTAAGAAATAAATAGACAATTTGTTATTCTTCAGAGAAAAAGTGAAACTACAAGAAAAGTTCAGTTTCAATGTAATCATCGAAAAGCTTCACTGAAAAGACGGCAAGTTCCAGTTTTTCAATGCGGGAAATTGAAATATAATCGCAGCCCTCAGTTTTACAGTTAAATAGCTCTAATCCTCAACAACACTCGTTTTACCTATTTTACTTGGTTTTGAAATAAATAAACCATTTAGCATTGAAGTTTGTTCGTTAGAAACTGAGTCCAAAGTGATCAAAACTGATGACCTTCAAAAGCTACCCCAGTAGTTCAATGATCTGTTGAGCTCACTAAAGAATTGCAAGCTTCAGTTTCTGATGTTGATCGAATCTGAGACTATGTTACTAATCATATATCAATTGGATAATGTCAAATAACAATAATTAGTAAATCAAAATAAATAAAAATGCTTAGGTATACGAAATAAAATTGTCATGTATCAAATGATGGTCTTAAGGCTGATTTACACGGTGCGATTTGTCGTGTGCGATTTGTAGTATACAGCTAGTCGTGAGATTTAATAGCTTCTAAAACTAGTCGTAAGACATTCGATAAAACACGTTTTAGGGCGCGTGCGACTTGTTTTAGAAGTTACCATAGTTGTATACTAAAAATTGCGTGCGACAAATAGCACCGTGCAAATCAGGCATGTACATTTACCTTTTTTTCACTGCTTGGAAGTCGTTCATGTAGTCTCACTGTTTGACCACTACAAGAAACGTTGTCTCGGTGCGAGCTCAAAAGCTCAAGGAAAGTTGGTTTATCAACTGCGGATTTGTCTTGGTTCAGAATGTATGGGAAACTTGCCACTGAATGTCTCTGCATTTTTCACAGTACTGTATAGCACACTCAACTCTGAAGCAATAGAAAAGTTTGTTAAAAAACTAAAAATACTGATATTTCTGTTCAGCATTTTCACAATCGATTGATTGACACTTAATATTTTGGTGAGAATAATTCGTTTTATCAAACCTATTGAAAACGTACTAAGTTTAATAAATAATGGTTATGATAGAAAATCACTTTATATAAGAATGAATGTGATTAAGTTCAATAGTATTTCTGAAAGACAAACGTTCAACTTCTTACCTTAGTAAAACATTTGCTTGCTATTTTTGTCAATATAAATGCCTCGCTGCTAGAAAATATTCTAATTCCTCGCGGCTTTTTCTGAGTCTATCGATGTCTCTTTCAGTTCTGAAGTTAACAGTTTACTAGGGATGATAATTCAGTTTTCCGAAAATTACATAACTAAAACATTCACAGCTTTTAGAGCTGAAGAGCTATAAGTCCCGTATGCGATTCGTCTGAATTTTGTTCGGCTTGTGTATTGTTAAATTGATCTCTAAATGCTTTCAACTAGATTGTAGTTTTTACAGCTACAATGAGGTTAATCCAATCGTCGACAAACCTTTAATTTTGTCTCTCCGTAGTTAATAAGTCTTTTCTTAGCAATAACTCAAGTCGTCTCCTCAATGAATTTGCAGTTATTTTCTTTGTTCTTTGAACTAAATTAAATCATACATCAAGCAAAAACAAAAGCATTCCACTCTTAAATCCGTAAAATACGATTAATGTTTTACACATATAACCTTTGAAGAACTCAAAAAGTCAACAAACGCTCATAATCTGACTTCGGATTTCTGGATCAAAGAAGAGGAGATTAAATATAAATTTGATGTATTATGTTGTTAATTGACAATGAATTCTCCGGGGAGTTATTAATGTTATTTGTTCACTTCTCGACAACTCAATGAACAAAGATAAGCTCTTATTTGTATTTGAAGGTATCCCGCCTTCTTGAATTTTAGCAATTCGTTTAGAATGCGGTATTACTCCATGCATTACAAACCCAATCATAAACATCACTAACACTATCAGTTATTTCTCTCTTTCTGGCATATAAGGTGTTGTCTTTGAGCTATATACATATGTATTTTAAGGTAGGTTACAGTAGTCTATTTATTGCGTAGGATACGCATAATAAACATACAGTTTCATAGCTATCTATGCACGCTGTGCGGTTGTGAAAACAAAAAAAAATTAATCACGAGATAAAAGCTTTTTGAGTTATAAATAACTCTTACTTTTCATGAATGCGATTTTCGTTATGACGTCATTTACTACACTACCAGAATGCTTTGCCCGCTTTCTTTTGTAATGTACATGTAATGATGGCAATCGGTATAATCATCTCTAAAACGATTTCAAATTTGGATTTAAAAAAATCGCAGAATGGGTCTGGAACCAGAAACCCATAAGGCCATTGAATTAAAAACGTATAGCACTGTTCCATGCTCTGGATTATACAGACTACTTAGCATAATTTAGACACCATATTAGGTCAATATTTGGTACTCGGAGCTAGATTCAAAATGGCAGCTTGATGTTCCAAATCAAACATTTGGGAAATTTCACAACTGTTTAGAAGAGATTTTCCTATCTGCATGTTAATATGTGTCGTTTACTTAGTACATTTGCAAGGTTTTGGAAGCATCATAAAAGATATGACTTTATTTTAGAAAGGCTTTTCGTCTAAAGGCCGGTATACACTGGGCGACAAGTCGCAGCGACTTGTCCCCTCGACATGTCGCAGCGACAATTTCCTCCCGTGTGTACTAACATTTATTGTCGAAAATTGTTGTCGCCGCGACAGAATTTTGAAATTCAACCGGTTGGAATTGCTGAACCAGTGCACACTGAGGCGACATGTCGCGGGGACAAGTCGCTGCGACTTGTCGCCTAGTGTGTGCCGGCCTTAAAACATTGAATGTTCAGAGCATAGAACCAAAACAATTAAAGTACTGTCGCCACAAGTTTCAATACCCATTTGAGTTTCTACTGGAACCAAATGAAGATATTTTATTATCTTCTACGTTTGCACCCCGAGGAGAGAAAAGATACCAACCGTTTTTCAAAAGGGCGTGGCTTCACAAGTTTGTCATCGCTAAAAGATACCAAAATCATGAGTTTCAGTGGCTTTTAACCCCTAAAAGATACCAAAAAGTGAGAATTTGACAAATTTCATATTTTCAAACCCTAAAAGATACCAAATCGTCGATTTTTACCCCTAAAAGATACGATGAGCACCCCCGATCTTTTATCTTTGGAGTCCCTCCCCCTCGGGTTTGCACTCGACATTCAATCGGTCTTCATTTAATTTGGCGACACTGTCAAGACATGCCCATTCTATCTGTGTTACTTAAGGTAGAAAATGCTAAGCGTGCATAATATTAAACCACTTGCTGCTGTAAGCTACTCAACGCTTATGGACTTTGTAATGGTACTTCAGATCACTATAGCACCTTTGCTGTTAAAGTGATTTTTTGCGCGGCGGTTTCTAAACCAGTTTAGGGAAAGATGTTTTGTTATATAGACAGTTAAAAAACTTAAATTAGCTTTAGAGGAGCCGGAACAAATGAAACGGAAAAGAAGATGCAATGAAAATATTATCAGAAAGACAACAAGGCCAATGTGAAAGAAATATGTGTTTTTCTTACACCTTAATTAAATATAAGTGACAATGTGATTTCAAAATAGTCATTCTTTGTGAGAATTAATTTGTAACGCTATAAATATATAAATAATATTACATTACAAGAACACGTGCATCCCTAATATATCTCATGATACAAAAAGATCATAGATCATTTGACAAGTAGCTCTATATCATCTATCAACTGAATTACACAGGTCTTGAGTACTTACGTTGGAGTGTTCGAGTACCACTTCTATTCCGATTTCCCGTTTTTAACGGAACTATACAACCACAGATACAGCTATTTTTGAAAAGGTTGTCTAGTTGAAATACTGGTGACGATGATGATGATGGTAATGATGATGAGCTTTAGCTAAGTACAAGGTAATTGGGCACACAACAAAAAAGAAAAAAAAAAAGATTTCATGATTTAGCGAATAACAATGTCATTTGCATATCTCAAGTTTTCAGGGTTTTTTGTTTTAAATACAAAGCTGCACATAGTATATAGTTACATAGTTTATCATAATAATGCGATGAAGTTATTTTGTACATTTTGACACATCATTTCTTAAAAAATAAAAATCATGATATATGCAAATGACTATAGCTATTCGCTAAATCAGTATTTCAACCATTTCAATAATAACTGTATATTACTCCGCGCTATATTATAGCCTATGATAACACTTAAACGGGCTTCTTTGAACTGATAAAAGACTATATGATGGTAAGGTTCCAGGATGGTTCATGTATTCAGTGGCATTGAGATAATGTACTCAAAATACTGCACATGTATGATTCTGAACCAACGCAAATAAACTGAATAATGTTTTCGGAGTTGTCAACAATCATTTGTCAAAAGCATGTTGAAAAGAGGATCTGTTGGGGATAGCCATTAATTTTAAACCAAAATGCGTGAATTTTAACTTTGAATCCTTAAAGGGGCCTGCCGGGGCTAGATAGCAAGGAATTCGAAATTTCCACGTCGTCAACCATGAAAAAGCAAAAACCGATAATCGCCGGGAGAGTTCCACTCCCGCCCATCATTAGACCTTCTATAAATAGCAACTTTTAATTAAAATGCTGTACTGAACATAACACTCTCAGCATATGCGTAGGGTGTTTTCGAGTGATTATCTAGTATAATTATCGTTCTTATCGTTGTCTTATTCGTTTGTAGTGTTTTCGTTATATTAACTGCTAGGGAACTCGCTGCATTATTAAAAATAATGCTTTTAGCTAGAAGCATTATTTTTGATAATTCAGTTTGCTGTTTGTTGAAGTGTGACCTATGCATTCTTTGGGATAATACTGAGTAAAAACAATGGGTTGTGATGAGAACAATGATTATAAGTGAATAATCACGAATGCATAGGTCACACTTCAACAAACAGCAAACTGCATTATCAAAAATAATGCTTCTAGCTAAAAGCATTATTTTTAATAATGCAGCGAGTTCCGCCTAGCAGTCAATATAACGAAAACGAATAAGACAACGATGAGAACAATAATTATACTAGATAATCACTTCGTCACACAGCATATTCGTGGGTATAATGCTGTGTGTCTCAGTGATTATCTATTAAATAACATGTTCAGTTGTGTAAACTCAGCGCCATGTTATCGTTGCCTGGCAATGTGGTAATCACAGTAATAATAACAATGATTAATGTGTTGTACTGTATATAG
This sequence comes from Diadumene lineata, assembly GCA_918843875.1. Classification (NCBI taxonomy): domain Eukaryota; kingdom Metazoa; phylum Cnidaria; class Anthozoa; order Actiniaria; family Diadumenidae; genus Diadumene; species Diadumene lineata. The sequence continues at coordinate 10,913,179 of OU974069.1, read as the reverse complement.
ATAATGGTGTTTTCGGAACACTACACTCACAATAAACACATGTTACATTACTGACTATTTGTCTCACTGACGGATTTCACTTGACTGCGTGAATATTGCAAGGGATTCAAGTTTATGTTGACAATTACTTCAAAAACTTTTGACTTGCCAGGTCATTGCATTATTGATTTTTTTCTTTTTTTTGTTTTTGTTTTTGCTGTTAACACTATTGTTTTGCGTATAACTTCAACAAAATTGTTGTTTATCGTTGCCTAGGTAACTCGGAACAAGATGAAACTATCATCTATCCTACATGCACCACTAGACGAAATATCAAACCTGTAGGTGCTATTGTCAGACAAACTATACTATATTTCTTATTAAACATTAACAGAACATGTTAAGTCAAGCTCCGAGCTATGAATTTGATTGACGGTTCATACAGACAAGACACCAAAAAAAACGAATAAAGTTTTGAAATGTAGGGCCGCGATTTTTGTTCACGTGACGAGTACTCGTCTAAAGTTCCTCGCGGCCATAATGTCAACACAGCTAACCCAAAACGTCTTTCATATAACATATCGTTTTTAAAAAACCTGGGAAGTACACTTTAGCATAATACACTTTACTACATCTTATTATGCTCGTGCTTGTAAAACCGGATTACATACTACAAATATTAAAGATTGTAAAGCGTATTGAGACATTAGTGAAATGCGCTATGTATGCACTTTCACTACATTACATTAGGGACGGACCATTAGATATTTGAGGGGGGGGGGGGGGGTTGGCAATTTTTTTTGTGCAGGATATTTTTTTCCCATGTGATGGTTGTGCAGGATATTTTCTATCTCCCTGCACGATATTTTTTTATTCGCACATCTGCCGTGCACGATATTTTTTTTCTCTGTTTAAGGCTTTGTTCGATATTTTTTTTTTTTTTGCCCAATCCCCCCCACCCCCGTCCACTCCCCCCACTCAAATATCTGATAGTCCGTCCCTTTATTGTTAGCATTTTCGTTTGATTATTTTTCATTTGTGTTTTCGGTGTATTACAATAGTATTATGCGTTATTATTACACTTTAACTACGTTTTGTTTCTGACAGGTTTTTGAATACGGCCCAGTAAATTATCATACAGCCGAGACATTGGCAAGTGTCTTGTTAATATATATTCTCATCTTTTATCTGATTTAGTCGTTGTTTTATATAGCCGTGCTTATTGAATAAATAGCTCAAGTCTATTTAACAATATAATTTGCGGTATTTTTGTTCACAGTTGAAACCCAAACATACTGTGATACGACTGATATGAGTGTTGTTTGTCTGTTAGATCAGTCTATACCCTACGGCAAGACTACAAGCACCGGCGTCTTATATCAATTTAAGAGAAGTGGACATTGTCATTCTGTTGTTCGTGAGATAGATATCTATGCGTATGATTTCTTATGTAAGTATTTGTAAGGGTGTAATTTTTTGAGGGTCGATTCAGCGGAATTATTAATGGAAAAGACGGTTTTTTTGTTCTTATTCAATATTACTTTTGTATTCGAGTAGGTATTCTTAACAGAAAAAAAACAGACAGACAGACAGACTGACAGATGAGAGAGGAAAAAGTGAACAGAAGCCCAATTACAATCCTCTCTTCTTTCAAAAGACCAAGAAAGTGAACAAATTATTTTGGCAATAGTCCTTCCCTACATTCGCTTGACTGGCCACGAAACAATAGATTCACACGGAGGCTGGAGTGTATAAATCCACACATTCTCTGTACTTTATACACTCCAGCCTCTAAGTCAGAATCTATTGTTTTGTGGTCGGTCAAGCGAATGCGCGGGTAAGGTCTATTGGACACACTGAACTTTATAGCAAAGACATATTTGTTTTATAATGAAGATAGCATATTTTTTTCGTAGATTTATACATTTATCATCCGTTAATTAACTTTCATTTATTTATTGATATTTATTGGCATTCATCTATTCATCGTTTATTCATGCATTCATTCATTCCGCTTTTGTTCAAACACCCTCTATTCATTCATTTGAACATATCTAAACACATTTTCATCGGTCCGCGTATTGCTTTTGATTTAATTGCTCACAATTTTCATCATGTCATTCAATCAAGGCCGATCTTCATAATTTCCTTTCCTTCCTTATCGTGTTTATGGCTTGTTTGTTTATTCATTATTCAGCTGGCATGTGGCCCGACCAGTCTCCGTCAATAACTAACCCTAATTGCTGTTGTTGTTTAAGGCAAAGGCGATTTTTACAAAAACAATCCACATTAATTATTGGATTTTCAAAAGAGTAATACACCGAAAACATGAAATACAACCAAAAGAAAATATGGGCAGTAAAGCGTAATAATGTTCTTCCAATAAACTTTAAGACGCTTACAGTGAGGGCACTCGAACCGTGAACACTTGTCTTTATTTAGCTTTTTATTTTCTGAGCTTTCTACTGCTTCAAATTCTCTGAAAACGTAGGACTGAACTCAAATGCACTGAGTTATCAAAATTCAAATGTTTTCAAATAGAGACACTCGAAGGAAGCATGTTGAAAAAAGTGTCAAAAAAGCACAAAGTGTTCACGGTTCGAGTGTCCTCACTGTAAGTGCACTTCATAGGTTGTTGAAAACCTTTTCTACTTATATATCCCTTATAATAATGATTCCCGTTCGCGTAATTGTTGTTGCTGAGTTCAGTTTCAGATCGCAGCAACCCCGAGTAATTACACTGTTATTCCCGCCAATTATCCGAAAAGTTTTTTCGTCAATAAAAAAATAAAATGTGACTCCTTGAAGTTTGATTGGATTGTTGCAGCATGTTGCAGTGCGTGTCGACGATTGCGGCCTCGGTACTCAGCAGTTGAGCGAAAACTTGTATCTCATTATTCTTAATTAACTGTATTCAGATCTCAGTCTTCATGAAAAGCGCATTATCTGGGTGAAACTGTAGATGAACGAGCAAAACGCCTGCTTAGCAGGTTATTATATCCTAAATCCGTAGCTTAATAAAGATTGATTGGTTGTTTGAGAAACTTCGCTCAGAGTAAACAACATCCCATGCAGTAATGAGAAAAACAATTTCTCCGACTAAAGCTGATGATTACATGAATCCCAACACTTACTGATCAACATACTGATCTTGATCTTGAGTCCCGCGATCACTATACTGATATATATATAGATTTCTATCTTCACCGTGGTCATGTTGCCAGCAAGTAGCCTGTCGAATTGCCGGCTTATTCATCGATTACATAATTATTGGGATCAAAGACCCTTGGCTGGCGACGATAGGTATTGAAAAGAAATATCCTCAAAGTATATACCATACCATTTGAAGGATCGCATTTAATGAAAGACCTGTGATAACAACTGACAATTTTATGAAATCGTTTGATCACAGCTGTAAGAACCTGCTGGTCCATCAGGAGCTCACAGCTGTGGCGGCGATTACTTTGTCACTATGATCACACAGTCTAACGGCGGGGATCCAATTGGTGTCCCAATGACTCTACGATATCGTTTAGATCGCTCGCTGGGCCAGCCAATGATTGTAATAGTATAGGATCAGGCATCATAGGCCAATGGGTGGGAGATCAAAGATTACGGTACCAGGGATCACAGACCACTCACTCTAGGATCACTGTCAACAGTATCAGAGATCATAAACCTTAGAATCAGAGATCAAAGACCTCTCAACTCAATGTTAACAGACCACATGCCTAATCAGGATCAGAGACTACAAAATCATGGATCACAGACCGGCGCCAGGATCAAAACCCAATACACATTTTATTCGTCCTCGATAATAATTGGACGATTATTTTATTTGAAAGTTCTTAACAACTACCCATAATACATTTCTGTCTTCGTTTCTCAATTCCATTTGGACTGAAGATCTCTATAAGTTAATGAACACCAATGACGTCATGTTGGGAATTACAGTAATCATTAACACAAGGTTGACAATAGTTCATTAAAGTAGAACAGTTTGTAGTGAACACTTACGTCGTTCTTATCTATTTTCTAGGGTTACTTGTGTTTAAGAGCCTCTCTTGCAGCGAATAGGATCATTCTAGACGATACATACCCAAAGCATGATGGTTGGCTGATTGATGTTGCTAAGCGACCAATGACAGCTGAGCTAAACGACATTCCGTCATAATTTAATCGTCGCTCTGTACCTCATACCTTTAGATACATCTCGTACTGACGTTATGATAACTTAAAGATATACTCGTCTGCAGTCTTCAACCAGAACTCAAGTGGTCTGCTATTTTGTCTAACGTCTTCTGAATCATGAAAACACTCATCTTTATAGTTGTCATCTCGAGCTTTCTCCATCCAGGTAGGTTCAACATATACAAAGCTACACCGACAATTTTATAATTAAACATTGCATTAATTTATTGGTACTTTGAAAAGCGATTTAAAAAAATCCCAATTGTTGAAGTTCATACACACGAGTGGAAGTTACGATTTTGAGGGATTTTTGATAGAAAACGGATGGAAAGTTACTGAAATGTTTTTGAGATCATTTTCGTGTTTAGGGTCTTAGGTGATAAATTATTTACGCCTTGTTCGCAAGAGTTGGTGCAAAGGAGTCTTGTGTATTTTTTTTACGTTTATGATTCTTTTGTAAATTTGAATGATCTCGTTCTCACTTCATGAGAAACTTTCTTTGACGAATTGATAGGCAGAGGTGTTAATTTGATTATTTATTTGGAGAAATTGTCTTTAGTAAAGGTGTCAACTTTCAACAATCATAAAATCGCAACAATAAGATATCCAAATTTATTTTGTTTTTATGATTTTTTAGCATTTTGTTTTAATTTTCCAGTCTGAATCTTTAATTAATCACAGTAAACCAAGCTAAATGCTTGAATAGCTTGTTGCAAAAAAAGTTTCAATTAACATGGATTCATAAGAGTTATTTCTTACATTAATTTTCTTCTGAATTCAATTGGATAACTTTACATTCAATTTTTGATGAAGTTTTCTTTTTGTGTAAGTTTGTTTGTTTTTGCAATCATACCAATAAAGTGAGTCATTTTTCAGTTCATTTCTACAGTTTGCTTGTTATTGCATAAGAACAAAATTTCAAATTATATTATATTTCCAAGATCCCTCAGCTCTTTTTTCATCTTTAATATACGGATTCTACCTTTATCGATAATATCGATCTCGAGCAAGATAACTTCTCAATAGAAATTAAAATTCAAACAATTATTTTGGTGTAAACGGATGGTTGCTTTTTGCTTTAATAGAAATAACTTCAATTTCATGAGATGTCTCTAAGATATGATTTCTCTACTAGTTCACCTAAATGTTGCTAAACTATAGTTAATGTTTGTTTTGAATTGTGCCATTCTAGTTTTCTGCAGTCCACGACTGAGTTTCGTAGTTAATTAAACTTCCTTTCCTGACCGCGGGAGTTTTTTGAGTGTTTTTTAGAAAAATCGTTTGCAAGTTAACGATGCGAAAAGACGTACAAACAAACATCAAAAGACGGATTCTGTTTCTCTGAATCTTCATTTCCTAAGTACCTTCACTTAAAAAAAAAACCCTTATTTGTATTTTCACGCTTGTTGAAGTACTTCGTCAAAAGGCGGAGAGATATTACAAGTTTTATAACAAATTGCAATCGCAAAGAAATTATCTTTTCAGTTCTCTTCGCTTCGGAAAAAAGCGTCTGGAAAGGAGAGAAACGAAACAAATGTATCAATATCACGAAAGTACAATTGTAAAATACTTTCTAGGAAAATTGCCAACAATAATAAAACTAATTGCAAGTTTTGTAAACAAACCAGTCAACCACAGTTTTGAAGGGGAAAAGGTGGATTGTTTTTCTGTAAATGATATGAAATACTTTTCCTTAGAATTGCACTTAAGGCGACTGTTTATGATCAAAAAACAAAATCTTAGCAGGGCTACCAATCAAGTATTTTCGCAAGAAATTCCCAACAAAACAGAACAACGCAAAGTCTAAGTAGTGCGATTTTTCAAACCCATTTATTGATATTTTACGGGGTAAATTACGTGAAAGTAATGAGCAGGAACTGAACTACTCAAGTTTTCGTGATCGTCGCCCGTACTTAGGCAAGTTTTTAGTCCTTTTTGTTTATTTTCAGTTACGTTGTTATGCCTTTTTATGTTTTTTTTTTCATACGACATAATATATTTCAAAACTGAGTAGACAATAACATCTGTGACAACAACTTCATCGTTGAACGCTGGTACAAATGATTTCGTATGGTACTTTGGCATAAACTCTGACAGTTTAGAATTTTGTATTGAATTTCTTCCCCCTTTGAGGCAGTTAAGATGTGACAAAAACTGTCATTGGCATAATCACAATTTGAAATAACTAAAAATAATTTAAAATTTCATTAATTTCAAAACCGCTCAACTACTTGCTTGTTTGCTTACTTTACATATTTTTGACTTGCTTACTTTGAGCCGTGGTCACAAGCATGATTTTTTAAAAAAAATTACAGTTACGATACGATGCAGTATAAAAACGACTCTATTAAATACTTACTTACTTACGTACTTGCTCACTCACATTCTTAAGAACATTCTTACCTAGCAGGATTATCAATCTTAAGTCAATTCTCGTTATAGCGGGCACCCTGTGGACCCTAACTTGGTGTCCATAATACAGTCAACTCTCGTTATAGCGGACACCCTGTGGACCCTAACTTGGTGTCCACAATAGCGAGAGCTGGTTCCATAGATTTCTTGGAAACGGGGACTGATCTGCTGTCCGCAATAGCGAGGTGTCCGTAATACCAGGGTGTCCGTAAGACGAGAGTTGACTGTATGTACTTTATCATTACTAACTAGTACCATTTACAGGACGTGGTAGACCTCTGCAATGTCCATATGGATGGTCAGAATTTCGGGATTCCTGTGTTCTGATCTCATCTCAGCAATTATCATGGCACGAAGCAAACTCTTTCTGCAGAAGACAGCGGGGAGTCACAACCAAGCTGCTGAATATTTGGAACAAGCAAGACAATGACCTTATGAAAGAAATGTTGCAAAATCGAACCAAGGACTTGAATACAACACAACAGGTTCTGATTCGCTGACTTGTCCTTTCTTCTCCCTCCCCTCCCCTCCCTACTCTCTTCCCCTTGTTATAGTAAAACGTGAACGCCTTGAAACGTGATGCAAAGTGTCAAATCAATTATCGTCTACGGTGAACCAGCTTGAGATTTTATCGCGAACGGGAAAAGTGGTTTCTTTGTATCTCCACAATGGCATATAGCGTGTTAATCTGCTAATGTAGACACCATGTTGATCAGGGGCGTCCAGGGGGAGGGGGTATGTGGCACAAATCACGACGAATTAAATCCCAAAACAACGAAACACGAAGACCAACAAAACATTTCTCGAATCACGAAAATAATGCTTTCCGATATTGATCAATTTTACCCTAAATGCATGCATAACGTATAAGAACCTCTGCCGAAAGCATGAAAAAACCCGGTAAACGGTAACAATATTAATAACCAGACGTCCTAGCAAAGAAATGATATTTAATTTCACCTGGAATTTTTTTTTTCGGTCAAGTTTTCAGAATAACGAAAATAAGTAGCACAAACTGCGAGTATCGGAGAATTTTATTTATTTTTAATGAAACACGAGGAATTATTGATTTTCAAAATTATCTCATCACTAGTAATTATAATGGCCAATATAACATGTAACGAAAAAGACCCTGGACGGCCCTGGTTGATGGTGAAGGGCTACAAAACTACTAGTTCTAAACAGTAGACTGTGGGTCATATGAAATTTTGCCTCAAAAACGTTTTGATGCAGCTTAGAGTATTTCTCAATTCTGAATAAATAATAATAATTGATTAGATTGTATTCGTACGTAGCAGTTTAAGGGTCTGAAATCAGTACTTCGATTACTGATTTACACTTACCATTTTCAGAACCACCAGTCGAACCCCCTTACCCACTGTTCAACGTAGTCTTCCCGGGATCTCGTACATAATAATAATGATCAATATGTATTATTGAGTTTCAGTTTTACTTTGGACTTTACGGGAAAAAAGTGCACAATTCAAACCAACTGGTCTTCACCTGGTTAAACGATACCAACAAGTATAACTTCTCCGATTGGCGATTTATAAATGAAACCAATGGAACCATGTTTAATAATGGCGATTGGCGATGTGCGTACTATGAGGAGAACGCATGGAGGTTGGGTAATTGCTCGAACAAAGCAAACTTCATATGTCAGCAAGATAAAGGTATGGACGAATGCAGAATTTAGAGAATAATGGCAAATGAATGGCAAATGTATTGATAAATGATTTTTTATCGATCGATTGTTTGTTTGATTGATTGCAGTAAATTGAATGATCGTCACGGTTATGAAAGCAATTAATGCAATTGATTGATTGATTGAATGATTTATTGATTGAAGTGTTTCTTGTACGTGGGAGACTTTATATGACAATATTTTGTTACGTCCACGTATTTATTGATTGTTTGATTGATTGTTTGATTGATTGTTTGATTGATTGATTGATCGGTTGATTGATTAATTGATTAAATGATTGATTGATTGACTGATTGATTGATTTTATCTGCTCTAGCTCCACCTATATGTTGGAATGGGTGGCACGAGATAGCAGATTTCTGCATCTACCTCTCGAACACCAGCAAGACCTGGAAAGACTCTTTGGATGCTTGTCGAAGCATGGACAAATACAGCTACTTAGTTCTTTTGAAGTCTAAAGACAAAGATGATCAAGTTATCAAAGTTCTACAAGACAACGTTCAAAATGCCTCAGAGGTATGACCTAGGAAATATAACATTACGTATCATCAACATCACTTTAGCATCAGAGTTAAGCTGTTGATCGAATATCGTCATGATCATTGCTTCTATCATTATCATCATCAACGCCATTATCAGATTCTTTAGCGTCATCAGATTCAAACCCTTCATCATCATTGTCTTTTAACATTTGCTAAAATCATCCGATGAATGTATGAATAAATGAAATAATGAATAGTAGAATGAATGATTGACTGGATCAATCAATCAATCAATCACTCATCGAATCAATCAATCAATCAATCAATCCATCATTCAATTAACCAACCAATCAATCATAGAATCAATCAATTAATCATTAAATCAATCAATCAATTAATCATTCAATTGACCAATTAATCAATCATAGAATCAATCCATCATTCAATTAACCAACCAATCAATCATAGAATCAATCAATTAATCATTAAATCAATCAATCAATCAATCAATTAATCATTCAATTGACCAATTAATCAATCATAGAATCAATCCATCATTCAATTAACCAACCAATCAATCATAGAATCAATCAATTAATCATTAAATCAATCAATCAATCAATTAACCATTTAATTGATCAATTAATCAATCATATAATCAATCAATCCATCATTCAATTAATCAATTAATCTATCCATCGTTGTTCTTTCATATTCAATCCAGAGGCTTCTGTTTGAAAAGCGTATAACGTATCATACATTGCGTATCATTTTCAACAGTTTTACATCGCGCTGCATCGTCCCAAAAACAGTACATTCAGATGGATTGGTGGTAACATGTACAACCACACAAACTGGCATTCTATCAACGAAACTAAGAATATATCCGAAACCAAGAACTCATGTGCTTACTATGGAACAGAGTATAAATGGAGATTGGATGTTGGTTGTGAAACTCCAAAGAGATACATCTGCCAGAGACGTAAGTAGAACAATTGCAAGAGATCATAATTAATGTAACTGTATAAGTAGAAAAAATAACCCCAAACTGGGAGTCAATCTGCAGGGATTTACTCAGATAAAAGCCCAATATATACATACCATCTCCTATGTTTGTTTTTACGAACGAAGTCTTCCTTTTGCACTTACTTTTTCCGAGTATCAATTCCAATTGATAAAGCGTGTATGTTTCCTTTCTCAAAGCAATCGACCCAGTTGTGAACACAACCAATGCGCCTTCAAATAAAACGACAAAAAGTACAAGAGGTGAAGTCATGTGATTTGTTAGTAAACAACTGCACTGACTTACTTGTTAAATACGTGATTCTATCATGTCTAATGTACTTTATTGTTACTTAGACCTATATAAATTTCAAAGTAGAATGACTATACGTACTATCAGTGATTTATATCAATAGAGCCACAGTGTTGTTTATGAGCCATGCACTGACACTAAACGTAGTGTGCAACAGTTGTCACTGTTTCTAGTATCTATATTTACATGAGATTGTTATCACTAGCTGTTCTATTACTAATGACTGCTTAGGGACGGACCATTAGATATTTGAGGGGGGGAGGGGTTGGGCAAATACCCAAAAAATATTGAGCAAAGCCTTAAACAGAGAAAAACATATCGTACACAGCAGATGTGCGAACAAAAAATATTATGCAGGGAGGAAGAAAATATCCTGCACAACCATCACATGGGAAAAAATATCCTGCAAAAAAAAATTGCCCAATCCTCCCCCCCTCAAATATCTAATGGTCCGTCCTTTATTTCTCGCCATTTTTCACAACCCATGGTTCTTTTCTGTCGTGCAATCGCCATTTGACAATCTACATCCTTTCATTTCTACGCCACGCCACAGTTTTTGGAAATAGTTATGTATTCACTTCTACTTTGAAGATAGTAAAATACGTTTTTCTCTTTTTTATATATAAAAGCAACCAAAATTACAGCAAACACGACACAAACGCCTTCACAAAAAACAACATCTAATGGTACAGAAGGTGAAGTGACGCGTTTTGTTAGTAAACAACTACACTGCCTACACTACCTACGCACATTTTCTATGCTAACTATGTATTTGTTTGATTACTGCTTACTTCGCTGTCTTGGCTGCTTCCAGTAAGGTAGAATCGTTTCTTTTGGCGGAATCAACCATTTTATGATCCAACCAAAACATGGTCAGAGAAATATCATTACATATAGCACTAAAATTGAGATCATTTGTGTTTCCCGACCATACGAAAACGATTCTATTACAAGCTTAACCAACACTAACTAAAACTCGCTTACTTACGTAGTGACTTACTCACTTACTTATTTAAATACATACTACTTTTGCTACTTATTTACTTTCTTACTTGCCTACTTACTTTCTTACTTACTTACTTGTTTACTTACCTAATTGTTTACTTACTTGCTTGCTTCCTTACTTAATTACCTACCAATTACTTGCTTGCTTGCTTACGTACTTACTTGCTTACGTACTTACTTACTTACTCACTTACTTTTGAATCCACTTGAATATATCGTTGCGCACTCTAAACTTACGTATTTGCTCCCAAACTTGCTTGCTTCCTAATTACGTTCTTACTGCTTGCTTGCTTGCTTACTTACTTGCTAGCTTGGTTGCTTTCTTACCTGTTAACTAACGTACTTACGAACTTACTTGAGCTTTCTTGCTTCTAAATTAAAGCATCCAAAATAGAAGTGAATACAACGAAACAACCATCTACATCAGTCCAAAGTACTGAAGGTGAAGTCCCGTGGGTTTTGTTAGTAAATAAAAACTTAAATATTCAGTATTCAGCTGTAAAATTAGCATTCATTAGAAAGAGCATTGTAGATATCGGGGCTTTTTTCATTTTCGCTTGTTCTCCGTATAGTCCGGCCATGAATATAAGTACGCTCGGGGTAGTAATACCAAACTGTTGGTATACCATGTAAGCCACACAGTAGTAGTCTTTATGTACTACACTAAACGACGGACCACTTACGGAGATGGGAAAATTCGGAAAAAAATGGAAGTTAAAGAAAAAGAGAAATCTAAAAAAAAGACTCAACAACATGACCGTGGCAGGGGTAAAATATCCGGGGGAGTGTGGGGTGAGTTACCTGTAAACAAAGAAAACGCTTTCAACATGATACATGTATATGTTATGCATAAGATAAATTCAAGAAGTAAATTCATTAAACGTAAAAACGTACCCCGCCTTCTGGAACACACCAAGCGGAACTCGGTTTCTTGGTCTGAAGCAGCCCATAACCATACTCGTATAAAGACCCTTCTATGTTTTCTAGCGGAAAGGTTCTTTGCCTTTTCTTCTTTTCCGCTAGGAAACAGAGAATTAATGATTTGAGTTTGAGAGTAGTACATCATCTGCACGTCGAGTTCCCTGGTCACCAACCCAACCTGAAAAACAATGTTTGCCTGAAATCAATTGACTGAAATCAATTTTGAACGCGGAGTGAAGAAGGCCATATAGAAGGCTTAATTATAAAAGCCCATCGAAAATCTATGGAGTTTATTCCTAAACTTATGCATTCAAATACATGCTACAAGTTTCCCAGAAATTCCCATCTGGTCTGATTAATTTACCATCTGATGAAGACTGAAGTTATAATGCTAAAAGTTTAGTATTGTAATTTCAGTTCCATAACTTAATGAAATTATTTGGGAGCGCCCCCTCCCCACTCCCCCTCCGGCTGTACCTCCCTAAACAAACGATCACGAAGAAAAATCGAAAATTATTCAAGATCAACAAACATTCCTGAGCCCCGCTGGTCACTCTTTATTTATTTATTTTTATTAGTCACATCTCACTTAATTACAACATAATATCTTTAATGATCTGTCCCTATTAAAACGTATTTTTTTCTTACAGGAAAATGGATCTCCACAGCTCCAGGTAAATCGAATATTACTGTCCTGTATAGTATAACAAATAATAATAATACGTGGGGTCTTTATTACTCATCGCCGTTCAGTGGCGAAGAACGTTTACTAGCGATTCAAGCATAACTTGGTATATAGGCCTTGTTGCTTGCAGACTCAAGCCCTTGTATCAGTGGGCAGAGACATAGAGCTTAGCGTTGTTTATTGCGCTTTTCTGGTTTAGGTAGTAATGTGAAGCAGTCTTATTAATTTGTATTATTATTGTACATAAGACTGAAATTTGATTTGCGAAAGTTTCAAGATGACTGATCTAGGTTATCTAAAATTAAACATAAAGAGCTTGAGTGAATGAATGAATGGTTGCGTGAGTGAGTGAATAAATAATTAAATAAATGAATGAATGAACGAACGAACGAACGAACGAACGAACGAACGAACGAACGAACGAACGAACGAACGAACGAACGAATGAATGAATGAATGAATGAATGAATGAATGAAACAATCAATCGATCAATCAATAAAATGAACAAATGAATGAATGAATATATAAATGAATGATGGTATAGGAGAAACGGAACATCGATATCAATCAATAAATTAAAGAACAGAACAAATTGTTTCACACTAGTTTACCTATATTCTACACAATCACAACTCATCAACAAAGTTTGCTTTCGATGAATGCAGATAAAAAAGAAACGAAACCGACCAAAAAAACAAAACATTCTGATGAAGGCGAAAAGCAAAGTAAAGTATTCAGTGTTAGCATAAATTCTCTCTAAACTGAATGAAACTCTGTCTTTCTACCGAATAGCAATTAAAGTTCAAAGATCTTTTTTCTACTGTATTAAAATCAAAGCACTCTTAAAAGTCTTCTTACTACTGAGTAACTCTTTCTGAATTACCTGCTTTCCCACTTTTATAAGAATAGTCTGTAAACCAATAACCACCTCTGTAATCTAAAATAGTAATATATATATATAGTAGTATATACATACGGTTGCTCAAAGTCCATCAAAGATCGATTAGTGCTAATCGAGCTTTGAACAACCCAGCCCAGGGGCGCAGCGTGGTGCTTTTTTCAGGTACGCACAAGTACATCTGATCTAAAAAAATTCTAAGTAAATTGAAAAAAAATACTTCATTCTTGTTTTCGTGCTTGGATTCAATTGTACAATTTAATCAAAGTGGTTGTTTCATCACAAAAGTCTTGGTTTCGTACAAATAAAATTTTAAAAATAGAAACAATTGGTAAAAATATGCGTATATGCGTATAGGACGCTGCGCCCTTGTACTATAATGACAATTCTTGATTTTTCAATTGTCGTCAAACTGCAATCATTTTACATGTAAATGTTCATAAACACATCGGGTATCTTTTGCTGTTATTTTGCAGTTCACGCGTCGTCAAGCACCCCAAAAACGACTAGCCCAAGTAAGTGCGTGCGAATATAACAACTCACTACATACATAATTACTTCTTAAATAGATTCATTCTAACGCGCGCTCTGATTGGTCCAAAACCGTGGTTTATTTCGCGTAATACCATGATCACCTCAGATTCTTTCGTCTTCCGCGGGATTTACAATCCAGATTTTCCCTCATGCATAGACATGAGGGAAATTTAGAAGGCAATGCCTACTAAACCATTTTACTATATCTATTTTTTTGTGTGAGAAGTTGCTGTCAAAGTCTAGTCTAGTTAAAATTTTTTTATCAATATGTCAGGTTCGCAGGTATACCCGTTAATTGATGCAAGAATAAACAACTTGATAGGGAAGAAGATAAGCGATGAGCTAGCAGCCCAAGAACTACAGGTAAAAGATTATTTTACCCTACCGACGAACATTAGAGTTATATTAACAGAAGATGGGTCACATTCGTATTTGGTTTGACTTATGTCATTATTATTTAAATTTCTCAGTGTGGTCTCACCCTTTATCTTTTATTGTTTATTTAGTACAATTTCGTGCAATTTCTTACAAAGTCTTTCACGGATATAATGAATGCACTCTATTTCTTGTTGTTCAAGTTATTCTCCTCGATTGTTGTCCGTTTTTAGACCTTAGTTTGCTTGCTTGCCGACCTTGTCTGTTTGTTTATTTGTCTGTCTGTCCATCTAATGGATCGATTAATCGTTGATTGTTAGTCTTTTGGTTTCTATAGGCAACTATGAATGATTTGACAAACTTCAGTAAATTCAACAAAATGGTAAGAAATTCGCATGGAATGTCTAGATATCACTGTTCGAACTCTCCAATGATCACGACCACGTAATGCAATGCAATGTAATGTATTATTACATTACTATGTATTAGCTATATTAGTGTTGGCCTATCACCGAGGAAGGTCGTGCCCTACGTCCCCCTCTCCCGTTATACTGGTTAGATATGAAAGTGTGGTGAGATTATAAATCAAAGAACATTCTTCTCAATTATTTAAAGACCCTGAGTGATGGTGCGGCTGAGGAATGGAATCCACAGCCTTCCGGTTAACTGACAACGCTCTCCCAACTGAGCTAACTGAACCTGCTAATCTGTAACTAGTAAATACCGTAAAATCATTCCGTTCTACAAGATTCAAAATATTTATTCGTTTCTGATTGGTCCATATCGATCCAAAAAAATCTCAATGATTCAAAGATTCCCCAAGTATAATGTACAATTTCGTGTGCTTTGCTGTTTTAGTCTGAAATCCAAAACGTAATCGCAAAAGTAGAAAAGATGGGTGATGTTCTCATCGCTGGTATGAAGAAAGCATCCAAGAACAGTACTGAACCGAAGAAAATACAAGTCAAGAACAATGTTATGGGTAAATCACTTATCTCACTTGAATAAAAATGAACGTCGACACTACAGCTTTATACTTATAATTACTACTATATTGAACGAGGAGAAACGCGCTTTGTCCTCACCTTCCGCATAAGCACCGAAAGAAAAAACGGTAAACTATCGAGCTGATTTTTTGTCGACCGGCACAGGAAGCCCGGCGTCCGTGTTCATCGCATTTTGGCGCGAAAAATGAGAAAATTTCGACGCGTGCGGACAAATGAGAAAGATTATATCGTAAGTAGAAGTCAGTTTTTTCCGACTAGAACCATTGAACTCTCTACGATGTAACAAATAAATAGTATGAGCAACAGAGAAAAGCCATCATCTTTGTTTTGACGAGTAAAATATTTGTTTGTTTTAATTGTCTCTTGTTTCGTGTAGTTCTTGGTGTGACGCTAATGCCAGCAAATTCAAGCTCAGAGGTTCAGTTTCCTGAGAATGATTCTGGTGGCAGTATTACCCTGCCTAAAGCAGTCCTACAACTGGCGGAGCAATCACAGAATACCTCAGGTTAATATCATGAAATAAACGGATAAAAACAATTGAAAGAAGCCGCTTTTTAGTTGTCTTTGTTATCATTATAATTTCCATCGACCGTATTATCATTGTTTTACATTTAACGTCATCACTGTTATGAAAAATGGCGCATTCATCATTATTGCCATCGTAATCATTAACTGTCGCCTGCATCGTAATTATTAACTGTCGCCTGCATCGTAATTATTAACTGTCGCCTGCATCGTAATTATTAACTGTCGCCTGCGAGTGATTATTAACTGTCGCCTGCATCGTAATTATTAACTGTCGCCTGCATCGTAATTATTAACTGTCGCCTGCGAGTGATTATTAACTGTCGCCTGCATCGTAATTATTAACTGTCGCCTGCATCGTAATTATTAACTGTCGCCTGCGAGTGATTTTTTTCTTGCTTGAATGTTGGGTAGTTAATAAACATGAAGCAGACGATTCAATTTTTATTTTGACAAATTATCGTTTACTTTACGGTATGGCATCGTTTCCTGCAAATACGAAATAAACTCTGCATGATTTTCATTGTGTGTTGATATAGACGGTGTTGGTATGACGTCACTGTTTCTACCTGGTGTTGGCGAAGGACAAAAACAAAATGGCGACAAACCGTAAGTACAAAGCCAACTACTGCGACTTGAATTAGGAGGTGAACAATTCCAGAAATAACGTCTGATTTTAGTAGCCTCCATTGCAACCGCCTTATGTCAGTGGTGCGCCGAAAGAAAGTCTTCCACAACCCCTTTCTTTCGGCGAACCAAATAACAGTGAAATAAGACGGCTGCAATGTTTTCAGCCGACAATGTCCACTTACCCCCCACCCCTCTCTCACTCTCCACAATCTTTAAGATTCTTTAGTGGTAACACATTTACATTTTTATTGATATTTGTTGTATAGAGTCCTGAACTCTGGCATTATGTCCACCAAGGTCGCTGTACCCGAGGGGACGATACAAAATCTGAAAGAACCTGTAGTTATTGCTCTACCGCATGTAAAGGTAAGAACCCGTAGTTATTGCTCTACCGCATGTAAAGGTAAGAACCCGTAGTTATTGCTCTACCGCATGTAAAGGTAAGAACCTGTAGTTATTGCTCTACCGCATGTAAAGGTAAGAACCTGTAGTTATTGCTCTACCGCATGTAAAGGTAAGAACCTGTAGTTATTGCTCTACCGCATGTAAAGGTAAGAACCCGTAGTTATTGCTCTACCGCATGTAAAGGTAAGAACCCGTAGTTATTGCTCTACCGCATGTAAAGGTAAGAACCTGTAGTTATTGCTCTACCGCATGTAAAGGTAAGATGAATAAGCATAATAAATTGCGTAGATGCAGGGACGTAACCAGAACTTTTACAAGGGGGTGCACATAAATAAATCCTGGACCACTGATGGTTTTCAAAAGCCTTTTTTTATTAGTAGCTGTTATATTTTTCAAAAGCCGGCGTGCTTTTCTAAAACCTACGAAAACCCGTATCACAATTTAACTACTCTTATTGCGCTTTACAGTTCTTTTAAATGACTTTACTCTTTGCATTTTCGGTTATTATTATAGTTTTGTGCTCTTGATTCCAAATCTAAGAAAGAAATTATGTGCACCCCCTTGGTTACGGCCCTGAGATGGGTCTATACTTGGATATGTCACAAATTGCTACAAATACATAACTCTTGTACAATTCTTGTAGCTAAGTAAATATGCAAGGATTGGTTTGCGAATAAGCAGAATTCAAGCAATTGCAGCACAAAATTCCGCGTACTTCGTTTAGAAGTTTTTTTCAAATCATCGCAAAATAATATTGAAACCTTCGGAGCTTTATTTTTATTTTGAATTTTAAATATTTTAATCTTTGGAAATACATTAATAAAATGTTCAAAATATCGCTACATTACTACAGTGAACTTACCAATCTGAGAAAATCCAACATTTGGTTGTAAATATATTTTCGCGATTCTTCGTCGCTTTTTAATACCATGTGTTGTATTGGGCTGTCCTACTGAGCTATTTTGCACCTTCTATAAGATGTGTCAAGCTTTCTCTGGTACTGCATAGCCACTGTGAAAGGAAACGAGAAAGGATACGGGTTCACTTATGAAAAAAGGAACATTGAAAGAACGGTTAATTCGAGGTTTATTCGAGGTTAATTCGAAACTCACGCTTGGGAACGAACGACAGCACGATTTTTCGCCAAGACATTTTGCATATATTGCAGAAGAAAACAAAACCCAATGATTTAGCTTTATAAATAGATAAAATGCATAAGATACTTGCTATATATTACTCACCTGAAATCGTTTGCAAGTTGTCTTTTCCACAACTTCAAAATAACTCGAACAACATCTATAGATGTCGAAGTCCAGATTTCCACGTGCACTGTACCAGTTATCTCAACAGTTGAGAATGCTTGGTATGCAAAAGTACTCAAATGCTCACATTTCACAAAATTTCACATATTGAAACAAAAAATACATTCAATTTTCTAAGCCAAAAGCATTTTTTGTCACAATTGTCAGACTGATTTGTTTTGAAACATAATAAGGATTTTTAGGATGGAAATTAAGGCTATTTACTACTAAAAAGTGACAACTGTTGCACACTTTTCGGTGCGTGCACTTTTTTTGAACGCAAAGCCAGTCCTAATATATAATCCGTAATTTGTATAATCTATATAATTCAGAGTCTAAAAGTGTGCAACATAAATAACACTAAATAGTGTTATTTTACATTTTTTTGTTTAATTAGTGCTATTTACCAACTGTTGCACACGTTTAGTGTTTGCACTCTAGTGAATCGCTGTACAGTTAAGGCCAGTACACACGAGGGAGCTTGCTCCTGAAACCCCCGCAACATGCTCCCGGAGCAAGCTCCCTCGTGTGTACCAACGATTTCACGCGAAAAAATATGTTGCGCAATAAAACTTTTGCTCCCTGGTTTTGCTCTCTCATGCATATCAAATTGGTTTGAAATGAGGGAGCAAAATCAGGGAGCAAATATGTTGCAAAAGTGTGTTTCAGGAGCAAGCTCCCTCGTGTGTACCGGTTTTAATACGATGGAGCAAAAGTTTTGTTGCGCAACATATTTTTCGTTGGTACACACGAGGGAGCGTGCTCCGGGAGCATGTTGCGGGAGCGTGTTGCGGGAGCGAACTCCCTCGTGTGTACTGGTCTTGAAAAATGACCCAGGAGCATGTTGCGGGAGCGTGTTGCGGGAGCAAGCTCCCTCGTGTGTATATCGGCCTTTATTTATTGTGATTTATTATTATTGCACAAGTATTATTCTTGTATTATCAGCGTTGATTTATTGTTGCATATGCATTGACCACAACTTTATAAAGGCTCAGTTCACACTGCGACTAGGTTGCAATAAACGAATCGTCTCACACATACGAAGCTACGAAATTTGTGAGATGATAGGACAGAACGAAGGAAGTGAGAAAAGGATGAATGAAGGAGTGTGAGGTGTGAAAGAGTTGACTTCATAGATAGAACTTGACTGATGAGCAACTTTTAAATGAAAAGAACTAAACAATTATTTTATTAATTTTTATTTCTTTTTTATCATTTTCAACAGCAACTGACCAGTAAGCAGAAAGCAGTTTGTTCTTTTATAGTAGGGTAATTACTACTAATAAATCACTTCACGAGGATGGGTGACTTGCTTCTATAAAGTGCTTCTTTTACCTTCCGGCAAAAGTTTGATTAAACTGAAAACCAAATACCTGATTAAAACAACATAACCACCCGCCCCTCCCTCCTTCGCCCTGAGGAGGTCTTGCATCTGACTGAACTTGTACTGAAATGGTTTAGCAGCGTGAGGTTCTTTACAAAATAAGACAAAGTCCTTTTGGCGGGAATCGATACGATTACGATACACGGCGACAAATAACGATACGCCAAACGATTCGAATGTTTTTTTTACGATACGCAGTGCGCATGTCTATTTTGTACTTCTACAAAATGGATTCTGTACGTTATTAATGGTGTGTTTGATTTCCAGTTCTGAGTACTCCACTGTCGGGTGTACGGTCGCCGAGAATCTATCTAACAGCTCTCACACAGTATGCCATTGCACTCATTTGACGAGCTTTGCAGTGTTATTAGATGTTCATGGACATGTTGATCAGGTAGGAAAACAATTGCGCAAAATCATTCAGACCGTGGCAACACTATGCCGGATAAATTTGAAAACGCAACTTATGTTCCGATACCGTGACAAAAAGTGCTCGTTGAACAATAGAATTGGCATAAAATTGTCTGGGATTCATACGTTTTAGTGTGGCCGGAAGGCCTAACCGGACAAATAAAGTTGCGTTTTCAAATTTATCCGGGTTATTGTGGACGCACCCTTAGTTGTACAAATATAACTGAGCTAACTGACTGAACGCGCGCTAAGTAATTTTAAATATAAAGTACAAAAACTACTACCCAATTCTCACACTTTTTGTCAGTAGTAAGTGGTGTTGTTTACAAAACGAGTTCTTACTAAAATAATACAATGAAAAAAAAGCTTTATATGTGGGCGCAAATATAATTACAGTCTGAATACCGTGGCCAGACAGAAATATTTCTGGAATGTTGTGATTGTTTCTTGGCCAATCACAGACAGCACACTAATGAACCCTAACTGAATAGTATTTCTGATTGGAGGTCACGGATTCGATCCCTGTGGCCGGACCATCATCAGGGTCTTAAAATAACTGAGGGGAAATTGCTGCCTTTGTAACATCTTCAGATGATTAGAATTTCATGTCATCTCGGATAAGGACAATAAACCGGAGGTCCCAGGGCCCACGCTAATTGGTCAAAGCCTTCCTTTCATGGAAGGAAAATCTAATAAAAAAATATTAAAAAAATATTTGTGTCTGGTCACGGTTTTTAGATGCGCACTGTAAGACGTCTCTTTGCTGACTTTACTAATGTTCTGTTAACAGAATTGTGTTGTGGTTGATCTCTTTGGTGTGGGTAAAGCCCCGAACTGGACTCACTTTGGACATTTGTTCAGTGAACGGAACAGTAAAAAATGCTCAGTGGGTGGAACAATGCCCCGGTCCTTTATATAATTAAATTATTGAAGCATGTTGTTTTGTATGTTGTCAGACTCCCATTGAACACAGGCTTCCTCTGTTGATTGTTTCTATCGTTGGATGCTGTATAGCGTGGGTGTGTTTCACTGCTTCGTTATTTGCCTTCCATTTAGTGATCTCTGAACGAAGACGGTAAGGACTACATGTATATATCGAAAAACAATATCAATCAATCAGCCAATCAACCAATAAATAAAACAACCAATCAATCAATCAGCCTGTCTTTCAATCAACCAATCAATCAGACAATCATCAATCAATCAACCAACCAATCAATCAGCCAATCAATCAATTGATCAATCAATCAATCAATCAATCAATCAATCAATCCATTAAATAATCAATCAATCAGACAATCATCAATCAATCAATTGATCAATCATTCAATCAATTAATCAGCCAATCAATCAATCAATCAGTAAATCAATCCGTCAATCAATAAATCAACCGATTAATCAATCAATCAATCATTTTTTTGCTATTTTGAACTTTCAGAAGAAAAACAGAGACCATCGCCATCCACAAAAATCTTGCAGTAGCAGAGATACTTGCTTTAAGTTTCTTCCTTCTTGCTTATGGAGTCACAGAACCAACGGTAAGACTGTGGAATAATCGGCCAATAATGGGCTGCTCGCTATTAACAAATCACTAGTATTTTGTTCAGCCTCGTTCACTACTTAGTATGAACATGACAATAAGACGCTGAAAACAAGTAAACCAGTCGCCATAAATGAAACGGGGTCCAAAGGAAAAAAGGGACGATATTTGGGTCTCCAGTACCCCCTCCCATAAGGGGGAATGACCAATTTACCTCTAACTGAACAAGTCATTGTTCAAGCCAATTTTCGAAACAAACTTAAAAAAGTACTTTTTTAAATTTTATATGTAATTTCATCCGTTTTAAGTATTTTTCTATTCTTTTTCATTAACTATAATTCTTTCTTATTACTTTTTGTACAATTGTACATTTTTTTAGTTATATTGAACGATTGTAAGCTCTTGTGTCTAAATAAAATATTGTATTGTATTGTATCGCTGCTGACGGTTGATTATTGTCATTTTCAGGGTCTTTGTTACGCATTTGCTTTACTGCTTCACTATTCATTAATGGCGGTATTTTTCTGGATGTTAGTCGAGGGTCTTAACCTGCATAGAGGCACCGTACAGGTGTTTATCACATCGAGTCGTATGAAGGTCTACTATATATTAGGATGGGGTAGGTGCTCACTTCAACAAATCAATGTCATAACAACCCCAAAACACTGAAAAAGTTGCTACACAAGCCAACGTGAAGAGCAAAACGTTAATACACCTGAGACCAAACTTTCGTGGTTGTGAACTTCTACCCATTAACTTAGTACTTAGCACTATTTGAAACTTTCTTGTAGGTATACCATGTGTGTTTGTCATTGTCACTGCTGCCATTGGTCAGCTGGAGTACGCAAGAAAAGACTTGTAAGTACTTTTATGCATGCAATATTCAAGAGTTGGAGTGTAATGTAATGATGTGATGTGATGTGATGCGATGCGATGTGATTTGAAGTGATGTGATGTGATCTGATGCGATGCGATACGAAGTCAAGTGAAATGATGTAATGAGATGTGAAGTGATGCGATGCGATGCGATGCGATGCGATGCGATGCGATGTAATGTAATGTAATGTAATGTGATGTAGTGCGTATATAGTGCATTTCCTTGAATGTCTAAACACTATAATAAACATTATTGCATAACTGGTTATTATAAATGTCAAAGATCGTACACTCCCCTCGAGTACACATGGGTCTTCTGTGTGACAGTGTGCTATACCAATCATGCTAATCAATCTGTTTTGTCTTCCAGTTGTTGGATATCTCAGCAATTTATTTGGGCGTTTGCAGGACCAGTTTGTGTTATTCTTCTTGTAAGTATTGTGCAAATTGGATAGTCTTTGTTGAGGTTGCCAAAAGAGAAAAAATATATATTCATCGGAGGCGTCCAAACAAGTGGATGTAGACACATACTGTCATATTGGTCGTTCTGTCGGTGTTTTCTAATAACTGTTTACAATAGATCAATTTCATGAGTCATCTTATGCTAACGATTTTAGAAAATGCTAATGAAAATGCTCCCCCCCCCCCTTTCAAAATTTTCTGGATCCGCGTTGGATTTCGGGTTAAAGATAGGTTTTCAGGTTCTTTTAAGAACAATTACAGTAAAAATTGTTGCGTTTTTTGTTGATCTATTTTTGTTTGATTTCTAGATTAATTTTATAATATTATGTATTGCCATCCGAGTGGTGATCAAAAGACCGAGATACAAGTCTAACAGAGTAGAGGATTCGAATAAGTCGCAAGCAAACCAGGAATTAAGGTATGGAAATTATATGCATGATGTCTTCTGATACAAAGTGAAATGATTTCAGTTTTGATTGTTCATTCGTTTATTCATTCATTCATTCATTCATTTATTCATTCTTCCATTCATTCGTTAATCCGTTCATTTGTCTAATCCTTAAATTCTTATGTTCTTTCTTTGATTTTTTTGCTGATTTTAGAATCGCATTTAAGACGACCGTGATATTACTGCCTCTGCTCGGCCTGACCTGGTTTTTGGGGTTCCTGTCTACCCATTCGGCAGCGGGCAATGTTGCTGTACAGTATCTTTTTGCCATTTTAAATTCATTACAGGTAGGTCTTGTCAACAGAGTACCTGTTGTTAACCCACAATATTATGT
This sequence comes from Diadumene lineata, assembly GCA_918843875.1. Lineage (NCBI taxonomy): Eukaryota > Metazoa > Cnidaria > Anthozoa > Actiniaria > Diadumenidae > Diadumene > Diadumene lineata. The sequence goes on along the minus strand of OU974069.1, from coordinate 10,889,353 downwards.
GTGATAAAATGTGACAGATTGAAAATATCCAAATAATTTTAGAGTAGACCTTCCCCTGCATTCGCATGACTAAGCCACAAAACAATAGATTTTATTGTGTTTATGTAATGTAATGTAACGTAACGTAACATATAATATAATATATGTAATATATATATGTTATATATATAGATCTAAATATAGTAATTTGTATATTGGTTATTATGTTTTGTTTCATGGCTTTTTTGAAAACTGCTCTGTCATCATATCCAATTAACGCCATCAAGCTCTGGACATAAAATGTTTTTTAATCTTTTTCCAGGGTGCGTACTTTTTCCTGGCTCACTGTATGTACGATGAAGATGTAAGTACTGGTAGATATTGTCATATTGTCATATTGTCATCTTTCAATACTTTCACAGCTCGACGCTCAAGATTTTTTTCCCAGCATTTTTAATGGTGATCCATCCATCCATCCATCCATCCATCCATTCATCCATCCATCCATCCATCCATCCATCAATCCATCAATCCATCCATTCATTTATTTTTTCGTCCGTTCGTTCGCTCGTTCGTTCATCCATACTTCTGTCATCGATTCAATAAACCTCATTCATGCCTTCAATCAATGAGTCAGTCAAATATTGAGGCAGCCTTTCGCCCGTCCATTCCTTAAAAATGATCAATCTAATTGAATCCAATAGAATCTAAATAGAACTCATCAAGTTTGATAATCTAATAAATCAATAATAAACTAATATTATTAAATTATTGATAAAGTATATACCTTGAATACAGGTTCGTAAAGTATTGTTCCAACAAATCTGTATTTGCTGCCAACCATCACCAGTGAGTAGGGTCGGCATGCTGCATGCTCATTTCAAACTTGCAACCACAAGCATGGAACTTGTAATTTTATTTACAACCATGGAGTTTGCAATGCTATTCACAACCATGGAGCTTGCATTCACTAGCATGGAACTCGACATTCTTATTCGCAATCATGGAACTTTAAATTTTATTCATAAGCAATTGCAATGAACTTCACAAGCATGGAACTTGCAATGTTATTCACTAACATGGAGCTTGGATTTTGTTTCGCAAACATGGAGCTTGAAATTTTATTCACAAGCATTCAACTTGCAATTTTGTTTAAAAGCAGAGTTACCCATCATGCATTCTTGTCGTTCCATTATCGTCTAGACTGAATAATCTCCAATATTAATTGAAACCAAATTAAAAAAAAAATGATTAAAATACATTCATTTCAAGAGAATAATCTTGCATGATCTAATAATTTAACTAACAAATGATTAGTGAGCGTTTGAAATGCACGAGTCAAGTAAATGATTTTTTCATTTAAACTTTTTCAAGAAATTCATGTCATATTGTTCAATAACGGCAACCTTGGAAAAATTCGGAGCTGCAGAAAATACCTGAACGCACGAGCATTTTCGTTTTTGTACATGCAATAGTCTTCACAACTTAACCCAAAATACAAATTGATAAAATACGTTTGCATGAGCCTTGCATGTATACGTCTTGTACGTAATGCGTGTAAACTGACAGCCTTTTTTACTTTGCAGGTAATTCGAGCAACCAACAACACATCAACTCGGCTAAAAACCTACTTCAGCCGTACCTTATCCCGTAGTCAACCATCCAACAGCTCTACTTCGCACGGGAAAAGATCTGGAGGATACTTCGACAGCTCCTTCAAGAAACCAAACAAAGACATAGTGTTTGAAATGCCTTCTATGTCCGCGTCTTCCAATAATGATGGAGCCAAGCATAATGCCGACCGTCCGCTTGAAAACCCTAAATATGTAGATACAACTCCAGATGGGGTTATCTGCTCAAAAACTAACGATGCATTGAATGTGGAATCCTTATCCGAGCCAGATTTGCGCCAGAGATCAAATATCGTCAGCAGTGACAGCGCCAGCACAGAGAATAGTCATTTAGACAAGAAAGACCTCGGTCCTCTGAAAGAAGAGGTTGGCTCACCAGGAGAGGTGTTTTTTCGGAGAGCAAAATCAGCTATTTGGAAGTTATCGACAAAAACCGCAACACCAAGGCGGTCAAACTCCATAGCAGAGCCTACAAGACTTAAACTATCCAAACAAACGTCTAATGATAGTAATATTAGTGGTGCAAGTAATACTGCTTTCCTTAGTGGATGCTGATCACTAAAAACGTATTCCTTTAGAAATCTATATAGCAGAATATGAATAGATTACCACACAAACGAATTATCTGATTCTTCGGTCTGCAATCCTGTAAGCCTGTAATCACCGACTGTTATCGATCTGTGATCTTAAGCATGTATTTACCGATCTCAAGACTGTTATATTGATCTCTGTTCTTAATTTTGTAATCACTGTTCTCAAGATTGTTGTCGATCTGTGATCTTAAGCATGTATTTTCCGATCTCAAGACTGGCATTGATCTCTGATCCTACCATCATGTACCACGTGTTGTCTGATCCTCTACCTGTAATCCGCCCTGATCCTGAGTTCGAATCTGCGACCGACCTCAAATCATAGGCTTTGTTTCTATTCTTTAGCGGACTTGGGTGATTATTATCGTAATAAATTGCATTCTTGTCAGTGAAAGCATTACTAAGACCGATTTACACCATCGATTTAAAGGTTTTTCTTAAGGTTTTACAACTCTCAATCTTAGTCGCACAGGTATGAGAAATTGCCGCATGTAACAAATTGTGCACCCCAAAACTGCAGCACCGAATCAATCAGATTTTACAATAATATGCATATATATCTGCCTTATAAGACCTATATCCTTTTTTGCATGTTCAAGAATCCAACAAAATCGAAAACTCCGCACTTGATACATATTTAGCCGTAGCTTTGACAAATGCTTCGCACGTCTTTGGCTGTGAGGGATTGGCTAGAGAACGAATCAACCGATAACAGAGCTAGGGTGATAGCGTGATAGCGGGCGCACGAACCCCTGACGGCTGGAGACTGAGCCTATAACAAAGCCTAATTTAGTTCAAACTGAAAGTATAGAGCCTTATTCATTTGATTATGACATGACGATGAACTCGAAGTAGTTTTCTCTTCAACTATATATAAGTGCGAAGTCCACTTGTCACCATGTAATATAGTATTTATGAAGTCTATGACGTTATTTGACAATATATGCACCCAAAAGTATTCTTATTTAAGATTCTTGTTTTTCATATAGATGATTTGTAAATAGTAGATTAAATATTGCAAATAATAAAAGACAATGGTGCATTCATCAACTTCATTCAGTTGTTCCTTTGTAAATAGCATGTATACCAACAGTAGTCTCGGCTACAAAATGGCTAAAAACGTGTATATTTTGACCCAGATGCATAGCTATTTCCCACCGAAATGAGCAAAAAAAGTGCATTGTTTTATCAAAATGCTTGCACTATTGCTCACCAAAATAATAAAAAAGGAGTATCTCTTGACCCAAATGTATGTGCCTATAGCCCACGAAAATGATCTAAAACGCGCATTTCTGACCAAAATGCCGATGAACTATAGCCCACGAAAATGACAAAAAAACGCACATTTTTTACTATTAACAATGCATGGACTATAGCTTATCAAAATGATCAAAAAACAAAAATTGTTGACCAAACTGTATGGACGATATAGTGCACCAAAATGACCAAAAAGGAGGCAATTTTTGACCAAAATCCATTTAATAGAGCCTACTTAAGTGACTAAAAAGCAAACGTTTTGGACCAAAATACATCGGGACAACAGCTGAACAAATTGATAAATAGTCGCAACAAAATGTGCAACAAAACAAACGTACTGTAGCTCACAAAAAAATAAAACATTGATTATGATATAGCACTCCATAATCGATCATCAAAAGTTTTGCTAAATTTGAGAAAATTACTGGGATTTATCTTATCAAATTGACCAAAAAGACGTTTTCTTAAAAGATGAAATGTAAATTCACATATCACTCCAACTGATCCGAAAATCTGGCCAAAACGGATGGAAGGCCTACGTTGTCACCCATGAGTCAAACATTTAGTACAAGTGACCATCTGACGGAAGACATTCGTGGAATTTCCGGAAAATACGCTTTCCATTTTCGTTTTCGCCCAAATTTCCTGATAAAAGGAAAGTACCCAAGGGTTTCCGAGATTTGTGTCCACGACTTCCTTTCTGAAATAGAACATTCTAGCAGGTTTATATTCGGTTAGAGTTTACAATCCGCGGTTGAGAATTATTGTGACATTACGCGTTTAGTTAGATTATACAGTTCTACAAGAGGTGCAATACAAAAATCCCCCCCACCCCCCAAGGAGCCTCGTTTTTGTTTAAGGGGAGGGGGTTTTCGAACGCTATAGAGACATCTGATCATAATAAACTTGGAAAGATATTTGCTCAACAATATTGACCGAGATTGTAGCAGTCGTTTTTTCTAGATTTGTTATAGTCAGAATCCCCGGTAACTGAAAACTTAAAAAAAACTTGGTTGGGCTGCTCGATCGATGATCAGTTTTGAAAATGACCCTAAAAGATACGTACTATCTATCTGACATTCCGATTTCAAACCCTAAAAAGTACGGTCACAATCGATTATTGCTATCAAGTTATCCAAAAATTGATAAATTTACACTTAGACCACTTAGTGTGTACGCACTATAACGTGTACAACATAAATACCACTAAAAATTAAGTGCTACTTTATGCTAATTCTATTGTTTTCTTTTGTTTAATTAGTGCTATTTACTACTAAATAGCGACAACTGTTGCACACTTTAAGTGCGTGCACTCCAGCTAGCTCCATCAAATTTTATTTTAAACTTTTGCATAGTTATGTTTGGCCTATAAAAAATTATTAACTTAACTTAGTTTTTACTTTTATTATCAATTTTTTTAATACAAATTGCTCATAGACGTGATAGCTGCGTTTCTCTGCGAGTAGCCTGCGTTGCCGGCGGTCTGCGGTTTAAGGCGACCGCAGACCGCCGGCAACGCAGGCTACTCTGCGAGCAAAGAGCCAACTCAATTCCCGTCAAAATATCGACTAATTCACGACAAGTTATTGACAAATACGTTGACGTTCGATTGAGTATTGATTGGTGAACCCTTGCGTTCAAAAATACCCCCACCTTTCAGACAAAAATACGCCCATCTTTTCATGATAAAAGAATATATCGGGATAAATTTAGAAATATTGATGAGATGTCAATCAAGGTTAGTTTTAAGTGATAAACTCTCAGTCCGGTGATCAGGATTTCTTTGGCTCATTGCACCGCGTGACGTCATATAGTTTGGATATCGCGCGATCAGGTTTCAAGTTTAACTGGCTCTTCCTAACATCACTGACGACTTGAGATAAGAAAGGGAATTTAATCAAATCACTACGATCATTAACTCTCCGAAAACACCAAGAAATCCCTCATTTACAGGTAAATGAACTTTTACACATTACCGTTTAACAAATATAGAAAGATTTCGCGCAGTTTGTGTTTTCTGGCAAGATCGTGTTTCGTTCGTGAAAACGTGAGAAATCTGCAGTGTTTTAAGTCTCTGTTGGTTTCTTAAATACGAATCGTCTCATCAAGTTAACGACTAATTCTGTCGTTTATAGGCACAATTAAATGACCATAGCGTATAAGAGATGTGTTCGCTTGTATGTAGTCACTGATTTGAAGTGTTTTTGTTCATAGTAGTATGTTGTATTTGTAAATTGTCCACTTTACTACAATACTACAGTTAGCGTGCACAATGTTAATCAATTCCACATTCCTAAGGTTCTACCACACTTTTTATTTCCTCTCTTTGTCTTATATCTAATACTTCAAACTGTCTGCGGTTAAATCATAGACATTTTCTGAGTATAAACTTCAAAATCCTTCAAACCAATACTTGAACGTTTTAGATGAAACTTTTATAATGAATTTCAGCGCTACTTGAAGTGCCAGCTACAAAAGTTAGTTAGTTATCAGACTTATTTCGTTCCTACGTATTAAAATATTTATGCTTTATTGATTTAAGTCCTTACAACCTAATCCAATTACTGGAAACAATAAATAATAGCAGGCAGAACAAATATATACCTCGTGAAAAAGTAATTATGCGGACTTAATTGAAGAGGTTTATAAATCACACGAGGAGTAAAATCGAACAAATTGTTCATCTATAATCACTTCAATGAAAACGCCAATTCGTCGTTTATAATCACTTTGTTTACTAAACCTTTTAGGTTATGAGAAAATAAGGAAGGCGACTTAATAATATGGACGAATTCCAAGTCAGTGTTAGCCACATTTCCTTGAAGTTTGTTTTGAATGTTAAAATCATCTCCTCATTTAGCGGAAGCCATTCGGTCAAGTCAACACCGATTTGTTTTCCATAATACAATCAATCTTACGTAAAGTTGATTATAATGAATCACATTTTGACAAATGAATGTTGTTTTTACTGGCATAGGGATGTGTGTAATACGTGTTTTATTTATTCAGGGATTTTTGACCAATTTTCGTGCCCTTTTTTGTAATTGAGGAAATCCTTTGAAGTAGGAGCAAACAAAAGGCCAATGTGTTTAGGAAATTCATAAACAAGGTCATTGTATGAGCTTTTATTAGTGTGCGTGGCGATTATGATGGTGGCGGTAGTGGTGTGGTGGTAGCGGTGAAGACTCTGAGTCCAGTTACAGATAATGATAATGATGATGATATAGTGATGATGATTGTGATGAAGGTAGTTGTGACAATGATGACTTTGATGAAAATTATAGCTGTGGTGGTGACGATGATAATATTGATGATGATGATGATGATAGTTGCGTTGGTGGTGGATGTGATGATAACGGTGATGGTGAGGATATTGATGATTATGGCAATGGCTATGATGATGATGTTGATGATGCTGGTGTTGGTGATGGTATTGATGATAGTGGTGCTGGTGATGATGATGACGATGATTTTTAGGATTGCGATGGAGTTGTTGTGATGGCGATGATGACGATGATTAATTAATACTGTCTGTGATAGTGGCAAAACAAGATTTTGTACTTACATAGCTTGTCGATTTATTGTGATGTTTACATATGTTCTATGTTGTAAATGGAGAAGAAAAGGGTTAAATACATGACCTGATAAAGATAGTCGCACGTATCTGTCGTTGCTGGTACTGTAACAACTCTTACACAGGCACCGTTTGAACTGTTGCGTGACGAGTGCTGTAAGGATGGATATTGAATCCTGGTCCTTACTTGTGAAATAGGTGCAAATGAAATACGTGCATGCTGCCCTGCTGGGAAATAATGTCATCATAATCATCATCATTATCATCATCATCATCACTAAATATGCATCTTCATAATCATTATTATCATCATCACTATCATCAATGTCACCATAAACATCACTAGGGCAAAGACGAATAAGCGCATTATAAATGACATGATTATCTTTCAGGGGGGGAGGGTGCAAAGATAAATGATGATTTACATTGATCTATTTAAAATTGCCCTAAAAAAACAGGTGGATTTAGAAAAAATCATTAATGGCTTTTTACATTTATTTATTTATTTATTTATTTATAGTAACTTCCATTTAGTGAATTACAATAACAATTACAGGAAGAAGAACAAAAGAAAGAATGAAAAAAGAAATATAATAAATATAGGTACAGGACGAGATAAAAACACTAAATGAGGGGATGACTAACGGACTCGTAGTCCCAACGAGGTCAGCCCCCTTAAAAATAAAAATAAAATATGGCGATATTACAATCTAAATACTACACACCACATTAACAACAGTTAGATTTGCTAATTGAGCGACAATAGGAACAGACAGTTTTCCATTCTACACCCCCCCTTCCCCCCTCTTCGATTAATAATGACCAGTCCCTAAGAATAATCTAAATCACAACTAGAACGTAAGGGGTTGCACCGTGAACACCCCTCCCCCCAAATTCACCTCTGATTGTCATGCATGATAACGCTATCATTCGCTTACTTATACTGGATGCTCAATTCACAAAATTATTCACCGTTTTTAAAATATCTTAATCTTGTTCATAAGATCCTAACACCGCATTTAGAGTCTTTTTTCGCTTCTTCGGTCTTCGAAAATTGAAGAATTATACACTGACTGCAAGCCAACGGCATTGATAATTTAGACGATGCAGGCATAGCTTTGGGTGGTCTGTTCGAGAATAAATATTTCACGTTTTTTACTGATGAGGTAAATGCGATGACAGCTATTATATCTGATTATAAACCTTCCTATAGAGAGCTTAATAAATAGAACGATTACTGTAACAATTGGTTTGTTTGTGACCAAAACATCTTTTGATTTTGTAATAGATCGTGAGTAGTACATATCTAAAAAAAAAAAGATCGACGTGGCAGAGTGGTCATGTTGCGAGTTGGTAGACACTAGTATAGAGCTATTTCAAAACAACTTCGGAGAGAAAAGTAATAATCATAGATTTTTTTAATGACATTGAGACCCGATGGACAGAGATTTATCGGATGGACAGCGCTATCACTCTTTCAAAAATATTTATTTTATTATTTTTCTTGTTTATAATACATGTGATAAATAATTTAAAAAAGAACATTTAAAATAAATCATCGAATACACCATCGTGAGTAAAATCTGAGATTAATTATGCCTTTATGATAATTTGACTGTCACGTGACCAGCTATCCCAGACATTCCATTAATGGTTTTGACGTAGTGGAGGTCTAAAAGATTTAGTCATAATGTTGCCCCCCTTTGAGGCGAACCTCTTGTTCCTCTAAGAATAGCACAATCACAAACACAGATAGGTCTCAATCAAGACTAGAAGCTAGACTTCAGTAGTATCAGGCTCTCGGTGCTGTCTAGTGTAGGCTAGGTGCTCTTATGTACCCTCATATCCCCCACGGGTCGGTTGTACTTAAAGTACAGGCTTTGCTCGATTTTTTTTGGTATTTGTCCAATCTCCCCCCCCCCCCCCCCCCCTCAAATATCTAATGGTCCCTCCCTAACTTTTTCGCGTGAAATCCATGCTTCATACAACGCAACTTTGAATATTGATGTAAATGCTAGAGTAATCTAAGGTTGGAATAGGAAAGCAGCCAACTATCAAGGTGTGAACGTGTTCGTCATGAAGAACAGCAAAATAGACAAATGTGAAACAATGAAATGCCAGAGAAGGTATTTGACTAAAAGAAAAAAAGATAGACAAAAATACTCCATATATCTGTATTTCTAAAGATCATTTCAAAGTACAATCCAAACTAGAGCACGATAAACGAGAGCTTACCGATTTGAAGTTGGTCTCTGTTAATTTTGCATGCTTCGCTGACTTCCAAAGTTAGCACAAATTAGCGTTAAATAGTTAGTTATTTCACAGATATAATATTTGCTTTCTACCAATACTCCAATTTACAGTTCCTCAACTCCAGCCTGGTCAGCATCGTCAACATGTAAAATATTCCTTATAGTTTGTCTACTGTCCGTGGATATCTGAGAAATGTACACAGCTACAAACAATTGTTGTAATTACAGTGAGGACACTCGAACCGTGAACACTTTGTGTTTTTTTGACACTTTTTTTAATATGCATCCTTCGAGTGAATCTATTTGAAAACATTTGAATTTTGATACCTCAGTGCATTTGAGTTCAGTCCTACTTTTTCAGAGAATTTGAAGCAGTAGAAAGCTCAGAAAATAAAAAGCTAAATAAAGACAAGTGTTCACGGTTCGAGTGCTCTCACTGTAAGACAATAGCTAAATTCTAAAGAATACATTGCATGATTTCAAGGCTGATAAACGTTATAATATTACAATATAATTTTATTTGGTATCACAGTAGGAGGGGTTCACATAAACCCTCGAAACGCAAATGAAGATTTTGTTACCAGTCATTTGAAATAGTGTCCACAGGTCACCGTGCTCGTCACCAGATATGCAACTTGTGAGCATGGACTGTAGCATGTTTTTGGTTCTGTTCAATTTAAGTTTCATAGATAGAAAATACAGTCAACATCTCGAAAGCGCGCAAATTCCAGCAATGTTTATGAGAAGTTTACGCTCTGTTTTTTTTCATGGAGTTGCATTTCCCTTTTGAGTGCTCTAATACAGATGTGCGCGCGATTTGTAGTGTGCGACAGATTATAAGTTCTAATTAAAAATCAGTCGCAAGAGTTCTAAAAACTGCTTTAGAAATGACCGTTATATACTGCAAACCGCACTCGAAAAATCGCACGTGTAAATCGGTCTTTTGAATCCCTGTTTTTCGGATACTCATAGTATTCCTATTCTTCGCTGCCTAATCTATTGAAATAGCCGTTTTTAACCTGAGGTATGGTATGTAAACTCAGAATTTTAGGTCTTGGATAGGATCAGGTAGCACAACCCCCCTCCGGGTCATTTTGAAATTGGTTATGTGCATTCAACTACATTTTCCAAATAGATAAACTTTTTTTCATATTTTATTCCTCTCTAATAAAAGACGTATCATGAACAAACATTCATGGAAGTTTCCCTGTTCTGGACCAAAAATCGTAAAAAGTTCTGCGAGGTTAGAAATATAAGAATGTGTATGGAATTTCTTACCGAGGCCTTTCTAGCCTCATTTTAGTCTTTTTGCTGATTTTCAAATCCTTATATCTTCCTAAAACTTTAATCTATGTTTTTTTGTATCTTTCACAAGCTATTATTAAGGTGGGTGTCTATCCTTGTCTGATTTGTTTTGCCCCATTAGCATCAGCACGTTTCGTCATGCACCAATTCAAAATATAGTCACTACGTAAACGTATGTGAACTGTGGTTTTGTTTTTGGCGTCGCAGGAATTAGTTGGACGTTAACGTGAATCATATGGCTGTGATAGTGTTACGTACTAGAATTAGAACTGACCTTGGCTTATATCATGCATCATGTGGCTGCACGTTGAAAAAAACATTGAAGTGTCACGTGCTGCAAACGAGTACGCATGTGCATCAGGCCAGCGGTATTGTCATGAAGCTAGCGTGTCTATGATATGGGTTAGTGCAATGGATAGGGATAGGGATAGATAGATAGATAGATAGCACTATATCCACTGTTAGTACAATCGTCTACAGATCTAACGATGTTTACGTACTCAGATTTTGCATTGGGCTGCTAATTATGGTAATCAGTAAGCACGCATGATGTAATGTAATGAAGTTCTTATATAGTGCATTTCAGCTAATGTCTCAATGTCTCAATAATATATAAAATGGTCAAATAGAAAGAAACACGGGCGCATGATAGATAGACAAGCCAAACAAATTGTTAACTATGGTCATTTCTTTTGTTTACTTTCGTTATTAGTAACCATTATTATTATTTAAAGATCCTGCCATGCTGCTTACTCTGCTGTTTTCCACAATCCTTCTTCCCCTCGCTGCTGGACTAACGTGCATCGACGATTGTCGTGAAGTCAAATGTACCACACCAACCAACTGTAAGGCAGGCCTCGTACCAGACCCTTGTAACTGCTGTGAATTGTGCGCTAAGGTTGAGGGTGAGACATGTGGTGGGCGATGGAACTTAGAGGGAACTTGTGCTGATGGCTTGAAGTGCGTGGTTGCTGACGATGATGGTCCAGACATAGGATACTGTAGGAAGCGCGAGGGTAATTTCAATCTTGTATTTAATTACAACTTGTTTTATTGATTGTTTATTTGTTTATGAATTTTTTTTATTGATTGTTTATTTGGATTTCTTAATTGAATGGCTGAGTAATTCATATACATTTGTTCGGCTGTTTGTTTGTTCATTCATTCATACTTATTCATCCGTTCACACTCATTCATTCAAACACATTCATGTGCTCGTTTGGACGTTCGTTCATTTATTCAGTCATGCATTCCGTTATTCATTCATTCAATCAGTCATTCATTTATTCTTTCCGTCATTCATTCATTCATTCGTTCGTTCGTTCGTTCGTTCGTTCGTTCGTTCGTTCGTTCGTTCGTTCGTTCGTTCGTTCGTTCGTTCGTTCATTCATTCATTCATTTACATTTTTATTTAATCAGAGAAAAACCAATGCAGTAAAAAGAAATGTGGCTTCAGACAGCAGTGTATAATATCAAAGCACAACAAGGCAGTATGTATCTGTCCTAGGAACTGCAGAGACAATAAAATGGATCCTGTATGCGGATATAAAAATGGCAAACAATACAGAAACACGTGTGAACTGTTCAGACATGAATGCCGGTCAGGAAAAGAAATAGGATACTACAGTGGACTGTGCAAACGTATGTAACGATAGTTCCTAAAACTAATGATATTGATTTTCAAAAACATAATAGCCATGACCAATGAGTTTAGGAATTACTGGTTCAAATTTGTCCTGATTTACTCAAACAAAAAACTCTATTTTCTCACGAAAAAAATGTTTAACGGAAGTTTTGATGGAAAACTATCAACTGGGATTTAGTAGCCAGAACTTTTATCATCGTTTACAGCATCCGAGTTCGAACTGCAACAGATCTACAGATTTCGCACTGTCTCTGGTTCTGTAAACTTAACCTATACATTTTCCAACCTCAGCTACCTAAGGACAGCACCCTGTCACTCGTTTATGCATCAGTCAAATGAATCACCCCCCTGACTGCTGGGAAATGGAGACAATCTTACTTGTCTGTGTAGCAGCACCGCGGTCAAACGTCAGCGCATGCGTGGCATTTGCATTTGTAAACAATCAGATCGTTTGGCAATTGACTTTTAACTCAATTAATAAGAAATTGCGTGAATATTTAAACTTAACGTTTTCTACATTAACTCTTTGTAAAATTATCTTTGTACCATAAGTTTACACTTTTTCAATTCGGTTTACATAAAAAAAAACAGATTTCTTTTGAAATTCCAACGCAGAAAGCACTGGGTACGAGATCGTTTGATCGGCATTTCTTATATTTTTTTTAGGGCATGCGCAGACCTTTGGCCGATATGTTCTGTGTAGCTGCTCTTTAGGGATGCCGGATAACTGGGGAAGAGAGAAGAAAAAAACTCAAGGTCCTCCTTCTCCCCCTATCTCCCAGCCCCTAAATGGCCACGACGCAGGCTACTTTTTAACCAGTTATAAAGTGACGACAAGTGGTGTTCAAACTACATCTTTTATTCTGCTACGTGTGGATTGATGCAGCCGAGACTGCATTCTTTTCAAGAATGGCTGTACGATTTTTGTTTTATTTTGTGTAGGATGTCATTACAGAGGAAGATCATATCGAATGAAAGAGGCAAGGAAAGGAGAAGCTCCTTGTCAAACATGGTAAAATACATAAAAATTACCACTGACCATTAGATATTTGAGGTGGCCGGGATGGGGGGGGGGGGGGGGGGGGTCGGGCAATGTTTTTGTGCAGTATATTTTCTTCCTCCCTGCACGATATTTTTTTCTCTGTTTAAGACTTTGCTCGATATTTATTTTTGGTATATTCCCAACCTCCCCTCAAATATATAATGGTCCGTCCCTTAGCGCTTCTTAGACCCAGTCGAGTTTAATTACATCAAAGAAGACAGCCTGAATTATCTATTGTTTTAATTGCTTTCGACCCATGTGGAATTCGACTTATGAACTATAGGCGTTAGATGACTAAATCTTTCTTGAAGTGTTTGGATTGGTCTTGATGATGCATGACCGAGATGCATTGTTGATACTCAGTCAGAATTATAGTGGATTAACTTGTCTGCATAAACTCACCAAGACCCGCCGCGATAAACAGACAACAACAAACAATAACTAAAAAACGGCACAACCGACAAAAAAGAAAGAAATAGATTACGTACCCAAAGCTGCAATCATCCAAAACAGATCGACGGACAGATGGACATATATTACAGACAAACAGAAAAAAGCAAACATAAAATAAGCAAAATGATAGATAAACAAACAACATCTGAAATGAAAAAAATAAACTTGGAAAAGCTAACAAAAAAAATCTGTTTTCCTCGTTTAGTATTACAAAGTATTATTTATGTTAAGTAAAAATGTATTACATTGGATACTAATGTCGATAACAGTCAATTGAAACCCCTTACCGTGGGCTATGTAAACCATCTGAACGCATCGAACACAAAACTACGTCCATTTGGAGTATGTCGATCCAATGAACTAAATAAGAAGCAATGAGCCAAACACAGCCTATTAGATTCCAAAAATTTGGTTGTTGTACCTAAATTTTAACGTACAAGAAAATGTTTACCTTGGCTAGCCGCGGTATTAGAGCGATTATCCATCGTCAACTCAGTATGGGACATTTGTAATCAGACATCGAGAATCTTCCATTTAATCTACTTTCGGGAGAAACTCAGGAGATGCAAACAGGACACAAGGTCCTATATTTATGCTTCCTCTGTCTACTCTCACTTCTCACTGCATTCCTCAGTATTTACAAACTCTCTACATTCGACTCACAGTGTTGATTATTTGTGAAGGAGGGAAACCCGAGGACCAGGAGAAAAACCCTCGTTACATGAGAGCGTCACATTAAACAAACTCAGTGCACATAATCATTTCCATACTCATTTTCATCATTGTAATCAGCAACAGTATCATCATCATCATTCCCATTATTATCTGATGATTATATGGTTTATATTATATAAATTTACAGTATATTTACAGTATTTACAGTATATCTAAGTATGTGTAATATCTATTTTGATATATTTCAGCGTTTGTCGTCATGGTGAATGGGTGTGCACGGCCAAGACGCCCTGTCAAGAAACATTGGATTTCTGTACAGTATTTGATGATCCTTCATCTGGGCTTCCCACATCTACTTGTCCCGCGGGATTCGCGTGTAAAGTTCAAATCCCGAGCATCCCTGAGCAGAACATTCCGGGCGTGGGAAAGTGTGTTCCAGATAACGTGACAGGTAAGCACACACGGACCCCGTGACTTGTATGAAAGTGCTGGCGACGATAATAGTTGATCTGCATTGTGGTGTCATTTTACTACGACTGCCAGCATTCTTTGAGAATTCTCTTTCATATTCAAATTCTTAATCGCATTGAAGATTAAGAGAACAATTTGTGCTAATTGCGATAAAAAAAGCAAACAAAGCATTTGGTAGTTGTGGTATATGACGCTATAATGCAAATTGCTTATTGTCATGATTGTTACATAATGTATTGAATCGTTTTCGTATGGGTGGGAAACTGAGAAATGTTCTTGCTGCAAACTCGCTACGATTTATTTACAGGATGATTAATTAGAGAATTGTTGTGTTTCAGTCATCAATTCCACTTCCAGCAAAAATGTATCAACAGCGGTACCAAGTAAGGCAGGTTAGTCGATCTGTTCACATTGAAGTAACATTATTACGATACATCAACCAATATGATTACATTATATTATATTATACCTATACTTATTAATTATTCAAGTATTCGTATATAGAGTACAAACAATAAATCCGTGAAACACTAATTACCAAATAGTCACAAAATAGTGCTAATCAAACAAAAGAAAACAATAGAATTTGCATAAAATAGCACTATTTAGTATTACTAAAGTTTCACGGATTAATTGTTTGCACTCTACATATTTCGAAAAACGTTATCAGGAAATAAAGGTAATACCGGATGTAGATATCACGACCGAAAGGTACTATGGGCTTCCAATGATAAGAAGTAATGATTCAAATCAGCGTCATTTTCTCAAGTTGAAGATCTCTTGATGGTCGATAAGATGGTATATGTGTATCTTCTGTAGATATTCATGAAAAAAAAAAACAATGTCCAGTGGACAATTGCAATTCTTGGGTTGCAACCACATGACCAAGAATCCCTTGAGGTATAAAGAACAAAGCTGTTGACGCCATGTTGGATGAACAAACAAGAGAAACTAATGAGGAATGCTTTGTCATCGTCATCCAACATGGTGTCCATGACGTAACGTGCAACCCAAGAGATGTTTTGAAATAGGTATTTCGCGGTTTGTTTATGATGTAATTATAGCTATCATTCTTTGCAGCTGTGTCTACTATCTGTGAGTTGCCCTTACAGAAAGGCTCTTGTCATGGGTCTGTATCGCGATGGTACTACAACAAAAATCGTAAAAAGTGCCTCAAGTTTACTTACACTGGTTGCGATGGTAACGCAAACAACTTCCGGACTAAATCAAGGTGTCGCAATAGGTGTATGCGAAGAAAAGGTACCTTTCAGTTCCCAATAATAAGATTGTAATTAAGATAGTAGCCTAGTAGCTGGTGCTTTATGGGCGACCTATATATATATGTATCGATAAGTTTCATTGCATATCTCATCCACATCAGTAGTGGTTATTTTTTAAATGGCTATCACACTCACTACCTCAGTGGCGGATCTATGGGAGGGGTACAGGGGGTACGCACCCACTCCTGAAAGATTTTCACGTATTTTTAAATATTTTTTAAGAAGTATCCTCAGTATTTCATGTTTGGGAAGATGGTGCACTCCCTCCTGTAAACAATCCTGAATCCGTCCCTTCTACCTACCACCCCGGCCTACCACTACCATAAATAGCATCACACATCTATTCAGGGGCGCAGCGTGGTCCTTTTTTCAGGTACGCACAACATATGATCCAAAAGTACGCACGTGCGTAGATGCGTATAGGACGCTGCGCCCCTGCTATTTGCACAAGGAGAAAATCACATCAAATAAACTCGTCACTCTCACCGCTCGGCTGGTGGGAAGTTTATTTGACCATTGTAACACTTTAATGTTTCAGATATGTATAATTGACGTTTTTAAAGTCATCTTTGTTGTATCATTTCATGTTTGTCGTAGGACATTCCTCAAAGACAACTAAGCCACCCGTGTCAACAATGATGTCAAAGCACAACAGCAAACCAACAAAAACACCTAAAACTACAGGTATCCATGCCAACGTCTATGTTCACACTAACCAGAATAAATTTGAAAACTCAACTTTATTTATCCGGTTTTAATAGGTCTTTTGTTTACAGTACTCATGATTATGAAACAATTTTATGCAAATTCTATTGTTTTTGTTTCCAATTTGTCCGGCATTGAGAATAGAAGAACAATTATGCTAATCGAAGAACGAGGAACAAAAAAAAAAAAAAAACAAACAAACAAACAAAAAAACAACAACCGTCATCTACCATACAGAGAAAAAAATCTATTAAATAGCAACAATCTTTTAGTATTTAGTTTGTTCTTATTTAATGGTTTTCCTGCGTTTGCTCTATTACATTTGTAAGTAAAGTTAACTATTTCTTTCAGAGAAAGTCAAAAACATGACGGCCATTTGCCATCTACCACCTGCCCCAGGTCCATGCCGTGCAGCCATGCCACAGTGGTACTACAATCCTAAGAGACAGCGGTGTTCAGAGTTTATTTACGGTGGCTGCGGTGGCAACGATAACAACTTTGACAGCAAAGAAAAGTGCAAGGCTGCGTGCATGCGCAATAAAGGTAAAGACCGCTGGACAATCAAAGTGATCTGGTGGGAGAACTATTACAAAATGCTTGTTGAGGCCAAGTTGAAAGGATTTTCTAAAATGGACAGGAAACGTGCAAAAAACAAGAGACGAAGAAACAGAAGAAAGAAATTTAAACGCAAAGGAAATTAGGCGACAAATGTTTGAGTGGTTTAAAATATAGCTGTGCTTAGAAACGCTTAGAATCGATGAAAGTTATCGTTTTGGCGTGACGCGGGCGTTTTAAGACGAAGGCGACAGGGAGTTATTTTAAGTCATTTTAAATGCCAACGGAATGAAAGCTTGTCAGCTACTTTCAAATTGTATGCAGATTCTTAAAAAGGTTGTTTGATAGACGACATTGTGTCTCAACAGAACACAATTCTTGACGCATTTCTGAAATTCCACGTCATTCAGTTTGTAGTTAAGACAATTGTTCAATACTGGTTGTGGTCCCTCTCTATTATTACGTACCTGGACTTTGTAGTTAAAAAGACTAAATGAGACAAGTCCTGGCAAAGCGGCGTGTGACAATACAAACACCACTCCACTCCACTGCAAATTATACTATTTTATACGTCAATGTATCCGTGTTTTATAAGCAATCTAGAACAAATTAATCTATGCTTAGAGTGCACGCACTAAAAGTGTGCAACATAAATACCACTAAATAGTGCTATTTTATGCTAATTCTATTGTTTTCTTTTGTTTAATTAGTGCTATTTATCACTAAATAGTGACAACTGTTGCACACTTTTAGTGCATGCACTCTATCGGCTTGGGTTCTAGTGATTTTAAGGTAGTTCGGGACCCTTGCTACTGCGCATCCTGCTCGCGCATGTGAAATCCAATAAAATTTCTCGTGCGGTTAAAAAGACATTTTGTGGTAGAGCCAAAATATGGTCATTCTTGAACTTTTTGTTAAAAAATAACACCATATCATTGCATAGGGGCCTCAAAAGCAGCTAGTGCCCATTCCCGCGCGTCCAAAACATTGAAATCATATTATTTTCCGCGCGTTTTTTGCTTATAGCTCTAAAATTAGCACGGTGACACCCGATTATTTTTCCATTTTTGTATTTGGCATAAACCCAGCTTTGAAATTTTGGAATAAAAAATACATGGTCTTCGAGAGCAAAACATTGTAATTTTGACGTTTTTGGGGTAAAGTGTACAAAAAATTAATGAAGCTCTTCTTTTAAATTTCCGTAAAATATTTCAGTCGATGTCTTCTCCAAGGAATAAATTCATGAGAGCTATAGCGAAGGGAGCATTTTATCAGACTCTTACAGCAGATTTGTAAAAAACTTTCAAATTTGTTCACAAGAATATAACTTTCAACAAATTTGATGTTACTTCTTTCAGTTGAAATGGGGCAAAAATGGGCCTTTTACCACCCCCCACAGTTCCAAAACAAGCGCGGTGACCCCTATTTTTTATTTCATTTTTGTTTTTCATTTGTGTCAGTCCTTATGTAGAAAAAGTTTAAAAAAATTATATCGGCGGGAAGTGTGGATCCCGAACTACCTTAAGACCAAATAGCATTGGTCCATACAAGCTTCTAAGGTTTTGTTATTAATGTTGAGATAGGATTTGATTTTTTACTTTATATTAGAGTAATCATATAACCTTTAATATCGAAACATTCCAAAGGAATGGAATTGTAATTCTAATTTTGAAATAACGGCGTGCTATTCGTAAGAAAACACAACTTTAGAACGAAGTAAAGTGGTCCCAGAATGCTCCCTTGTGGAACTCTTGACCTAAATTTGTAGTTGTTGATTTGTAAATTAGGGATACAGTATTGTACAACGAATTATACTTGAATTATAATGAAAAAAGCCATATATTTAGACTGATAATTTGTAGCAGTAACTTGTTTATAAAATCAATAAATGTTTATTCACTGCAAGTTCTAATTCTTTATATTATTTGATTTTTCGCAGGCAAAGAGCCTTTAAATCATGTGACCGACCCAACGAGTGCCAGTTTCATCTCAGGTGAGATTTAACATGTTATATTGTCATACACGTTGTATTTAACGTTAATAATAGTTCTTAAATCTCACCTGGGAATGACTTATGGCTTTTTTAGTGTCAAACGAACACTCATTGTGTTTGCAACGTATGATGTATCAGAGAATAACGGCTTAACATTTTAACAGGGGTTCCTCTAAAACGACCGCTGTTTGCCTGTAGAAGGCTTCGACTATCCTTGGAAACACAGAGCAATAGACCTTTTCGGCGTCGTATATGCAAATTGACCATTTCAGATGATGTGTCACTCTCCAGGGAATGGTTCTTTTATGAAACATGTGTTGAAATATTTATACCTGAAAGAATCATTTCCCAAGAGTGACATCATTTCTGAAATAGAAAAATAAACATGGAAGCGAAAGAGGTCTATTGGAGGAGGGGAGGGAGGAAGACGTATATACCACATTATAAAATGACCTCGGCTCTGAATAATTACCCAACCCTACCCCACTCCCTCCCAAAGAGACGCAACGCAGGCTAAGAATGACGCGAAGACAATGTAATTGTTTGTATTTCCTTTTTCTCTTCCCTGTCCTTGATTACCAAGGATACCTACAATAGATTAAGAACCATAGTATTCAAAACACAACTTTCATGTCACCTTCATGCAGAAACACCGTCAACAAGACCCATAACATCGACTTCGAAAAGAAGAAATTTAACAAGACGTTATCCAACTAAAATACCAAAGATGGCAATGGGAGGAAAAACAACGGCAAAACAGAGAGGAAGGTCTACTAGTAGACCAACGGCTAAGCCAACAACACATAGTAAATTTACTACAAGGGAAGTTGACAGATATAAAACTATTACGAATCAAGCTACAAATGGCATGCCCATTACACAGGAAATTACTACCACACACACACAAACAAAACAACCTGTAACACATCCACCTCAAACCACCAGGCGTCAACCTAAAACACAACGATCCACTTCACGAAAATATACTACAGAAGGTCCCTCCTCACCAAACAAGAGATTACGATCCAAGAAAGCGTTCAAATGTCCATGTTCAGAGTGCAAATGGCAGACAGGGAAAACAACGTGCAGCTCACACTATGGTTGCTTCACCTCACAAGTTAAACATACAGACGGTCGTGTTACAGTCAGCTATGGCTGTCTTGAGGATGAAGAGCATTACACTCTACTGTGCAATGTCAGAAAACCTGATCAACGCGAGCCGAAAATGATCCTAGAATGCTGTAGGGGTCACAAATGTAATTTGAATGACGTCCCGGTTAACCTGCCAGCGGATGATGGTGGATCAAGATGGAGAACAGGCGATACCAGAACATTACCAAGTAAGTTGATGAGTTAATTATTACAGTGCTGCTAACGTTCAACCGGTACCAACTCTTGGTTATCAGCCTTTGCAAATTGATAAGGACTCAAAATGCTTGTGTACTGTTCTAAAGTGCAAATCTTATTTTCTTATAAACGCAATAACGTACCGACTTAATTAGCAACACTATAACATGTATTAGAAACTGATAGGAATATGAGCTGCGATCTCGTATGTGCAAATTGAAGTCCACACATTTGGTACGAATTGAAGACCTCATCGAGTCCCTTCAGCATGAACTCGCATCCGTCCAATGTGTCGCACAACGCAGGACTCCCCCAACAGCGTTGTCACACACGTGACGTACACCAGATAGACTGATTGCTAGTTCCAAATGTAACAGCCTCGATAGCAGTTAACTTAGCAAACTTAGCAGTAGTATAGTGTGCACCGTATTAAACTTGTGGGGTGTGGGGTGAGGTTGTGGGGTCCACCCCATCACCACAAAACCACACCACCCCATCACTAATTTAAAACCACCCCACCCCTCCTCTTTAACACCCAACCGACATCACAAATGACACCCCCACAGAGTTTCAGACCACTCCACCACCAGAAATCATCCCACCCCATCACTAATTTAAAACCACCCCACCCGCCTCCTTTAATAACACCAAAACCACCAGAAATCACCCCACCCACATAACGAATGACACCTCACCGAATCGCAGACCACCCCACCATCATTTGAAGCCAACACCAAACCACGAACAATCAGACACGACCACCCCTTCTACTAATGACCAATCAAAACTATACAACCCACCATCCAAGATCCCCTTCCTTAATCCAGTCTTATTTCGTGAATAAAAAAAGAAAAATTATCATTCCTTCCAACTTTGAAACGAATAAATTTAGAAAAAAAAAGGAGTAGAAAATTATCTCTTTTTTTATCTCAAAACATATTATTATCCCTTTCCAGTAAATTTTACAAATTAAACAATTCTAGTTAACTGTATCTCCAGAAAAAAAAACAAATACTAGTAACAATGCTCAAATTTACTTCCACTGAAGGATTACATTTTGTTGTATTTAGGTAAAATTTCATATTTTTTTCCTTGTACGAGCTAGTTTTAAGCTTATATGTCAATAACCTTGTGAGCTTACAAGCATTTTCTGTTCTCTGTGTTGACATGTTCACTTTGTCTTGTTAACAGAAGAATCGATAGCTTTCTACAGCTAATTTTTTTGCTGTAGATATTGTAGATGAAAACCTGTCAAACTGATTTGGACAGTGAAAAATATCGCTGTATATTTTTACTCGATCTAGTCTTACTCACGCGTTATTTTTTTACAAGTTGGATAAAAATGTGTGACAACACATTTTAAGCTTCAATCTACAAGCCGAATTTCACTAAGCGTCTAGTTGATTCATATGTCAAATATCTATAATATATATATAATGTTATTCTTTGCTTGACTTCACGTTCTCGTACACAGTCGGCCTGAGCCGTTATGTCATGATTTCTGTAGTTGCTTTCTCGGAATAAGCACTTTTTACTTTATCAACGGATTTTCTTTGGCGTCTTCATAATTTATCTATTCTGCTCGTGTGCTGTTTTAATGTGGCACGAGTTTTTTAATCAATTTGACGATATTATTTCTTTTATGTTTCATTAACCTAATGTAATATGAACTACTGTAGAATGTATCTGGGTGCATTTTCCTGTGGTATGTATTGTCTTCAGGTTGTGTCAAAGTTTCTTGGCATCGTATTTCAGCTCTTCTTGAAATCAGTACTGCATAGAGTTTCTTCACAATTCATGTGCTGTGTTGTCCACTAGTTTATTTCATATTTTGGTTTGTTTGCTAGTGTTGGATATCCTGTAACGATATTTCGTCTCTCGGAGCTTGTTGGTTAGTTGTAACTTTGCACCAGCACAGGACTCTTTTTGTGGCCTTTTGAAAATCGGACAGAAATATGATGTAGATTAAGGGACTGAAAGAAGAGTTTACAGCAGGTAGGAAATATGATGTGATGTAAATGAGTGAATCCTGGTCAATACAGGCATCATTTAAAGGAATATTAATACTGAAAGACCAGAAGAATCTCATCAAAATCGATGGAAGCCAACAACTTGGGTATAACAATGCAGAGACAACAACCATGGTGACAGCTGATCTTGTGCGAGTGCGTCTCATTCTTAGCTGTGCGTCGTTAAAATGATCTTGAATAGTCTGCGTTTTCGACAATCTTTTTACTGTGATAGTACATAATGTCAAAATTATGATAATAGCAAAACTTATCATAAGAAGCAAAATAAAAGAAAAGGCTTTCGATACTAGGTTTGATTTCTTGAGACGACACCACTTATCATAGTAACTAGGAAAGTACCAGTTCTCTGCCATTATCACTGGTATTAACCAACAGACAGCTAGTACCGCCACACGTTGCTTAAAAGTGTATGGTCGTGATCTCTGTAATGTTTGTCTTGTTGCTCGGAATCGTTCAATGCTGATCACCAATAAAGTTAGTAAAGAAACCTTGTAAGAAATGCTCCCGACAAAGGTTTCGAGGTTACATTTAATATCTCCCCAAACACCGCCAGGATACAATGAATGTATATCCGAAACGTTGACCCACAACCTATTCACCAAGAAAAGTGCATCTGACACGGCCATGTTGATGATTAAATGATGCAGGTTTTTTCTCATAGTGTATTTAGCAGCTATAACGATGATAAAGATGTTACTAAAGCTACCAAACACATATAGAAACATCAACGCGATGAATTTAGCATTCTTCTCCAGGTCATTGTCAGGCTTATCGTACTTGCAGTAGTCCTTGGATGAAACGTTACTCAATGTGATATTTGAGGCATTCATCGTGTTGCATCTAAGTCTCTGATGTTAAACTGTATACCTGCAATGGAGATATTTTAGAACTTAAATGCATAGCAGGTATTTTAATTTAAAATGCCAACATTTCGTTTATTCTTAATATGTTCTAAATTTCATGTCAACTGATGACACTAATTTGAAGGCCCTCAATCCTGTTAAGTGTGAATGTCAGTAAGGATCGAGCAAAAATGTCATTTTCTTGGCCACGGCCCCAAAAAATGACCTAGCTCATATTTTGTCTACAGGTAGGCCTAAGTACGTAGGTAATGGAATGGGGGTTCTTTAGGCAAGTTCTTTTTTATTTTAGGAGAAAATAGACAACAATCGGATTTGACGAAAATTGACAAAATTCGTGAAGCGAGTAGTAAAAAAACACCTACTTTCTCATACCACGAAATCGTACTTTAACATCAAACTGTGGTTTAATTTTTAGATATTTGTGTAGACCAAGCCTTTGACGTGGACTTTGTAATTGTTTTGAGTCGTTTTGTAGGATTTTGAGAGAATTAGAAGTCATAAAAGTAGAGGTATTTAAGCTTAGTTCGATTCAACGCAAAACATCCCATTACAAAACAGGCAAAAAATATATGTGGTAACGCTTGAAAATTGTTGATACTCTGGCCATATAATCTGCTTGTGATGGTCTTTGAATCTATGTATTTTTTAGTTTGGTTTTTACAAACGTTTGTAAAATAATTGGCATCAAAATATCAGGAATTTTGCCTTTTCGCTATATTGAAATTGACAACAGTCTGACAAACTTTGAATAAATTATTCCTTAAGTATTGTCAAAAATTATTAAATTGAGCTTGATTTCGCTACCTGATTATTTGTTGTAACCAGCGAAATATATAACACAACGGATAACTTAATTTTTTTAAGTTTTGTTTCTGTTGCAAAACCATTTTTGTTTTTGTCAATTGGACGGCAAAAACAAGGCAAGCCGGCGGCATCAATTGCAATTTGAATAAATTATTCCTTAAGTATTGTCAAAAATTATTAAATTGAGCTTGATTTCGCTACCTGATTATTTGTTGTAACCAGCGAAATATATAATACAACGGATAAATTATTTTTTTTTAGTTTTGTTTCTGTTGCAAAACCATGTTTTGTTAATTTGACGGCAAAAGCAAGGCAAGCCGGCGGCATCGATTGCCATTCGTGTGTCGATCATAATGAATAAACATTTTCAATTGTTTTAATCACCCATTGAATAATTGCAAATAAGACTAATATATTGCCAAAGAAATAAGGATTTTTCTCGGAAAGATAAGCTTTAGTATTGTTGCCGTTTGATTTTTCTTTGAATCTTCAATTTAAGATTCTATCAATTTGAGAGCACTTGAACAAGTTACTCATTATAAAATCTATCTAAAATATCTTATCTAAAATATTTTTCCTTACTTCCATTCCATAAATACGTCTTTATAAGTGAATACCAAGTTATGATGCTATAACAATTATTAGATCGCTTTCGCATTGCTAACTTTAAATGTACGGAAAATGAAATGCTAATGATATGCATATGTGTGCAAAGCAACCAAAACAATTGTTCAAATGACAGAAAAATATTTCCAATTAACCGGACTCCTCCGGACAAAGTAAAAATGACCGAATGATAGAAAATATGAATATTATTTATATTTTATTTACAAAAAAATGTTGAAGTGTATTATTTTACTTTAAAAATTAAAATTAAAAACCTACTTTAAAATTTCATGATGCCCTTCAAATTTTTTCGGAACCCCCTCCTTTTTTGAAAATTTTCAGAACCCCCCCCCCCCCCCCCCAATATAAAGTATACGACCTGTGGAAAATTCATATTTTAGACTTAAGATTGTATGGCATGTCACAAATATTATTCTTCCCCAATAAACAGAATGGGTTTCAAAAGATAGTTAAAAATGGCATAAATATTAATTTCATAACATTCCTGCATTATGTGGTTACTTTATGACAAATTTCATGTACATATTGAACGGTTTTACAAACTCCTTTTGAATAAGGTACTACTCTCTATATTATAAGACAGGATATAAAAGTAGATCGATAAAAATATTATAGAATTCATTCCATGCATTCTACAAATGAACTAGTAGCACGAAAATAAGATTAGGAACGATTTATTCATATTCAATATATATATGTGTGTGTCTTATATATGGAGATATCATACTTAGCGTGAACAATGGTATATGAATCATAAAAGTGCATAATAAATTAAAACAGGTCATATTCAAAAATTCCATAGAATATGGTGTTTAAATTACATTAACTTTGCCGAGGTGTAAAAACAATTTGTTTTTATAGCAAATTATAAAATAAACTAAACTCATTTATATATAGTCAAAAAAACTTTTTTCAAGACCTTCCTATCTATTGTTTTCAAATCCCCCCCCCTCCCCTCGTTTTTGCTTGAAAAATTTCAGGGCCTCCCATTTTCTCCTCCACTTCACCCTCCACCCAATTTAAATAATGACCGGTCCCTAAGTTGTGCAAAAGCTTCGCCCCATGTAAGGGAGTCCGGAAAGGGTGTATCCAAATGTGAGGATTCCGGATTCTAAAGGCTCATATTCGAAATTCTTAAGTTTGGATTCCGCATTTCGAAATTCTGGATCCGAATGCCAAGTGAAGGTTTCCGGATTCAAAAAATAAATTTTGTGTGTATCCTTGATTCCAGATTTGTTTACACGGAGGCACGCCTGTATGCGGAGAAAAACGTGAAATAAGCATAGCAATAAAATGATAAACAAAAAAATATAAGATTGGGCTGATGCGTTAGTGAGTACCAGGCTTTCGTTTAATTAATCAAGTTATGCGCAGGGCGTGGTCGAACTCAAACGGTGGGCCCGATCCCATTGAGTACAAAATCACTTGAAGCTCTCTGATATACCAGCAAAAGATCTTTTATAGGATATCAATAAACATAGCCTTCGTAGCGATAAGTATATTACACTATATTTAAGTTAATGCGTGGCACCCACTTTATATAACAAACGGTGATTAGTTGTAAGGCGCACATAGTTGAGATTTGTTTTCAATGAAGAACCAACATCCAAAACGTGAGTTGACCATTTTGTTACACAGGTCTAACAGATCTAGACTGTATCGATGAAGAATATAGGTGATGATAATAGAGATACAAAAATGCATTTTTAGAAACAGCAATTGCCCTAGTTAACTATGACGTAACATCTTTTTTTTTTTTTTATTTAAACATATTTTGTCCTCTGCATTTTCTCCAAGAGCTTACAGCTCATCTTGGGAGATTATACAGTTTTTTAACAAGTTTTATAAGGAGAAGGACAAAAAGAAAAAAAATACAATTTAAATTACAATTACAAGAAAATACAATTAAGGTTTAGGATTACAAATACAAAAAATACAATTGAATAACAATTATCATAAGAGAGAATAACAACTATTAACCGATATTCAATTAAAATCTTTTCGTATCAATTATAAATTTTTGAACACCAATAAACAGTTTTCTATTTTGTTCGGTTGTTAATTTGTTTGATCCATGTAAGAAAAGTTTTACTTTATCAAGATCAGAAATAGATTGTTTGAAAAGCTGTGCGGAAAGTGTAAACAAAGTTTGTCTTGGAACGGCATATCGAGCACAATGTAGAAAATAATGAGACTTTGACTCTACAGATCCATCATTACAATCACACAAGGGTGAAGGATTGCACGAAATTTTAAATAAATACTGGTTCAGTGCACAATGACCTAAACGAAGTCTGGTGTGCAAAATAGAGGCTTTTCTGGAGAGTGTGGCATTATAAAGTCGATTGTATTTTACACAAAACTTATCACGAAGTTTCAATTTAAATTCGCCAATTGAACAAGAAGTACGCGTTGTAATGTCTAAATTATTCCAGTCAGATATGACTGATGGCAGAAATGATTTTTTAAACCTCTTCGTACGCGCTGGTATTAAAGAAAAACTGTCAGAGGATCTCAGTAAATAACGTGATTTTGCAGCAACTTTTTGTGGAAGAAGCATAGTAAGATATGGGGGAGTTAAATAATTAACGATTTTATAAAGTAAAGTCAGCTTATGCAAAAAACGCCTCGTTTTAAGATTTTCCCAGCCTAGTTCTGCAAGAAGTTTTGATTTGCTTGTTCCCTTAATGGCCCCCGTTACAACCCGTGCCGATTCATACTGTATACCTTCTAGTAGTTCACCATCAACCTCATTGCAACCATCCCATATAACATCTGCATATTCCATGATGGGCCTAATAAGACTTTTGTAAAGAATAATCAGTGTTGAGCGATTGAGTTTGTATTTCAGACCTTTAAACATATTAACAGCCTTACTAGCCTTCTCATAAATCGATAATATGTGTTCTCTCCAAGAGAGGTCATGTGAAAGGGTTAAACCAAGGTGCTTATGAGACCTAACCTCACAAATGGGAGTATTTTCGTAAAAGAGAGTTGGATGAAATGGTTTCACGCGCTTCACTGAAAATGTAATAGCTTCGCATTTGGATGTATTCATCTTCATTAGCCATTTATTGCACCAATGATTAATGGTAGTTAGATCGTTATTCAATTGATGTGAGCAACTAGCAGGATCGTCAATTATTTCAAACAGTGATGTATCGTCCGCATAAAGAAAGCACTTAGACTGAATATTTTCACAGATGTCATTAATATAAATAAGGAAAAGTAAAGGCCCTAGTACTGAACCCTGTGGTACCCCTGCCTCTACGTGAGACCAGTTTGAGCATTGGCCCTCTAATACTACCCGCTGATACCTATTAGAGAGATAACTATGAAACCAGTCTAATATAGCACCTTTGACCCCGATATTGGATAATTTAAAAAGTAGACCCTTGTGCCAAACTCTATCGAATGCTTTGCTTAGATCAAGAAATACCATACGAACCTCCTTACCCTTCTCTAACGCTTCATATATTTGATGAACAATTAATGTTAATTGAAAAACGGTACCATCACCAGGTCGAAATCCCGATTGAAAGGTTGTGAAAAAACCCACACTATCCAGAAAAGTATACAATCTTATAAAAACTATTTTTTCAGTTATTTTTGATAGTGAATCAAGAAGAGAAACAGGTCTATAATTTTCTCTGAGCTGTCTATCACCTTTCTTGAATAATGGTATAACATTTGCTTTTTTCCATTCACTCGGAAATTCACCTCTTTCAAAACTTAAATTGCACAAATCTGCAAATGATTCAGCTAATCCTTTGCAGCATATTTTAATAATTTTATTACTCAAATTGTCATGACCGCACGCTTTAGATGTGTCTAGTTTTTTAATTAAATTTGATACTTCGGTTGAAGAAGTGATAACCACTGACAGAAAACTATCGTGAGATATCGAATTGGTAAAATTAGGTAGTTGATGATGTAAATCGTCTATCTTGGATTGATTTATAAAAAACGTATTCAATATTTCGGCTTTTTTCACTGAATCCGATACTAGTTCAGGTCCGTCACGCAAGGGTGGAATTGAAATAGACGATGTTCTATTATATGCTGATTTAACATAGCCCCACCATTTCTTTGAACAAGTAGTGGGATCCGACAACTGCTCATTTAATTTAGCGTAATAGTTCTCCTTTGTTTTCCATCTTGATTACGAGGAGGATAAAAATTAAACGCAATAGAAAATTCGAAAAAAAATAATCCCATTGTAGTTTGAAATAGCCTGGTTTCAACATATCAAATGTGTTTATATATCCCAAATAATATTCTGGACAAATTTGCGCTCATTTATTCGACCACCTTCCGACGACCATGATTCTTAGTGCTAAATTCTATTTTCAACCATTTTCTTGTACAATCATTTTTGCTGTTCATTTTATGATGATATCATTTCCAATAATTCCATCTATTAAGTTTTTACTTCACTAATTTTTACGGGCGACATCGACCAAAACATCATTTACTTCACAGCCTTATTGCTATTTGTTGATTACATTTACTGTACTTTGTACTTTAATTTTATTAGGGCACTTGAATGGCTTTATGGTAATTTGTTATAAACTTAGTACTCTGCCAAGACGAGACGTGTCGATTACCTACACACAGGATCATTCATATCTATTTATAATGTTATCATTAAGATATATAGATTTAGCACTAATAAAGAACTCATTCATGAGTTTCTCAACAAAAATTACGCTGTATAATTTTATGATAGTTTTTTTTTTAAGTTGAGGTCTATTTATAGCTTGAACATATTTAAGTTATGAAAAGAATACATTTTAATCTATCATCAATAAGCGATTAAAAAAAATGTTGAGAAATTCTTATATCGATCAAACGGCAAGATGATATTCCAATCTTCAGTCGTGTAAAAACTTATTCTATGGGAGCGATTTTTATAAAGTGTTTAATTTCTGTGAAGTTACCATTCTGAGGACCGCCAGCACTAGCTTTTCTCAGACTAAACTAAAAAATGATCTTGAAAAAATAAATAAATGAAATAACCAGAATAACATTTATGGCATTCCAAAAAAATATTATTACAGATCCAGCTATAATCTAAGCTTGTGTTAGAGTTGTTTATAAATGATCGAAGCAAAATGGCAATTGATGCCGCCGGCTTGCCTTGTTTTTGCCGTCGAATTAACAAAAAACAAAAATGGTTTTGCAACAGAAACAAAACTAAAAAAAATAATAATTTATCCGTTGTGTTATATATTTCGCTGGTTACAACAAATAATCAGGTAGCGAAATCAAGCTCAATTTAATAATTTTTGACAATACTTAAGGAATAATGTATTCAAATCGCAATTGATGCCGCCGATGCCGCCGGCTTGCCTTGTTTTTGCCGTCCAATTGACAAAAACAAAAATGGTTTTGCAACAGAAACAAAACTAAAAAAAATTAATTTATCCGTTGTGTTATATATTTCGCTGGCTACAACAAATAATCAGGTAGCGAAATCAAGCTCAATTTAATAATTTTTGACAATACTTAAGGAATAATTTATTCAAAGTTTGTCAGACTGTTGTCAATTTCAATATAGCGAAAAGGCAAAATTCCTGATACTTTGATGCCAATTATTTTACAAACGTTTGTAAAAACCAATCTAAAAAATACATAGATTCAAAGACCATCACAAGTAGATTATATGGCCAGAGTATCAACAATTTTCAAGCGTTACCACATATATTTTTTGCCTGTTTTGTAATGGGATGTTTTGCGTTGAATCGAACTAAGCTTAAATACCTCTACTTTTATGACTTCTAATTCTCTCAAAATCCTACAAAACGACTCAAAACAATTACAAAGTCCACGTCAAAGGCTTGGTCTACACAAATATCTAAAAATTAAACCACAGTTTGATGTTAAAGTACGATTTCGTGGTATGAGAAAGTAGGTGTTTTTTTTACTACTCGCGTCACGAATTTTGTCAATTTTCGTCAAATCCGATTATTGTCTATTTTCTCCTAAAATAAAAAAGAACTTGCTTAAAGAACCCCCATTCCATTACCTACGTACTTAGGCCTACCTGTAGACAAAATATGAGCTAGGTCATTTTTTGGGGCCGTGGCCAAGAAAATGAAATTTTTGCTCGATCGTTACTGACATTCACACTTAAGTTTGTGCATGCGCACTTATGGCTTATTTAGAATAGGAGAATGTTTATTCTAAGCAAACATTCGACGTTTAGGCACTTTCATTTGACCTAAACGCTATTTTAGACGTTATTTCTTATTAGTATTGATGACAATATTACACCGACGGATTTCGATAGTGCTCAACATGACTTTTTCCTTAAACAACAATCATATGTTAAGGCTAAAATACCCTTTACTTTTCATTTTTTTTACTTAACTCTGACTCATTTACAGTCGACTAAATTTACATCTACCCGTAAGTTGCAAAGGCAGCATTGTTACATCAGGAAAGCTTAGAGGGTTAAATTAAAAGCCAGGATAGAGACTCAGGTTTTGGAATCCCAACTGTGGTCGCGCCGTCTCGAAGTTCGCTCACGCTGACTGTTGTATTAAAACTGCCACCAAACGTGAAGTGTTATAATGAATAATTCCACTCGGGGAAAGGGGGGGGGGGAGACTCCGGGGATAAACGATCGGGGATGCTCGTCGGAATTTTTCAAAAATACCCCTAAAAGATACCTGATGTTTTTCAAAAGGGCGTGGCTTCGCAAATGTTTCATCTATAAAAGATACTAAAATCTGGAATTTCAGTGCTATTCAAAATCTAAAAGATACCAAAAAAGTGCGAATTTGGCAATTTTTTGTATTTTAAACCCTAAACGATACCAAATCGCTGATTTTTACCCCTAAAAGATACGACGAGCATCCCCGATCGTTTACCATCGGAGTCCCCTCCCCAGGTAATTCCATTCCTTCAGTGGGATTGGTAAATTATCATAATTGGAATAGCATAATTTGTTAGCATAATTTGATGCTACGTGCCAAAATCACGATTATCATGGTTTGATAAAAAAGTCTCGACAACAACTGATGGAGATGGAAATAATTATGAACCTTCGACAAAAACGATGTCGATATGCCGTTATAAAAACAAACATCTCGTTCGCTTTGAATTTCTACTGACATCTGTTGCTCAATTTTAAACAAGGTCCAAATAAAAAATATACTTAACCAAACATGTGATTCATAAAAGTATGTCTTAACCTATTTAACATGAGCTCATTTAATCGCTTTGAAGAAAATTGTATCGCTTATTGGTGTCTACACGACATTACAAATTGAAACAAAAAAATATTTAGTCCCTCGACAGGTGTAATAAGCAGAATTACATAACTTTTATTGACAAAAAGAAATATTAGAAACAACAATTTGCTTCTTTCACAAATGTGATTAAACAAGCCGCAATAACCAGAAACATATGCTCCTGTTTATTTATTTTATTTAGAAAATCATTTTAATATTATGGTGAAATAGAAGGACGTTTGTGACGGTCACGATGCAAAAGGGCACGGAGAAATATTAAAATTAAACCATCTAGAACAACAACTACAATGATAAGAATAATTGAAAAACAAACGTATATCTTATAAAAATTGTTTTCAATAATTACTTTTTTGAAGCCAGTCTTTGATAACCTACTATACGTTTTTTAAACGTATTAAAATACGTTTTGATGTGACATTATCTGGTGCAAGTACGTGCGAAGCATGACAACAAGTAAACTATTTAAACTAGAATGCACATAACCATCATGAAACAGCAAATAACTAATTTTTCTTATACCTGCGGCTAGGTAGTCAGAATGTTGTACTTGATATTTATTTTGGTAAAATAGCACACCAACAATTAACAAAGAAGAAATAGGGAAATTTGTGTCGTGCAGTCAAGCCATGACGAAGGCACAAGTTCGATGTGAAATTGCATGTCTTGAAACAACAGCTTTGTGTCTATGTTTTTGCTTTTTGTGCCAAGATTGCAACAGTCTCTAGAAAAGAAGCAATTTCAAGATGAGGCCAACTCTCAAATTGCTTGAATTTGCCTTGTTAATTGTGAGTACATGCCGGGCGTTATGTTGTATCCTTCACGTGGAAAATACTTCATGACAAGGACAGCTATACATCCACGAAATGCAACAAGCACACGTATATACTTTCCATGATACCCTTAAAACACATTAGCATTCATTCTGTGCAAATCGTCTTCTTTTTTGAACAGCAATTTAGATGTAAACTTGAAGTCCCTCCTGGAAGCACACTCAGTTAACATTGTCAAGATTAGCTCTCACAGACGCGGAGCGGCTTCAAAGCTTCTGAAAGCAAACGGGCTTTTAATGTATAAGGAATATAATAAGGGTATAAGGGTATAAGTCTCCTTCGGAATCCGACATTCTCTCCGATATTAAATTGAGTGTATATACTGACTTCGAAATATGGTTTTACAGGTTTCTTGTTCTTAAAAACGTTTTCAGAGAGGGAAGTGGAGAAAAGGGAATTATCGTGAAAACGAGACGCCGAAAACCTATTATTCAATGATCAAAAGACTAAGACCTTATACTCGTTTGGAAAATACGGCGCAAGATTTTAAAAGGCTTAAATCCGATATTCAGAGACTGACTCGAACGCACACATTTAAAACTGAGAATACCGAATTGACTAGACAAACAACTTGACTTGGAACAATTTTGGGTTTGTTTTGACATACTGCCATATATGTTAATTAATTCATTCACAAGGTTGTCGGTTAGTACAGTGTTGCAATGTAATTTACTCCAATACATCACACAATTATCTACATACACCTTGTTGGGGTAAATTTTAGCTGAATTAAATTACCAACACGCCGCCAATATTGATAAGAATTAAACTAATAGTTGATTGAAAAAGAGATGCGAGGAACACTAATGAACCATTACTAGACCATCTTTTTGTATAATATAATATGATTACAGTTTTTATGCTGGCAGTTTTATTAGTCCACGTCATGTTATATAATTATTTGGTGCGCAATCGATTTATTTCAAAAATGAAGTAAAAAGTAAGGTCCTCGAACTCGTATTCTTGCGAAAATGTTTTGAATAGTGTCATCTTTTTGCATGGCTTTGGGAGCAGTATAAAAAAGTCCAGGTATCACGAAAAAATAACCAGACGCGATAGTATGTGATGTATTCTTTTGTGCGAGGTACAAGCCGTAGATATGCTCCAATCCCAACACAATATCAATACCAATGGTTTAGACTCTTTTGTTAATTTACCTACAATTGCCCTAGTTCACTATGACGTCACCTCTTGCTTACGTGGAAGATAAAATCGCCATACTCAATAGCAAATTCGAAAAAATTGCTCCTTTCGAAATAGTTTAATCTAAAATAGCCTGGTTTTGAATTAAAAAATGTGTTTATTTGCCAAATAATATTCAGGGCTAATTTGTGTTTATTCGATCCCCTGCGATTGTTTTGATATGACGTTCGGCTTAGCCTATTATTAACCAGAACTGTTGTGAATTGTTTTAATTTACAGGAAAGGGATAATAATATGTTTTGATTCACTGAAAAGGGATAATTTTCTACTCTAGATTCTGTGAGGTGTCATTCGTTATGTGGGTTTGTTGATTTCTGGTGGTTTTGGTGTTATTAGAGGAGGAATGGGGTGGTTTTAAATTAGTGATGGGGTGTCATCATTCCTGGTGTGATTGGGGTGTTATTAGATTATGGGAGGGGTGGTTTTAAATTAGTGATAGGATGGTGTGGTTTTGTGGTGATGGGGTGGACCTCACAACCCCACCCCCACCCCACAAGGTTAATTCGGTGCACAACATACTAAAGGCTGACGAGCGTTTCGTCGCAGGCAAGTGCATGTCATTTACAAGGGATGGATGTGTATCACGATGTCGGGAAAAAAACATTTATCTCCAATGAGGCTTATCGTCGTATGTTTTAACTCTCAATGTGTGCTTCCTTGCCCCGGGGGGACTCCGGGGATAAACGATCGGGGATGCCTGTCGGAATTAATTTTTCAAAGATACCCCTAATTTTCAAAAGGCGTGGCTTCACAAATCGTTTATCTCCAAAAGATACCAAAAACAGGAGTTTTAGTGCTATTCAACCCCTAAAAGATACCAAAAAGTGAGGATTTCAAAAAATCTCATATTTTAAACCCTAAAAAAGACAAAATCGCTGATTTTTACACCTAAAATATACGACGAGCATCCCCCATCGTTTACCCTCGGAGCCCACCCCCAGGTACCTTGTAAACAACTCAGCTCACACTTGTATAATAAGTACGTTCACTACATTTTTCATTCATTACTGTGACTGATGTTGAAATGTTGACTTCCTTTTTCTAGACGTGAAAACAACACCAACTAGTCCCCAAACCCCTAGTAAGTATCGCTCAGCTAATGTGTTGCAAAGTTTGTTAGTATTTGGCGGGAACTGATTTAAACCACTTTAGGAATAGCTCACTCTCGATATTCTGGTTGAGTGGCCATGCACAAAACAATTGGAGACGAGGCTCCGCGTAAACAATGAATATTCCTAATGATATTCTTTTCTTTCTCCGGAGCCTCGCTTCAGTTGTTCTGTGCAAGAATATCGAAAGTGAGCTGTTGGGTGCTCGGAAAAACGCGAGGCGTCTGTTGCAACCAACTGTTGATCTTGTGACAAAGTCTTCCAAAACCTTACGGGCAAAACGTCAACAAAGTTTTCACTAATAGTTCCAGAAAAAAATATATATATATAACCTATTTGCCTAATGCACAGCTCGAATCACTTGTTCTGTCAGAAAGTATCAACTGAATTACGCCGATTCCGTAAGTCGGTCCCAGTTCGCGTATTGAATGGATAAAATCATACAGAGAGCGAGCTGGGACAAATATAAATCTTAAACCCGTTGTTAAACCTTTCAGGCAAACAGTCCCCTGAAATACCTGGCTGCTATGACGCTCACGGGAATAAATTCTTCGGTGAAGGACAAGAATGGAAGCCCAATGATTGTACTGTATGTACGTGTCGAACTGGTAAACCATCGTGTGTAGCTTCTGTATGTAAACATCCACGATGTATAGACCCTGTACGAATACCAGGACAATGCTGTCCAGTCTGTAGCAGCAAGAATGATAACATCACAGAGGACTCGAGAGGTTAGTTGAACTGTTGGTGGTCTGGGACCTAAACTGGTTTTGATCTATGTAATGATCTATGCACTTTGTTTTACATTGATTGGTCCATCCATACATCCAAACAATCAATCATTCACTCATTCATTTGTTCGTCCATCCATCCATTCACTCATTAATTATTCAATTGATTAAATGATTAACTCATTTATACATCCATTTGTTTACGCCATCTATGCATGCATGCATTCATTCATCTATCTATTCATTCACTCATCCATTTATCCCATTTTTTCTTCGCCAGAGATGATCAAAGCTCTTTCTCAGAGTCAGCTTACAACAATGCTTGGTGAGTATGAGTACGTCATGAATACACCGGGTTGTGTCATCGTTCATGTCAAATACCAAAATCAGGAAATGATATAAGAAACAATTAAAAATACGTCCGTTTGAGCAATCGTTTGCCTTATATATATTATAATTTTTCAGACTCCTATATTGGACAGTAATATTTTAAATATTTTCAATTCATTGTTTTTTATTAATTTTTCTTATTTTTTTCTGGAAAATACATTTTCTCAAAAAATGTTCCAGGTTGCCATGATTGTAGAAGCTGTTCCACGCAATTCCTTTAGGCGTGTGCTAGTTATTCTTTCGACTTTTTTCAAAATAAGTGTATAAGATGGTGATTCATAGTGATTTTGTCTTGCCAGTAAGCATCAAGAAACCTGGTAATCAACAGTTCTGTGAAGACCTCAACACTGGTGAACTATACCTATCGGGGCACAACTGGAACGTCGACGACTGTACGACATGTTACTGTCAGCGGGATGGCAAAATAGCATGCGCAGTACAGATGTGTGGTGGATTTCCTGGATGTTCTAATCCAGTCAAAGAGAAAGGTCAATGTTGTCCCGTATGTAAGGATGGGAACGATGACAGCAGCAATGCGGAGAACGAGGGTAACAAAGAATTATTGATTTTGCTATTTATTTATTCCTTGTTCAGTCACTTGTTATATCATGATTTATTTCCTAACTCATTACTGAATCCATGCAAAGTTTAGTTGTGAGCATGCACCTTTTTTTCTCTTCTCGTATCATTTATTTCCTAACTCATTACTGAATCCATGCAAAGTTTAGTTGTGAGCATGGACCTTTTTTTCTCTTCTCGTATCATGTATTTCCTAACTCATTACTAAATCCATACAAAGTTTAGTTGTGAACATGGACCTTTTTTTTCTTCTCGTATCATTTATTTCCTAACTCATTACTAAATCCATGCAATTTTTAGTTGTGAACTCGCCCGACTCGTGTCTGGACTCCGTGACCGGTGACTACTATCGACGCAGTGAGATGTGGCAACAGGATGATTGTACAGCGTGCATATGTGGTCCCGACAGAAAATACCAATGCCGTAAGACTAAATGTAAACAGCTGGCTTGTAAGAACAAGATTAAACTCAAAGGAAGATGCTGCCCTTCTTGTGCAACGGACACTAAATCTGGTGAGAGTAAACGCCGTCATGAGTTGTCTTTTGTATTAATCCCGTGCACTTTTCAGAAACGTTTGCAGCGACAAAAACAACTTGAGTACAGCGTTGAATATTCTACAGAGAAAACGTTTTTGATTTTAACTTTAATACATTATTTTTGTTTTGTTTAAACTTCGTTGCTGGGCTATCGTTGAGATAAGTCGGCCCCAGTTCGCTCACTGCGAGAGTCTAAACCACTTATTACCCTGCAGGTTGTTCGTTCGAGGGTCAGAAGTTTCTTCAAGGCGAGTTCAAGATATTGGCAGATCATTGTACATTATGGTAAGTTAAAATTGATGAAGCAATATGCTTCAGTATGGCTGGTCGGACGGACCAGTGAGCATTTCTAGTTGAAAGGTCTGAACCCAGGTCAATCAGGAACTACTTCCACCGTAATAATATTGTTAATTCGACAAATATTGATTCGTTAAACATTTTTAGTTGAAACTCTCTTCTTTTTAGCCAATTATTAATCGAATTTTAACCTTTTCCCTGATTGGCTGAAATGTGTGCATGGAAGTATGCGAATACATTAGAACTTATTTCTTGTTGTTTTCAGCGAGTGTAGAAATTCCGAGTGGATCTGTTTATCAAGTCGCTGTAATAACGACAAACAAGGTAAACTACTTATTACAAAACAACAAAATACAAGCAAATACTCTGGTGAAGCAATCGAACACACAAACAACAAGGAAACAAACATTTAGACATTGTAGCAATCAACCAAACAAACATTGTAGCAAGCCAGCAAACGAACAAACAAACAAACATACAAAGCAACAAGAAAATACATCCCGTGGGAATGTATAAAATTGTAAAGCGCATTGAATTGTGAAATCCGCTATATAAGCACCTCATATTATTATTATCCACTCCTTTAGCTACATATGCTGATAATCAGTCGAATTCTTATTATCTGAAAATTATAACATTTGTAATATTTGTCGTATTTCAGCTGTATAGACAGGTCAGAGTAACAGTCGAGACTAGTCAAAAGAGAAGTGTGCGAACATCAAGCTATACCATAATATAAAACCATTATACAAACATGTTCTTAAATACCACGTTTAAAAAAACAAGAGCGTTTGCGTTAAATTACGCACGGAAATGCTACTTTTACGTTACAATAGTGGATTACGCACTACCAATGAGTTTACGTTAGGTACGAACACCGCGTTTACGGCCGGGATAAAGGAACAGTTACGTATGAACAATACGTTTACGTTACTCATCGTGGGCACATGGCGGTTACCCAACGTTATTAATAACGGCGTTTACGTGACAAGATCTAAACCACGTTTCATTCTTGTACTAGGTAGAAATGCGCACGTAGTTGATATTTACGTTCAATTACGCACAACCGCAGTTTTGACAGAAGATCTACACTGTTACATTCACGTGTGGATACCGTGTTTCCGTACCTAGACGGGCAAATACGTACGCTATTTTTAACACTCTACGTTACACACTAGTATCGTTTCGATGCATTTGTACAGCGTTATATACATCTGAAACTGTCCTAAGCGCTAGCAATCGCTTGAAAGGATTCAACACTCGCACTCCGAATAGAGGCTTGTCCACGATTAAAAAAAAAACAAAAAACAAAAACAAAAAATTTTAGTTTTTTTGACAATGCAGCAACAGAATTCGGTTTTTTTTTTCTCTGCGATGGACATTTCCCAATGCGAAAAAAAATATTTTAATCATTCGAAATTTCGTTCGTTGTCGTGGGTAACCCTTATCAAGTGAGCAGTTGATTCCACTGATGTAAAGGATGGCTTCATCTGTATAACTCCATTTAATTCAGACGAATTGTGCAAAATATACCGCATAATTTATGACAAACATTAAAACGCAAAAGGTTAAAATTGTATAGAAACCTACTGCAATTAACTAAGTTAAAACTTGGGAAACATGTATAAATCGCAAAAAAAAATATAAATAAATAAAATAAATAAAAAATTTCTAAAGGTAATATATAGAGAAAAGTAAGGAATAAAAGTATGTATATGTACGCTCTGTCGACTTCTAACACTATCTACAAAATTTGTTTGTTTATTTTGCTAGATATATACATATTACAAAAGACGACCGACCAATCCAAGACGTGGTCGGTTTTAAAAGGTTTTACTGTACACCAGTGCGCAGTATTAACGTTGCTGGTGCGCGTGGCAGTAAATGTATTACCGCTGTCATGTATTAATGTTGCTGGTGCGCCGCGTGTCAGTAAATGTATTACCGCTGTCATGTATTAATGTTGCTGGTGCGCTTGGCTGTAAATGTATTACCGCTGTCATGTATTAATGTTGCTGGTGCGCGTGGCAGTTAATGTATTACCGCTGTCATGTATTAATGTTGCTGGTGCGCTTGGCTGTAAATGTATTACCGCTGTCATGTATTAATGTTGCTGGTGCACGTGGCAGTAAATGTATTACCGTTGTCATGTATTAATGTTGCTGGTGCGCGTGGCAGTAAACGTATTACCGCTGTCACGTATTAATGTTGCTGGTGCACGTAGCAGTAGATGTATTGCCGCTGTCATACATTAATGTTGCTGGTGCGCTTGGCTGTAAATGTATTGCCGCTGTCATGTATTAATGTTGGTGGTGCACGTGGCAGTAGATGTATTGCCGCTGTCATACATTAATGCTGCTGGTGCGCTTGGCTGTAAATGTATTACCGCTGTCATGTATTAATGTTGCTGGTGCACGTGGCAGTAAATGTTTTACCGCTGTCATGTATTAATGTTGCTGGTGCGCGTGGCAGTAAACGTATTACCGCTGTCACGTATTAACATTGTCGGTGACAGGGGGTGTCCATCTAAGACATTTTGGGTCTATTTCTTGGTAGTCGGCTGGACGTGACGCTACTTTGTTATTGTACTCATCCATCAATTCCTGTAGAGACAAGACACACACAAAGATGGACATTGTATTCGTCAATAATTTTTGATCGGACAAAAAAGAAGCTCGATTATAAGATTAACTCGATTATAAGTTTAAGGGTGGGGCTTCCTAAAAGTAAACGATTTGGATAAAATCAACAAGAAAATCTTCAGTTTGAAGTAATCTGATTGGACAAGAAACCAACAGCACGTACATTTCTCCCATCTTCCACAGGGAGCCCGGCTTACGAGATATTGCCGACTCCAGTGATAGAGTCGGACTCTTATGTCAACAACTAGAGGTCACGCAGCGCGCAAACCAGCCGGCCGAATGAGATTGTTAAGTAAGCCAGTTGATACGACCTGTAATAAAACACCACTATTTATTTAAATAGTGTAACGGCTATTAGTAACGCAAGCATAATGGAGTGACGTTACACTAGTTAAGTAAATAGTGGTGTTTTATTACAGTTCGTATCAACTGGCTTACGTAACAATCTCATTATTAACGGCCGGCTGGTTTGCGCGCTGCTGGACCTCTAGTTGTTGACATAAGAGTCCGACTCTATCACTGGAGTCGGCAATATCTCGTAAGCCGGGCTCCCTGTGATCTTCTCGTCAATTCTCCTTTTAATGACTATCCAAAGCTACTACCAAAATCTTTTGACTGTAATGATGTACATTGTATTTACAATTATTTTTATCCTTTACAATGTAGAAATTCCTCTCCTTCCAATTATAGTTAGTATGCTCCGCCGTAACAAAGGGGGTGCACAGGTTACATATGCATCCCTCCAGAAAAGCAAAAGGTCCGCTCATCCATCTCCATTTTTTATTACAATAATTTATTTATTAGATTTGGAATCAAGAGCAAAAAAACTAGAATCACCGAAAATTACAATGAATAAAGTCATTCAAATTGTACTGTAAAGCGCAATAAGAGCAATAAATTGCAATACGGGTTTGTGAAAAATACGACAGTTACTAATGAAAAATTGCTACAGTAACTAAAAACCCATCGATGGTCCAGGTTTTTTATGTGCACCCCCCTTGTAAAACTTCTGGTTACGGCCCTGAGACTATAATTTTTAGCAACCAGAAGTAGTCCCTATTATAAAAGAGAAAAATCTTTCTCTCCCTACATCAGTGTTATTGAAAAACCATTGTACATCGACAGGTTTATTATACAATAGCGATCAGATGCACTTCTCTACAGCACCATCGGACAGAGGTCAGGGGTAGTTTCAAAAAAACGTTGCTTCAATTTTACAAATGTTCTCAAAGATTGTAGCTGTTGAAGGGAGTTCTACCCATGCTATCATTTAGGTCAGGTTTTATCCTTTAGTTAGTACGAACAAGAAAACAAGCATTCAAACATAGTCCCCTCTACTAACTATGATTCAAACAAACATTCTAGCGAGCTATCAAACAAAGATTCTAGCAAGCAATCAAAAAAACATTCTAGCAAGCAATCAAACAAAGATTCTAGCAAGCAATCAAACAAAGATTCTAGCAAGCAATCAAACAAAGATTCTAGCAAGCAATCAAACAAGGATTCTAGCAAGCCACCTTGGGAGAACTGACAACCATGATCATGGACAAGAATAGATCATCCGAGATTGAAGTAGTACATACCTTTGATCGTAATACGACATGTTTTCCTTTCCAATATTTCAGAATACCCAGATACTGCAATGTGCTGACAATATCGTTGGGATGGATCGCTGTCTCTTGACTGATATCTACAACAAATTTATTACAGTTTTATATGCCGTTGAATTTTGAAATCAACTGTTCAAATGTTTGTTTTCAATGAGAAACAATATAGCCTCTCCACAATCCTCCAGCTCTCTACATTCAAAGTAAACAGATTGACTGACTGACTGGCTGACTGACAGATGGACTGATTGACTCTTCCAATTGATTGACTGATTTAGTGGTTGATTGATTGATTGTCAGACCAATTGTCTCATTAGAGGATATAGTTGTCAGAGGAACCATTGCTTACAAGGCCACTTAATTAAAACATTAGTAATTACTTCACAAAGGTGTCATGAGTGCACATACCTTTAACAGATATTTTATCATATCCATAAGACTGCAAATACTTCAAGACTACAGACTTCCAGTAGCTACGATAGCTGATTAGACCTAGATCTGACAGAGGCTTTTCTGGAGAACCAACCTTGCCTTCTACCTTTGATAATAGATAACCTAACAAAGTACTGACACAGTTAAACAATAGAAATGAAAAAGATATATTGTAGTGCTACAGGGAAGAGGGAAGGAGGGCATGGAGGAAAGATTGAGAGAAGGAAGGAGAACAGTTTGAAAATACTAAGGTAGCCTAACAAAGTACTGACACAGTTGAACAATAGACATGAAAGAGATACATTGTAGTATTACAGGGGGGGAA
This sequence comes from Diadumene lineata, assembly GCA_918843875.1. Taxonomy (NCBI): domain Eukaryota; kingdom Metazoa; phylum Cnidaria; class Anthozoa; order Actiniaria; family Diadumenidae; genus Diadumene; species Diadumene lineata. The sequence goes on along the minus strand of OU974069.1, from coordinate 10,846,334 downwards.
GCAGGGCAGGGAGTATAGATTGAGAGAAGGATGGAGAACAGTTTGAAAATACTAAGGTAGCCTAACAAAGTACTGACACAGTTGAACAACGGAAAAGAAAGACATAGTGTTACAGGGGGGGGGGGCAGGAAGGAAAGATTGAGAGAAGGAAGGACAACAGTTTGAAAATACTAAGGTAACCTAACAAAGTACTGCCACAGTTAAGCAATGGAAAAGAAAGACATAGTATTACAGGGGGGGGGGGGCAGGAAGGAAAGATTGAGAGAAGGATGGAGAACAGTTTGAAAATACTAAGGAAATCTAACAAAGTACTGACACAGTTGAACATAGGAAAAGAAAGAAATAGTATTACAGGTGGATGGGGGGGGGGGGGGGGCAAGAAGGAAAGATTGAGAGAAGTAAGGAAAACAATGCAGTACTTACTAAAGTCTATGAGCATTTTTCCATACCCTTGTTTCATGCAAGCAGGTAGAGTTAAAATACAGGATACATTGTAGTTTAGGAATGACTTCTTCTCCTGGCGAATAATGAATTATGGTAATAATCAGCAACTAAATAGCAGTAAAACTAATAATAATAATAATCTATTCACATTACACAGTCTCAATGTGTTACAAATTGAAACAAAAATTCACATCAGCAGTATTTCCCAAGAATTTATATAACCTCACAACAACTCAACATAGCTTCACTTCACTTCACTAGCATCTTCATTTAAACCATTCAAACAATGGACATCAAAGACTACACAAAACAAGCAATTACCTTAGAGAAATATCCTATAAACCTACATCCGACATTATCAGCTTTAGTCATGACATAAAACAAGAATGGTTCTACGTCATAGTATAGTGTCTTGTGATCTAGGAACAGCTTAGCCATCAAACACAGGTTTTGACAGTAGGTCTGAAAGGACAAACAATTACATTGGCGTTGTTTGATATACAGTACAGACTGTATATTGGTGTTCATCGTAATGATGAGGCTGGTGATCAGGGAAGTTATTTAATAGATAATCACTGAGGCACAGCATTCGTGGGTATAATGCAGGCAGCTGAGGGCGCAGCCCGAAGCTGCCTGCATTATACCCACGAATGCTGTGTGACAAAGTGATTATCTAGTATAATTATTGTTCTTATCGTTGTCTTATTCGTTTTCGTTATATTGACTTCTAGGCGGAACTCGCTGCATTATTAAAAATAATGCCTTTAGCTAGAAGAATTATTTTTGATAATGCAGTTTGCTGTTTGTTGAAGTGTGACCTATGCATTCGTTGGGATAATGCTGAGTAAAAAACAATGGGTTGTGATGAGAACAGTGATTATTAGATGATAATGATAAAGTTGGTGATGATAGTGGTAGTGATGGTGGTGGTGATAATGATGATGACAATGATAGTTTTGGTACTTACCAATGACTTAAATGATGGCGTTCATGATGGTTGATGATGATGATTTTACTCACCATGATATTGAGAAATGATAATGAGAAATACGATGAAGATGACTGTCAGTTATGATAATTTGATTGTTACGGTAAATAATGTAGTTTCACAACCTCATCCCCAGGGCCACTCTGTTTCGCAAAAATCTTGGAGATTTTGATGACGTGTCAAACCAGCCGGTGCCAGGCTCAATGTGTGAGTGACTGCCATTTTGAAAAAAAATTGAACAGAATAACCCTGGGAAAAGGTTGGTAGTTCCACAGAGAAATTATCCAATACCTTGTGTTTCTTGCCATCCACTTCAAACACTGACAGACCATTTTTCCTGTAAATCTCCAGGCCAGGTGGATGTCTCCAAACACACTTTGCCTATGGATTTAACCATCGGATATAGCAGGTAAAATATCAACATTTAACAAGTGTGAAAATGACAGCTTTTGGGTCCAAAAACTCAAGGCATCACTTTATTTTATTTTATTTCTTGTTAAACTCCCAGTGGAAAAAGGCTGTTGAAATAATGTTAAATGTGGCTTTGGAGTTTGCACTAAATTTACCAGCCTTCCTCTTGGCATTGAATTCAGAATTTGTGCTTTGATTGGCAAAAACTTGAATTGAGGTGATGGGAAATATCTACACTGTAGCTCTAAATTGATATTGGAAGAATTCCAAACTTGAACTGTCAGAGCACAAAGTTCACCGAGTATGTGCTACTACGGTAACATTGTCTCTAAAGTGCTAAATACAAAAAGGACAGTTTATAGTATATGTTCTGACATTACATCAAATTATTCATACCATATGTCTTCTAAGTATAGTTGGGCTCTTCAAATATTTTAAGCAGAATTCACATAGATATATCTTCTTGAGTCGCTGGAATTCCTCAGGATATGGTGAAGAATACCATGTGTTGACTTCGTACATACCAAAGACAATACACCTGCATACTGGCCTGCCATTTGCTGGCAAAGCTTGTTCCTGGAAAAAATAAATTAGAAATAAAGACTATTACCACATCTTTTGTTCATCATGCCATATATGGTGTTGTTTTTACTGAAGCTAGACCACAATGCACCTTTTTTATCCAACTCAGAAAAGGCCTATTATCATCAGTCATCATCATAAACATCATTATTGTCACAAACACCATTACTGGTATATCATCACCAATGCATCATGACCATTGTCATCATCATCATCATTAACATCACAACCACCATTACATCATCACCAGCGTACCATGACCATCACACCACCATCATATCGTCACTGTCATGTCACCTTAACACCATGACCATCAACATCATAAACATCACCATCAACATCACCACCATGACCATCACCACCACAGACATTTTAAATCAAAATGATTAAATATAGTTCCAAAAAAAGAACAAATTACCTCTTCATTGACCTTTGCTGCTTTCTCCCACGCATTCTTAAACAAGTAAAAGTCAAGATCAGGTGTCAGGCCCTTAAGCTTCTTCTCATCTAGTTCTTCACGTTGAACTTTACTTCTCATATCAAGTAAAGCATCACTCCTAATAGGAACAAAACTACTTGAAGGAAGAGGTGCTGTTTTGTAGCGTTCTAATGATGCTGCAGGAGCGATATCACCACCTCTTACTGCAGATCGGATCTTTTCAGGCATTAATGAGAGAGCAACCTGACTTCTAAGATCACGACGAGGAGTTTCATCTGCATTGCAGCCTGTTGTACTTTTCTTAGTAGTTCTTGGTTGTCTTTCTTGCATTTCTCTGCATCGTTCTTCTGCTTTTAACTATTTATAACATTAATGAGATGAGAAATAATTTCTGGTTTATTAATAATTAATAAGTTAATAATTATTGGTATTAGAATGAATGGTGGTCATCATGTTAGAATTAAATTACATTTTTTTAATAACTACAACATAACCAATAACTCACCACCCAGGTGTATCAATGGGTACTGGCACTTGCTGGGGGTAAATATAGTCAGAGTATATATATTGTCCACTACCTGGTAGACTACTGCTGGTTTCCAGATGCTGAAGGGGCTTTGGGCGTTAAACATAGGCATTTACTTTTTAACTATCATTATTATAGTATGCAATTACTTACTTTGCATTCCTCTGCAGTGGTATTATGATGTTTTGGACAACCAGAAAGGGTATGATGCAACTCGAATTTCCCAGTATAATGTCCAAGACCATCACAGCCTGGTGTGGGACATTTCTTTTTACGATTATAACCAGATCCTTTGACAGGTGAAGAAGTAACAGAACCTTCCTCAGCAGAATACACATCAGAATCTTCTGACTCTGCACTAGTGGTATTATCTGATATCTTACATACACGATATTTTGATTGCTTTATGTGGGAAAACTTTATTTGAGATCTTTTTCTTTTTCCACGCCCTCTTTTAGTAGGACTTTTGGTAACACTGATAGTTGCAGAGGGTTGTTCTTTCTCAGGTTGGTCTTGGTATGCAGTATTTTGAATGATTTTAGATCTGTCTTGGTCTGATAATTGTGTTTCATTACAGAATTTACACTTCCAAGTGTCTATTTCATTGTCTTCTATGTTTGGTACAACACACATTGTATGGTATCCTCTGTCACAATTACTGCAGGATATCAACTTGGACTGGAAAATAAGAAAATGCCATGTTAAGGCTCCTTTACACCGCCCGATTCATTGTGTGTGTGATGTTTAGTATACAACTTATCTTCAGGTTCAAACCCTTCTAAAACTAGGCGAAGGTTGTAGGATAAAACACATTTTAGAGCGTGCACAACTAGATTTAGAAGTTACGACCACTTGTATAAGTCATGCGCAACAAATCGCATCATGTAAATTGGGCTTTAAGGGATACCTTTGGTCTTTGAACAGAACATATTTCACAGGTCTTGCATGATGAACACTGCCATGGATACTCCTTGGCAACTAAGAACACTTCATCTGACAACTGCAGACAAGACTTGTGACCTATTGGTACAAAATACAAGAATAATCTGAGAAAGGGAAATAAAATGAGTAGTTACTGTTGCTATGTCCCGTAGTCCCAACAAAATAATATGATCTTCACATGACATGGTCACATGAACTTTTGACAGATAAAATAATAAAAATTCGAGGCAGCTCAAAATGGATACCAGATTTCCAAAGAGCATGCCAACTTACTGAAGATATGAGATTTTTTTGGTCAATGTAAACATGTCCTTACTTGAGTTGGTGCACTCGGAACACTTGATCATATCCTCTTGATTACCAGTGTCATCAATTTCAAGACACAAACAACATTCTTGAATGGATTCTTTGTTGGTACTTCTCTCATTGACAAGACGACCAGATCTACGTTTCCCTGTCAAACACAATCCAAAAAATATTTAAAATACCGCAAAGATAGTATAGATGTTGCATTTTCATAATGTGGACTCTTGGTCAGTCACTTGCTCTGTGGCTACAATCTTTGCATAGACTGTTACAACACATTATGCTTCGTGAATTTGACTACAAAGCAGTGTTTATGTTTAAACTTGCATTATAAATTTTATAATTTGCAAATGACTAATAGGAATTGAGGTAATAACCAAATTTTAATGACCAATAAGAGACTCCCTGACATTTTAGTGAAACAGTCTATAATTTCATAAATTAAAATAAAATAAAGAAAGCAATCGTGTTTTGGTTACTACTTGGGTTTCCTGTGGTAAGGTTTACATAGGAAACCCGAACAAATCAACTTCTGCACAACTGTTTGCCACAAGGATAAGCTTTTAACCTTTTGAAAAATAAAACATAAGGAACATTGAACAATGTATCTTTATAAAATTCACATCATTATGGAAAAATGTCAAGACCTATTAACCCACCTATTCTGTGTATTTTGGCTTTATATTTTGAAGGGGAGAGGTCACCTTCTTTTCTTGGTGAACTGGAGGGATTACTCTCAGTGTCTACAGTGTCCTCTGAGAGAGTCTCAATGTCGACATCAAAGTCAGACTCGGATCGTTCACCTGATGAAACGTGTCTCTGCAATGGGAATATGACGACATAAATGAGGAAAGAAAACATCGAAATTGACGAAAAACTACAACAAAGCAGCAACTCAGGGAGTTTGTTTTCGATTGAATGATAGTTCAAGAGCTTACCTTTCGTCTGGGCATTGTGAATAATGAAGAAAACAACGAAAAAAACATATAAATTAATGTTTTTGGTTTGCATAAATTCGATCACTGACCGACCGCCATTTTATTTTGGGCGCCAACTACATTATGGAATACAACAACAGCTGTGATTGGTTAGACAAAAGCCAATGGCACGCAATGTTAGTTTTGCATCTGCACAGCGGCCTTTCGCAAACAACAATATGGCGGATCATAAAGAAAGTCGCTTCTGAAGAGCTCTGTTGCTCGAAACAAACTTTATTTGCATATTTCGGAGCTGTTAGATGTATGATAAGTACTTACTTTATCTGATGTCATTATTTGTGCAAATTAGCTAACAATCTTTCGCGGGAAAAAAAATATCCTGCAACAAGATGTCGGGAAATTTGCGTGGAGAAGTCGAGAGTTGTGATTTTAATGGCACTGAGGTAACTCTTCCCATTGATTTGATTGAATCGGTAAGACCTTTATTTTACTTACAATATTTATAAGTATCGTGCTTGTGTTTTATGTTATGATTTCGATTTATTGATTAGCTTATCGATCATGGAAAGTAGATCGAGACTCATCTGTCATATGTTATATGTTTGTAAGAGTATTTCCACTTTCCTGCGTTATATTCATCAATGGCATGCATTGAACAGCCATCTGGCTATGTTTCTATTTGTCAAATGTTTAAGCTTCTAATAAAAATAATTGTTGATCAGTTTTATTATAATTATTTTTTTATTAGTCTGAAATCTTCTCAAAAATAGTCAGTTTTGACACATGGAGTAATGTTCTGACCAACGAAAACCGAAAACATTTAGAGGTAAATATTCAAAAAGTATTGAGCTTTGCAAATTTGTATTTGCTCTTTATATTTTACTCACGAATATTCATAAATTTGAATATCCAAACTCTCAATTATTCAGACTTTTTGTATTGGTCCAATAATTGATGTTCAATTGTGCAGAAGTGTAGAAGAAAAAAGGCACTACAGTTTTCTGTTATTTGACGTATTAACTTGGATTTATTTGATTTTTTTCTTGTAGCAATTTCTACCTCAGTTGCCAACAGATTATCCCCATGCACAGGAAGATAATCTCAGGTATTATCAAGTAACTCACACTTGCTGGAATATGCTTATTTCAAAAAATTGTTGGAGAATGTCAAATGTAGTTTGTGGAATGTTGATTATTTGAAACAATGTAAAACACTAAAACGTTACATGTATAATGATTATTTAAACTATTACAAAATAGAGATGGTTCAAGAAAGTGTGTTAACATTAAAATTTTTGGTTACATTTATCAACACATTTTATTACTCAACAAGGTTCTTTTAAATAAGTGTATTTCCAAATAGCAGAAAAACACCTTGGGCTAGTTGCCCATTTACATTTACCATACGTGAATGGCATACGTGAATACCTGTGTCTTTGCAGTAAATTTATACATTATGCCATTATGTTGTCTGTTATGTCCAGAATTGCTGTCAGACACAAATATGGTATTGACTGTTGTTTTCAATAAGGGAATTTCTGTAGGAATCACCTTAATATTGATTTTGAAGATATTGTATTTTTTGGAGTCCCTTTGGTAATTTGCCTTGGCTCCCACTTTATAAGCCAGTCTCAACAATTAAAATTGTTAGCATACAATAGTTAAGGTCAAAACATACATACATGTATTGTTATGTTGTTTCCAAAGAACCCTCCCCTTTTAGTAAATGTTGAAACAATATTTAGTAAGTGAAAGGAATGGAAGCAGAATCTGAAAGGTAAAAAGTCTGAAAGAAGAGCAGAATGTAATAGGAATTGATGGCCCAACTGCTGTGATATTTCCTACAGTGGTCTTCTTCAAAGTAAAAGTAAAATATTCCATGACAGCTTAATAAAATTTTATAAATTCATCATACTTATGGTACCAATTGCAAATTTATTAATAAATAATAATAATAATAATAAGTTATTCCTGCAGAGACTTGTTCAGTGGTCAAAACTTCAAATTTGGTAACCCAGTTGAAGATTTCCATAGCAAATTGAAAGGTAAAAAGACAATTTTAGATCTCATCTTCATTCCTTTGATTTGTCAACTTCATGCTCTTTGTTGTAGATGGATACTTTTACCCAGATGTTGTCAAGTATAAAAAGCTCTGCAATAAAGCCAAGAAAAAAGAATACAAGGTTACTAAGTATTGCATTTTGTGTTTTGGTTGTAAATGAATAAACAAAATCCATGAATGGTGTAAATTGTGTAGCGTTTTTAACATAACTTTGATGATGGTTCAGTTACAGCTTCAGAATTACTATAGGAAACTCCTTCAAGAAGTCATTGTATCTAGACAGGTAAGAGTAACACAGTCAATGAGATATAATGAAATGAGGCAATGTAACAAGAACCTATAGAGTGTACATACTAAAAGTGTGCAACATAAATACCACTAAATACAGTAGTGCTATTTTATGCTAATTCTATTGTTTTCTTTTGTTTTATTAGTGCTATTTATTACTAAATAGTGACAATTGTTGCACACATTTAGTGTTTGCACTCTATAATTTATACATTATCATTTACATTATTTTAATAAAAAAAAGCATTTTAATATGTACTTTTTAAAGGATTGTGTGACATGAGATCCCAGAGCTTAACCAATCAGAACATGTCATTCAATGTAATGTAAATTCTGATTGGCTGGGCAATCCATGTCATGCAACCTTAGTCAAAGTTACAATGTTTACATTAAATGGTGAAGTGCTCAATGGTGAAGTATTAATTGAATCTATAAATCAATTCAACTCTAATGAATGTACATATTACATTTTGTTGGGTAGGAAATTTTAGACCAAGTCAGTAGACAGGGACCAAACGATCCTATTTTCACAAGGTAAAAAAATCTTTCAATTCTCAAACAAAATTCTCAATTTTAAGCATAGTTGATTTCTATTGTTATGACTGCATCAGTTGAATTGATGTGAAATATTGTATTTAAGGGGTAAAGTTGTTGCTGATAACCATTCATCTGCAGAACAGCGTGTGCAGTCCAGATTTCACAAGTAAGCTATCGAAATTTATAAATTTGTATTACTTACAAATTTTGTTATTTGTAGTGATGGATTGACTAGTCTTTATAATGTAGTCAATATGAGCGTAATCAAGCTGTTTTAAATCTCATACAGATCCAGCACAAATATATTTTATATTTCAAAAGTTTTGAAGCTAAACCTTATGCAAATCAGGAAGAATTCTGCATTGGATATAGGGATGCCTTCATGGTAGTAATTTTGTATTGTTTAGGTAGCCATTATCAAGATCATAAACCATTGAGCTGCTCACATGGAATTATTGATGATGTCTGGACAACAAATATTTACTTCATTTAATATTGCTGTCTTTTAAAATTTCAGAATTATCCATGAATGTAAACAGGAAAGTGAGGTAAATGGAAGTTTATCGCGGCATGGTTTGGTTAGAAGCCTTTTTAAATTCTAATTCTTACACTTAATACAACTACGTATAATTAAAAAACCTATGGTTATCGTTCTTTTGCTGTGTCTGCACCAATTTTATGGAATTCACTCCCTTCTGACATTCGAAACATTGACTGCCTGACAACTTTTAAAAGAGAACTTAAGACATTTTTATTTAAGCTAGCCTTTAATATGTAATGTTTGTATTATTGTGTTTGTTTGTTTGTTCGTATGTTTGTTTACTCGTTGGTGTGTTTATTTATGTTCTTTCAGCGCTTAGAACTGACCTGTATAAGCCCTTTATAAATTAATTATCATTTATCATATATGATCATTTTTGTAGGATCAAGGAATTTCATCAGATGAAGAGGACAGGACGGTTCCAAGTAAGAAGAAGAACAAACAGACAAAATTTAATAAATGATTGAATATTTACAGCAAAATTGTGTCATTTCATCATGACTGCTTTGGCCGTGTTTTTATCATGATCATACTTTGAGATTTCCTGATCCAGCAGACATGTAGAACTCTTTATAAACAGAGATTAAGCCATCACACAGCAATGTTATTGGCTGCAACATATCAAATAATCGACTGTCTATTAGAGACAAACAAATTGTTGGTGTAGTGCAGTGTACTAAGGCTATTAAGGTTAGACATTGCAGTATAAAGATGTCAAAACTGGCTTATCAACATTCATAACTCAGTCTCTTTTACTGACTATTTCTCAGGTCACTTTGGTGGGCTGTCAGGATATTCTATTCCTGGACTTCCTGATGCACCTGGACTGTTTGCACAACCTGGTTATCACCCTATGATACCATCAATTCCTGGAATGCCCTATGGCTTCCCAGCTGCTTTTCCATTTCCTATCCATACACCTCGCCCACCTCTTGGAACACCAAATAATACAGTCACTGAGAGAGATGCTCAACTAATGCTCCGGAAACACAAGAAAAGAAGGGCTTTGAATGAGGTGAGTACATTATGATGATGATGATGATGATGATGGTGATGATGATGGTGATAATGATGGTAACGGTAAATGATGATGATAGTGATGATGATGATGATATTGTTATAAGGATAAAGCAAATAATGTTGATACTGCATGATCATGATCATGATATTAATGACACAGTCAAGACATCAATTTCTTTGGATACACAGGACCATCCTGAGCTGGATACAAGATTTACAGCCTTGACAGACATTGTCTACAGAACCAATCCAACTAAACGAACCTTGAAAACTAGTAAGTTGAGGATTCATGCTAGAATCATTTTCATATGAGTTGGAAATGGCAGAGCTTTGATACTGCAGCTGTGATATTGCTTATGATCCAATATTGTTTTTTTCCCACTCATACAAAATCTATCAAATGTATTGATGACCTATGGTCTTATATACTAGATGAACACTGTAAGTGAAATGTAAATGCAATAAGCTGGCTAGTTCTATACAGCTGTGGCTATTCGTTAGGCCTTTACATTTCACTTAATATAGTTCTACAGTAGGTACATGCCAGTGCTATAGCTGTGCAGTGCTGATGAGGCCCAAAGGGCTGAAACAGATGGACACAGCCACTAGTTGTGCTGGCAAACGTTGTTGTTGTTGTGAAGAGGCCATATTGTGCATCTTCCACTACTGAGGCCTAACCGCTATTTAATGGCTCACAACTTACTGCTAATGCTCAGTATTTATAGATGAAAACATTGTAACGTCATACTATGTATTTTAAAATAAACATATTATGTCACGCAAGTATAGCTTTGTAACCTTATATACAAAATGGCATGATATACTTGTATCGAGTTGCTATCAGTTTAGCAGTAAATATTTTCATTGAAGTATACATCTCCACCAGTTCTCTCAACCTCTCTACAACAATGTTACAAACACAAGAGTGCACACAATTCTACATTATGGTTTTAACAAGGTTTACCGTATTAATTTTTTCAGTTTAGAGCATTAATATTTTATTAATAGTTATTAATATTTTATTAGAGGTACGAGTAGTACATGACAATATGTTGTTTCTATTTAATTTACAGCTAAAACCAGTAGGGATAAAGTTGCAAAAACTTCACAAGGTATCAAATGAACTTAGAGGCTGTGCAACTGTTTATTAATACATGTTACATTGTAAAGAATCCTGTAATCTGACAGGATAGTAGGCAGGCACACTTATATTTGTAGTCTGGGGTGGCCAATATGAATGTCAGGGCTCAAAATGGATGCCTGCCAATGGTGAATTGATTTATTTAAATTAATTTAATTAATATTAAAATTTATAAATTATAAATACCAAGTGATGAATTTTCAGTTGCAAAACAAATGACAGGCCTACATGGAATATTTTGCATTCCCAAATGGTTATGGGAAGCCAAAATATGTATAAAATGGGAGGTGAAAGTACCAAAAGCTTGATGTGGCAGGACTAATTTTGCAATATTTGAACTTTGATTTTATTTTTAGTCTCCTCTGGCAGCCATTTTTAATGTCGAACTCCCTGTGTCCCCATTTGTGGGGATGGACACAGGGAGCCCAACACTAAAAACGTCTGCAAGAGAAGACTATTTTACTTTAAAATTTTCACAATATTTTGTTTTTGTTACATAGTTGATGTAAATAAGAAAAAAGACAAGAAAGCTAAATTAAAAAGAAAATTGAAGCAACGGCTGCAACAGAAACAAGAGAGACAGTCTCAGTCTAAAAAGCAGGAAAAAGTAGCAGAAGAACTCAGCCTACTGTATGTATAAAAGCAATGCAATATAGATGTGGTTTTCATATGAGTGGCAAACAGTACCATACTGTAATACTGTAATTGCTAAGAAAACATTTGGATTATCTGCCGTATTGTAGCATTATCATAACCGTACAGTTTGAAAAAGAAAAATTGCATAAATTTGCATTAAAGTGGAACTTTTGATTTCTTCATTAGTAGATCACCCTTGTGGAACTAATTTTTACAAAAACAGCTGTTATTATGCAAATGAGCAAAAAAAGTAGCAAAAAAACGCAAAAAATGCATTTTTTGAAAAAAAAAAAAAATTGCATAAATTTGCAGTAAAGTGGAACTTAAATTTGATTTCTTCATTAGTAGATCACTCTTGTGGAACTAATTTTTACAAAAACAGCTGTGATTATGCAAATGCGCAAAAAAAGTAGCAAAAAAACGCAAAAAATGCATTTTTTGAAAACAAAATTTGCATAAATTTGCATAAAAGTGGAACTTTTTTTTAAGTACCATACTGTAATTGCTAAGAAACGGTACAGTTTCCCACTCATATGAAAATGACACTAATGCTTTTTATTATATCAGTTTATATTTATTTACAGTTAAATGTAAACAAATCCAATTGTTTGCATCTTTCTTGGTAAAAAAATAAAGTTGGTTTTACATAATTAAAAATAGATGCTGTCTTTGAATAAATGCCACATGTGAATTTGTGGACCCCCTGCCATTTTATTATATTTGGAATCCTAATTATCATCATTTTGATCAGTATGCTTTATTGTAATGTTGTAGGCCACCACCACCTACAGGGAAGTTGTCCAGTTTCTTTAGCCTGCTGCGTGAAATATTCTATAGTATGCCGGACTATAAAGCTAGTCTGCACAAGGTATTGACAACATTGTAAATACTTGTGCAATTTATTTATTTATTTATTTATAAGGCTTTACACATGAATATGTGAGAGTCCACCACAAATCTACACTTTCATGCTTTGATAGATGTTAGATATATATATTTTTTTGTTCAGTCATTGGATTATTCTTTCATTCATTGATCCATTCATTCATTCTTTCATTTGTTTATTTATTTGTTTGTTTTATCATTCATTCATTTGTTTTCTCATTCATTCATTCATTCATTCATTCATTCATTCATTCATTTGTTCTTATTTTTACAGATTGAGGAGCAAGTCAAGGCATGGCAGGTACTTGAATTCCAAATTTTGTACATTTTATCATATTTAATCCATGTCCAGAACAGTTGGAGGGTAACAGAAATTAGAAATAGTTGTTGGTGAAAATAGTGTTTTTACTGATGGGCATATGATTACCATTTTGTTTTAATGCCAATATTATTTTATTCATTCCTTCATTCATTTATTCCTTCTTTCATTCATTCATTCATTCATTCATTCATTCATTCATTCATTCACTCATTCTTTCATTCATTTATTTATTTATTTATTTATTTATTTATTTATTTGTTTGTTTGTTTGTTTGTTTGTTTGTTTGTTTGTTTATTTATTTATTCATTTATTTATTTATTTACATTGTTGTAGAGTTCTCCATCTTACTCGTTGAATATGTGGAGTCAGCAGCAGAGTGACTGGGGAAAACTAGTGTATTCGTCTTTAATCTACATCTCTGGAAGCTCTGGAGGTATTGTTTTACTTCTGGCAGTTTCTTTCTTGCATTTACGATGCTTTCAGAAGAGACTTTATTTTTTATTTACCAATTCTCTAAATGAAAAAACATTTGTAACATGTGTAGAAAAAAAATTGTAAAACTTTTGCTGACGATAGCGATACTGACGTTTCGGACGTTAGTCCTTTGTCGGAGTAGTAGGATAATGATGCAGTCTGTCAAGTAATCCATCCATCAATTAATTAATCAATCTGTCAATCATTCAGCCTGTCAATCAATCCATCAACCAGTCAACCATCCAGTCTATTAATACTTTCAATTTTTTCAGTTACACCTTCTACTTTTGTTCCTCTGGTTGACTTCAAAGAAAGACCCCAGCAATGGAAGTGGATAGGTATGTCATTGCATCTTTGTTGCATGTCTATTAGAGTCGTTTTTGCTTGAGCGGGAAACAATATGGTTACGGTACGGCTACGATATGGTAAATAATTCAAATGTTCTCTTAAAAAGTACAGCTAGGATATGAGATGTTACTGCTTTTTTATAACTGTTCCGTTTGTATCTTTAGGAGATTTTCGTGATTCAGATGAGGAACTTGCCAAATTGTGTCAAGACTGGATTCGTGTCAAGGACCAACTGTCCATCAAAAAGGTAATATTAGACACTAACAGAAACGTACTCTGGTATTAAAGATTTAATATCGCCAGTTTAAGCAAGTCACAAAGTAGTACAGGCAGCATAACAACAAAATTATTTCCACATGTTCTTAACAGTAAGTTTTCAGTACTATTTCTATTTATATATTTACTCACTTACTTACTTACTTACTTACTTACTTACTTACTTACTTACTTACTTACTTAGTTACTTACTTATTTGTTTCTTTGTTTGTTTATTTTTTGTCAACAGGCGACTGCAGAAGGAGGAAGCACTGTGAACGCACCAGAGGCAAGAGTGTAAGTATATGTTTGCTTCCTCTGCAGACTACATCTTTTTTATGAAGGCTTCCTGTGGCCTTTTTGTGCCATTTGGATTCCTGTGAATGCAAAGGAGAGAAGCTTGTAAACATTATTTCAAATGTCAGAATCTCGAGATTTCGACAACGGTGGTTCAGATTTAGTGTTTATTTAAGCTCGCAGGCTATTGGATTTATTTTAAAGCCACATGCTCTAAGTCAACGTTACCAATGAGGCTTGCATTTCTATATTCCTGAGAATCGTGAAATTTCTTAAGATTCGTTTGCAAACGATTATTTACAAAAGTGCAAATCTTAATCTCACTGCTATTCCTGGTTCTTTCTATAGTGAGTGAAGTACTTAGTACTCTCGTTATTCTTGTTTGCTCTTTCCATTTTTATAACTTTTTTATTATGCATCATGAAAATGGCTGCAAGGGTGTCGCAGTACGCAAAGCATTGAGGGATACTCATAGGCCTTTAGATGTTTGTTGATTGTAAAGCGATTATTTGCGTTGTTTCAGTAAAACTGACTATGTTGTTCGACCAAGTACAAACAACGAGAGAGATGTTTTCAGGGACCAAGAGAAAAAAAGATACCAAAACCCACACAAAGCCTATTCGTACAGAATGCATGGCTTTGAATCAGTTGTAGGACCTGTCAAGGTTTGTAGATAAGTCATATCATTAACGTGAAAAACTTAGAGTAGGGTTTGTATGTCGCATCGCATCGTATCTGTAAGTTGTAATCTGTACCGAAATCGTATCATTCCTTAGTCTCCATCGCTTAGCGTTGCGTGACACAAGTGACGTATGCGAGGGAGACTAACACCGTTCCTACTCATCGCAAAAACAGCCCAATAATGCATTTTGTGAGAGTTAGGGAAATACGATAAATGATTTTGAGCATTTCATTTGTAATATTTAGGGTGTATTCTCTAAAGAAACCAACTTAAACAAAGCACGTGAACACTCTCTTCTTATCTCCAACCGACCACCGTTTGTGACTATACTAACTCTGGTGCGAGATGCTGCAGCGAGACTTCCTAACGGGGAAGGAACCAGGGCTGAGGTAGAAAATTGTGTTATTGTTTGATTACCTCTTTATTAGCTTGCTTGTTTGTTTAGTTATTGTTTGTTTGTTGTGTTGTTTAGTTATTGTTTTCTTGTTTGTTATGTTGTTTCTTTTGCGTTACTTGATTTAATTCCTTGTTTGTTTTCTTGTGTGCATGTGGATGTTGATTTTTTTGTCAGTGGTTTGTTTGCTTGTCGGTTGTTTCGTTGTTTGTTGATTAATGCTGATTTATTCCTCTTTCTATTCCTCTTTCTATATTGATTTATTCCTCTTTCTTTGTTTATAAAGGTGTGTGAGCTATTAAAGGACTCTCAGTTCCTTCATCCTAGTGCTACGGAAACTCAAGTAAGAACACCCTTATTTTACTATTTTTTATATCAAACATCAGCAACTAACAGTCTTTCGTGAGTCTACACTCATGCAGACATGCGTCAGGTTATATTACAGTGCGGAGCGGGCTATCGTTGCCAGCAGACAACTGTCCAGTTTCGTGTTCTTTAATGCTCAGGCTAAGCCTCGATAGCGTGTGGTATATTCTTTTGTACGAAGGTGTTGTCGTCATTATTATTGTTATTAATACAAGGTATTGTTGTAGATACATACAGTTGTAAGTGGTGCACTTGATCGCCTCCACTATGAGAAAGATCCGTGCGTCAAGTATGACAGCAATAGAAAAGTCTGGATTTACCTGCATAGAAATAGAACAGAGGAGGAGTTTGGTACGTACTCTCGTCTTTCCTTCCTTCCTTTCTTCCTTCCTTTTTTACTCCATCTCATCTTCTTTCCCATCGCATTTTACAGAGAAAATCCACCAAGCAAACGCCGCAGCGGCCAAAGCCAAGAAACTCCAAAAGCCACGCGTACCACGACAAAATAAGACCAAGGACGAAGCTGCAACCACGGTATCCGAGATAATTGACCCTAGCGCTGTAAAAGCCGTACCGTCACCTAAATCACAAGATGAAATTGCTAGCAAACCACTAGAAATGAAGAAACCATCTATCAAGATAAAAATTGCAGGAGGAACATCAAGCGAACACCCAAAAATATCAGTCATAACTTCACTACAAGTGAACAAAAAACTCACAACACCAACATCAATTAACCAACCGCTGACTGCACTACAAGCCGAACCACAGGCTCAAAGTGGTGGCACGTCGAAACTAAACACCGCTGGATCTTCTGCTAATTACATCGTCGATTCACCTGGGCAGCGATTTTCCGGAGCACTCAATTCAGCTGATGCAGCTAGCACAGGGCCTGCTCCTGGGTTGTTATTCCCGCAGACCGGTAGTGAGCCCGCAATGAGTGAGTCACGTGGTGGTAGCGAGGGCTTCAGTAGTGAAAATGAGAGTAGTAGTGGTAACGATAGTAGTGATGATGAAGACGAGTCCTTCATGGGAGAATCGACTAGTGGAAAAACAAAACATGGTAAGTTCGTCAGTTTTAAAAAGTCTCCTCTCGGTCGTCACGCAACACTTGGGGTAAAAAGCGTTACGTGACGACACGTAATGTCTTCGACAAAAACCCACAAGGATCTGACAGCTCACCCATCTTAACATGGCTAACTACGTATCTCGGTGACATTGAAACAATGATCAGTGAGTTACTTAAAATTGAATTTGGCATCAAATTTATCAAATATTCAAAAAGTACACAACAAGGGACA
This sequence comes from Diadumene lineata, assembly GCA_918843875.1. Lineage (NCBI taxonomy): Eukaryota > Metazoa > Cnidaria > Anthozoa > Actiniaria > Diadumenidae > Diadumene > Diadumene lineata. The sequence goes on along the minus strand of OU974069.1, from coordinate 10,829,210 downwards.
ACACCTAAAAGTCCCAGCTAAAAGTAGACTTTTTGGTCCAAAAACCTTTTAGACACCCCAACAGATACTAGATCCCGGTCGGATTTTTAATTCTAAAAGATACAACAATCATCCCGCCAGCTGTCAAATGTAGTCCAACCCCCTCCCCCCCCTGCATCTTTTGTGTTTTCTCCCATGTTTTATGTTAATGTTATGTGATTTTCAATCACTACCCATAAATACTAATATTTCAGTACGATCTAGTCGTGGTGACAACCTCGAAAGATGGCATTGACCGTGGTAGAATTGAATTGTAAAAAAATACGGTGACAACGTTTATATTGAAGTGTGTTTATAATTGACAGGTCTCAAACCTTACCTTGATGAAAACAGCAGTATGACATTGCAAACAGACAGTCGGTTGACAATGCCAGAAGAAGACAGTAGACAATCCGTGGGTACGTTGACTGTGCTGTGAGAGAACGTTTTGTGCATTTGGTATATATTTGGAGAAATTCAAAAGTGTTCCAAGATATCCAGATTCTCTGAATCTATTCCTATTTTTCGAACTTTTCCTGTTCTCTTTATATTTCACGACTTTTTTATTTTGTAGGTTTTACATCCCTTGGAGATATGACATCAAAAGACGGGATTGAGTCTGATGAAGAGTCTGCAGGCAGTGATGGTCAGTGGTTCTCAACATCCCACTATCAAAATCACTCGTTTCTTATTGACTATGACTTGCTCGTTTTCTCATTTCTGCAGATGTACATACATTCACTCATGCATTCACTCGCTCATTCGAATATACATCATACATTCACTCAGAGCTTTTCACATAACAAGCTATCTCATGCTGATGTGTTTTACAAAATGCTAATGAGCATTGCACGTGTGAATGTACGCTTTGATGCGCAAAGGAAAGCTCAATCAGCTAATTATAGTCAAAGTTTTACTTTTCGTAAGAGAAGCATGAAATATTTGTTTTAACTACTTTGAGACGTCTGTTTACGTTATCACTCACTAGAGCGTTTTCACATAACGAGCTATCCTATGCTAACGAGTTCTAAAAAATGCTAACGAGCCAGAGGAGCTCTGGTAATGACCATTGCACGTGGGAATGTACAAATGCACAAAAACAAAGGCAAGTTCGATCAGCTTATTACCGTAAACGTGTTACTTGTTGGAAGGGCATAAAATGTTTGTATAATTAACTACTTTGAGGCGTCTTTTCTATTTTATCTTTGCTTGTTGTGCACCGTAGTGTAAATATCTACGTGCAATGTTCATTAGCAGAGCAGCAGAGCTCCTCTGGCTCATTAGCATTTTTTAGAACTCATCAGCATGAGTGAAAACGATCTATTCACTTACTCGTCAATTCATTCATTCACCAGGTAATGAATTAAATTTAACTCAATTAATGATGAATTAATGTTATTATTTCTCCTACTTTTTCAGGCTCTGGGAGTGAAAGTGAATCCAGTAACGAAGACTAAAGTACTAAAATACAAGTAGCAAACTACTGTAAACTGTGAATTTAATCAATGAAAAAATAACTCTAAATCTCCCTATCACATGCTTACGTGTTGTACGCTAGAACCCCTTTTCGTCTAACACTGCTGTGTAAATAAACTCAAGAGATGTTTCGTTAAAAAAATCAAATTTTCAACTTGAAAATGTCATCTTCGCCATGTTGTCTTAGATATGTTGTCTTAGATATGTTGTCTTAGGGTCCAATATAGGGTCATTGTTTTTGAGGCTTGTGTGGAACGTCCTAGTCAGAATCGAGATCGAGACTCCTCCCCATCTCTCTGGGGAGCATTTACATCGTTAAGCGCTAAAAAAATTATATGGTCATAAATTGTAGATTTCATCTGAAGCTCCTCCTAACCCTCCTCCCCTGTAAAAATCCTAATGCGCAGGTTGCAGTATCGAAACAATAGCTTTTAAATTCTAGTTCTTGTGTTATCATTCTGATTCAAGCTTTAATCGATAGTTCAAGTTATATGTCTTTCCTTTTTACCTATCTTGTCATGGATCCACAACTGAAATTTATCCATTCCAAAACCTACTAAACACTGCACTACAAACATAACTACTAAAGATAAAAAATACCATCTTGTGCACACATATCTATACAATAGAAAAAAACCTCCAACTGTTAACAATAAAAATACTAACATAGTCAAAAACATTCTAACTTTCAGATCATTTGCATGGCTAGCCTCGGGAATTAACTCTTCATGCTCGGCAAAGCAATGAGGACTTTCATCGTAAAATTTTGCAAGTCTTTCCTCCTTTTCCGCCCATCTTTTGCATAACCATTCTTCAAGCAGCGAATACTCCGTAGGTAATTCGTTTATTGGATATCTTTTGATATAAAAATGTATTTCATTGGGAAAGTTCCCAAGAGCGAGATCTGTTTCTTTGTAGCAATAATCTTGATCATATCCCACGGTGATATCATAAACGGCGTCTACGCGCGTTCCTTTCTGTAATTTTTCGAGGCAGTGTATAAACCCGCGTGTTCGCGGATGGAGCACGTGTCTGTATAACGGTAACTTGTTTTTTCTAGCGTATCGATCGCTTTGTGGTTGACTGCGCTCGTCGAGGTTGGTTCCTTCAGGAAAGATGAGAAGTTGTAAGGGGTAGTCCGTGTCGAGATAGTAATCAAGTACATTGTTTAAGTACGCTTCGTCCTGTTCCCAGTGTCTTTTGAGAAATAAGTAGACACCGCACTGTAATCCCCAACCTGAAACATGCAAACATCAGTTGAATGGATAAATAAATTAACACGCGTTTGGTAATAAATGGATGTGGTCATTCGCTTCACGTGGCAACCGCTCGTCATTTTTTCACAGGTGTGGCCATTTACAAGAAATTCTACAGGCAGCCCAAGCTTGGGCTGCCTGTCGTAATTCTCCACGGCTTTCTGTACCACGTAGTAGCCCTCTTTCGCTTCCGTGTTTATTTTCCCATTTCAGACCACGTGATGTCACTCATGTGAAACTCTTTTCAGGTGTAAATATTTTAACACGTTTTACATAAAAGAACCATTTCCTAGCGAGTGTCACATGGTCTGAAATATGCAATTTACATACGAAGCCGAAAAGGTCTATTGATTTGCGCTCTTGTGCTAAACACAAAATGTTTTAAAGAACGTACTCTTGAACCTGCGTGGACTAAAGGAATTTTCTTGTATTAAGAAGAAGATCCAACGCGAGAAAAACGTTTTTGTTCGCGCTTACATAAGTATCCACATCATTTCACATTATAATACTTACCAATACCGGGAATGTACTTTAATATATCCTTCATAACGATCTTTAAACGACTTGGAGTACAGTAACGAATCATAACACTCCATACGAACATCCAATCAAAATGACAACGATGATTCATAATGAATAATGCTATATCATCTTGAACAGGTTCATCGCCAGTAATGACCACCTTTACTCCATACATCAACTCTGCAGAAAGAAATGGAGAAGTTGTGTCATCGAATTTTTGACCGGTCAATAGAGCGTTTTCACATAACGAGCTATCTCATGCTAATGAGTTCTTAAAATGCTAATGAGCCAAAGGAGCTCTGATAATGAGCATTGCACGTGGGAATGTACGCTTTGATGCACAAAGACAAAGGAAAGCTCAATCGCGTTTACGATAATCAGCTGATCAAATTTGTCTTTTAAATCCCCGCCTGCAATTCTCATTAGATTTTTTTAAGAACTCATTAGCATAAGATAGCTCGTTATGTGAAAACGCTTGAATAGAGCATGGAGGATTTTCACATAACGAGCTATCTTATGCTAATGCATGCGCAGAGTTCTAAAAAAATGCTTGTGAGAATTGCACGTGGGAAAGTACGCTTTGATCCACAAAGGCAAGTTTGATCAGCTTATTAGAGCGTTTTCACATAACGAGGTATCTTATGCTAATGCAGAGTTCTACAAAATGCTAATGAGCCAAACTACATTTATGATAATCAGCTGATTGAGCTTTCCTTTGTCTTTGTACATCAAAGCGTACATTCGCACGTACAATGCTCATTAGCAGAGCTCCATTGCCTCATTAGCATTTTTAGCATTCATTTGCATAAGATAGATCGTAATGTCAAAACGCTAGCATAAACGCAAACGCGATAATCAGTTGATAGAGCTTTCCTGGCTTAGTCTGTGTGCATAAAAACGTACATTTCCACGTGCAGTGCTCATTAGAACTCATTAGCATACGATAGCTCGTTATGTGAAAACGCTCTAAAGTGATGACAACAGACCAGTTCATAGTTAACAAACTCTATCAGTGCGCATGCCTTCTTTTGTCTTTCAAAATAAAAAATAAAGTGAGGAATTTGGGATAAAATCCATTCGCACTGAACAGGGGCGGCGGAACCAGATATTGGTTAAAAGACATCAATGCATGAGTTTACACAGTCAAAAAAAATTTGTATTGTGATTTTGGTGTGGGGGATGAGGAGGGGAGGGGATTATAGTGCCCCCCCCCCCCCCCCCCCCCCCCCCCCCCCCCCCCCCCCCCGCCGCCCCATGTCTGTTACTGTTCCGCCGCCCCTGCTGAAAGCGATTTTTAACTATGCCATTGGCTTATACAGTACAATTACTCAATAGTCTTTGCAGGACGTTCACGCGACCTTGTTATCCCAGAGAGTTTCAAATAGTTCAAAATGAATACCGTATAACTGACTGGCAAGCCAGACGTATATAAACCTTGTTATTCTTAACGATTTCAAAAAGATAGCTGATCAATTTTTCCAGCTCAAACTGACTTCAGAGAGTATTGACTGTAAGCAAGTCTATCGATTTCTCGTATTCACTTTTTTATTCACTTATTATTTTTTTTAAATATATAATGACAAGGTCATTTGACAATGGTACGTGGTCGAATCACCATAACCACATGAAGTTGGTCCAAAGGTCAATGTTACACTTCGCTGACCAGTTCCCTCCGTCTGTCAAATTATTTACGCAAGCCGTGAACTTTATTTCGAAAATATGACAAAATTGACGATTGTTGAAAAAAAAGACAAATATTATAGTAAATGTACGTTTTGAAACAACTGTGAAACGCTTGAACCTTATTCAAATTTGAGTGCACAAGGAAATGCAAATTTATTCGCTTAAACCGGTGTTGTAACTGCGAATCAGGCTTTGTACTCAACACTGTATGACATATTCTTGTACTGATTTTTTTTTCTTCTAGAACATACATATGGTTATTTGTCTTTCGATAAAAAATATATATTTGATCAGAAATAGTATGAATAAAATATGAAAATAAGTTGTTATAATTTTCAAATAACTCTTGAAGCCTCGTAAAATATTAATTATAATTGGTCGTATTTGTACGTATTTGTTAGACATACGATAAAATATATTTTTAAAATGCGGTTACATTATATGACAAAAATGTAACGGGCTGTAAAATTTGAAATCTGAAAGTGTACTTATATACATACCTAAAAAAGCCTGATATCCCACAGCAATTGACAGGAGAATGAAAGAGAGAAAATCGAGTTAGAAATCCAGCTTTTCAAACAAATTGCATTATATTTCAACTAGAAGTCTTCGCAATACAATGTAGCATCATTAAAAAATCATTATGAATTTTTCTTCTACTCACCGAGGCCCCAAAGGGCATTAAGGCCACAAATTTATCATTAAACTTTCGATACCAGGTAGGCCGAAGAACCATTAATGGAATACAAGGACATAACACGAAAATTAGACCAAATAAAGCACCAAAATATATAAGACATAAAAAGAGAGCACCGCCGATTGGGTTTCGAAGCAGTTTTGAAGCCAAAACTGGCATGGTTTCTTTGTTTTGTTAGTTAGTTTCAGACGTTATTTCCAGACTTCTGTGTTGTGTAAAGTCGATTTTTATCTGAGTTGAATTATTTTCAATCGTAGCTGATTATCGTACGATATTTTGACCTATCATATGGCTTTGTTTGTTTGAATGTCAAGTTGCGTGACATTGTTGTGAAATAGTCACGCAACACAATTAGAGCAAGTGTGCAGTGTATAAAAAATCGTGTTATCCTACAATGTTTCTTTATTGGATGAGAATGAAATAAAAGTTTTAAGCTAGCATCTTTGAAGGTTTCTGATTTTTCCCTTTTTTCTGTCTTTTCTTTTTCCCTTTTTATAAATCATTTAGTTTGGCAACTTGACTTGTTTGTTCCTCATTTTGTTTCTTTGGCATATAGATTTTTACCATTTTATCAAATACGAAAAGAAAATCAATCCAACAACATCGACAACAAATATGACAAAGAAATAGAGATAGAAAGATGTATTTTTTTTGTTTTTTATTTTATTTTGGGGCTCCTGTGCAGAACACCCATGAGCCACTGCACCCGCAAATCATAAGCAAGATGGCCGCCACGAGAGTTCGAAATTTTGAAGCTTTGCTAAAATTTAAAATCAAAAGTCCAGAAAGACGTAAAAACTTATATAAAAACCTCATCACAGCGCTGGTACAACACGAGAGAATTGAGACTACACTGTGCAGATGTCAGGATTTATCCAGGGTTGCTGAAAGAGTAAGCAAATTCATGTTTTTTCTCGATGGACATTTTTGTGTTATTTTCTTTGCTTTGAAGTCCTTTAGCTTATTTGTAATGAAAACACAAAATTTATGTTTTTAACAAGCCATTTCTCGATCTGCATAAGCTAATTAGCATGATTCAGGTCGATTAATGTATGTTTTCGAGAAATATAATTTAGGCACAGGAAGCCCAAACTATAATGCAGGGCTTACCGACTTACAAGCACATGGGCATTTTGTAATGCGCACGCGCGGCGTCGGCCATTTTTTAAAGCAAATAGCTGTAATAAATCGTTGCGTGACAAATAGTTCAGGCGCGAAATTTAAATACCTCTGTAATTCAAAATGTTCTCATCGAAAAAATACGCTTACTTTTTGGCTTTTCTCCTCTCATTTACACTTTTAGAAAGCGTGAAATTAGGTCCTGGTGATGGGTTTTGTGTATGCAACAAAAAAAGTCAAAGGGAACGTTTCAAATCAATTTCAAGAGTGCTAGAAAATGATATCAAACAGTGTTTTAGTTTCGACTATTTGCCATCAAAATACTTGTGCGATGCTTGTAGACGTTTATCAAGATGGAAGAAGAAACAAAGACCAAATAGACCAGTTAATATTCTAAATAATAAATTGGGTCATTAAACCATTTTGTTTTTATTGAAGCAACTGTAGACGTAATAAATATACCACTTCACTTTAACGTCAGCCATTTTGAATCAGGCCAGTAAAGGCGTAAAAATTATTGAGAATTCGCATTAATTTGAGGTCTCATTGCTCCGCTCATTTTAACTCAATTTCCACTCTGCTCAAAATGACGTACACTAACGTGAAGCTAGTCTATTTAAAGTGCAATAAAATGTATTGAAATGTACAGAGCTTTGGTTTACTAGTGGTTTTTACTCATGCTTTTCTTTAGCAAGATATTGTGAACATCCCAACTGAACCAGCAACAAGTATAGACATATCGTTTGAAACAGAAAATAAAGGTATAAGGAACCTGTTACCGTAAATTCCATCAGAATGTTCTTGCTATTGACAGTTCTGAATTTGTATGCGCTTGATAACTAATCAAGGTGAAAACCATCATACAAAATAGCAAATGACTGTAATAGGGGTGGGATCAAGATGCAATCACACATACACATGTGGTCTGAGCACTCAAACCTACACTTGGTTTTATACAAAAAAAAAGTACAGTGTTTTAGATTAGCAGTAATTACAAATATAGCAAGTAAAGAAATATAAAAAAAGAATAACCCTACATGTACTATTTTATACAGATCTAGATCCATGTTGATTCGATAGTACATTTGGCTTACAATATAATAAAAATCATTCAACAATTCTGGGCAATAATATCTATCACTTCTGTTGGTTGTATCATTTTTAAGGATGTGAAATCAAACAACAACTGAAGTTAATTAAGGAGACACTTTACCAGGAAACAAAAAAGAGCACAAAAAATATTAGTTATGACCCAGATGAGTTTAGGGAAATATGCAAACATGCTGGGGGTGTGCAGTTGTACGACAACATTCTTAAGGCTATCACAAGCCCTCGTCATTCAACAGAAAGAATTGACCTGAATAAAAAACGAGTCATGGCCATAATTATGAACATGTGCTATTGCCTAAGTCAGAGATTTAGCTGCCTGTCTTGGTTAGCCTATACATGGTTATTATAGGCAGCCTGTACTGTCAATTAAGCCAGTTATAAATCTCTAATCTAAATGTAATTTTACAAACAACAGTACTAAATAAAGTCATTGTCAGAGATGTGATGCTTTGCAAGCTGATCATGCTATTTATTTGAAAAACACACATATGAACCAAGAAGGAATCGACACTGAGCATATCTTAGGAAATACATGCTGCCGAATATCATTAGACATGAGATTAAATGAACTTGTCCAACAACATCACACTTCACTTTCAAATTTTTTGCACAAGGCAATAAGTAACAGATGGCTGGTGGTACTAGTCATAGATGACTACACTGCAAAACATTCCATAAGACGACCTGGGGATGAGCATCTATCGGTAGCCAAAACAATGTGCACCATTATTATCAAGGCCTTCAAGACAATACCTGTAATTGAAAGAAATAACAATTCATCAACTCACATACATGACATACAAGGAATAAATATACAACTCTGCTCTGACACAATAACATCTTCTACAACAATGACAGAACTTGCCGAAAGCTACACAGCAATTATGCCAGACTGGATGAGAGCATCATTTTTTAACCCTGAACTCACCCGACAAAGACTTGACACACATAAATACAGTGATAATGACAATGTTAGAAAAATGAGAAAAAGGGATGATCTACACTTACTCGTCTTTAATTATTTATTAAATTAAGAAAAAAAATTAGTAAAAACTGATTGATTGTTTTTTTTGCAAGTATATAACTAAAAGGTAATAAGTTGGATTAATTTGCACTTTATTCTTTGAATTCTGTATAAATTCATCTCAAATTGGGAACATCTTAATATGTGCACTAATACTATCCTACACTAAGCATTGAACCAAAAGAGCAATGAAGTGCATATTTAGATATATTTAAACACAGATTTATCAGTACAAAGTTGACTCTAACTTCCAACTATTCATCATTGCAAGTGAGTTGCTATAATATGGTATGACAACTTGAACCATGTGATTGCTGTAAATAATTCCATACATGAGGTTTATTTTAATCATCAATGTTATAGAAAAATGGCCAGTTTTACTATGGGACCATAATTGCCTGTGATGTATAAAAAATGCATTATACATTTGAGATTACACTTTTAACAAATGAATATAAATGCAAGCTATGCTGCATAGATAATTTTTCACTAATGCACTTCTCATTATCATTAATTCAGACCTTTAAAGTGAGCATAACTGCTGTACAATACAGTAGCAGGAATGAGTTGGTTACTAGTTAAAATGTATTTTAGTGTAGTCCTTAATCACTGAGAATGCTCAAAACCTGAACTATAATTTGCTATATTATTGTGAAAAATGTTTTGAAATAATACAATTGTGACCAATTGACAGCCCTAGCTTACAGTTAAAAGAGTTTGAATAAGAATCAACTTTGATTGGGTATTTCCATTTCAGATTGACAAAAATAATTCCATCTTAAATGTTTGTTTGATAAATGGCTTTAAGTCAGACATTTTTTATATTAGTTGATATAAACATTACCAAACTAAAAGAAAAACACAAAGAAAAAAATTAAATCAAGACGATGAAAAAACAGAAGAAAAAAAACATGTTCAAGATCTGGTTATTAATTAGCATAAATTTGCATCAAAATCCCCACGTTGTAGTGAACTAATAATGGCGGACAAGAAATACATGGCCTTCACTTTAGCAGTTATTATGTAGGTTATTTCCACGCGATAAAAGAAAACTAACCCATTTACTTGATTCTTTAGTTTTCCATCATGACATTGAAAGTTAAATCGTTTGGAGGCTGTGAGTATTAATTCGTTTAATTTGTATACATTTGATGTAGTGTATGACATCGCGAGAAAAATTCCAACAAGAAAACATCTGAAGCATTTCAATAAAATAAATATCAAAATGAATTAATCCACTGTAATAATATATCTTCCTAATAAGTCTCTGAACATTTATCATTCGGTATCAATGTACAATGATACTCTACTGTGTATAGATTTGATAAAATTAAATAAATGAAATCGACAACAACTCCACTGTCCTCTGAGTTGAGAACTGTCACGCGGTGTACATTTTTGACATCCCTTTAAACCCCACAGCTTTAGAGCAAATAAGCAATATTACATGAAAGACAAGTCAAAACACCTAATGTGGTTGTATGTTTCGTTTGGGAGCGAAAGCTGAAACCAGACGTGAAGCAATGTTTAAACTGATCAAAAAATTGATGATATTTGAATTTTAGGATAATGTACATTAAAATCAGTAATAAAAAATAAACAATTGATACACAATTCTAAATCTCTAGGCATCATTTACTTACCTCATGCAATATACTCGAAAATAACATGGCTCGTTTAGGAGGATCGCGGCAGCAAAGTCTGTCGAATCTTCAGATTTTCTCATTTCTTCACTAGTTTAGAGGTGGATATTTTTCCAAAAAAGTGTACGATCATGTCATCTATTCCTACCACTGACAGCCCATTGTGTAGTTATTCCGGTGTTGGTAAAATCTTTACCTCAAGGAAAACTTAAACATGCGATATTCATGCCGAAAAGTCAAAAATACGTCTCTAAAAGCAAAATGGCGGCTCACTGTCTTCTTGAAACCTCTTGCAAACGCATGCGCATTACAAAATGCCCATGTGCTCGACTTACAACCACTTCATTAGTATAGCGACGCTTCAGTGCTTACTAACAGTGACGTCATTTTAGTCCTTGAATGTCATTTGCATGCTAATTGTGATTGGTAAAGAGCGATGTTGTATTTATAGTTTGTACAGTGAATAGTAGTTTGACCTGGAATTTTTGCTTCAAATGAATATTTTTCTGGAAAAATCAAAGCTCCGACAATTGTTTGAATAGTCTGCAATGAAATGTAGATATGTAGTTTGGTAAGGCTCGTTGAATTTTTCATTGATTATCAATTAGACGGATACAAGACAATAATTGTCAATAATTATTATTTTATTGATATACATGTGTATGTTTATGTTGTGTGTTGCCAACCACGAAATGGTGATGGATGGCGTGACAAAACATTGTGACGTCACATTAAGTATTGCTATGACGATACTTCAGCTGACATAATCCTTTGTTATTCATGTGCCAACCAGACAGTGATTGGCTGTTATTTGAATAGAGCTTATTGTTGTTCTGATTGGCACATTAGCATAACAATTTGTTTGTTTATAAACAAAGTATCGGTATATTGATTGTGCTGACTTTGCTATTTTTACTTAAATTACAGCTTATAGACCTTGCTAAAGAAGGAGATGAAGCAACTATCAACAGCTGGCTGATGGTAAAGCATCTATCATTGATTTGTTTATTTATATATTTATTCATTTATTGATTTATTTTTTGATAAGTCTAAGCAATAATAGATGCAGTAGTTGTAGTATCTGGTATTGGAAGAACCAGTTTCTTTCATGTACTCATTTTTGATTGTCATTTTTCAAAATCATTTTATAACGCATTACATTCACTCATTTATTCATTTCAGAAAAAAGAGCTTGTACCAAAAGTATTTGGAGAGTTATTACCAAGATATGAAACACAAAATAAAGGCTATACCAGAGTTTATCGTATACCCCCAAGAAAAGAAGACTCTGCTAAAATGGGAATTGTAGAATTCATTGGAAACAATTTACCACAATTATTGCCAGAGGACAATGAACTTAGAAAACTAAAACTCGAGAAACTAAAACAGATACAGCAATTTCAAGTCCCTTTGGAGGGAACTCCTGTATGATAATCATCTGGTAGAATATAGATGTTACATTTTTATTCAAAAAAATGGTGTGTGACATGCTTATGTCATGTAAAAAAAATAAATATTTGGTTGTGATGTTGTATGTAGAGGTCTTTCTTTTTTAATAATAAGGGTCATTTTTCGTGTGAGATTCTAGTAGTTTTTAGATCAATAAAAAGATCCACAAGTAGAAAGAAGGAAGTAGCAAGCAAGTTTTGACATTTGATATATTATCATAGAAATTGTAATGAATTTGGTCATTGCAACTAGACGTGAAATCAAACACAATGTAGCTTGATTTCATGTATTGTGTGGTAACAAGATTGCACATAATTATTTTGAAGAGCTGATTTGTTTGGAGCTTCACATAATCCCTAGTCCAGACTGGCCTTGAGGATACAGAAATCTTGGGTCATACTTGGTGTACCCACTCATTTCACTGGAAGTTATCTCTATTAACACTGACAACCAAGAAGATCTAATAAACATTATATTTTGGTTATAAACTGCTTTTGATTTATTCTGTTTTTATTCCAAGAAATTTGTTCTTGACATAGTGATAACGTAATCATGTAGTTGAGATAATATTTTACAGTGTTTCATACTTGAGTTGTTACAAAATTACACGTCGTTAAGAAATAGGGTGGAAATCACAAATCTGTTTAATAAAAACTACCATTTATTGTAAGATTAAACAAATGCAGGAAAACCAGGAAATAAAAAACAAACAAAATACTAAGAAAAAGTAGTCATTTAGTAACCATTTGTCACAATCACTCAACCAGAATACAATAGCAAAAGAAATAGTGATGTTCTGGTTGAGTGATAGTGACAAATTGTAACTAAATAACTACTATTTGTTATTACTTGGTTTGTTTTTATTTCTTGGGTTTCTGCATTTGCTCTGATAATATATACTTATATATACTTAGATATATTATGGTTTGCACTCAACTAGTTTGAACAATTCTGCTAACACTGAAGGCGGTAATTCCTAGGGCTTTCATTCTTTTTTGAGTACAAACAACTAAGAGAACCAAAGACCACAGAACTGTCACACTCCAGTGCTAACTATTTGCGATCTGAACTGGTGCAACAATATTTGGATATTTTTTCCATGTGGTATTCACTATAATATTTCACCAAGCCATCTCTCAAATTACTATGGATAATCAAACACTCTTCTAGTCTTTTATAACATTTCACAGAACAAATAAGATTTGAGAACAAAGATCAAGACAGACAAAATTTGTGAATGCATGCTACTTTGATGTCTAGTAAGAATGCTTGTCCAAATTGAAAATGAAAATTGCAAAATACTGAAATTGCATTTCAGTATATCAAGTATCAAAGCTACATTTTAAGAGTTAGTTTTCAAAAGTATGTAGTGGGTTTTTGCTTTTGAGATTAGATTAAAATAATTTGGCAAAAAATGACGAAGTTTTTTGATATGGCATAAGCACAAACATTTTGCTCATCTTTGTCTTCATCCCCAAAACCAGCTAAATAATGACTAAAACAAAACTTTTAAAATTATCACATATAGAATAATAACTTTTTAAATTACAAGACATAAATATACAAGCAAAATAATAAAACAATCTAGGTATATATAAATTAATAGCCTTGTTTCTCTCTGAAAAGGACAATGTACAACTTCCTGCTGAGAAAGTGCACACTTTACAGTAGTCAATCATTCTAAAGTTTATCATGTTACATCCAAGTAAAGTATCGGTTATAAATTCATGTCTCTTTGTAGTATAAAAGTATCTTGTATTATATTATTAATTTGTTTAAACTGCCAAAGTCCTGTTCACATGGGGTGTTCGGTCAGGCTGGGAAAGGGGGGGGGGGGGGTACTGATCACGGATCAAGGATGATTTTTTGTTAATTTCACGGATCACAGCATTTAAGAAAAGCATTTCACAAATCACAAACTTTTACACTTGGAATCATAGCATATTTTTTTCTGGGTCGAATAACGGATTACGGAAAACCCCTTTCCCATCCTGTTTGGTGACCCTAGGTAGTACAGATAAAATCTAACTGCAAGTCACTGCTCCTTGAGATTAGAAAAAAGAAGACTTGTCCCAACTACCTAGGAGCACTCAACTACCTCACATGAACAGGAAAAAACCATTTAAATCTGAATTTTACTTATAATCATAAAAAGTAACTACTGGTAATAGTAGAAATGTAGAACTTAGTGATTTACATTCCAGTTCAATAGAGTTGATGTTATGAGTAGAAAAGATTGAATATAGTCTAACAATATAGTAGAGTTGTAAGTAACATAGGAGAAAACAAGCAACTGAACCACCATATCTCACTAATAACATAATATGATATTATGACCATGTAACATTCACAACTCATCCAAATCTATATGATATTATTAAAACTATTTAACTATATATGCAGAAATGAGCACACTCAGTAGGTACTTTGTTAAAATATAACCTTCCTTCCACTGAAGCGATCATTAAGCGTTGTACCAGTCTGAAATCAAACACTGAAGTTAGTACAATATTGCAATGGTGACAAGGGAACAGACGGTGTAATACAGTAGAGAAAAAATAACTGGGCCAGATTGAATCTGAACAAATCCGACCAATCACAAACAATCAATTCACCATAAAACTTGACTAAACCAATTCAGAATAAAGAATTTGGATGAGAAATTGTACATAACTTTAGAAACCTATTAAAAGTTACATTTAATCAATTTCAAAAAAAACTTCAGCCTCCCCCTTATTGATCCTGAATTTGGAAGATAATTAATAATTTATAAAAACTTTAGACAATGTTAAGGAATGCATACCAAAACTTCTGAATTTTGTAGCACATTTTGTTCTGAGCTTCAAGGAAGTTGGCTGGTTATTCCAGGTGCTATTTAAAATGATTTGAATCCAATAAAAAACAATAGTTGCTCAAAAGTTTGTTCCAAAGATCACAATAAATTTAAGCACAGGTAGCCCAAGCTAGCTGTTTGTGACTGTTTTTAACAATAAATCGAAAAAAATAAAGTCTGTATATGTGTATTGTCAATTTACTTATGTTCCGGTAGAGTTTCAGGCCATTTGGAGCAATAATAAGTGATTTATTTATGAATTAAGTATGCTACCTTCCCTTCTTCTTAGGACGTTGGTGGGAATTTTTAAATAAATCACTTAATATTGCTCCAAATGGCCTGAAACTCTACCAGAACATAAATATATAGACAATACATATATACAGACAAATTCTTATCATTTTTTTATTTTTTTCGTTTTATTGTTAAAAACGGTCACAAACGGCTAGCTTGGGCTACCTGTGATTTAAGCAGTCAAGATGAAGTTCTCAACATCACAACAAAGTTTGGTATGCTGGAGGGCAAAGTTTTACGAATTAAACTGATTTGGAAACTTTGTACAATTTCTCATCCAAGCTCTGATCACTGATTGGTTATAATCAATTTATATCGTAAGTTGATCATCTGTAGATTGTTTGTGATTGGTCAGGTTTTGGCTCCAGATGGTCCACCCATTACAATGCCAACATGGCTAGTATGTGATATGGTTCTTACCTTTCCGGAGGAAAATGCATTTCTGTTAATGGAAAAGTTGTTCTTTCTTGGCTGTTTCTAAAAATAAACAAGTTGTTTATCATTTAGATCACTGAAATAAAAATAATCTACAATATTCTTTCCAATTGAAAAACAAGATAGAGTTTTTTTACCATGTGATCCAAACACCAAGAAACTGATGAAGGCATGCAGTTTATTGTTTTGAGGTGTTTGGATCCCCTCTGGCGGAACATGAATTGAAGCAGTACTGTAGCTTTATCCATCCCCACCAATTCAAAAACAGCTCTATTCAAGTTGGTACACAGTTGTTATTGTGTTTACCTGGAATTTAGGTTGCCTTCTGTCAACATTTGATACCGATACTCTTAATTCATTGACAGATCCAGCTCCTTGTCTGCCTTTAAAATTCCTCTTCCTCTGTCCTCCTGCTTGCTGTCTTTGTTGAGGCTGATTCAGACCTTGCCTTGACATACAAAAGAACTACTTAGTAATTCCTAAAAGAAACCCCAGTTTTCCTGCATCCCCAGTTTTCTTAATGCTGTTTTGTTGTGTGTATAACTTCTAATAAAACAACTAACGAGGTTTTAAAAGCTTCTTATACTAATCATAGGACATTCTTAATATTTAGAACTTGTGTGAATCTTGTGAGGTAAACATATACCTACTACCAATCACTCAGAAATCAAATCACACCATGTCAGTTGCTATTCTCTTAGAAACTTTTCAACAGGCTGGACTCCATCGTATCAGCCATGAAAGGGTAAGAAAAAAAGACAATTGCTTGAAGAGGAAGACCTGATGATCCCTCCTCCCCCACAAAAAGTACTTCTCTACTTCTCTCTTCTCTTAGGGTTTGATATTTACCAAAATTATCTTAATAATGCCTATCAATCAATGCCGATATCATTACCATGTTCTATAATACTATCATACTAACCTATTCCTATTACGCCTGTTGTTGTTGATATTACCCCTTGGGTTTCCTTGGCCCTGATTTGTGTTCTGATAGAAACAAAAAACACGTGTATACAAATTTAGTCCAATGTTTTGACTGCAAGCTGCCAGTCTCCATCAAGTGATATTAAAGATGCTATAGCATTTAATTAAAATTAAAATATGTTTTCTTACACGTAGCCAGGGGTGGATCCAGGATTTTTAAAAGGGGGGGGAGGGGTGGTGGATACACAAAATCCCTAATAATGCTGAGCCACCCAGAAGTGACTTATTCAGGATTTTTCAACTAATATTGATGTTCAATGCAAATTAAAAAAAGCTAACAAACATGTTTGGATGTTATGGAAAATGTATCAATCATATCTATTTGTTTCTTTGATTAGCTTGAGATGTCAGTAGCTTCAATGAAAAAAAATGAGGATATAACTGCTTAGAAAAGGGGGGTCACCCAATTCCCCTCCCCTGGATACGCTATTGGTCGCACACACAACAGGTCAATAATGCTGACTAGTTTTTAGAATGTTTTTTTCATTACCTGTATTCCACGTCTTCTGTCAAGAATATGCTGTCTGGCATCTTTTTGTCTCATTTGTTGGTTCTGTCTGTTCTGGTTTCTGTTTGCTTGAGCTTTTTTGATTCTGTTGGTCATCTGTCTACCCTGAAAAATGTAATGCAAACATGAAACACAAGGGCGGATTCTGGGTTGTATTCAGGAGGGGGTGCATCATTTCCAGGAGGGGATGCATTACCAAGTACACATGAAATACTGACAATATTTTGGAAAGATATTATTTTATGAAAGCAAGGACTTGAACTCCTTTCAAGAGGGGGTGGGAAGATGAAATCCACACAAAGTGTTGAAATGGCCGGCCTGGATGTAACAAATCGCTGTAAAGCAACACATTTTTATGAAGCATATGCATTGAATTCTTATTGCAAACTTGTATAATAATACTTACTACATTTTTAACAGACAGGTTTTGCTTATTCTTTAGTCTGTTTGCTAACACCCTTGGCTTTCCTCCTCCTGTTTGTTTATTCCCGGATGTTCCTTGGTTGGGCCGTACTCTTGCTACAACCCCCTTGTTGTTATTAGTCCCCTGTTGTCCTCCTCTATTCTGTAGTCTGTTTCTTTGTGCGTTTGGTCCCTTGTTTCTTTTCCTGTTAGCCCCAAGCTTATTTCTCATTGTGTTTGCTCCATTGTTTCTTTGTTGTTGATTGGTTCTGTTTTTGCCTCCTTGCTGTTGTGATTTTTGTTGCTTTTGTTGTAAAAGTTTCTTCTTTTGCTGCATCTCTTTCCTTTTTGCCTTTCTTTCATCCTTGATGATTTCATCTTAATTGAGAAATAATATGGCATTAATAATGTCAAAGACACTAGATTAAAGCAAGTAATAACTTGATGTTTATAAATCTATAAGATTCTTGTACACGATAAAATAAAATATTTGAATGTATAAATTTTGAGTAATAACATATTACAGAAAGGACACTCCAATTATGAACACTTGGCTTTATTTAGTTTTTTTTTTATTTTCTGAGCTTTCTACTGCTTCAAATTCTCTAAAAAACGTAATGCACTGAGTTATCAAAATGGAAATGTTTTTAAATCTAATCACTCAAAAAATGCATGTTAAAAAAAGGATAAAAGAGAACAGTGTTCTTTAAATGTCATTTCAGGAGTGATTCTAGAGAGAGGGTTTGGGGGTTGTAATCTTCCTTTGAGATTGATATAGTGATAACATTTGGGGTCCTTAATGCAGTAACCCTTTCTTTGACAAATACTGGTTCTATCCATGCATAAAAACTCTCTACGACAAGAATAGAGCAGCAATATATTATAATTGTAATTGAAAAAATACTTTAGATGATGATATTTAAACCTAGTTTGACCATGTTCTGGTTAAAAATTAATAGTACTTTCTGGTCAAGATTAATAGACGATGATTGTTGTATTAGCCATCGACTTGCTCTCACCACTAAAATACCCATGACACTCAGTGTTTTGCCAAAAAAAATATTCTGTTTGTAATAAAAAAGTTATTTAATGGTTTACTTGTATGAGCAGTGCTCCTGAATGTAACATAACATGCTTATCAGTGTTAAATTATCAAGAATCTTGCAAGGACCAGCAAAATAAATCAAAACAAGTCTATTACAATAAAAGGTTGTTTTAACATAGATTAGAGAATTAGAGACTGGTGGTTTGAAATGAATATTTCAATAGCCATGTGACTTACATTGTATGTAACAGAATAACAATAGAAAATCCAAGTTAAAGCTTGGCTGGATCATTATTAGTACAGTTTAAATACATTTTCTCAGTAGGTGAACATTGACCACTGAGTAGTTTTGTAGCAGTCTAATTATGACTGGAGTGTTGTCTGTGGAAATTTAGTTCTTTGTCAATAAAGTACCGTAGAACTAATATGACTGAACTTTTATGACGATTTAAATACATATAACAGTTCTATTTATGAATAATTAATTATCTTTATATATGCTAAACTAATATAACAACTTCACGACAATTTGCTAATTTTAGCTTTAGGTGAATCAAACACATGTATTCCTTCAATTATCTCTCTTGGATAAAATGTCAAGAATATTTTTGTTGACTGCAAAGAGAATTTAAAGAGAATTGAATCATAATTAAATTTTTGACAAATTGTGGAAAATCAAAATTCACAATTTTGCATTAAATTCTTTTTTAATGCTTGACTTATTTGTTCTCAAGTTCCCTAAATTCAAATTGTTGTAAGATTCTGAATCAACTGAAACCTCAAAGTGATCTAGTCATTTTGAATTCACTTATAAAAGAAATCTTATATGCAATTTTCACATGAACAATAAACAAATTGCACAAACAGTTTTCACAGAGATTTAACACTTAATGACAAAAAAATATCATTTAGCAATATAATAACTTCCTGCATTAACAATAATTACTGCATTTGTAATATTCATTAACTTTTCTAGATATTTGTATATATAACCGAGATATTGAGCAGTTCGTCGCACATAAGGTCAAACAACGGTAAAGAAGTTGTTGAATAGAAGGTCACTCGTTTAACACACACACACAGAACGTAAGTGAAAAAAAAAACAGTTTCTTATACAATTCTACCAACCAACACTCAATGATAAAGCCATCTATTAATTAATATCAAAATTTAGACAAATAAAGCAAGGAATAAGTATGTAAGTTCCGAATTACACATTTCGTTTTGAACGGAACGGCGACCTAAAACTCCATTTTATAGAGGTGTTTTAGCACAATAGCTAATTATTTGGAGACAGCAAGCTTACCTAAAGATTTATCGATGATACTTGTCATGGTTGATGGAATAATGAGCGGAGAAGTCGACGATAAAAAAGTTTTCAGCCGACGACAACAAACAGACGCTACGAAATGAAGGCAAGTGGATTGACGCGGCAAAGTAACTTGATGCTGGAGCAGAGCCTCGTATGCGTGCTAACACAGGAAGCCCAAACATAAAATTGAGCTGTAATTGTTTTTAAGGTAATTCCGTAGAAATAAAACTGCCCGATGAAATTTTTTTATACTCGTTCAAACAAACAATTTTGAGAAACGCTTTCAGAAAATACAATAAAAAAGGGGGGTCACCGACTTCTGTGTTTGTGCAATATGACGTCAAAGTTCATGCATTTTAGTGACTTGAGAACGTAAATAAAAAAAACTCAAAAATCGAAGAGAAACGAAACAAGAACACAGTAATTTGTTTTTTAAGAGCAAAATTCGTGTTTTGTTCAAATGTCTGCACTTTATTTATTGTAAAAATATGAACAGATGTATAAAAAATATCTGATCTTGAAGAAATTGACGAAATACCAACGTGCGCACGAGCTGCTAATTCATTCGAAAAAGTCCTAAGCGGAAAGTATTTTGGAAATTTCTCAAAAGTTAGCCCGATGACCTATGTTCAATTTTAGATATGTTTGATGTTATGTTATAAAAAATAATTTTATCAAATAAAAAACATAGGTCACCGTGCTAGTTTGAGAAATATTGCAAAACATATCGTCATTTTATTGTCAAAAAACAGGTTTTCCGAGAGAGGACTGGGTGGAGTTTCAAAATTATCGCGTTTTCTCGCTCGAAAATGTCGCAATTCTTCGAATTTGTTATTCAAAGTAATTTACAAACATAATTTGACTTGATTACATGATAAAAGTCCTGAAACCAAAAAACTTGAAACATGCGCAGAACTATGCGCAGTGCAAAACTACGGAATTACCTTAACGGCAAAACGTTCGAATTAACTTCGAATATATTCCAAGAACGACTGGAATAAAAAATGGAATGAATGGAAGTCGATGTCGACATGACGTAAATTCCATATACGTTTGTTGTGCGCGTGCGAGCTACGACAGTCGCGAGCAGCTATAACCGTTTCATCTATCTGTTTTGCGCGCAAGCCAGTGTGCGCCAAGCGCTTGCGTCTTTTGAACAATGCTGATGAGCGCGTGATCATTTTCTTTCTCTCTTTTTCTTCTTCTTTTTTTTTCTTTCTTTCTTTCTTTGTCTGTTTTGTTTTTGTTTATTAGTTGCACGGAGTCTCGATGAAGTTTTACACAAACAGTGGATAGCATTAGAAAATTTTGGTGTAACCTTGGATAAAACTCTCTCTTTTAAGCACATGAATGGCACAATCTGTAAAAAAGATCCACTGGTTGAACATTTATCCGTAAATAAGTCCGTCAGTAGTTTAAAGAATACAGAATACTGCTGCTTGAATGATAACACCACTAGTTTTACTGATTACATCGCGGTGATACTCAAACATATCCATAGCTGCCAGGAAAGGCATTAGAACATGCAAGTCTTTCTTGACCATTCTGCAAAATACTACGCCATAATCAAACAATAGTGCCCTGTGCATAGGCGTTCCTGCCATTGTGCAACGAATTGCTATGCTACTATGGTGATTGTTCATTCAGTTCTGCTTCCCGACCCCACTGACTCGCCGAACGCTTCAGTAGTATGGATTTGTTTGCTAAGAGACCGCTCAATATTTATCGCCTGGGGAGTGCGGAGGATTTTTTCTAGACCCAGTAAAATTGAACTGATTCCCCCTTCAGCATCATAACATTGTATTGATATCCCTCATAAGTAGTGAATACCTAGTGATCCCCATTCAGGTAAATACATATTTTTATTGATGGTTTCTGTTTATACTTGTTTGCATTTATATATCAAAATAGATTTTCCGATCGTTGAGGTTTTGCGCTCTATTTACAAACTTTCAAACATTTTCAACCGTTTGCATGCAAGCTAATATCAACATATTTCAATTTTTGTCGTTGTTGTTACAAGTTACCGTATTAATTCAGCTTTGCATTGATCTTTTCAATCTTAGTGTCCTTCAGGGGGTGTCCTTATCTTTCTTCTTCTTCGATCTGACGGTCGTTTTCTTTTATTGTGTTTTTCTTGTTCCTATAATTAGCATTATTAAATTTTGCTCCAATTTTTTTATTACAATTTTGTTTCCTTGATTTCTGAATTTTATAAAGCCTATGGGATTATCGTCTTATGTTTGCCATTTTTGACAATTAATGAATTACTGTCAAACAGCTACTTTCGGATCGCCTGCAGTTGTCCAATTACTATTTCATGCATTGACACAATTATTATTTGGGTCTGTCCTCACATTATTGTAAAACCCCTTCCAAAATGAATATAAGAATTAGCGACCAATGAATTCCCAATTTCCTTGTATGTTAAAGAAAGTATGTGAAACAAGCTGCGAATTGGCTAAGGAGCAAAGAACGAACTCACAGGCTGTGGATTAATTTGGAATAGTTAATGTCTTGCGTGAAAATGGTGCTTCGATCGATACTATACGACGAGTATACCTTCGGTTAACAGACCAAATGTGATTTTCTTTCCTATTTGCTTAACTCAAAATAAATAATTCCTGAAAGCTCTGTTTTGACTTCGTTCTTCGTGATTAGTCATTTCTGTCAAAAGACGGTATTCGTGATCAATCATCATCGGCTATGGTACTCATACTTCATTCACCTGTTCTAGAGTGGCTTTCATATTCAGTCCTGTCTACCAGAAAAATCCGTCAAACAAAGTCAAAACACTTGAGGGATTCATTATTGATTGCGTAGGTCACTGGCGGTGCTCTTCTGAAGACGATCGGTAAACAAAACTTGTACAGATAAGAAGTAGCATGTTTATCATAGCTTAAAATCCGTGAAGCAAATAAGATACACGACTTCATGTGTAATCTTTGATTGTGACAAATCACTGGAGATTTGGTCAGGTTTGGTCTTCCGGAGAGGAGACGGCAAGACAGATAGAAAAGGTTTATGATACGCAACTGTCTCGAAACTGTCTTTCATATAATAAGGGGTTCTATTATAAGGTAGAGGCTACCTATTGTTCAACTTAAATGGACTGTAAAGTTCTCTCATCAAAAACAGTTGGCACAAATAGTTCAGAAACAGAAAGCTAATATTGCGAAACACATAACTGAATGAACAGAAACGCCATTGGACACACTTAATTATCGTTCCTCTATTCAGCAAGTAAAAAACAATATTGAGTTAACTCAGGGCTGCCACGGGCCTGATCCGCTTTAAACTTTATTGGACAATATAGTTCAGTGAATTACAACTCGCCTATTGATAAGGTCAAGAACTGTTGTCATTTTGTACACTGTATGCGCAGTTGCCCAGGTGGAACTGTGTCAGTTGTCAAGCAAGAAAATATCGTGACTACCGACATATCGTAGAGCCGCTTCGATGTTTTGTACATGACCGAAAACTCAAGTCACTAAACTTACAATCGTGCCAAGTGATGGTCAGATGGGATAATGATGTGATGTCATCTAGCCTTTGTAGCACCAAGTAATCTCTTGAAACTTTAATTTATGAAGTATATTTATCACACAGTTGAATTCACACTTCATCTTCTTTCATATTCAAGTCTGTACTTTTCAGTTTTCAAACTGAACGCAGGTGCCCATCTCACTAGTGCCATCAAACTGTCACTTTCAAATTCAGTAAAACTGCGATTCAATATAACGTGAATCAGTCATCTACCTCAACATTTTCTGAAATCAAGAAGTCCAGTGGTATCAACAGGGTCTATATATACGGAACACTATGGAATCAAATTTGAGCACCTCGACAACCAACCGCGTTTGTAGCAACCTACCTTTCACTGTTAATATGGTACCATACATTCCAAGCCAAGCCTTCGACATTACCACCATCTTAACGTGTGTATTCAACGCTGTATCATGTACATTTGCTTTAATAGGAAATATCTTAGTATTCGTTGGGATATTGGGCAAGCAGGATCTTCGAACTGTGCACTACACATCGATTTTGTTCCTCGCTGTAACCGATCTTATGGTAGCAAGTGTAGCGCAACCAGCGTTTGTTATATACCAAGCAAGCAAGATACGATCTGAAGGATTTTCATGCGAAGCTTTAGCTGTTTACACTACCACTGTTTTTCTATGCACAGGCTTGTCTATATTGACTTTGATAATCATCACAATCGAGAGGTATTTTGCGATATTTTATCCTTTTAGATATCAAAATCTGGTGACAACTAAGCGACTGATAACTGTGATACTGATAGTTTGGTTTTTGTGGAGCGTTTTTATTTTACTGGTGCGTTTTACAACTCGTACAACAACGACTACATTAGGAACGATCGCTACTATTTTGATCCTATCATGTTTGTTTATAACACTCTTTGTGTACTTAAAAGTCCAGAAACTAGTTAACAGAAACCGGAGGATAGCAGTACCAGAGCCAACGCTTTCGGGAATTACAGAAAGCTGTGCGACTGGAGAGGTATCGACGACGCAAAGACGAAGCATTCCGGAAACAAAAAGCTCCAGAACTGTTGGTATTCTTACAGGGACTTTAGCGCTGTGTCTGTTGCCTACTATCGTCGCTTCAGCGATGATAAAAGCTATTGATAAGACAACATTTTATCATGTTATTTATCCATTGACTGACACAGCAGTTATTTTGAACTCCACTTTGAATCCATTTGTTTATGTATTTCGAAGTAACATTATTCGAAGCAGCGTAAGAGATGTTATAAAACGATGGCAAAACATCTGAGCTTTAGATGCAGTTAGCATCATTGGCCAAATAAATTATCATAGGAATGGATGGACAAAGCAAATGAATGAAAAGATGGATATAGATGAAGCACATTTAGTGGAAAACATAAGAAATGCATGCTTTTACCGGACTGATTCAAGTTTTTAACGACTATAAGACAAAATCACAAGAGACGCTTCCAGTTGCCATGATGTAAAACTAACTGAATAGTTTTATCTTATATAAGTTACTTATTGTCAATTTTAACATTATACATCGTTTTCGTTATCGTTATCTTAATCATTACATTTAGCTATATGTTGTATATATATAGCAGTTCTCAATTTTAAGCTGCACTAAACATAATATCTTCGCAAATCTTGCTTTCAGGGAGTGTCCCACGCATAAAAAAAACTATGTAGAAAGTTTTTGGATAACAGCACCAAATTCGTGTTTCTGAGTACAAAGTAATATCGCTCAGACATTTGATTTTCAGCTAAGCTTTATATAATCAAAAACCTTGGTTTTACTCCACTCCTGCATGTAAAAATCATAGCTCATTAATTTTCAAAGAATGCTGGATGTGCACATTACAACCAAGATCAATTTTTTAACAATTTCAAACTGAAAAATTTAAAATAATAACAATAATTCGAAACAATACGCAGCAACAATAGGAACAGAAAACCAGGCTTAATTGGACTGGGATGTCATCAACGTGTGTCAGTATTACTATTATATCAGATGCAATTTACTCTCTATTTGCTGAACCGTCTCAGTTTATTTGAATACCGAAGAAAAAGTCACTGTTGTCTCGTCGACAAATGTGAGGTGTGTAGTTGGAAGAAAATTAAATGAAAAAGGAAAATCATGTACAAAATTGACATGAATTGAGTGCCAAAGATCTGATCTTAACAAATTTGAACTAATTTTTGATTACTTCTAAATGAATTTTCATATTTTTTGTTATTTATAATTTATTTCAGTAGTAAGTGATCAATTATATGTTAGGGAAATTTAATTAAGACACCGAACGGCCGGATGAAGAAAAATATGGGGACTGACAGGTAGCGAGGAGAGCTGGTTGGATATAGAATAAGGTAATGAGGGAGAGAGGGAGAAAAAAACGAACAACAACAACAACAACAACAACAAAAACAATACAAAACAAACAAGATGAACAGGGGAGGGCACGAAGACAAAAATAAATTATGGGATCTAAGCCTCCCCATACTTTGTGGATAAATTTGGACAATTAAATAAAGCGAGAGAATTCAATACTATAGATCTTTGTTTGTTTGTTCTTTTTAGTACACAAGAAACACCAACAGAATACAAACTTTCGATAAGTCATTTCCCAACACACTAGACTTATTGTCAATACTGCGAAACAATTAATGAATGCAAACGAACTTTTCACATATGTTGTAAACAAGCAAGAAACGAAAAATGGTAACAAAAATCTGAAAAAGACAAAACGGAAGAAAGAACTATTGCGGAAGATAAGAAAAAACAACTGAAAAAATAAAATATTGTAAATAGTGAAAGCAGGTGAAACAAGTTCTTCGCAAACTGTCAACGCTGTCTTCGTACAATGGTCTTGTTAATATTTTTCCCGGAAACATTCTATTCAATAGATTTAATTTCATCTCCAGGAAGAAAATGATACTTTCTTTGCGCAAGTACTTGTATTGATTTTTTGGCTAATTCTCTGTGTCAGTACTATCACTGAAAAACTATGCATATTTGCAACTCGCAAAATATCCAGCCGTATTACACGAAAAAAACATCTAATGAGTTATTTATTATACGACGTATAAAAACGTTTGCAAAGTTTAGATCATTCTCAACACAATTTTTACAAAACAACAACTACTTATATGTTCATTCAGTTAATTATATGTTAAAATTATGTGCTGTATTGTATTCCATACTATTCCATTGACTATACGTACTGTATTGCCGCGCTTTTTCACTGTTGTATAAACTTAGAAAGTTCCAAATCAATAGTTGGATTTTTGACGACAGCCAGCTGTTCCTAACACTAGAATTTTCCGACAACCTCTATGGCGTTTACGTACAAATAAAAAAAGTTATATGAGATCTTTTGTACTCACCGCACAGTATTCATTCAGAGTATTGATCTTCACTTCACCATCATTTTATTCTGTTTATCGTCAACATTTCATCCTCGCCATCATGGATTACCAAAATGCCGCTATAAAATTATTCATGAATATAACAAACCTCGTCATCATCACTGATCAATACCATCATTGTTTTTATTTATTTTAAGGACGATGTTAATCAGTGATAAATAATAATGAGGTTTTATGTTGTGTTAATTATAATTTTATAGCGCCATTTTGGTAATCCATGATATAATGATCAACTTCAGACATGATAGTCGTGTGATGAACATCATCATGATCTCGACCTCGTCAGTAGCTTTGTATAGCCTGTATCATCTTTAGGGCTGCAATCAAGGGGAGTGTACAAATTACAGGTGCACCCCCCTCCACCCAAAAAAGGAATAGGTCCACTAAAAATTATAATTTATTTATAAAACCCGTGTGAAAGCCCACTGTGGAAATTCCAGAAGGTGTAATAATCACCGAAAATACAAAGTATAAAGTAATATTCAAAAGGACTGAAAAGCGCAATAAATTGTAATGCAGGTTTTCACGGGTTTTTAAAAAGCACACGCCGACTTGGTGAAAAATATGACAGCTTCTAAGAAAATCTACTGAAAACCCATCAATGGTCCAGGATTTTTTATGTGCACCCTCGATCCTTGTAATAGATTACGGCCCTGATCTTTCATGATTATCACCATCATCATTAAGCGACCCAATCCTGCCCAGACTGCCATTATGAACATCATATTGTAAGCAAAAGAATATGAGATAAGAGAGCTTATCCCCCCTTGAGCGCGTATTGTGCTTTACACTCATCAGGGGATCTTTTCATTCTATTTTTAAACTGAAGTTATTTCGGGAACGGAACGTGATTGCAGGAGGCGCGGTCGCATCGTCAAAACATTTCAAGACAAAAGTGCAGAGATTGGTAACAAGTTTCTAAAAATAGCACGACGAGTAGAGCCCCTGATGGGAACCGGGGATAAGCTCTCTTATCGTATACTCTCTTGATTGTAAGTTATCTTCAGATATCGTCGTGGTAAATCACCACCACTACGATTTTGATCTCGTAGGGCAGTATCAGTACCATAATTCATGCATGATCGTCATCTTTATTGTAAATACCATCATCATCATCATTACGTGACGCAATCTTTAATACTGCCATCATCATCATCATCATTACGTGACACTATCGTAAATACTGCCATCATCATCATCATCATTACGTGATGCAATTTTTTATACTGCCATCACCATTATCGCCTCACCATTCTGCATGTATGAATCATTGTTAATTTCACCACATAGCCCAATTTCATACCGAATGTCCTGGGACGAATTTTTCTTACTCTGCGTCAATCTACAAGAGTTGCAATATTTAGCAATTGTATCTCAGTTTACTCAGATTTTATGCGATCAACGCTTAGCTTTGTAGTATTATTTAGTTTGTGACCGTCATTCATAATTGGGACCCTTTTGTAGTTAGACTCAATACAATGGAATTTAGCCCCAGGCACTCCCGGTATAAAATCGGGCAATGATTCTTGTCCTTTCTTTGTTCCTCATCGACGTAACACCGCAGACCACCAAGAAATGAAGAATACAGACTCATTAACCTAGCAACAACGCACTTATTAACAACTTATCATGATGTGACGTGTGCTGTTCCCATGACATCGAACGAGTGACGTAACCAGTGGCATAACAAATTAGCCACACCTAGCATTACCATAGTAACAGCTTTCCCAAGCGAGTAATAGCATTCAGTACCATAGCAACAGTTCAGCTACATGTGTGTATTACCATCGCAACACATTTCCAAGTGCGTATCATTACCATAGCAACACATCTACACGTATACTCCACCATAGCAACGGCAGTTATTTTTGAATGGAGGAGGTATCTATAAAAACAAACATCACTCGGATATTTTTTGGTGTTATCTAGTAACTGGTTGCTGTCCTCTTCAGTAACTCCTCTCGGATCGACTGTTGAAATCATGGAAATCGTTAAAGCTAAACCTTTCGTCAAAGAGACATACCATCCAAGTTGGTTTGAGTTTACTTTGCCTGGATATATCCAAGAAAAAAGTAAAAGTGGGGCAAAAGCTGAACAGCCTTGTCGAATTAGAGAGGTCCAACTTGACATGAGGAGCGACTCGAAAAATCTCTCAAAACATGTGTCCAATACTTTCAAAGAGATTATGAAGAATAGAAAAAAAGAACTGAGCCCAAACAGGACGAAATGAAATTGATGGTGCGGGCGTTGGAGATGCTGGGGCTGTTGGATTGATAGCACTGTAGTTAAGTAATCGAACGGTAACTGTGCGCCTCTACATATTGTCTTCGTGAAAACACCCGAAATTACCTGACATTGTACCTGAAATATAAAAAGCAAGCTCAAAAATCAACATGTATGAAAAGATGTGTGTAAAATAATTAACGTAGGGGTAGTGAGTGTGAGCGTCCATCTCAAGAATAACCACTATGTAAATCAGATGCGTTAAATGTTTAATATTAATGTTATTTATTTATTTATTATTTATTAAAAGATTGAACAATGACAAAATTGACAGAACCAAGAAAACCGTGCGAACTGGGACCAACTTGATCACGTACACTCACTTTCATCACAATAAGGGACACCACTGCTTATGAGGAACGAACTACTGCGTCTCCACGTGTCACCCAGTAATGTTTGCCCTTGTAGCTGTAAAAAAATATTTTGAAATGTGAAAGTTAATTATTTCAGAAAATTATTGACATTTGTTTTATTTACTTGGTATATACTCTATATCTTTGTTTTTTGAAATTGTTCAATGCTTAATTGTTTTAATTACGCAAAAATCTGTGACCACCTACATGCCATGCACATACTTTTATGTGTATGTTTTTATCATCAATCTAGACTGACTGAAATGTAGACCTGAAAAAATGCACATATGTAATTGTACTGTACAGGTTTTGAATTAAAACTGCTCGTAACCTAAGTTATTTTGCTTTAGTGATTCCTTGTCGTCGTAGTTTGTTAGCTCAGCTCATGCATGGGTTCTGTCAAGTCGATCAGATGCAGAGATGCATGTGTGATGTTCAAAAAAGCAGAAATCTTACAATGGTTGGAGTTAAAATCGATCAATTTGAATGTGGATGTGAATTGGATGTGACTGCCAATGTTTGCAAAAACATCCATATTCGATCCATATCGTGCATATTGAAACCACTGGAAAATACAGCTGTGACTGATCGTTCAGAATTGGCAGTTGATGCTGAATCGTTTTTGTGCCTACTAGCTAGAAGCTGTAGGCACTATGTCATCGGTCTTTATGCAAATTGTAAGTAACTTGACGTCACAATGTGGGAAACACGATACCATATTATGGCGAAGTTTAGCCCATAGCGATAATATTTACTTGAAGTCTTAAAATCGAATCATGGCAAAAGCAAAAGTAGAAAGAAGATAAACAAATTTTCAACAATGGTTTAGTGGATTCTTTGGACGTCAAATTCTAAGGTACATTTGCGATGTAACTATTTCTACATTTCATTGTAAAACCAAAACGCATAGTTGTCTTATTCCAATCATGGTCTTTATTCTTCGACAATTCATTTGTAAAGAAATGTATGCAATAAAATGTGACTTCTTTCGAAAAAGTATAAATAAAATAAAATAAAATAAAAAAACCTCTTGTATATGTTTGACGTAGATGTTAGAGAGATTCTTTTTTTTTTTTTGAGCGATTTTCCGAGGTCGTACTTTTACTTTCATATATTTTTGACTTAATATCTCCTCCATATGGCTTCTAAAGTGAACGTTTGCAAACTAAAGAGAAGAGTTTTCTTTCTGAGCGATTTAACCTAGGCCTAGCCGCGAACTCGTGAGAATTTCAGACACAACATTTGCCGACAAAAAGGCTAAATTAGCATTAAATCAACAAACATCACACGTATTCAAATAAGCAAAAGAACAACGATTGATTTGAATTTTTTTTAATTGATAAAAAGTCCTCAAAATTTTTGATTTTGAGAAGCTAGAAAACCTACAATATTCTACTCGAATTTCGAACAAGTTTCATAGAGCCACAGGAAACCCAATCAAAGCGGCACAGGAAGACCAATTAATCTCAAAATCTGCATCCGCCGCGGCAAACTTCATTTCACTCGTCAGCAATAGTGCTACAATCTATAAAATGCTAAGAGTTATAGTAGAATAAATATTCTAACAAATATCCGCTACTAGCTTACATGGGAGTAACTACATGCTCTCTTTGAGCGACTTCAAACATAAATATCACAAGACCGTTTGTTCAAGAATTTTCCCACTCTGCAGCTATTCACAAAATTCCAGTAGGCACATGCGCTTTATAAGCGCCTTTAATTTTTTCTTTTCGTTGCTGTTTAGGGTAACCCTCCTAGTAGAGTCACCCTACCAGAAGGGTGACCCTCCTCTATTGTTTAACGTGGTTGTGTTTACATGTAAGGTAGGGTGACCCTAGAGGTAGGGTTACCATATCAGCTAGGTAGGGTGATCCTACTACAGCTACTAGGCGAGCCAGCTTTTTGTTTACATAAGCCATGTAAACGCTCAAGGTAGGGTGACCCTAGTAGTAGGGCTATGTTTAGCAAGTCAAAATCGAAAGATATTGGGCCATTTTAGAAGATTTCACCAAAACAACTGTACATTAAGAATAAAATCTAGTTCAGTATTTAAGGTAATTCCGTAGAAATAAAACTGCCCGATGAAATTTTTTTATACTCGTTCTAACAAACAATTTTGAGAAAAGCTTTCAGAAAATACAATAAAAAAGGGGGATGACCGACTTCGTTTTTGTGCTATATGACGTCAAAGTTCATGCATTTTGGTGACTTGAGACCGTAAAGAAATAAGCTCAAAAATCGAAGAGAAACGGAACAACAACACAGTAATTTGTCTTTTAAGAGCAAAATTCTTGTTTTGTTCAAATGTCTGTACCTAATCTTATTAAAAAAATATGAACAGATGTATAAAAATATGTAATCTTGAAGAAATTGACGAAATACCAACGTGCGCACGAGCTGCTAATTCATTCGAAAAAGTCCTAAGCTGAAACTATTTTGGAAATTTCTCAAAAGTTAGCCCGATTACCTATGCTCAATTTTAGATATATTTGATGTTATGTTATAACAAATAATTTTATCAAATAAAATACATAGGTCACCGAGCTAGTTTGCGAAATATTGCGATAAATATCGTCATTTTATTGTCAAAAAAACAGGTTTTCCGAGAGAGGACTGGGTCGAGTTTCAAAATTATCGCGTTTTCTCGCTCGAAAATATCGCAATTCTTCGAATTTTTTATTCAAAGTACTTTAAAAACATAATTTGACTAGATTACATGATAAAAGTCCTGAAACCAAAAATTTTGAAACATGCGCAGAACTATGCGCAGTGCAAAACTACGGAATTACCTTAATAGAAGTAAAAACTATAAGCGTTTTATGACTCAAGCACGCTCAAATTATTCAGATATCGCCTTCGAATTATAAAATATTCAAGGGCTCAACAAAAGCCATCCAAATGAGAGCTTTAACAAGAAATTTAACTTCTCTTGATAATCCTAGCTCATAATTGAGCATTTAAGCTGCCTAACTGCTACTAAAATACATTGAGAAGAATAAAACAAAGAGCAAATTCACCAGAATGAATTTTGAAGCGGCCGTGTGCAAGTTTCCGCTCCACTGATTAAGGGCATTATCTCTTGACCCTAGCTGTTACTCTTTGCATGTAAAGGAGGGCTATGTTTTGTCCCTTGTAGGAGGGTGACCCTACTAGGAGCTGAGGGTGACCCTATCTCCATGTAAACAGGCCCTAATTGTTTGGGTGACGTTTATTCTGATGAAAATGATATTCTGGTTCACACTTGGATGATGCTAAAGTGTTTATTATACTTTTTTTCAGATTGAATAGAACCACAGAAGTTTTTTTTCCGGACTAGCGAGGTGAATTCTATTGTTAAAGATCGTTTTGAAGAGAAATTATTGTCGGGTTTCCGGAATAGAGGGGTTCCGGTTTACTGAGGTTCATTTTACAAAAGATATAGGGAAAATGTCCGGACCAAAAACATTGTCCGGTATAGAGAGAATTCCGGTAAACTGAGGGTCCGGTAAATGTAAACCAAGTTTGAATGAAATCGGCCAAATCTACGAGTTATTAATATTGAACCTGAAAAGCTCGCTATATAGTGAGTGAGTGATCATCGAGGACCAATGGGTAGTATAATGTACATTGAGTCATTGCTGAAGACAAGAACTACGAGGTTGAGGTTCCGTAAGGGACTTTGAGGTATTGTGGATATAGCCATGGTGAAGATCTGGTTTTTGAGAGGTTGTCCTCGTCGGGTTGTGAAGCTTAGTATAACCTTCTGTTCTCTCTGTGGACATGGAGTGTGATACACTGAGACTTGATCAGTGAAATGCGTTCCAAAATCTGAAATTATTATCACACCATAAGAAAGGTTACAGTGCGAATCTAAAAACCATGGTCAAACAAAAATATTTCAGGAATGTTTGTCACCCAATCCGAATAACTTTTCGGTTAGGGTTCCTTAGTGTTCTGCCTGTAATTGGCCAAGGAACAATTACAACATTCCTGAAATATGTCTGTCTGGTCACGGCTTTTAGATTCGTGCTCGAACATCTATTTATTTATCCCACGCTTGGTTAATTCGCCCTATTGACACAAGCATAATAAAGACGCAAAGTATTTATCACCTTAGTGGTCAAATTTCAGGCTGGGACAAGACTAAAACTTCCCTCTTTCAGATTCTCCAGAAAGCAGACGTGCCCATGGCATCTGGTGAAGACGGCTCCAGTATCAACCTACTTACAATTTACTACCAAATTTTCAGAGTGAAACTTACCAACACCAATAACTACGGTCCGAATTTCGCCTTTTCGGACAATCTCTTCGGTAAAAAAATAGATGTTTGTTTTTAGAACAAAATAAGTCGTTAGATGCCTTTTTTGATTGATTTGGTGAAAATTCGAAAATTCGAAAAAAATTATCCGAACATACACTTAAGCCGTTTTCGCTTTAAACCCTTCAATTTATCTAAGCTATACGATTGCTTGAAGAGGACAAATCGGAATATCTATGTCTGCGCCAAAATCCTTTCTTCAAGCAAAGTCGACAAAGTATTGGTGGAAGAGCATCAAAGCCTTATCAAGGCAAAAAAAAAGGACGATCCTACAGAAAGAACACTTTAATTGGATCACAAGACTTCACAGGACCTCAGATGGCCGATGTGATCAATGACCTATTTCTCAAAGTTACCGAGCACTACCAGCCTTTAGAAAGTACTACCGAACAACCTAAATCTTAAACGCAAGATGTACAGCATCTCCTGTCAAGTACCAGAGGCGGATCCAGCGAGGGCCAGTGCCCCACTCCCTTTTGGGAAGACCTGATTTATCTACACAGATAGCGTTTTTAATTTTTGTAATTGGTAATAATTTTTCGTTTTGTGCCCCTCTTTTTAAATGTTTGGATCATTTTTTGATTTGCGCACCTGCATTTCAAAATTTCTGGATCAGCCCGAGTGCCGATCAAGTAGCAAACAGAATCAATGCCTTACAAACTAATAAATCCTCTTGGCCAGAACCTTACCCCATAAGGGTATTGAAGGACAACTGCTATGAAGTAACGTAGCTAATCAGGTTATTGCGGTATACAATTATTTGCTGATAAAGGTTTTGTTTAATGGACTGTTTTAACATCAAAATCCTCTGCACAACGTTCCACTGCATATGTTTTAATAGTAATTTATTGTCCATCATCAATCATATGTCCACTAAAACATTAAATTTTTACTAATCATTATATTATTAATACATGCCTAACTATGCCCTTTATTTTAAATCCACCAAACAGGACCATGTCCTATTTACACATAAGATAAATACTCTATTTACAATTTGGAATAACTTGGACTAAATGTTAATGGTAACAAAAGTCAACTTGAAAAAAAAAAGATATTTTAAAGATTTCTAAAACAACATTCCACAGTAGAGCTGTAATTTAAAAAGTGTGTCAGAATAGTTACACATTCAAGAACCATTTCTATTAGTCTCCCTGATTAGTGTGGCAATTGTGTCTTGCTAGAAGATTGGAGACTATAATAAAGGTTATTATTAGAATAATATTATATTATTATTTCCCTCGAGTAACATCACATGTTCTAAACAGAAACGTTTAGGTAAATATTTCTACGACACCTAAAACTATGCTGCCATTTGAATTAACAAAAGATCAGAAATAATGTAAGCAATTGGTTGAACAGTTCTGACATATTTCTGAACATGGAAGGTTTCTATAGTTATATCTAATATTCATTTATAATATATAGATTTACAGAATGTAAAATACACAAATATGGTTTTAAATGCACAAGTATCAGAAATTTTAATATTGAAAGATTGAAATATGGTTGGCTTAGATAAATGAGCAAATTAATATTTGCTATATGGAATTTCCTCGTGTAAATGTCAGTATCTATGGAATAAAATTGTATTCCTCACAAAGGGAAAGAATACTTTGAAATCTTAGAAATACTTTCAAGGAAATAATTCCTTCCACATCTTGTAATATCATCATAATATTATTTAGTAACTATATCAAGAAAAATACTTGCAATCTATTCCTTTCATAAATTATATTATATCCTAATAATGTTATCTCAAGTCACCCTGGCTTTACAATCTGAAGTTATCTGCTTTAATAAATAATCGTTTCTTGATAACACATGCTCCTTCAACTCAACGTGGCTCACTGAGCAGGTCCAGTTAGTTTTATCACACCAGCTTGGAGAGTTTGTGTGCAGACATCAGACATGAATTTGACTGACATCATCATCATCTGGTCTGGCTAAAGGCCTGAGCCAATCTCACTCTGACTCTCAATTTGACAGACACCAAGCAAAAATGAACTTGGAGCAATACCACTTTTTTTTTCCTCAAGGGGCATGTGTTATCAATAAAGGCTGTTACCAAGTAAAAATACTTTTTAAATGTCAATAGTGTTGTAGTGTGACTCAATACAATGGAATCTAGCTCCAGGCACTTCCGGTATAAAATCGGGCAATGATCCTTCTTCTCTCTTAGTTCCTCATCATGCAGTGTAACACCGCAGACCACCAAGAAATGAAGAATACAGACCCAATAACCTAGCAACAACATGATGTGACGTCATTCTTGTGCTGTTTCCATGACATCGAACGAGTGACGTAACCAGTGACATAACAAATTAGCCACACCTAGCATTACCAAAGTAACAGCTTTCTCAAGCGCGTAACACCATTCACTACCATAGCAACAGTTTAGCTACATGTGTGTATTACCATCGCAACACATTTCCAAATGCGTATCATTACCATAGCAACACATCTACGGGTATGCTTACCATAGCAACGGCAGTTATTTTTGTATGTAGGAGGTATCTAAAAGACAAACATCACTCGTTGTGGATATTTTTTTGCTGTTATCTAGTAACTGGTTGCTGTCCTCTTCAGCAACTCCTCTCGGATCGACTGTTGAAATCATGGAAATTGTTAAAGCCAAACCTTTCGTCAAAGAGACATACCACCCAAGTTGGTTTGAGTTTACTTTGCCTGGATATGTCCAAGAAAAAAGTAAAAGCGGGGCAAAAGCTGAGCAGTCTTGTCGAATTAGAGAGGTCCAACTTGACATGAGGAGCGACTCGAAAAATCTCTCAAAACATGTGTCCAATACTTTCAAAGAGATTATGAAGAACAGAAAAAAAGAACGGAGCCCAAACACTGAGGACAAAATGAAATCGATGGTGCGGGCGTTGGAGATGCTGGGACTGTTGGATTGATAGCACTGTTGGATTGATAGCACTGAACGAACTACTGCGTCTCCACGTGTCACCCAGTAATGTTTGCCCTTGTGGCTGTAAAAAAATATTTTAAAATGTGAAAGTTAATTATTTCAAGAAAATTATTGACATTTGTTTTATTTACTCGGTATATACTCTATAACTTTGTTTTTTGAAATTGTTGAATGCTTGTTTTAATTACAGCCTGACGCAAAAATCTGTGACCACCTACATGCCATGCGCATACTTTTAAGTTTTTAGCATCGATCCAGACTGACTGAAATGTAGACCTAAAAATATGCACGTATGTAATTGTACTGTACAGTTTTTGAATTAATACTGCTCGTATAAATGTTGTTTTGTTTTAGCGATTCCTTGTCGTCATAGGTTCTTTTAAGCTCTGCTTATGCATGGGTTCTGTCAAGTCAATCAGATGAAGAGATTAAAGAGATGCATGTGTGATGTTCGAGAAAAAGACGAAACCTTACAATGGTTGGAGTTAAAATCGATCAATTTGAATGTGGATGTGAATTGGCCGTTGCTTTTTCTCATGTACTCTTATTGACTTTGTTATAACAGTTCTCACTTTTTCCCAACTGATTGTTTGGTTGACTTAATAATAATATTTATTTATATAGCACAAACTCCACTAATTGTCCAAAGCGCTTACTAATGACTTTTATTCTGATGAAAATTATATTCTGCTTCACACTTGGACAATGGTGAAGTAATAACTAGTGGGGTTAATTCTATTGTTGAATATTTAAAGAGAAATTATTGGGAAATGTATAGGGGAAATTTCAAAAAACATTGTCTGGTATAGAGAGCATTCCGGTAAACTGAGGGTCCGGTATAGAGGGGTTTCACTGTATGGGGCTTTCCAATGTAAATGTAAACCAAGTTTGAATGAAATCGGCCAAATCTACGAGTTATTAATTTTGAACCTTCCGATCCGTGGAAATCTCGCTATATAGTGAGTGAGTGATCATCGAGGACCAATGGGTAGTATAATGTACATTGAGTGATTGCTGAAGACAAGAACTACGAGGTCGGGGTTACGTAAGGGACTTTGAGGTATTGTGGATACAGCCATGGTAATGATCTGGTTTTCGAGAGGTTGTCCTCGTCGGGTTGTTAAGCTTAGTATAACCTTCTGTTCTCTCTGTGGACATGGAGTGTGATACATTCAGACTTGATTAGTGAAATGCGTTCCAAAATCTGAAATTATTATCACACCATAAGAAAGGTTACAGTGCGAATCTAAAAACCATGGTCAAACAAAAATATTTCAGGAATGTTTGTCACCCAATCCGAATAACTTTTCGGTTAGGGTTCCTTAGTGTTCTGCCTGTAATTGGCCAAGGAACAATTACAACATTCCTGAAATATTTCTATCTGGTCACGGTTTTTAGATTCGAGCTCGAACATCTATTTACTTATCCGACGCTTGGTTCGCCCTATTGACACAAGCATAATAAAGGCGCAAAGTATTTATCACCTTAGTGGTCAAATTTCAGGCTGGGACAAGACTAAAACTTCCCTCTTTCAGATAATCCAGAAAGGAGACGTGACTATGGCATCTGGTGAAGACTGCTCCAGTATCAACCTACTTATAATTTACTCCAAATTTTCAGAGGGAAACTTACCAACACCAATAACTACGGTCCGAATTTCGCCTTTTTCGGACAATTTCTTCGGTAAAAAAATAGATGTTTGTTTTTAGAACAAAATAAGTCGTTAGATGCCTTTTTTGATTGATTTGGTGAGAATTCGAAAATTCGAAAAAAATTATCCGAACATACACTTAAGCCGTTTTCGCTTTAAACCCTTCAATTTATCTAAGCTACACGATTGCTTGAAGAGGACAAATCGGAATATCTATGTCTGCGCCAAAATCCTTTCTTCAAGCAAAGTCGACAAAGTATTGGTGGAAGAGCATCAAAACCTTATCAAGGCAAAAAAAAGGACGATCCTACAGAAAGAACACTTTAATTGGATCACAAGACTTCACAGGACCTCAGATGACCGATGTGATCAATGACCAATAGCTCAAAGTTACCGAGCAATACCAGTCTCTGGAAAGTACTACCGAACAACCTGAAACTTAATCGCAAGATGTACACCATCTCCTGTCAAGTACCGGAGACGGATTCAGGGGGGTGGGGGGTTTGCCCCACCCCCTTCTGTGAAGACCTGATTTATCTTCACAGATAGTGTATTTAATTTTCGATTGGTAATAATAGGCAATAATGTTTTGGGTTTGTGCCCCTCTTTTTAAATGTTTGGATCATTTTTTGATTTGCGCACCTGCCTTTCAAAATTTCTGGATCAGCCCGAGTGCCGATCAAGTAACAAACAGAATCAATGCCTTAAAAAAATAATAAATCCTCTTGGCCAGAACCTTACCCCATAAGGGTATTGAAGGACAACTGCTATGAAGTAACGTAGCTAATCAGGTTATTGCGGTATACAATAATTTGCTGATAAAGGTTTTGTTTAATGGACTGTTTTAACATCAACATCCTCTGTACAACATTCCACTGCATATGTTTTTATAGTAATTTATTGTCCATCAAAACAAAATTTTACTAATCATTATATTATTAATAAATGCCTAACTATGCCCTTTATTTTAAATCCACCAAACAGGACCATGTCCTATTTACACATAAGATAAATAGTCTATTTACAATTTGGAATAACTTGGACTAAATGTTAATGGTAACAAAAGTCAACTTGAAAAAAAGAATGATATTCTAAAGATTTCTAAAACAACATTCCATAGTAGAGCAGTAATTTAAAAAGTGTGTCAGAATATTTACACATTCAACAACCATTTCAATTAGTCTCCCTGATTAGTGTGGCAATTGTGTCTTGCTAGAAGATTGGAGACTATAATAAAGGTTATTATTAGAATAATATTATATTATTATTTCCCTCAAGCAACATCACATGTTCTAAACAGAAAATGTTTAGGTAAATATTTCTATGACACCTAAAACTATGCTGCCATTTGAATAAACAAAAAATCAGAAATAATGTAAGCAATTGGTTGACAGATTGAACAATGCTGACATATTTCTGAACATGGAAGGTTTCTATAGTTATATCTAATATTCATTTACAATATATAGATTTCCAGAATGTAAAATACACAAATATGGTTTTAAATGCACAAATATCAGAAATTTTAATATTGAAAGATTGAAACATGATTGGCTTAGATAAATGAGCAAATGAATATTTGCTATATGTAATTTCCTCATGTAAATCTTAGTATCTATGGAATCAAAATTTATTCCTCACAAAGGGAAAGAATACTTTGAAATCTTAGAAATACTTTCAAGGAAATACTTCCTTCCACATCTTGCGATATCATCATAATATCTTATTTAGTAACTATATCAAGAAAAACATATGCAATCTATTCCTTTCATAAATTATATTATATCCTAATTATGTTGTCACCCTGGCTTTACAATCTGAAGTTATCTACTTGAATTAATAATCATTTCTTGATAACACATGCTCCTTCAACTCAACGTGGCTCACTGAGCAGGTCCAGTTAGTTTTATCACACCAGCTTGGAGAGTTTGTGTGCAGACATCAGACATGAATTTGACTGACATCATCATCATCTGGTCTGGCTGAAGGCCTGGGTCAATCTCACTCTGACTCTCAATTTGACAGACACCAAGCAAAAATGAACTTGGAGCAATACCACTGTTTTTTTTCCTCAAGGGGCATGTGTTATCAATAAAGGCTGTTACCTAGTAAAAATACTTTTTAAATGTCAATACATGAAAAAAGATACTATGAGAATCTGCCTGCGAGATTAACCAAGTAGGACTTTCTTCATACGATCTCTTGACCTGACAAAATCATCATCTTCATCGCTACTACTCAGACTACTGCTAGAATATGGCATATCATCCCATCGGTCATTCTCATGTGGTGAGCATAAGAACTGCTCCAGTGGAACACGGTATTTACCACAGAAATCTACAAACTTTACGCAGCGCACGCTTGAGTCAAAGTACACACCTTTACATATTGGGTTGACACATCGCCGTGCACTGTCAAGGTAGTTTACTAGTAATGGAGGAAGATCTTCTGCCGTGTATTTAACATTAGAATTCTTTATAACCCTAGCAGTAAGTTCTAGTAGACTTGGTGGATCATACATCATATCTCGAACAAAACGTACAACTAGGGGATTATCTCTCAAACTGAGACACTCCAAGTTCCTCAGTCGTACAAGTTCAACAGGCAATGTTGTGAGTTTGTTATTGTGTAAACTCAGTGAATGTAGTGAAGATAGCTTGTTCAGGGTAACAGGTAGCGACTCCAAGAGATTATTGCATAGGTTTAGAGCTCTCAGCTTGCGTAGACAGCCCATTTCTAGTGGTATGTCAATTATTCTGTTGCCTCCAAGATAAAGAATCTCTAGCCTATAAAAAAGTAAAATAGTACATAAGCAAAAAAGTATTAAGCAATATTTATGGAAATACAGTTTTTCCAAATTGTTTTTCTTGGGGAAATGATGTGTTTTTCTCGTTAGCTGTTCAACTTGCAAAACCACAAACTCCTTCATGTTCTTATACCCATGTTATTTAAGTAAGAAGTTTGGAGTTTTTAAGACGAGCAAAAACACCACATGGCAATACGTGTTCAAGTGTTTGATTCTACATAAAATGGGTAACTGCAGTAATGGGTATTAAGCTACATGAGTACAAAGAACACGAAACAATAAAGTGGAGTCAATACAAAATGAAGGCGTTATGTTGTCTATTGCACAATTTGTGCCATCACTGTTACAGAATACAAATACACAAACAAATACACATTTCAATATATATAAGCTTGTCATAAAATAAACTTTCTCTTGGAATCATACAACAACAACAACAACTCACGATAATGTGTTGTAATGGAATCAGATTTAATCTATAAACACTTTTTTGGTCATGACCTTGACATGTAGCTCGTGGTAAAAATACAACACGCCAATGCTCGGCCACGAATACTCGATACTCTTTAAAATTACCTTTTCAGTGTTGAAAAAAATCGAAAAACGACGAAAACACTTTTAATTATTATTGCCCAAAATGAACACTTTGTACTTCATTTGTACAAGAAATATGATTCAAACTAAAGGATAAATGAAACATATCATATGCTCATACGATTCAAACTGTGTAGTCGAAAAAAAGTAACAGGTCAAATTATCAAAGATATGATCGATTTAAAAAATTATTTTAGCTAAACTACACTTAATCTCTTTCATAGGAGAACACAATCAGAAAAATCTTAAAAGTCGAAAAATCAAAAATGACTCAGCATTAATCACGCTTATTACATAAGCTTATATCAATAACAAAAACATTGTGAAATATTGTGAAAACCCACCTTCTAAGTTGCTGAATTTGTGGCGGAATTCTCCTGATAAGATTCCCTCCCAAATGTAAATTCTTCAAATTTATCAGCTCAAATATCTGTGGCAGAAGACAAGCTAGTCTATTGCCACTCAAATTCAAGTTTTCAAGATTTTTAAGCTGTCCGAACTCTTTTGGTAGCTCATCAATGTTGTTATTTTTCGCCACAAATGACTTCAGTTTAGAAAGCTCTACGATGTGCGATGAAATAGCTACAATTCCATTTGAAGATGTATCTAGCTCTACTAAATTCTCAAATAGTCCTATAGAATCTGGAATAACTGAAATATGGTTCCCAACAAGATTTAGACTCGTAATTTTGCTTGGGTTGAAGTTATTCCGTAAATGGTCTTCATCTGGTAAAAATTGTAGAAAACGATTGGATAAATCAAGTTCTGATGGTCTGATTTCCTCTCTTTCGGTTGTGTTGCTATTCTCCTCCATCTTTGAAGTTTAATTCGTGTTCATTTCTGTATAAAAACTGCTTTCTGATCAATTTTCTACATAAAATTCCCCTGAATGGAAGCTTTCATCGAGCCAACAGTCAACGATACATTCATTCCAAAGTCCAATCTTGACCAGTGTTTTGTCACGTGAACAATACTACACGCAAAGTGATTGGTCAAAAAGGAGCTAATCGCACTACAACGAATAAAACCCTCGTGTTCCGAAGGTGAAAGTCACGCGTATCTCACAGGACAAAATGAGTGGGATAAATAAATGAATGAATGAATGCATTATTCTCATTACTCGTGCCCAGGCCCTTAGGCCGAGGGCACGAGTATAGTTCTGCAGACAGTTTTTTTTTTTTTTTTTTCGCTGTTAGAAATTTTGGCAAGTTCAGACATGTTCCATCAGGTCTGACCGAATTATATTAACTCACAAAGAAAGAAATTCTGATGCGTCAGCGCCAGGATTCGAACCTGTGCCCTTAGCATCATTGTTACTTCGTCTTAGCCGACTTTGCCATCGTGCCAAATACGTTGTTAACAAACCCATTAGGCTATATATACGTAGTTGGGTTCAAGTCTCCGAACGGCCAATCTTTTTTTTTTTTTTTTTTTTTCACTTTTTTTTTGTTCTCAAGTAATCTTTCTTTTGCAATTTTATCAGTTATTTTTTAATAAACAATTTTTTAAATAATTAAAACGAATGCTTCCATGTCGCATCAAAACAGCTAAAAAAATAATTAAAACCAATGCTTCCATGTCGCATCAAAACAGCTAAATAAAACTTAATTTAAGGAAATTGGAATTGTTAAGAAGAATTATTAGAAGTGAACAAGATCAAAAAGTAGCAAGAAATTCATTGCGAAAGTGAGAATTTTCGAGCTTGTAGACGTATACATATCGAAGTTCGCTCACTCGACTTGAAGAACGATTGTTTAGCGATGTGTATTAACAAAAGCGAAAAAAGACAAATATTTCAAAAGGATCTTTTGGTATCTAACCCAAAGGAGACTATTTGGTCACTTTTCAAGTCTAAAAGGATCTCTTTTTTGGCTGAACTTTGCGAAATTGAGAGAAACATAACATTAAAGGGCAAACAACGAATAATGTCCACTCGATATGGTCCACTC
The DNA here is from genome assembly GCA_918843875.1 of Diadumene lineata. Lineage (NCBI taxonomy): Eukaryota > Metazoa > Cnidaria > Anthozoa > Actiniaria > Diadumenidae > Diadumene > Diadumene lineata. Next base: position 10,785,597 of record OU974069.1, on the reverse strand, counting down.
TTCAACTGATTGGAAAATCTGCCGAATTTTGAAAGAAAAAGCGAAAATGTGCAGTATTTTTTCGTGAAAAATTGAAGTAAAGTGCAATTTATTGAAATCTTGTTTATTGAGCTTTTATGCTGATGTAGTTTTTGTGTAATTCTTGTTGATTTTGGAGTATTTTTTGCCGTTAAAGAAGATGTGGTATGGATGATAGTTTCTTGCCTTCTAGTTGTGCGAGCGAAGCGGGTAGATTGCTGGGGCTGCCTGTGGTATTATAAGAGCTTAAAGGCAAGTTCGTGAGATGTCGCAAAGAAACCGTATTGCATATTTTGTGTCGTTTTGTTTCTTGTTTTTTGTTTTGTTTTGTTTTCGGTTTTTAAGAACCTCCGTTCTTGGGCACGAGTAAACCCTGAATTCAGGGTCTAGTTAAAGCATAAAATATCAAGCTGCCAATGGCAACATAACTCGTGGAAATTAAATTTTGTGGAAACAAGAGATGTCATACATTTGACATATGAGCCACAGGAATGTCAGCATAGTCTAGTATTAAAACAATAGGTAATGATATTATATTGATATTGTACCTCAGCCTCTATCAATTATTACTAAACATCAGCAAGGCACTTCAAGCTCCTTCACAGAAAATGAACTGAGAAGTGCTCCTCCCCCCCCCCCCTGACATCAAGATTGTTAACTGAATCATTCAACTTTGTCTATTTTTGTAATAATTACATTTCAGAGACTGCAAGCTTTTATTTTGATAGGTACTGAGCATGGTTTAATTTGTACATCACATGACAAAAACAATTTTAACTTTTACAATATTATCAATAAAAATATTCACTTTTGGTAAAGTATCATATAACATATGCAACAGCAGTGAAAATGTCATAAATGTATAGAAGTCAATGTCAATATTCAATTACACTCAATTGGTTGATGCATGGGATGCCACACTATGACTATACAGTACTGGTAATATGCTAGGTATCTGTTTTTCATATGCTGTCCTAGCTAATGTACATATGTTGCATTCCAATGAAGATGACGTTGGAAGTAACATGTTCAGGTTGCTGCAATTCATTTTATGATCTCAAATATTATTTGTATACACCTCAAACATAGGTAATGTTAGTGTGTTACTGGTGCTTGTACAATTCCATGATATTCATCTGGAGAATATATATAAACATGTCACAGAATGTTCTTGCACAATTAATGTGCATTTGTAGGAAAAATATCATTGCAGATTGTTCCTTGTGTAGTTGATATTCATTTGTAGAAAATATCATTGCAGATTGTTCCTTGTGTAGTTGATATTCATTTGTAGAAAATATTATTGCAGATTGTTCCTTGTGGAGTTAGGCATTGACCATTTTTGTTCCAATAATTATTTTTCAGTATAGTATTTGCTTGTAAATATCAAGTTGTCATAGGTGTTGATGGAATGTATCATTTCAATCCTCGATCTGTGCAGTTGCTGTTGTATGCATGAAGCAGTAGCCATGTATATGTAATGTATAGTTTTCTGATCTGAAAAAAACAAACAGAGAATTTAAAGAATAATTAAAGAGATATTATACAATATGATAACTGTAATATATGTGCATATTTCTATGACTGCAAATAATATCAATACAAAATCATTTAATGGAAAGTATACTTACCAAAATGAATAAATGATGTGAAGTGTTCATGATAAACTTTCATTATTCCAACACCCTCCCCCCCCCCACACACACACACACACATGTAATGTGTATTATTGTGTATCTATTCAAATTCAAAATTTGTATTCTAGTGTAGTTCAGAAATTTTAGACCAATTACAATAAGCATGATTAAACTGATAACTGAATTTCAAATAAATTTTGACTACAGCTTTTATATAATAATATAAAATAAGATTATTTATTTAGTAAGTTGAATGAATATTGGTTTGTGATCACTAAAGTAAGATTCTAATATACCAGTAAGTACAATATCCTGCTGTGAAATATTTGTGTATATATGGTCTATTAAAGATTTATAGTCTGTGGTATACTTTTTTATTATCTGTGTATATTTCTTTGTAGTTACCATGTATTCCTGTAATTTCTTTTTATCAGAAGAATTCTCATTAATATTGACATTAAAGTCTCCCATAATTACTTTCAGACTATTTTGATCATCAAGTTTGTATTGTGTATGCACATATGTTAGGGCATCAATTAGTCTTGCCATAGTTACTTTACTAGTTGATCGATAAATGCCTATGATGTACAATGGTTGGCCTTTATAATCAAGTTTCATCATAGTAATTTCTACTTCATTGTAATTACATCTGACAGGTTCTGTTTCACATGTTATGTCTGGTTTAATGTAAACTGCTGTGCCATATTTAGGTCTAGTGGACTGAGATGGACTGAAATCATTCCTGTAAAATACAAAGTCTTTGACACCGAACGTTTGATCATTATCTTTGGAGCATAAGGATGTTTCAACAAAAATATTAATATCTGATGCTAGTACATTACAATCATTACGGATATCATCAATGTGAAGGTTGAGTGAGCGAACATTTTGAAATAGTATGGTTAGAGTTTTTGTACTGGTTGTTTCATACAAATTTGGTAATGAACACTGTAAAGTTGATTCCATTCTGAGACGATGCATTTCCTGTTGAACAGCCTTGTCTATGTTAATCTTATTTTCATTTAAATTCAAAATGTGTAAAGTTGAGAGATTTCTTACTCTACTCAATCCGACATAGTGAATGTGCTGTAAAGCTGATTGTGGAAAATCTAGTACTGCTGCATTAAGAGTGTCACCTTGGCAACGATGAATTGTCTTAGCTGCAGCTGGTCTCAAAGGAAATTGTTTTCTAATGACATAAGCTTGAGCTCTCTTATTAAGCCTAAACTGTCTGGATATTTCTAGTACTGGTGTCCATGATTTATCTATATTGTTAGTGTACAAATGTGAATACTCTTTGCGGTAGTTATGACCAATATTACTCTCTGAGAATAATACCCATATGATACTAGGTCTAGATGAATTCTCTACTCTATAGTCTATTTTTTGAATGATACATTCTGCTCCATTAGTCATCCCATCTGTTACTGCAACATTTGTTGTCAAGTCATACTTTAAACCTACTGCAGTTTTAACAACTGAAAAAAGTCCCATGGTTTTAGTGGCATCAGTAGGAATTTGTTTTTTGAATTTTTCTTTAAGTGAATCACTAGCGTCTGCTACTATGATATCAACAGCTTTTATTTCAGCTTTATGATTAGTACTGTTTGCATATATAGCATTGTTATGAGCATCAACACTTGCATTCTTCACAAACAGATGAGTAGTAGTCATTGGGTAGTTAATGCTAGAAGGTTCTTCTTTTAGGATTCTAGCTTTCAATATTTCCATATCATCATCATTATGTTTACTTTCTCTCAGACGGTTTAACAGTTCTGCAAAATGTTTGTCATCTTTTTGTCTCATTATTTCTGTTAGCTCAAACATTTTAAATTGTTGCTGCCATAGATTTGTAGCTAATGGACCATAATTATTATTGTTTGGTGATTGAAATATCCACCTATCAAATACAGGTTTTAGTTGAAAGAAGTCACCAACGCTTATTATTGAAATACCACCAAATATTTGCTGAGTACCCATTATCTGTTGTAGACGCAAGTTTAAGAAATTAAACATTCCAGCACCTACCATGGAAATCTCATCGATGAAAATGACTTTCAGTTTGCCAAGCTGTGATCTAATAGTATTCAGTCTATCTCTATCAAGTGTACAATAGTCAAACCCTCTGTTGGCTGGTATTTTAAAAGCAGAATGAAGAGTATTTCCTCTAATCTTAAAGGCTGCTTTACCTGTAGGTGCTACCTTAAGTACTTTGATATCATCAGGATTTTCACCTGGCATGCTATTATAATATTTGATTAGTGCTTCATAGAGTGCATTAGTTACTGTTGACTTGCCTACACCTGCTCCACCACTGAGAAATAGTGTTAGCTGCTCATCTTTAGTTTTAATGCAATGCAATACATGATAGAAAAATGCTCTTTGTTTCTTATTAAGTGATCTTACTAATGCTCTATATTCAGAGTCTCCCATTCGTTTGACAACTAAATCTTCATCATCATTAGTTCTTGGAAAGACCCCTATGTCATTCATTAAATCATATTGATTATGTTGTTTGTTTTTACCTGGGTCAAAACATCCATACAATTCACTAGCTTTCTTTTCAGCTTGTTTATCTTGTTCATTGATGTGTTGTGCATTAGGTGCTACAGTTGGTTCATCTTCTTCATCAACATGTTGAATATCTTCCATAGCGTTGTCAAGCAGTTCAGAATTGTGTTCATACTGTTCTCTTCTCTCAGTAATATAATGTTTTTGTGATTCAAAACTTTCCTGAAAAGTATCAAAGTCTTTAATGAGATCTTTCTGTTCATTTCGCCATGGACTGTACAACATAAGTTGTTCTCTGTAATAATTTTCAGTGTCTTTTTCTTTATTAAATCTTACAGAGCGAAGTATTTTGGGTTTTTTACGCTTAACAAGTTTTAAACCACCTCGTAACTCATATTGCTCTTGAAATTCAAACGTGTTATCATCCTCATCATTATGATCATCATCAACATTGTCAGCACTTTCTCTTTCAGGCAAATAGTCGTCATTTGACTGAGCATTGTCAGATACCTCCAAGTTGTGCTTTTGTGACACACAATTGTACCAAGCAACAAAGTCAGCTAGACAGAGATTGTCTAATTTGTGGGGTCTCCTCTGATATTTTTTAATGATGTTGTCAGACTCAATTTCAACTGAATTGTCAGGTAGTTCCTGAATCTTGTTCATAGATTTTAGTAAAAATGTTCTTTCATCCGGATGTGAAGTATTTATGAACTGAAAGTCTCTAGATGCTCTCCTTAATGGCATTTGCAAAACAAGGTAGACAGCTTCTTGAGCACTGACTTCAACAGCATTAAGAAACTTATTGCCAATATGTCTTACTCTGTCTTTAATATCTTTGTCGCCTGACTTAGCTTCTTCACATGCTTTCTCTAGAAGACTACTCATACCTCTTTGTCCTTTAGTGATATATGACAATATATATACTGCACAAGCATATGGATCTAATACATACTGTATATCCATGTTAGCACGCCATGCCTTCAAAAGATTTGTGTTGTAATTGTTTACTCGTATTTCTGAAGGTAGACGTTTTAGAAAGAGAGTATCACGTTTAAGTGTATATCTAATGGCTTGTATGTAATTATCTTCCTCAAGATTGAGTTTTTGTAAAAATTCTTCAAATGTTATGCTTTCTCCATATTTCATATCCTCAAGCAATGTTTTTATAGCTTCTGAATTTACTTTGATAGTTTTTTGTTCCACTTCATCAAATGATGTTATGTCAAGAGGTTGCAAGATCATAGTACGTGGCATTGGAGGTAGAGGAAAATTAAATCTACATACTTTCTGACCCTTCTTTTTACATGTTTTAGCATGTTTATGCACTTGGAGGTTCATTAGATCTGTCATGTCCTCAGATGTGTCATAATGACAGGTGACATGTTTATCTACAAATGCAGCAATATGATCATTAGGGACTGTTTCATACTGTGGGGCATCATTTATCCAAAACAAAGCATGAATATGAGGCGATCCTCTTTGCTGAAATTCAACTCTATAGAAAAAGTCAACCATATGTTCAAAGTTCCGAGCAGATGTTACAGGATCTTTTTGGATCAATTCTGATTTCTTTTGCCATGTCATTGTACTAATTTCTTGATCACTGTAGTCTTTCTTATCTACTAATCTGCCTAGTATCTTAAGTAAATGAACCCATCTAGTTTCAGCTGCTGAGTAAGAACAAAACCATGTAGGTTTACCAAGTTGACGAATCATAGCAAACAAGTCTTTCTTACACTTCTCAAAGTATGGTGGTGATCCTCTAAGATTTCTGAGCACTCTAAATCCTTCATCAAGTCTTACCAAATTGTCAACTGTTTCTGGGCATTTCAATTGTCCTGCTGTGTATTTTTTACCTTTAGTCTTACATTTTCTTAATGACAGAGTAGCACTTCCTTGGATTTGTTTGATTTGTAACTTTTTCAGTTTAAAAAAGATATTAGGTACACTTTCAGCTACTCGTCTATCTCTATTCCTTAGTTCCCATTTACATACAGTACTATAATGTACAGGTGTAGTTCTATCTTTGTTGTCATGTCTACGTTTGCCACAAAATATAGTAGGAAATGAGAGGTATTCAGCATCTTTATCCATAAACACTCCTAAAGGTTTATTGCCTTCACCTGGTGCAAAGCTTATTATATCATCACCATTTTCATTTATATCTGGCTCTTGTAATAAAGTATCCATGTTACCTGATGGACGTTCCTCTACTTCACACCAATTATCATTGTCTAAATTAGATACATTGTTAAGTATAGTGGTATCGTCAGTTTGATCAACTAAATTGCTAACGACTGAATCATTGACTAGTAGGTCTTTGTCATTCTCAATATATTCCTGCCATTCCTCATCAGACTCATTATTGTTTTCTTGTAAACTATTTATCCAGTTGTCTTTAATTGTTATACCCTCTGCTTTAAATAATGCACTTGTGTCTGCAAGATATTTAGCCGCTTCTAGCACTTTCTTTGGTCTGACATTCTGAAATTTATAATGATGTTTATAACTGAGCTTTCGTTTAAGTTTAATTGGTATGGTTTGAGAATCATTTATTGATCTTGGTAAGCTATTGACTGTAACATTAACATCAGCAGGTACATTGACCACATTGCCATGTATACTTAACTGACCACCTCTAGGTAGCTCACGTATTTGCATGAATGGAATTCTTGGTGAGATGAGTCGTTCTTCAAGATGTGTTAAATTCAACATGTCATGCTTAGGAGGAAATTCCATTTTATTAGCTTTTGCACATGTAGGTAATCTGCCATCCCTGATATTAGAATCACATGTTGTGCAAATCCATTCAACATTGTCTATGCTTCTATTTCCAGTAATACAAGCATCAACGATAGCTAAAGGAGACTTAGAGTAAGCATCACAATTACATTTTTTTACAGATGACCTATACCACAACTGATCACAACATGTACAGACATACTCTGGCCCTGACTTAACCTTATCATGGAAAGAGTGTATATATTTAATGGGATCTTTATAAGTTGCCTTTGTCCAACTATTATGGTGTCCATTTTCATCAACCATTTGATTTTCTGAACAATTTTGATTTGTGCAAAAAGCTTCATTCATATCTACATACATCTTTCTCTTGGGTGGTCTTATGTGTTCACACTGATCTATTTGTTTACCAACTTGATTTATATCTCTTTCTTTAGCATGTTCAACATGATTCCATTTTCTCTTTAAATATGCTTGTTTCTTTTTATTTCTTTGATCATTTTTGTTTTTTTCATCATATCTTTTAGTTCTTTCTTTTATCTTTTCCTTATTTTTCTCAAGATATGATTTAGTTCTTTCTTTTATCTTTTCCTTATTTTTCTCAAGATATGATTTAGTTCTTTCTTTTATCTTATCCTTATTTTTCTCAGCATATATTTTATCTCTTTCTTTTTTTTTGTCTTTGTTTATTTCATTATATCGTTTGAGAACTTTTTTCATTGCTGAAGGTGTTTTTTCATTTACACTTTGCCCATTACTTAATCTTGACATTTTGTTCTCCTGCAGGTCAAGAATTTGCTTATCAGACCGCCTGTTCCTCATGTACTCCCTCATGTAAAGTTTTCGTTTTTCTCTTTTGTCACCAATTTCAATACTTTGATTAGTTTTAGCACAACCAGTTAATTGAGTAGCTGTGTTATTAGAAGATTCAGAAACAGTTACCAGTATGCTTTTTTCATTTGAATAAATACAATTATTTTTTTCAATAACATTTTGGTTTGAATGACTATCAATTACCACTGTAGAAACATAATGTGATTCGCCTAAGTGACCGATGTAAACATTTCTTAAAGGATTGTTATTTAAACATGTTCCTTCCACAACAGTTGTCTCAGTAAAATTGTGTTCAGTTTCTACAACATTTATTCTTAAATGCAGTGCTTCAGCAACAGCTTGTATTATAATATGATCAGCCCAAGTACCTTGACAAGACATATTATGCAAATACTGAGCCCAGGAACTTTCAAGATTGCTCTCTATAAACCGTTCAGGATGTTCATTTAAGTATTGTATAGCTAATGCACGGATTTGTAAGTGATGATTCGGGTTTGAATACAGCTGATGTGAGATACTTCTAAAAAAACAGTCTCCTTGTCCTCCTACATCTAGTGATTGTAAATTGTATTGAGATAGTCTACTCCTTAATAATTGCCTATCAGATACTACAAGCTGTTTATTTTGATAATTCACTGACCACGGTCCAGGATTTAATTCTACATCACCTGATAAAAGTAACCTTCTTTGAATAAAACAACATGTATGCTGTTTACATTTGGCATGGGTCTTTGCATTTGATAAAAAAGAATGATGTCTCTGAGAACAAGCTCTATTTTGTTTTGCTAGTTTTTGTCTTAGTAAAAATATGTTTTGTACAATGTAAGCAAGAAATGATGATTTGGGGCAGTTTTGGACAATTCTTTTGATACACAAACGCCTATATTTCTTTTTTTGTAAAATCTTATTATAGAATTTCAATGAAATTCTTGATGGCTCTCTATCACGTCTGAATTTATTACATGGTTTCACACAAGGTAATGAGAATTTGTTGTGCATAGCTCGGGATTTATGCATACCTTTCGGCATAAGATTTATTTCATTAGTCATAACAGATACAGATTCATTGGCATTCATTGCTAAGTCAACCATGGTTATGGTTCTAGTATGAGATCTAGTAAGAACTGGTTTGATTTTGCTAGTCATTTGATAAGTTTTGCTAGGTTTTGCTAGTTCATTTGTTTGATTCATTTGATAAGTTTTGGTAAGTTTTGCTAGTTCACTTGTTTGCTTCATTGAATTGCCATTTTCTCTTTGTGTTTTTTCACTAGTATCATTTTTAGCATTTTCTCCGTTTTCAACTTTGACATCACGTGCACTCGTACAATCACTGTTATTTTCACTCGCTATGACATTTGTATCACTTTTAACATTATTTTCTGCATTATTTTCTGCTTTCGTATCTTCACGAACAGTAGGTCTTTTTTCACTCGTAAAATCATTAGTTTTTTCACTCGTAATGGCATTTGAAGTGCAGAATTTTGCCATCTCAATGGCCACCTCTCTGCACGAGGTGTTGGCGGCCAACAAAGTGGCCTCTTCGTTTTCTGCCGCTAATACGGCACTCTCACGAATGAAAGAGTTGTCGATCTCTCTTGATAATGCTGTAAATTCCATCATCGTCGTTGCATAAAGTCGCTGAGGTTCTAATTCACCACGAGGGGAAAGCAATGAATCTATACTGTGTAATCTGACCAATGAGATAACTTTTGGCTATATTTGGTTATAAATGAACATTTCTTACCTGGAAAGTTGACGTCCAAAGCGTCCAAAGAATCCAAAGAATCTATAGCATTCCTAAAAAGTTGTTTATCTTGTTTCTACTTTTGTTTTTGTCATTGTTTTTTTTTTTTTCATTTCGAGCCATGTACTTTTGTAATCGATTCATTTTGAAGACTGCTCACAGCAAGAGTGAAGCCAGCTTGTTTTCCCCTCCGTAACGGATAAGTTGACAACATCGCTAAACTTCGCCATAATATTCCAATAAACGCGATAAGTCTAGTTCAAGCACACGTATTTCGATGATCATTGATACCAATTTCACGGAATAGTAAAGTAGAAAGAAAGAAGAATGTAATATTCAACGAATAAAAAAGTTAATTGAGCCAAATGTTGACTTGAGTCAGCGGTTTACCGGAAGTTTACACAGGAATGTGTCGAAGCAGCATGACAAATTTACCTAAGTACTTCATGTAGAGAGTGATTATAATGTCCCCATATATATATGTGTCATATTGTTTTCGAATTTGTTGTCAAGAAGTCATTCATTTTATAAACTTTATTTATTTGCTTTATTTGTGCATGATATTATTCGTGTTCTGCTCTTTTAATATTTCCTTTTGTACATTTGTTTCTATGCATATTTTTGTAATCGGATTACATGAAGTACTTGCCGATGTCAAAGCCCATATCACTCGAAAAACTCGTGGAATTTGCTTCGCAAATTTCCACGAGTTAAAAATGAATAATTAGCAAACAGTCTCAATTTTTTCCTTTATTTAATTCTTGTCATTGTAATTTTTTTTTCTCCATATTGTTGATTTGTTAGGGTAAAGCTTTGAAAAATAAATAAATAATAATCAAACAAACAAACAAACAAACAAACAAACAAACAAACAAACAAACAAACAAACAAACAAACAAACAAACAAACAAACAAACAAACAAACAAACAAACAAATAAATAAATAAATAAATAAATAAATAAAAATAAATAAATAACACAAATCAATAGCCTCACCACCTATTTTCAAGCTCTCTCCCCTTGGGAGACGAGTAATCAAATGCCTTCACATAAGTTGTGATCTGTGGCCGGCCCCCTGTTAACAATATCACTCTCCCTGATGTATGTATGAATGATTATTGAAACATTTTATAATCTTTTCTGTAAAATTACTTTTATTTTCCCATTTGATAAAACCTTTCAGGTTTTCAGTTATAAAGGAATTTTAATTTTAATTCAAAAAATCAATAGCAAGTTAGACTTTTCTTCAAAAGCAACAATCTAAGTAAATATAATTAATATACCATTAGCTAGATTCCATAAATTGTAAGCCATATTTTGTTCATTTCAAACCATGTGACTGCCCTTGGGAGTTATTTTCAAGACTTATAGCTTCCTTAATGTAATAGAGTGCACACACTAAAAGTGTGCAAAATAAATACCACTAAATAGTAATGCTAATTCTATTGTTTTCTTTTGTTTGATTATTGCTATTTACTACTAACTAGTGACTACTGTTGCACACTTTTAGTGCATGCACTCTATCACATGGTCTGAATTGCAAACACATTAAACATTCTGATTGAAAACACTATAACATGTTGCTAACATAAAAGTAAAAAAAAAATAATTATAGTCTTATCAAAACCAAGTGTAGTCTGCTAAAATGCAGATCTAGTACAAGTGAAACATTCAATAAAAATATAGTATTATCGTTTTGAATCATTTTTGATACATTCTTATTCCATTGTATTTTTCAAAGATAACCTTAGTATTTCATATTTTCATTTATTTTCCTGGAAACCATCCTGGATCTGCCCCTGTGTTCCCAAATTGTCCACAACTGAGTAATTTTTATTTACACCTCCTTTATCCTCTGTGACATCCACTTACCCAGGTGCACCAAAAAAAAAAAAAAAAAAAAAATTTAACTTAAAAAACTGCTAAATCACTGTTATGCTGTCAATGCAACACTTTTGCACAAAAAAAAAACAAAAAAAAAACGTTTAAGATATAGCAAGGCAAGTAGCTCAATAAGTGTAATATCATGTGATTGTAACTTTCTTAACAAGACTGCTTTGAAAATGTGCATTCGTTATCAACAGAGTTATAATCACTAATAGCGATACTTCATCATAAACAAACAAATTGTTATGCTAATGTGCCAACCAGAACTACAATAAGCTCTATTGAAATAACAGCCAATCACTGCCTGGTTGGCACATGAATAACAAAGGCTTACATCAGCTGAAGTATTGCTATTTTCATTTTACATAAAAATCAGATTGATGTTTGTTTGTTAATTAAAAATAATCTCTATTTATTATATATGTTTCAGTAAATAATATACAGTATACCCAGTGCCATACACAAACGATGACATATATAATGATAGAACCATTTCACTTTTACACAAGAGCCAGTCCAGATATGTTGGCTTATGTAATAGAAATGGAATAAATACATATCTAGCAATATTAACTTTCCCATGCAACGTAGATGATAATATGATCAAGATTTAGATTGATGTAGAGGAATTGAAGCCTTATTTTGAGACCACTCATTAAAAAAAAAAAAACGTTGTCAGAGAGAATGCTGGGTTTCGGATGCCATATGTAAATTGGTCCACTAAAATTTCACAGTAAAAGTAACAAATGCACATTATTCAACTGTCAAAACACTTTTTAACCATCTTTAAAAGTTTAGTACTAGTATGTGTTCATCATTGTCCCAAGGGCCACTCTGTTTGCTCTTTTTTTTAAACAGGCTGTTCACATATTGACCTGTCTGGATTGACACATGACTGTCGTCCATTTTTATTTCTTTGGTCACATCACCAAAATCTAGAAAACCATCTTGGAGATTTTGACCACATGTCCAACCTGCCAGTACCAGTCTCAAAGTGTGAGCAACCTGTCATAAAAAAAAGAATGAACAGAGTGGACCTGGAGACAAGGTGTTTTACAATGAAAACAATCAGCTTACAACAACCGGCAACTAGCGTTCTCTCCTACAATGTCTTTTTGAATAGGAATATGATCTACATCATTCCTATGATAATGTTTATTGTAAATGCCCCAAATAGATCATTATAGCTTGAGAAACCTGTACCAAAAATAGTTAGAGTGACACAAAAATTAAGATATTTTCACATGCAGATATGTGTATGCTAGTATTCTAAATATTGCTTCGTGTAAAGATCATGTCATTGTCCTAAAGAAAGACCGTTTTTTTGCTCTTCCATTCATTTTTTCCAAATGAATGGAGGGGTAAAAATAACGAAAAAGTAAAACAACGAGGGGCAATGAAAACAAATAAATGTCTAGCACTAAATCACAAACTCATTCTCCCACCATAAATATGATTGCTCCTTTAGTACTTTACATTGTCCATTATTGATAAATGTTCATAATAGAACTATCTGTATTTCTATCACATCTCTAGTGGCTCAACCTCAATCATAATAAACACTGTATTATCTCGAATATAACTTCTTGTCTTAAGCGTTTCCTGAGAGACAAACTTTGGACAACCAAAGCCCAGACTTTTAGATTTGTTTGGCTTTCCGAAATAGTCACTGTTGCGATCACATGTCAATCTCCAAGACTTATTCTGACGATTGCTGATCTCATCTTCCTGGTCGATTAAAACAAAGTCTACTCGTTGTTGAAATGGCCATGGAAGAACCGAATCATAGTCACCTTTCATAATGACAACATACAAAGACAAATGTGTGCCTTTTCCTTGTCCAAGACCATTCAAAAACGCTTCTGCACGCAATTTATATCCATACTGGCCAGAGTAAAATGGTGGACTACAAAGCTTTTCCTTTTCTTTTTTAGTAACCGACTGTGAGTATAATTGAGCATAGTTTGATATTTTCCATAAGAATTTTCCATTAGTACATATTTTTTCCTGTCGTTGCTCTAGTTCTCGTATCCTTACATGTGCTAAATCAAGATGGATTGATATATGATCTTCTAGATGCTTCTCCAGTTCATTTCTTCTTACCTAAGGAATAACCAAGCACTTTTCCATTAGCATAATACATCAATATATTGATCACACATTAAGTATTAATTAGCATATTGGTGTAGCCTAAGTGTCCTAGTGTTAAGTACAATGCAACTATGGCACTTGCCACCACAACTAAGATTTTATTTAGTGGTACCAAAGCATTTTCCCTTGCATCCGTTTTTAGATTTGGACTCCCTGTGTCACTCCACAGTGGTGAGAAAACTGGTCACTTGTTGCTATATCTAAGATTAGAAGTGTGAGTTTGTTTGAAGTGAGTGTTGTTCACTTTCTAGATTGATTGGCTGCATTCTGTCAAAGAAAAACCTTGAACCAAAAACCTGTCAGTAAAGAGCAAATGCACAAACAAAGTTGAATTCCCAAGTCTCCAAAGATAGGAATCGCGTGGGAAATGTTCCCATTAAATGGGGGAAATATGGGTAAATTTGAATCCAATGCTGGATTTTGTAGCACTTACCAAACGATAATCCAAAATAAACCCATTGTGGGAATCACAAATGTTTTGCTAAACTCAGTCTATTTTGTTTTTAGTTGATTGTTCAGTATTTATATGCATTGCTAAAAACCATGAATTCTTAGTACCTACCTTAACTTTACAGCCTATATCATTGTATTTACATGGTATGATGGCTAGCGGACACTCTCCTTCTACATCTACATGTGCAGCCATCTGGAAAACAAACAGTAAAGTAATGACTTTTTAATTTAACAGAAATAAAACAAGAGAATCAGACGTGGATGCCAAGTTATCATCATGGCTTGGATTCAAATAATTGCAAAGGCAATTTGTACTTTGTGTCCATACAGCTTTAATATTAGGGGTTTCGAGACATTGATAGTACTGGTTTTCATCCATAAATCATATTGTTGATCAAAAAATAGTTCAAATAATAGAAAAATTAAAAACATAGACAGGCCTGCTTTGGTAACCTTATCATATTTTGGTCTAGCTACGGCTATGATATCAGGGTCTTTAGTAGCTATTATAGTAAATGCATTCTGGTAAAATACTTTGATAAACTTGCCATGCCATTTATATTAATCTCAATTATTCAGAGATGATGATATATATCTCGTACATAGGTTGCAATTTTGTTTTTACCTCTTCTCTAGGAATATCTGTTCTTCCGCAATTATTGACACACTTGATAGGCACACGCCTACAAGCCTCTAAATGACCCTGAAATGAAGCAAAGTGCCAATAATGAGTTGAGGTTTTACAAGTTTTCCTCTCTTCTTTCAAACAGACTAGTCTAAATAATTTTTACTGGCTAATAAAGCTGTGCTTCTGGGTCAATTGTATAGACATAAACAGTTTATATCCATTGATCTGCACCACATGAATCACAGCTGTACTTTGAGGTGGCACCTAGTGATAGTGAGTTTTTATTTTACCTGTGATGTATCTGATCTATTACTTACAGCTATAGTTTACTTGATGACATTCCTAACTCACAGGAGTGCTTACTGCTGTCTTACTTCACCTAAATTACTGACTCACTGTCTACCTTGTTTACCTGCATACAGCAAAATATGTGTCACTTAGCATGAAGGAACTCGCAACACCTTAGTACATGCACAGGAGCCTGGCTAGGATGACTGACTACTTTTTGTCATAGATCTATACCATAATTTTTTTTAACATCCTCAATTTTTTTCTCTAAAAAAATCCTTTGAAAAATCCCAGATTGACTAATTTGACTCTTAAAAATTGAAGATCATGTCCCTGTCATATTGATGACTATCCAAAAATCCACAGTGCAAGCAGGGTTGTGTGATTTGAATGATAATGTCTAGATGTAGCGAGTGGAAGTGTCTGCAGACAAAGATCCACTACATTCTTTTTTACTTGCCTGACTTCAGACCATGTGAAACTGATAATTAGTTTTCAATTTAGAGTGTTCACTGAAAATTGTCTTAGCTAACAGACAGTAAATGTGATGTATTATCAGAACTTAACTTATCAGAGATAGATCTTTATCATAATGTCTGGCTGAGACAAAGTCAGAATATTAATGAAGCTCTAAAGACTGATTAATGTGTTATTAATGTCACTTACTGGAAGATTTCCAAGTTCACCAGTCCAGAAACACTCTGTGGCTGAGTTATAACACCGTACTGATAAGGACAAAACTGTTCTTTTACAGGCTTTATCAGGGTATACCTGTAAACATTCACAAACAGTAGGTATATATATATATATATGGATGAATGAATAAATGATAGTACCAACAAATGAATGGAAATGAATATATGCTTGAATAAATTTGAATAATTTTTTTATATAAAATGTGTGCATCATCAATTATTATGAATTAATATTAAATTGGATCATTGAATGAATGAATGAATGAATGAATGGATGAATGAATGAAAAAATAAAATGAAAGAATGAATAAATTAATCATTAAATGAATAATGAATAAAAAGATGTACCACAGCCACTATATTTCAAATTAAATGTATATCCTTGAAAGAATGAACGAAAATTAAAAAGAAAGAATGAATAAATGGACAAAAATAAATATATGAATGAATAAAAAAGATGTACCACAGCTACTATATTTCAAATTAAATGTACATATCCTTAAGATTAAAAAATTTAACCTTCTGGGGGTATCATTAATCACAGATCAAGATAAACAGAAAAACTGTGCTATCAGTTACTATAGCCTTGCTATAACTTGTTAGTTAGCTCATTAAACAGGGAGTATTTTATTGCAGAAATAAATATATCACATTATTTACAGTACAAATAATTATCAATTGTAATTTCTTTTGTCTTTAATGGTTTGAAAATTTTGTATCAGCCACCACATTTAATCATATGCATTCATGCAAAGCTGCTTCAAAGATGTGGAGTCTCAACTTTGACCTCTATACAAAAACTAAACATGATAATTAAACAAACATGTAACATACAGACTGAAATGTCCCAAAAAAGATCATGATTAAATGGAAGGATTAAATGTCTGTTGTGTGCACTTTATTAGATAACATGACTTTACAAACAATGTTTGACACTTTATGAGTCCAAACATGTGCTATCCTTCTATCCACTCATGAAAAAATAAAGTAAAAAGTAAATAAATAGGATATTTTTTTAGACTCCAAAAGTACAACTTTATGAAATAGTGTAAAAACCGGTGTATTGTGTACAAAAAACTATTTGTAACTGAGAATGACTCTACAAGTAAACTTATCAACCTTAAAGATAAAAATAAAATAAATAAAGGTGAACTTTATCTAACCAAGAAATAAGTTTTCAGGTTCAATGGTGCATAAAAGAAAACAAATTACAACAAAAGTTACCAAGTGAGACAGCACTTAATGCAGATGGCACCCAAGATTACTGACCGGGAATTGGAAATTGATCAATATATGTATCAAAGAGTTTCATTAAAGTAGCTGCAAATGGCCAAGAAAATAACCACACAAGGATTTGAAAGGAGGGGGCATGTGGAAAGATGGAGGGTGTGTGAAAGGGGGGTGCAGGTCAGGGAGGATATGAAGCATGATTTGTGAATGGCACCCATCCCATGATTTGTGAAAAGCTAACCTTATTGTTCTATATTTGTGAATACTGGGCCTATTCTTGTAATAAGTCCCATGAAATGGGTGAACACAACAATTTGTTATAACTTTACTTTCTTTACAATGTGTATTATAGACACGGGTGGATCCACCATTGTTTTCAGGAGGGGGATCACTACCCAGTACACATGAAAGACTGAGGTTCATATGGAAAAATATTTGATAAAACAATGACTTCAGGAGGGCTCCCCCCTTCATATAGATCTGCCATTGATAGGGGACATTGCATTTATCAATGATACCATATAACACTACATTATTGTGGCAATTTCTATAACTGAAACATTTTTCTTACATTAATGTATGAGTAAAAAATTAATATTTAATTTCGGCTTTTTTTTAATAAACAACTTTGATTAAAATATAAGAATGAAACTCAGATTTCCAAAACGTATTTAGAATAAAGCAGCCAAAGTAAATAATATATTGATCAAATATACAATCATGTACACTTGTCTACAAGATTATGTAAACATATTGACAAAAAAACACGCCAAATTACCGCGCAATCATTGTCCTACTACTTTGTAAAATTAAATTCAAAAACAACAATCATTCATTAACTGTATATCAAATAGCTATCAAAAAATATCAAAATTACATGCAGAGTACGCATTATAGCAGACATAGGTGATGTTTCTATCAAAGCCGACTAAAAATCGAGTATAAAATTGCTAATCCTAGCTAAATTCCATAACTTTTTAAGATAAGAATATTTAAAAAAAAGTGTTTATTATATCACCAAAATAATTTTCAAAAACCGACTAAAATCAAACACCTAAAACATATTAGTTTATAAACATAAAAGTAATTCCCATTGTTTTCGGGTGATATATTTCTCTTTCAGCCACTCTCAATATCTCTTTACGACCCTAACATGTTTTAAATCGAATTATGAGTGATAAATGACCATTAAATTTTTAATACCATGAAACAACGATACGGGAAAATACGCAATCAATGGTGTTTCAGAAATGTGGTACGTCAAACACTAAATTTCTTACTTTATCTCTTGAAATACTCCTTCTATCAATAGGACACAATGAAGGCGGTTTCCTACAGAGTAAAACACCGCAATTTAGTTGACTATCAGTTCACAATGTACGAAGAATTCCTTGATAGACTCACCTTAAAATGGGTTCCAAACACGACTCACAAAATCTATGTCCACAGTCTCTCGTTTGAACAGGCTCTCGAAAAGGCAGCTGACAAATTGGACATTGATAATCTACATTAACAGGACTTACAAAATCCGCATCGAACCCTCCAGTTTGATTTTTGTTCAGCGAAAGATGAGTTCCATTGAATAAAGCAGCCGATTGCGGGGGACTCACTGCCGAGACGGACGCCATCTTGGAACATGCTCAATTTTGATATCTTGATAAATGATTAATGAATTTGGTATTTATGGCAATGTTATAGCCGATCAAAACTATTAACTATCTATCACCCAGGGTATTTCTCAGAGGTTGATAATCAAAGCTCCCTTCACAGGGAGTTTAACCAGAAATGGCTTTTCTATCAGATGGGCAAATGAATTAGTAAGTGCACAATAAACCCACTTCCTCCCCCTAAGGTTTTGTGTTGTCTTCAGAACTGTGAACTCTTTCCAGCAGGGTTGCTGTGCATTTACAATAGTTCTCGACCGGCAAAAATGCTCAATTAATTCATAGCACTTGGAATTTACTGGAATTTTTCTTTGTGAACCTAAAAAGGTTTAAAGATCAATTATTGAAAAAAATAAGCATGTAATGAGATGAACAAATAAATGAATGAATAAAAAAAATTGATCATCAATAAATTACAAAATAGATGAACAAACAAATTAAATAAAAGTTATTGATTTCCATCAACAAACAACTATATTGAATTAATTATACTACAAATATTAATTTTTGTTTATTTGATTTCTCTGGTGCCATACACCATTACATCTATGTGATAACTCGGTGTTATTTGGTGTAATCATAATATCTACATGGTGTGATCTTACTATTAATTCATTAAAATGAAATGAGCTCATTGTTAGCAACAGGCTGCCCAAGTACCGTCTCAGAGAAAAATATTGACTGATCAAATGACTGAGATCGAGTGACTATCTGATATCAAGGGTCATAATTTACATCTATGCAATATAACTGAATAAAAACATAATTATACAACATTATTTTTAATATATGAATAACAATGTTTTATTAACTTGTCAAGTCTCTAACTCAGTCAAAATTGCCCGAAATGGTCTCCAATTTGACCAAGTAACTTAAGAGATAATTCATTTTTTATCCATATAAGTTCTGTATTTCATAGATTATTTTGGCAGTTACATAGTCACTTAATCCCAGTTGTTTGATCGTTCAATATGTAACATATTTTCACTAAAGCAGTATCTGGGCTACCTGTGAGTCAGCCGTTGCATTTCTTTTAAGTTTTATCATTGTTACACATTGACACAAACATTTCAAATACATATAGATAAGAAAACAAATCTGAACAATAATGTAAAATATTAACAATGGATTTAAAACTGATGGTAAAACTAGCCGAGATGTTCAATGCCTGATAATGTAAAATTATTAAGTTACAATGGATAGGGCTTGTTTTAGTGGCCGATCTGTTACAGTAAAATGGCTACAATAATATTATTTTGTACTAAATGTAAAGTGGTACTTAAGGTTGATGTTGTGCAATATTTGTCAGATTTGGTGTAGTTTGTTATGGCAACTCAGACTGTAGAAGCAGATTGACAGGGGCAAAGAAAATTGAATGGTAGACTGATCATCAGAGCACAGATGCTTGATACAATTAAGTTGTAATTATACCTAAACTAGATTCTCTAAATTGGAAGGTGCTTCCACACAGACTCGATTCATCCCATTGGAATCATCTCCGATGTACTGCAGTATCGATTCACAGTAGTATTAGTGTATGAACCACTGCGGCAGACTTGTGTGTTTCACAGATTATGTGCCTTGGGCAGTAAAGAAGACTATCAGTTTAGATGTATCAGCTTAGCTGTATATTAGTATATTGTGTGATGGTTTGTCAAGCATTTATTGCTGTTTGTGAGTAGTTTGCATAAGACGGAGTAGAAAGCTTGTAGCTTGATCTGTAGAGAAATAGATGTTTTCTCTGAGATATCTTGGTAACTTTTGTAGGGATTCCTCACTTGATGGCCTTTGAACCAAAGGGCTAAACTCAACCTCATCTATCTCTTTGTCATACACCAAACGGAACTTTATAGCTAAAAAACAATTATGAAACAATGTATTGAAACATTTAAAAATTAAGCCAAATCAAAAACATAATAGAGGTTTGTGGCAGCAATCCTGAATGGTAATATCCACCAGATAAATCTCAATCCAGCAAACAAATTTAATCTATAAATAATTATATACAGAGGATAATTTGATCATGGCTTTACACAAATGACCCCTGCACCAAGTTGTGAAATGCCTGAATAGCACATCTACCATATCAAATTATATCCACTGTGAATAAATTCTATACTATTTCTAATCAATAGATTAGGTAGTGTTTTTCTGGTGGACTAATTTAATCAAGATTCTGGCCCCAGAAGTATAAAGAATAAACTTGATGCTATCAGAAAGGAAATGTGATTTCAATTCATATTTTGAATCCTTTGTGTTTATAATAAATTAGTGCTTTATCTGATAATGATAGCCTGGACTTTTTACCTTTCCCTTTGAGTCCTGCTGGTTTAAATACACAGCAATAGCTTTCAATAAGTGGTTGAGAAGAGTCTTGTTCTTGTGACAGCTTAATGCCACTCAACATCTCATAGAACTTTATTTTGGACTCAAGTTCATTGGCCTGAATGTGACAAAAGTATACTGTTAGTACAATAATAAATGATTAATGAATTATTAATAAATGAACTAATGGTCAAAGGAAATAACTCCCCATATAAATCTGCACTTGGGGTCTTGTCACTGTTGTGTAACAGAAATATCCAAATACTCAGCCATTGAAGTAAAATTCACATTTTTAATATTTTTTTTTGATTGGCTATATGCTCTGGGATATCTCAAATTACAATTAAAATCTTTTTTTCAAAAGCTCACTGACAGATTTAAATGGTAAAGAAGTAGAGAGTTAATGGTATTGACAACGTTGTTATCTATGGACAAATTGAATGGATAGAATTACAGTGAACTCGCCCACAGGTCAACTCGCCCAGACAAAGTCGCCCATAAAAAAATATCACGGAAACTGCCTGATACCAACTCGCCCATCATGTACACTAAATTTCAAAAATACAATTTGGACGTTAAAAATATTCAGTAATGTTTTAAAAAACGGTTTATTTTTTTGTTTTGTTTTTATGAGTTGACATGATCGATCGTATTATTTTTACCGAAGCTGTCATTTCATGTTCGTCAGTAAATGTTTCACTGTGTAATATTATTGTTCAGATAAACATTACTTTCAAAAACGTCTATTGATCGTGTTTAGACATAAGATTATTTTCGATTCATGTTATTTCTAGCGATTTTTTGAATACTAACAAAAACGCGATATAAAGTCCTTTCATCAAGTTGCAAAGTCGTTTTTACTCAATTTAGCGGCTTTGTAATTACTTTGAACTCAAGCCGATAATTCTATCCAAAAGCTGCCGAAAAAAAAGTAATACAGTATTATAAAACATTCAAACCCAAAATATTTTTGAAAGCTCTTTCTAGCGAGATTTTGAGTGGAAACAAACAAACAAACAAACGAGACGCAAATTTGCAAATTTGACGAAACTTGCAAGAAGCCATTTGAATGCTTCTAAATTTGCATATTGGACGGCAAATTCTAATAGTGATTTTTTAGTTTTATCATTTTGCAACAATAAATTAACATGCTTGCATCCTGACCAACAAATGAACTCTAATTTCAATTGATCTAATTCGCAACAAGAATAATACAACATCATATATTAGTTTCATTTTCCTTCTTTTTATTAAAATAAAACAAATATCATATTTACAATTGCAATCTAGACTATTTGAAAACCGAGCTATGACTAACAAAATTACAAAAGGAAAACTACTTTCAATTTTTTAACTATTCCTGCCTTGAAGGTCCGTTTAATCGTGACATTGATTTTAAGAGCTGCATCGATGTTTTCTCGCGGTTGTTGTATTTTTCCCATAAGTTAAAAACTTTCCTTTGTAAGTTGCGATACTTCTTTCGCTGGATTCTTGACAGAAGTTGATTTGTTACAAGTCGGATTTGGACTTCGACTACACTCGCTTCCCGACGAAGCAAGTCTATTAATTTTGAAGAGAAAATCATTTGAGTTCAAAGTAGACACGAAAACGCTTTGTTGACGCTTTGTTTCAAGAAGTTGATAACTTGTGATGACTGATTTTTTTTTGCATTTTCTTTGTTTTTTCTTCAGAATCTTGCTACAAAAAGAATTATAAGTGTAGCCTGTTCAATATTAAAGACACAATGAATCGGATAATTTTGAAGAGAAAATCATTTGAGTTCAAAGTAGACACGAAAACGCTTTGTTGACGCTTTGTTTCAAGAAGTTGATAACTTGTGATGACTGATTTTTTTTTGCATTTTCTTTGTTTTTTCTTCAGAATCTTGCTACAAAAAGAATTATAAGTGTAGCCTGTTCAATATTAAAGACACAATGAATCGGATAATTTTGAAGAGAAAATCATTTGAGTTCAAAGTAGACACGAAAACGCTTTGTTGACGCTTTGTTTCAAGAAGTTGATAACTTGTGATGACTGATTTTTTTTTTGCATCTTCTTTGTTTTTTCTTCAGAATCTTGCTACAAAAAGAATTATATGTGTAGCCTGTTCAATATTAAAGACACAATGAATCGGATAATTTTGAAGAGAAAATCATTTGAGTTCAAAGTAGGCACGAAAACGCTTTGTCAACAACTTTGTGATTCGATGAGGGAAATTACGAAAGTTAACTTGTTTTTCGCTCTCGTAATTATAAGCATGAAGTTGAAACATTCATTTATATTCTTTTACTTAAAGTTTTAAAACACAAAGACTTTGACAAAGTGACTGTGACTATGGGCGAGATTGTATTTGTATGATTTTATACATGGGCGACTTTGTAAATAAGGGTCTGGGCGACTTGACTTGTGGGCGAGATGACCGGATACCAATGGATACATGGAAAAATTATTACCTTTTCCAGTTCTGCATTTAATGTTTCTGTCTGTACGGTTACGTCTTCATAGAAAACAATAATGAATAATAATCAACTTTAGAGGCATTATGGATTAGAGATATGTGATAAAGTATGGAAAAATTAAATATTTCAAAAAGATTGTGTGACAGATATATATATCAAAGTTTTGCCAATGAAACACATTATTCAATAAAATGATGCATTTTGATTGGCTAAGCTTTGATTTATATCTATCATAGATTTTTTTCAAAAGTACACATTTAAATGGTACAACATTGATTCTATTATTTTCACTCAATATCACATACCTGTGTTTTGTTGTTTTGCTTGCTCAAGTTCTTTTTGAGCATTAAGAAGTTGTTCTTTGGTTATCTGTAGTTCTTCAACAGTAGTTGTGACTTGTGTTTTCTCCTTTTCTAGACTGTCTGTCAGCTCTTTGATGTGTGCATCATAAGCTAAACATTTAATGATACAAGTTAGCAAGTACAATGAATTGTGGTAGTGTGGAGACAGAACTTTGGATTTCAACTTCTTGTCAGAGGGAAGGAAGTCTTCCTGTTAAGATTTGTCAAGCATTACGCCAGTCAGTGAAATGGCAAAATTGCATGATGATTCTAAATGTAACTGTGATGTAAACTAAAGGACATTGTTATGACCAACTCACCTGCAATATTTTTACTTGCTACAGCTTGTGCACTTTCAAAGTTTTCTTGTATTGTTTTGATATGTTGTATCAGCTGGTGGAACTTGGTCTTGTAAAAATCATCTGTTTTCTGTTAAATGAAAATGAAAAGAATTAATATAACAACAATATGCACAAGACAGGTGCATTATTATCCAGAAAATGCAGTTTTTAGGGAACATGAGCTAGAACTTTGGTCTGATCAAAAATGATATAAACTTGATTATTAAATTGTTTATAAAATACATTAAATTAAAGTACTATTGCAGTTAGACAATAGTCTGAGCTAAGTTGAAATAAAAAGTTTGATAGAATTAAGTTTCATTCCACTAAAATTGCCTCAGCTGAGTTAAAATAAATTTACAAACAAATAACTTTTTACAAGCTTGAATCATGTACCTTTTCACTGTCATCTGTTTCCTCTTGATCTTCCAGTTCTCTGATCTCATCATCTTTTCCCTCACATGTAGATGACACAACGTCTTGCTTTGGATCATTCACTGGCTCTGATGTTGCATTTCCTCTATCCACATTACTACTTTGTTTTTCTATGCTACATGCTTTATCAATAGCTGTATTTGCGTTTGCTATATTTTTCTGTGCTTTCTTGGCTCTGTAACTTTTCTTCAAGGCACTAAAGCTTCTTGTTCTTGCAGCAACTGGTGTTGAATGTTGAAACTCATCACTTTCAGGGCTGGAATTACTTGATGTGCTACTAATATCAGCAAATCCAGGCGGAGGGGTTATTTTACAATTAGTTTCATTTGTTGGACAATTCTCATCTCTTTGATTGGTTTGGCAGTTATTTTCATCTTGCTCATTTGTTTTGTGATTCTCATCTCTTGTATTCAATTCATAGTTCTCTTTGCCTGTTTCTTTGATCTGGTTTGTTGCACTTTTTGCAGTGCAGCGGCGTGGGATTCTACTGGTCTGGTGTTGTTTTTCACATGGAGTTGAAGTTAATCTTTCTACTGTAACAGTTTGTCCTCTGTTATTTGCTTTCTATAAAAAAGTAAATAAATTGGAATGGAAACAATAGATGAATGAATGAATGAATATTAAAGAGATTGGTGGAACTAAACAAATCAATAATTAACAAATAGACATTTCTTATTTGTTGTTGTGTAGATGACTAGTAAGAAATAGACACAAACATTTTCATTTAGTACTTTACATTTTTACATAATATTTTAAAAAAATAGTGATATTTAAACATGTGTAAAAGTAAATGCTATCCACAATAACTGTCATATTAAAGTTAACCAAGGTGGATAGCATTATATAGAAATTTCTTGCATGGCAAGTTATGTGTAAGTATATACAAAATTAGTCTAGAAAATCGAAATACTTTTGCTATTTATACATTTATTCACATAATTATCTAACTCATCACATATTCATATTTTTTATCATATGTTTTTTCTAGTATAATATAGTAATTCATCATATCAACATATCTGTGCTCATCTGCAGATGTTAAATGTATAAATTAATTAATTCTTGAGAGTGGTGGAAGAACATGTTCAAAAAGCAAACATCAGTTTATAGGCTAATTTTGCTCGTTTTTCGTTTTGTGTTTATCCAGCTAGTTTCAACAGATAACAAAACAAATTCATAGACAACAAAGGATACAAATCCAATTAGAAATAAGTTGTAAGGCGATGTCATCTTACCTTTTTCGCTGGTTTGTCTGTTTCTTCATCTGACTGGTTTTTCTTTCGTTTGATTGTTGTGTAAGCAGGCCTTTGAGGAGTTGGATCTTCAATTCTTCGCCTTACACCAAGTCTTCCACAAGATCTTGTAACAACTGGCATTTTAAAGTACTAATATTTTTCTTTTTATGGCAATTACTACTAAAAGAATCATTGAAAATGCTTTATAACTGATTTCGAGTTCAAAACAAAACCGTTTTATTTTATAAAATGGCGGGATTTATTTGCACTAGGTTTCAGACCTCTCGCAGTTATTGTAACACAGGAACTCCTATTTTGAAAACTAGCCTCAATTTTTTTACCGTTCAAAATCAAATATAAAATTTCAAATCACCAAAAATATTTATTTTTTGGACCTTAGTATTTTAAACGATTTTTCGAACAAGTGGAAAAGAAGATTCGACATCAAAATACATTTTGCGTGAGTAATTGCAACCTGACGCCTCCCCTCGTCATTGTTTTTGTATAATTCATTTGGCGTCCATTTTGTCCACAAGCAAAGAATGTCGTCTAAATTGCCACAAAAGGTAGGTTAAACATATTAATATGTGCTTCATATATATTATTAGATTTGTAAAAGTTTAAGAGTTTTCTAGGTATTGTAATCCTTACTGTAGCTGCTCGGTGTAAATAAAAGAAAAGGCGATGGAAATTTTCACTATGGGTGATGTTGATAATAGTTATGATAGCAAGGATAGATAATGCACAATACTGTAATTATGCATAAACTGATCATTTGATTCCCCATGCACATCCCTGACTCACTGGGTATCAACAAATAGCTTTTGGGAGATTGGTGGGGATTTGTAGAATTATGCTTTTCTTAGCTAAGAAACCCCGCCATCCCCCCCCCCCCCCAATGTTTTCCTCAAAACAAATCTAATTGAGCTTAAACTAAGTCAGAGATAAAACAGCTAGCTAGCATTATATTAAGACAACTATGTCAAGAAGTCTTAATTGTAAATTTGAGTTAGAAATAAAGGATTTTTTATGACTCCATACATTTACTGTCAATGTGCAAATTGATAACTTCACAAAACTGAGAAGCAGAGATTTCCTGTTCCAGAGAGATAGAGCATGATTTCATTGCACTATTTCCGAATAAAATCAATGTTCAGCCACACTGAACAGAATAAAGTGGAAGCAAGAATTGGATGTGAGGCCACTAGAATTCAAACTTATGGGCCTCTTTTACATAAAACCATACACTCACCAAGTATGTCATACTTACTCTAAAATGTACTTTTCTGCTTTTCCTTGAAAATTTAACACGTTTTTGTTTGTCAGCTGCCAGTCCACAAGGCTCTAGATGCTATTTCATGGATTCTTGGTCGATGGAAGGGCAAGGGATGTGGAATCTACCCAACAATCAAACCGTTTGAATATCACGAAGAAATCATGTTTGATCATTTTGGCAAGCCCATCCTGACTTACAAGTTAGTTGGATGTTACACTGAGCCAAAACCAACTGTTGATACTTTGTTTTAATATTGCTCTTTGCTGGACCATCAATTGTTGTATGGTGGAGCTTGCATTCTGTCATGATTGTTAAATAAACTCCACTCCTGAAAGTAATGGATGGCCCCCCAAAAAGGTGAAATTGAAACAACCGTATGAGACAGCAGGTTGTGACACAACAAATTTGTAAATAATCTTTTCTTCTATTTGATTTTGTTTTTATCATGACCAGTATTTAACACAAAGGGATTTTTTGGATTGAAGCATAACATGTGGACAAAATTGACATGTCAGTTACACATTGGTAGTCTTAGTATGTATTACATCAAGGGATATTCTTTGCAATGTTACAAAGAAAATACCAAATGTAACACAGGCTATGGTAGTCTTCATCAGATAAAGACTACCACCGTGTAGCCGCTTCAATCCAAAAAAATCTGTCTATGCTATCATATGGAAGCCTTAAGACTACTAATATGATCAGTATTTATTTGTTACTTTGTCATTAGCACCAAAAGTTGGAGTACAGATGCATCAGAAGCTCCTATGCATTATGAGAGTGGTTTTCTTAGGGTCAATCCTAACACAGATGTCATGGCTTTTATGGTGTCACACAATGCAGGTACAGCACAATTTAACACACTACACTGAAATTATTTTAAAACATAATGTTTTTTAACCTCTGGACCCTTCAAAAAAAAAAAAAAACGGGACACTTTACTTTGGGCATTTCCTTTTTGAGGCATCAGTATCACAAAGAATTTGAAGTAAAAGCTGTCTTTTTATGCTTTGATGAATTCTTAATATGGTGTGCATTCTCAGATGGACTGCTCTGACTTGTTTGTGTTGTTATGTATTACCATGTTAGGATTCACAGAGGTAGAGGAGGGTACTATTAACAAAGACAACCCTAAAGAAATAAGACTTGTATCTCACAGTATTGGTAGAATGTCATTTAGTGCAGAACCTAGAGTAACCAAGGTAAAGTTTTCATTTGGTCAAACTCAAGGCTTACAAATAGTAGCACTCAACCAGAACACAATTGATAGTTTTCAAACATTCCCAGGAGACAATTAAATCAAAAGACATGGCAGCCATGCTGGTGGACTTTTCAAAAGAAAACCACCACAGTGACCAGTGGACCCTTTTGTTCCACTCACTCTCCTGGAAATGGTTGAAAACTATCACAGACAAAAGAGATTACATACTATAAATATTAGAGATTGTAAAGCGCATTGGCATTAGTTGAAATGCGCTATATATAAAGCACATTACAAAAGAAATAGTGACACACTAAATGTGTGCAACAGTTGTCACTATTTAGCAGTAAATACCACTAATTAAACAAAAGAACACAATAGAATTAGCATAAAATAACACTGTTTAGTGGTATTTGTGTTGCACACTTTTAATGCGTGCAATCTACTGACAAATAGCTACTATACAGCCACTACTTTTGTGAGTATCAATTTTGTTTTAATTTCATGGTTTTCCTGCATTTGCTCTACTTGTCATACATCTATCATCCAATACAGTCGTGAATTTAATTATTTGTTCCCATAGTTATTGTTCCATCGATTCTTCATTGTTTAATTCACTCATTTCATTATTTCAGATCGAAAGAACCTACACACTCACAGATCCAGACACCATGGAATATATCATGTACATGGAAACACAAACATCCCCACACCAAAAACATCTACATATCACGTACAAGAGAGTCAACTAACAATAAAATTGATTGTTCAAGTGCGAAAGAAAGAAAGGGATTTTATCATACGATTAAAAGAAAAGCATGTATATCCAGTATGTCATGAGGGCTAAAATGTTATCAAAGGATGTAAAATTTTGAAAAAATCTTTGGCTTTGGAAGGAGAGTTTTCACTGGCAGGGGTGGGGTGTGGGATAAGAGGCATCTGTGACCTCCCCCTGTGAAGTACCTCAATAGTAATGTTAACACGGATGTAAGCCTTGTGCCAATCAGGCTATTGGCTGTTTTTCAAATAAAACAAATAATATTTTGTTGTTGGTCTGGATACATTAAAATTAGTTCAAACAAATGGCGAATATTGCTATATGTGTACTTAATTGTCAAAGTGAAAATGACCATATTGAAGTCAATTTGAAGTACTGACTTCCAGTACAGCCCAAGTCAGCTGTTTGGAGCTTAATTTCAATATTTCACCACATCAATAAAAAACGTCATCTGGCAGTAGGGTTTGGATCTGTCTTAGTGTATTGTATTCTATCGATGCATCCTTTCATTGTTTAACTTCTGGGGTGGTCAATAAACAAACACTTGAATGCATCATTAAATAATCATTACTGTAGTTTAGTACATTTACATTGACATAAAGAAGTCTTTGTTTAATGGTTTAAGAACAAAACAATGTCAAGTACATAAAAAGGGTATGAAACAAAAGAATGGAATAAATAACAAAACTACAAAACAAAAGAAAAAAAGCAGTGTTGGCATCATCCACTTGGAATTACATTCTTGTTCACTGGTTACTACCATTGCAAGAAAGCAGAACCTTAGTTTGACCCGACAAGAAATGCAATATGTTTACAATAGTTGTGGTTATAACAGGTTGAAATTTCAATTTGCCCAACAACTTTCCACTCAGTATGTACGTGCAATGAATGCCATAAATGGAACTTTGCAATGGTGTGAAGTCATACTAAACCATACTAAGTACACACAAGTCTTGTGTTCTCGGAATGCAATAATAATGTGCAATGTATTAAATAAATTTTTTTTTTTTTTTACAAATAACTACAATACAAACAACTTGTATTTTTCTTTAACATGATTTATTTATCGCAACATCCTTAACTGTTCCAAGAAATTTCACTTGGGCATTGCTAGAACATTATTTTGTACTATAAACATTTCAATAAACTATTTAACTTTGATGAATAAATCTTCTATAGTTATGATATGTTTCAATAAAGATAACAACAACGTGGAAATATGTACTAATCATTTAGTTATAATAATATTTGTTGACGTGGAAAACATAATCATTTGAACTTTTGCACACACTTGATGCTTTTAAACACCGAATCAAATATCATCAAGCTCGGAAGCATCTTTTATAATAGTAAATCATAGTAGCAATTATTAAATTTAACACAGTTGAAAGTTTTTAATGTTGTTTTGATACTTTTATACTTCCAATAACACTTACCAGTAGTTAATTATTGAAATTAATAATGCATATCCTTTCACTCAAATGTAACAACATGAAAATCAAAGTATACTATATCACATCTCAAAATGCGATTTGCAAAAATGTAGATTTACTACACAAACTGCAATATTATAGTACCTAAATCTTTGCAACCAAATAGTATATTTATTTATTAGTGTAAAAAAATATAATGGATTGTTAATATTTTCCAATTAGTTTAAGTTAGTGACTAGTTGAACACCATAGGTATTTAGTCTATTTATGTAACTTAACAATATCAACTTGCTTTTTCTTGTTTTCTTTTTTTTTTGTACATTAACAAATTAAACAATACAAGATATATAATAATATTTCCTTCAAAAACATTCAATTATTAAAACTACCCAAAAGATGGTGAATTTATCACTGCCTGTTCTTGTTTGAACACACACACACCTGGATTCAATGGAACGAAAAACACAGTATTTTTCATGAAATTTGGAATCCAACATCGAAAATATCCTTTCAAAAAACAAATTGCTTGCTGCAAAGCTACTTAGCTTTTCTAAATTATTTATGCAGAAAACAATTCATTCTGACTGAACTTTGAATCCAGACTTCATGACAAAATATCTTCAACAAATTTGTTGGCACAATCACAGTACCTCACTTTTCCCCTAAGAAGAATTATAGAGGTCATTTTTGACTGCACTGTGAGGATGAGAAAGGTTGAATACTCGTTTGCTATTCTCAACTGTTGCCTTGGCCACCTCCTCCACTTTAATTTCCATTAAATTGGCAAGAGTTTGTGCAACGACTGGGAGAGTACATGGTTCATTTCGACCAGGCTGACACTTGGCTAACAGTGATCGTCCAATACTGTCTAGGGTGGTGATGGGAGCATTTGGGATCATATAGGGTGCCCCACTTTCTAACAAAATTCTGTCTAATGGGCAGTCCTTTATTGCTTCTCGCAGTTCTTTGCCAGCTTTCTCTGCATAATAGGAAAGATGAAATCCACTGTGAAACCTGCTATTTTGAATGCAACATTCATTGATATAAAAATCAGGTTTTTTCTTGCTTAAGATGTTTTACCGTGTGGATACACTCACCTTTACAAATAAATCCAGTGATACCGATGTAGAATCCCATTGCAATATATGTATTTAGCTCTGCTTTTGTCCCAGTAAAACAGTGAACTACAATAGGTGGTAGACGACCTCTGAACTTCTTAAGAACCTCAATGAACTTCTCGTGAGAGTTTCGCTCATGGGCTAGCAGAGGCTTCTGATGTTCACATGCTAACTCCACCTAGAATTGCAATGAATAAATAAAGGAATAAATGCAGGAAGCAAACTATTATGAAGAAAAGGAAGGATATTACAGTATTTAATTGCCTGACAACATTGTCAGGTTTTTGTGGAGCCCTAAATGTTCCATATGTCGTCCACATGCTATGCGTTTCTGGATTTAAGATTATTTCTTTCAAAGGTAAAATCCCTAAGTTACAGTATCGGACTAACTGAACAGATGGAAATGGGCCTTTTAGGAATCACAGGACTCTAGTCTCAGCTAAATGGACAGGTGCATTTCCTGTGAAAATATTGTAATAGAAAAACAAACACATTTAGCCCAAATCATAATAATATTTTCTTTTGCTTGCCATACACCATGCAACAAATTAAGGTTACCTTGTGCAAAGAAAAACACATACAAAGCTATTTTACAACATAGATAAGATCTTGCAAGTGCTACAATATTGTTTTTTTTGGTAATGAGGTAAAAATTGTTTTCCAATGACAATTGTCTGTTATAAAAGCAATGGGTCCAAAGTAGCTATACATCCACTGAGTTATGGATTTACTTGGAAGGTTAACTGTAGATCACTCAAAAGCTGGTGCCAACTCACTTGTTTTTCAAAAGCTTCTATCTGAATAGCTTCCTTGGAGTAGTTTCTGTGAAAATCTAGGCCAACCTCTCCAATGGCAATAACTTCAGGGAGCGCGACCAGCCTTTTGATCACTTCAATATTCTTAGCATTCCATTGTTTTTCTACAAAGTGAGGATGAATGCCTACACCAGCAAACAGAACGCCTGGATGCTGATTGGCAAGCATTACTGACTTGTCTGACATTTGAAGTGTATTAGCTGTGAGAATCATCTTCTCAACGCCAGAGTTTATAGCTCGGTCAAGTACAAAGTCTAGGTCTAGGGAAAATCTAGAAATAAAAAAGTTCAAGATTAGCAACATTTAATATAACATGATTTTCAGTAGTCAATGTTATAATACCAAATACCCAAAAGCCTGAATTTTATAGCCTAATAGACCAGTTGGAGCAGAAGCTAAAAAAAAAAAAACATCACATAATTTGAGCTATGTGAGAAAAATCCAAAACTTTCCTACTGACAGAAGGACAATGTTGATATATAATAATTTACATTTTAAAATGAAAATTACAGCAAGAATCATAATGACAACATTTCAGTGTTGTCGACACCATCATCAGGTCTAAATAAATATAATGATGTATTGATAATTATCAGCATACATTTTGTTTGCCATATTAACAGCAACATCAATAAGGGGAACTTTCTTGTCCAATGGAATATCGACCATCTCATATGATATTGGCTGTCCACCATATCGTCTGTTACGTGGCCCTACTAATGATTGGGCAAAGTTTGCATGGATAGGGCGGAAAGGCTGCTGAATTCCTTGACTGTGTATCAGCTGGATAGTGATTCTTCTTTCCATGTATTTTGTGTTGTTCAGTTTTATCAGGTGATTAGCCATGTGATGTGGTACACTGACGTACGCAAATCCCATGGGCTTTCCCGACTGATCTTGAGGAAGCTCAATCCAGCTTGACGATCGAAGGTATGGGGTTGCATTTAGGCCTAGGTGCTTTTGTAAACTATCTCTTGTAGCTTTGGCGGGTAGATTGCCTAATGCAATACATAGAGTAAATTAATATAACAATGACAGATTATACATTGGGTATAGGTTTTCCCTCATCACATGACAGTGGTTGTAAGTGCAGAGGTACTGGTAGCCAACCAAGTTTTAGTACATCTTCTTTTGCATAAAACAAAAGCTGCTGCAGCACATGAACTCTTTGTAAGCATTTTATGAGATACATTAGCAAAGGATCAAAAACAGCACTACAGTTATTTCAACGTTTGTCAAAAGAAGACACTCTACAAGTTGTTTTCTAGTCTACCTTGCATTCCTTTCAGGTCTATTCAAAAAAATCTTTTTCAAAGCCCAGAAACGGATGCAAGGGAGACTAGTTGTTTTCTAATATTGATTCGGACGTGTTTTTTTTTCCATCTTACATTTATCATTAGTTTTTCATTGGAGTGGAAAAACAGCTGTGAAACCTCCAAGTTGGGAGAGATTATTGAATTCAAAAGGGTGACATTGATGCTTGGAAGCTTTATTCAAACAAAATATTTTTTAGTCCATATGCAAAGACAACATAGATTTAGCAGCACACATTCCAGCTTAAAATTCAAAGGCACTTTTCACACCTCATAGCAAATCTAAATGAAACTCCAATCAATAAAAAAATGTCCAATATTGCAGCTTTCCGACATGAATTTCACATACTGGCAAACGAAAAAAAGCATACCAATCAAGATAGTATTCGGCTGGATAAGGAAGGAAGGAAGGACAGTGAAGGACGGACAGCGCTTTTGAGAACTAAACAAAGCTCAAATCTACAAACAACTTCTGTTACCGTCAAGTTGTGCAAAATAAAAGCTTAAGTGCAAACACATTACACAATATAGTTTATCGACAAGTTTAGTAACCAAAACGTCCGAGAATATATGGAGGAATAACCAGATTTCTTGTCCACTATTAATATGAGAGAATGAACTCACGTGGTGACGAGATGTCACCAGATTCAGAGTAAATTCTTAAAAATTCACCCACTATTTTAAACAAACTAATATCCAAGTACAACTCACCGACATAAAACTTTTGAAAGCTATCCATTTTAGTGAAATTTAAAGCAGAAAAGGCTAAAGAAGTGGGCGTTTTGTGCCAACCAACAACAACTCACTCGCTGCCTAACACTGAATCCAGTGTCAAGTTGAACGGAAGTGAACATGCTCTCGCGGGAGGCCCGCGCATGACGTTGGAGGACAGCGGTATTTTTTGGCGCGAAAAAAGCTCAGATTGGTCAGTGCACTACTTGAGACCCTTTGACGAATATTCGATTGAAAGCTAGAAATCCAGGAGCAATGGAGGACAAAAAAGATTTTGTAAGTTCTCTAATGGCTTAATCAACATTTTGTTTTATTGTTTATACACGTGACTTGTCTATTGGTTTCACATCCCAAATAAACAATTTTATAAGGGACAGGTCAGTATCTATCGAGAAAACGGGGGGGGGGGGAGTGATGCGAATAGGGGGTGGGAGAAACTTTTTCATGCAGTGCTAAAAGGGATGAAAGGGTCACAAAAAATTCAAATGTTTAGTCCTCAAAAAATTTAATAACTCTACATCTCTTTTTAATACTCTACTTCTCTTTTGATTGTACAATGACTTTTTATAAGTTTTAGTCATCCATATAATAACTCACTGTATATTGAACAATAGACTTAAGTCATCCATGTAACTGTGTATATATTACCATCGACCTTACTATTAAAATTCATTTGATAATGATGACAGAATGTCATCGAAACGTCATCTCTCAGCGTTAGTTTTTATGCTAAATATCATCACAAAGGCTAATCTTATACGTCTCTTTTAGGGTTTAAAAATATGAAATTTACCAAATTCACACTTTTTGGCATCTTTTAGGGGGTAAATGGACGGGGATGCTTGTCGTATCTTTTAAGGGTAAAAATTGACGATTTGGTAACTTTTAGGGTTTATAAATATAAAATTTGCCAAATTCTCACTTTTTGGTATCTTTTAGGGGTTGGAATCCACTGAAACTCATGATTTTGGTATCTTTTAGGGACAAAAAACTTGTGAAGCCACGCCCTTTTGAAAAACGTCTGGTATCTTTTAGGGGTATTTTTGAAAAATTCCAACGAGCAACCCTGATCGCTAATCCCCGGAGACCCCCCTGGGTGCTAATTGTGTTAGCAGATATTTCATAAGTATAACTATGTGTATGCCTTGAAATGGGTCAAAAGAAACATTTAATTATTTCATTTGTTTGGTATATTCAATATGATGACCATAATATTTTATTGATCCCCAGTCCCCTCACAGTCATGTTCCATATGGTGCAGATGGGTCTGGGTTCTACTCTGATAATACTATTGGATGTTACAATGTCATTCAAGAAGCACTTCCATTAGCTCTAAAGGCAATCCAATCCTATCTTGTTAAACCTGGTAGTGTGTTTACCATAGTTGATTATGGGACAGCTGATGGAGGAACATCAATGCCCCTGATGTATGAAGCAGTGAAAGCAATACGAGAAAAGCATGGACAGGATCTGCCAATCACCATCATATATGAAGACCAACCTGTCAATGATTTTAAGTCAGTCTTTTTGAGATTGCAAGGTAGTTAATATTTAATGGCTGGTACTCATTTGCATTAACAGGTCCTTCTGATACTACAAGAATCTTGCTAACCGGATAGGTTAGTCAAGGGGTAGATCTTTTGCTGCATCTGTTTGACATATATTGTATTCTTTTGGAACCTAACCTTCCTAATTACAAGTGCCCTGGAGATAAATAGAAGATATTACATGGGCGCGCGGGGATACAAATTTTATCTTCGAGTGTTGAAAATATCTAACGAGTGAACGAAGTGAACGAGATAGATATTTTAAACATGAGAAGATAAAATTCGTATCTCCAAGCGCCCGTGTAATATTCTGTTTATTATAAAAACTCCAGTGAAATAGAAATATTCAATTTAAAACAATATTTTTTATTGGCGTTTCGTAACGTGTTATTTTCACACGTGAAAATAACATGTTATTTTCACGTGTAAAAATATCAATTTTTCGTGCGAGAGATCACCTGATATTTCACTGGAGTTTATATAATAACCTGTTTTTATTAGATTCTAACATATTTTATTATCTGCACCATTCTGTGTCTTGATTCATTGTCTTTACCTTTCAGGTCTCATCCCAGGACCTTGTTCCTATCTGGAAGAATTCAAAAATGTCTTTGTATTGGCTTCTGGCACAAACTTTTACAGTCAGTGTGTCCCCAGTAACACTGTCCACCTGGGATTCTCAGCAACCAGCATGCATTGGTTGAGTAAGAAACCATGCAACATCACTGGAGCCCTACACCATACAATGATCACAGACCAACATGAGAAGAACCAATTTGCCAAACAAGCAGAGGAGGACTGGGAACTCATTTTGTTACAAAGAGCGGAAGAACTAGCTCCAGGTAGCAAACAATACACGCCACATTAGTGTGAAATAATTCTTAACTAGTACTGTCATCATCGTCAACACCACCACCATCACAACCATTATCACCACACCACCACCATCACCACCACTACTAGTACTTCCATCTTCATCGCCACCACCTTCATCACCACCACCACCACCTCCATCACCAACACCACCACTGGCACTGCCTACATCACCACCACCAACACCACTTGTTTTGCCACCATCATCACCACCAGAACCATCATCATCATCTGCCTTTATCATCACAGGTACATTGACAGTGCAACAAACAAGGCAACATTTTTGGGATATTTTTTTTTATTTGTAGGAGGGTCTATGGTACTGATTCAGTTTGCAGTTGATGAGCAGGGACAATACCTTGGCCATACGAAAAACGTACGATCATCTATGCATCATGAAATATGTGGTTTGTGGAAGGACCTTGTCAAAGAGGGAAAAATTACCGAGGTCAGTAACAGCTAAATAGCTAAACATTAATCTAAATAGTTGTGGTAAAAATGTAAGTTATACACCACAAAAAGAACAGGGTGCTTCAAGTGCCCCTAAACACTATCACGAAAACTTGTGAATTAAAAGTTTTTGTCGCTAAAATTGCTTCTGTGAAAAATTTTTTTATTTTCATTAAAAAGCGATTTTTTTATGGCCTGTCAAAGTTTGATAAATTAGCCTTTTTATTGTGCCATGGCCGTGATTTGTCTGTGACGTCATCCCAGGCCAACAAACAATCTGGTCACTTTGACAAACTCGCTGAACTGCAAAAAATATAAAATATTCTGTTTAGACGTCACAAATTTAGAGTTATATATGCACTATTGTTGCTTGTTGTTAGAATGTTTACTGTAGTTCTGCTACCAGGCAACGTAGCTTGGCCTGGGATGACGTCACACATCATCGTAGACACACCCAAAAAGAGACTGGGTACGAGGCGTATTTTTCGTCTTTTTTGTTAAAAAAATAACATAAATATTTTTCCAAAAACGTTCAAAGTTTCATAGAATGTTTAAAATGTTCTAAAGAATGGATTAAAATAAAAAACTCGTAGTGTTTAGGTGCACTTTAACCAAAGTTGGTTCAACTACAAAAAAAAAAAAAAAAAAAAAAAAAACTTCACTACTGGGCGAAATTTACCAAACCTTCAATCACGTTTTATAATGGTCTATCCCTAATATGTTGCCTTTGTAGGAAGAGTTCAAGCACACAAACTTCAATAACTACTACAGAACAATAGAAGAATTCAAAAGACCCTTTAAAGATCCTGGTTCTCCAGTCAGATGTAAAGGTCTTGAGTTGGTTTCCATAGAAACACGTGTTGTCCAATGTCCGTATAGGATGAAGTGGTTGAAAGATAAGGGTGACCCTAAAGCACATGCTAAATGGTTCATCCCTACAATGCGCACATGGAGCAATTCCACGTTCTTGTCAGGTATGTAGTGTCGATCGAAGTAAGTAATCTTCATTATTCTCACTTCACATGTGGTTTTTGTATGTGTAGGAAACGGTAAACGGTGCGGTACTATATACACGATTTGAGTGCTTTTTTAGAAATGTGATACTGTTTCTGACTCATACGAAGTTTACTCCATTTATGAGTTAATTACAACAGCGCTCATCCACAGGGACCCCTAATCTATCACATTTTAACAAGAAATGAATAATATATGGCGAGCGTGCTGGCGCGCGTAAAAAAAGTTCTTATATTGTTTTTGTTTCCTGTGTAAAAATCAAACCACCGCACCCGATTTATTGTCTGGGCTTTCTATGGTCTCGATAGTCTCGTTATTTGCAAAATCATGCTTGATATATTTTCTTGACAAGTGCCACAAAATACTAGATTCTGGAGAAATAGAAAACTGATAACTTTCGGTACGGGCGCGGCGCGAGGTTGAGAAAATAAAAATCCCAAAAGTATTCGTCATATCGTCCATTCGCGCGCTCTAAACAGGCAACCCAAGAGAGAATAGATTTCACGCTCGCTAAAATATTTATTTATTCAGTAATTTTGATGGTATTGATTAATGGATTAGGGGTCCCAGTGGCTCATCCATTGAAAGAAACTACGCATACAACTGATCATCCTTTTTGGTCAAAATATTAATTCCTATTATCCAAGCTGTAGGAAGAAAGAACGTAAATGGTCCATCAATTTGGATCAAGTGTCAACATCGTATAGACGACATGTTTTCTATCAAGTGCACGGGTTTCTCCTGTACAGGGCAAGGGTGGCCTTGAAATTGAACATACATAAATATTTATATTGTTTGATTTATTTGGGGGCAGGATGAATATAGGAGCAGCACAATTGTAGATCAATAATATCATAAAAAGTGAGAACATTATATTTCTTCAATTTTTCAGGTTTGTCTAATTCTCGTTCTCCTCAGGAAAAAGCTGATATCGTAGATGAACTGTTTCGTGGTTATGAATTACTAATAGCCCAGACGCCCGAGGATTATGGGATGGATTATGTACATGCTTATATGGTGATAAAGAAAAATGATTATTGAATTTTTTATGCATTTTTTCAAATAAAATGGTAGTTGATGGGGATCATTACCTCATTACATCATTACATGAGGGTGTCAAAAAAACTTGCCAGAAATAAGCCGGGTATTTCTGGAAAAATGAAAATAAAACTTAATTAATTTAATCCGTTATAGTGAAAGTCCATAGTCCATTGAATTGAGCTATAAACCGAGGCTTGACAATACATGACAATAGGTAAATGAGATTTACAAGAGAGAAAAACACATCAAACAAACTCACAAACAATATCACTGAGCGCGGACGAGTTGTTGCGTCGAAATGAATTACTAAATCAAAGGATTATGGGATGGATTTTGTTCGAACAAAATTCTTGGCGACTAACTCGGCGGTGTGGGGAGGGGAATCGACCCGAGAATAAAGGATCGGGGATTTTTCAAAAAATGATCCCTAAAAGATACCAGACGTTTTCAAAGGGGCGTGGCTTCACAAATTTTTCATATACCAAAATCATGATTTCAGTGCTATGAAAAGATGGAGTCAACCCCTAAAACACCAAAAAGGGAAGATTTGGCAAAACTCATGTTTTAAACCCTTAAAGACACCAAATCGCTGATTTTAATCCTAAAAGATACGACGAGCACCCCCGATCGTTAACCTCTGATGTCCCCCCCCATATAGTGCTACTATATGATAGACCAACTCACCTTGTGACGAGATGTCATACAAATGCGTACGTAGCGTTGGGGTTTCGGTTTCTTCACCACCCCCTCCCCCTATCAAAACCCCCGCTCTGCAGGCTACCAAATTCCGTTACAAATTTACACACTATTTAATGTGCACCCGTGCGTAACATAGAGTATATAAAGTGTAGCATCAATCCACTCGTGGCAGTTTGGCGTTCTTCCAGTACAGTATGAATCAACAAGACGAACAACGGCCGGCCCGGGTTGTGGTTTTACCACAAGACGGACAAGTCCAAGCTCAGGACCAGAGTACAAACCAGAATCCGAGCCAGAATGTAGACAGGAACCAGAATCCAAACCAGAACCGGAATGCAAACCAAAATCCAGACCAGAACCAAAACCAAGCAGAGGGGAATGTAGAAGAAGGAGCCGAACAGCGTACGGCGAGCGAAGAGGTATTATGTGGTTTTCTTTGCTATTCTCTGTTGTAGTTTTGCGCTTATATATTCTCGTATAGGTCTTAACTAGGAACTTTCAAATTCATGTTTTTCCTGTCGAATAATTAGTTTTATCTATACTTCTTACAAGAGGCGAGAGCAACGAGTTTTTCAATGCGTGTCTTCTGGTAGAGGCCAGAGTAATGAGTTTATTTGTATTTGGTAGAGGCCAAAGTAATGAGTTTGTTTGTATTTTTGGTACATGCCAGATAGTAATGAGTTTATTTGTATTTCTGGTACAGGCCAAAGTAACGAGTTTATTTGTATTTTTGGTAGAGGCCGAAGTAATGAGTCTATTTGGAATTCTTTAGTAGAGGCCAGAACAATGAGTTTGTTTGTATTTTGGTAGAGGCCAAAGTAATGAGTTTGTTTGTATCTCTTTGGTAGAGGCCAGAGTAATGAGTTTATTTGTATTTTGGTAGAGGCCAAAGTAATGAGTTCATTTGTATTTCCTTGGTAGAGGCCAAAGTGATGAGTCATAATATTTTGCTAGACCGGAGTAATGAATTTATTTGTATTTCTGGTAGGGGCCAGAATCGTTATTAGCGTTTCAAAATATTACATTCAGGTAATCCTATACTTTTGTTTGGTTGTTATTGTCAACGTCCTTGCTAATTTGCTTAGGAATTTTTCTTACAAGCTTTTGTTTGTGTTTCTTGTACGCATAATGGTCGCGTGTATATCTGATTTTGCATTCATTATCTATTTGTTTGTTTTGTCTTTTGTTTTACTCTGCACCCTTAAACAATACGGGACCGCCTTCCTTTGTTGGATTAAACTGCATTTACTATCATTTACTTACAAACGCTATTTTATATTTGATCGTTGTTAGGCCGCATTTACAGATAGTTGGACTTAGACCCTTTAATTTGCAAGTGCTCTTTACACATTATTAGTTTTCGTTTTCGGTTAAATTTTGTTCATACCTATACAAGTTAAATGAATGCTCGATTTATGTGGGCTAGAGGTATAGTGAACTCACGTTTTTATTTCTGTTCCTTAACAGTTGGGAACACAGATTCGGCAACTCAAGGCTGAGCTCGAAACCTTAAAAGCGCAAACTAGTGTGGTTAGTGTCGAGGCGTCATTGGCTCAGGTCCGTCAGCTGGCCTCAGCGCCTACGCGTTTCAGGGACCCCTCGGCTATTCTAGGGGCACTACAAAAGCTGGCCGATGATGCAAGAACTACTCAACACGCGAAAGCTGCTGAATACGAAGCTGTCCTGCGACAGTCACGTTTACTTATGTATAACCCTCAATTGGGGGACATTATAACGAGACTGGTAGGCACCAAGGAGGAAAGCCAAGTAGCCACGTCTATTGCTAAGATGGTTAAGCATACAGTCTGGACCCCTCCCCCTCTCCCCTACCCTAGGCCAATGATGAATATGAGAGGGCGCGTGGGAGGGCCACGTGGTCGTGGAGTGGGATGTTTTAGATGCGGGCAGAGAGGACACTTCCAGAGACACTGCCACAACCGTTAAATGGGAAACCGATTGTATTAAAATTATTATGTATTTTTGTTCGTGTAATGATTTGAAAATAAAGCCTCTTGTTTAGCATCGTATCTCATTCTCTACTCTATAATATCACCCTATAATGAAAGCGTAAAAAACCATTAGTCAAGCTAAACAGGGTCATTATCGACGTTTGTCTTACAGGAAAGTAAATCTATTTTGTAAACAAAGACATAGATTTATATATTTATTTATTTTTTTTTTTTTTCCTTTTACACCGCTTTGTCGAGTCTAGGTGCGGGCGTCTAATGCCTTTCATGCCCCAGTGGGGTTGCCTAGGCCGTCATTGTGGTGGGTTACGCCTTGTTCCTTGTTTTGCCTATTTTTTGTTCCACGTAACATTTTCTTGTTTCTGATTCGTTGTTCCTTTTTTTTTTCCCTTTCTTCTTTTCCCGTTGTGGGACTAGGATCCGCCCAGAAAGCGTTTGAAGTATGATTTTGTACATCTTGTTCAATATGGTTCGGAAACGTCAAGCGTTCAATCATGTAATTGGCAAGGCGTTCCCACCAGCAATGTCGGCCTGGGACCTGAAATTGATGCTGTATCAAGGGCAGAAATTCATGCAAGCCCGCGAGACGTCATTTTTAAAGACCCCAATTATTTTATCGCCGGCGGGCTAAGGCGTCACGCAAGTGTATGGAAATCTATTCCGGATGCGGACCCGGATATTTTGTCTAATGTAGTGGACGGAGTAAACGCTCGAAATTTCATTACACACTTCAAAGGGAAATTTGGTGGTCAGGAATTCGACTCTCCATTTCCCCCTCGCATGGAGATTCTAAATTCCAAATCCTGTTTAAGGTTTGAGTCTTTCATCACGGAAACCATCTTAGAAAGAGTTCGCAATGGCTCTCTCAAATTTTGGGGCGTTGCAGGTGAGGTGGAACCTCCTTATTTGGTTATGCCTATTACCATCGAGCCCACAAAGCCCAGGATGTGCCACGACGAACGGTTCTTGAACCTGTGGACAAAGGATCTTCCTTTTAGTCTTGATTATTTGTCCGATCTGCCAAGGTACGTGACCAAAAACAGCTTTCAAACTGTCTGCGACGACAAGAGTGGGTACGACCACGTTTCTCTACAACCGGAAAGCCAGACACTCTTTGGTCTATATTGGAAAAACTGTTACTTTGTATACTGCACCTTACCCTTTGGCTGGAAGGCGAGTGCTTTCCTTTACCATTCTATTGGTCTAATTGCCACTAGCTATATTCGCTCCCTTGGAGTGCCTTGTAGTCAATACATCGATGACCGCCATATTGGCCAATTGATCACAAGTCAAGACTGCCCATGGTCGGATTATCAGAAAGCTGAAGCCGCAGCTTACATTACTACGAAAACCTTGACTTCCTTAGGCTATACAATTGCCATTGCAAAGTCAGT
The DNA here is from genome assembly GCA_918843875.1 of Diadumene lineata. NCBI lineage: Eukaryota > Metazoa > Cnidaria > Anthozoa > Actiniaria > Diadumenidae > Diadumene > Diadumene lineata. The sequence continues at coordinate 10,742,325 of OU974069.1, read as the reverse complement.
GCTGGATCCTACTCAAGTAGTCAGGTATTTGGGTTACCTGTGTGATTCTCAAAAAAGCGCATTTATACTGCCAGACGATAAGAGAGAGAAGTTTCGTAGCTTGCGGGAATCAATTCTGTCCTCCAAAGAGACTGATTTGAAATCCTTGCAGCGTTTTGCCGGCAAGACGACATCCTTTGCCATCGCTGTTCCAGCCGCCAGGCTGTACTCTAGAGTCTGCTACCGTGCAATTGGCGCCGCCCACAAAGCATCCACCTCGAAAATCCTAATTGTTGGGGACCTTAGGAAGGAAATCGAATACTGGCGCTTCCTGGACACATGGAGCAGCCACTTGCCATGGTTCGAAGAACACCATCGAGTGATCACTTCTTTCACGGATGCTTCAGACACGGGTTGGGGTGCGGTGCTTTACGCCGACCCAGAGAAACCCCAATGCGTGCGAGACTACTGGCACGAGGAGGATCAAAGCAAACCCATTGTGATAAGGGAGGCTTTGGCCCTTCGTCACGCCTTGAGCGCTTGGGGCGATACCTTGGAAAATAGCAGAGTTGACGCCCATGTGGATAGTCTACCGGTAGTGCAAGCCTGGAGGAGCCAAGGTGGTAAGAGCGGGCAACTCTCGGCAATCATAAAGTCAATCTATGAGGTCGCTCTGAAATTCAATGTGGCTCTATCTCTCACCCACGTGCCGTCTTCAGGAAATCTAGCCGATCTGCCGTCCAGGACCCTCTCCCCGCAGGATTGCATGCTGGCTGCGTCAGTTTGGAACCGCATAGAGTGTCGTTGGGGGCCCCACACTTTTGATCTAATGTCCCTCGACTCCAATGTTCAACGTAAAGCTGATGGTTCTCCTCTTCCTCACTATACACCATGGCCTACAGGAGGTTCTGCGGGGGTGAACGTTTTCGCTCAACATATACCCCCAGAGCATAATACCTATGTTTTCCCCCCTTTAGTTATGGTGGGTCCTTTGCTGCGTTTTCTCGCCTCAACGCCTAAATTACAGGTCACTTTTATTACCCCTGCAGTTCAACCATGTCGGTTCTGGTGGCCAATCTTGGTTAAGCGCTCTTCTGACTCTTTAAGGATCGGAAAGAAAGGGGATGAAAATGCAGTGTTATTCCCGTCTGCTAACAACAACTTCGTCTCCAAACCACTGCCTTGGGACCTTTGGGCATTTAGATTAGTGAACACTTAAAAAGGACTCGTTGGTTTGTAGACACATTAGATAGTTGTCCAAATTTGCTTACAATTTATGCGATTTATTAAAACAAATATTTCATGCTATGTTTTCATGTATTTCTTTTCGTTCCCTGCAGAATATCGCTCGCGTTTGGCGTCCAGCCTTACGGTGTGGATCTTGTTCATATCCAAATGACGATTGCTTCCAATTTTGTCAGCAATGTGGCGTTGAGCGAGCCTACCGGTTACAAACAAGGAGGGGCGACCAACATTCGATCGATGTAAAGTCTATTGACGACAGAATTGATGAGCTAAACAAGGCCCGATCTGTCAGGCCCTATGAAAGGCAAAAGTCCAAGCTGGAGTTGGAACTCGTGGGTTTTCTCGAATCCCTTCCTTTCCCGAAAACATTACACTCCGCGTGTCCTAAGGACATCATACGTTTTTTAGTTTGGAAGGACAAGAATGGTAGAACCCAGGTCCATATCGAGCAATGTACCTTCTATGGGCAGCCCGGGAGGCACCCATGCAATTGCCCCCACAGATTAGCAGCCGGCACTGTCGATTCATTGATTGGCAAGTTGCGCGCGATATTCAATACACGTGGTAGCGTAAGTGAATGGGATGATTTTTCACTCCGAGGTAACCCCACCATCCACCATTCTGTCAAAGCGTACTTAAAATCGATCCAGCGAGAACAAGCTAACTCTCGTGTTTCGCCGAAACAGGCCAACCCTGTGTTTTTTGCCAAATTTCAAAAGCTTGTGAATTACATCCGCGGTGCCCTTCAAGACGCCGGCATATCCCCCATTCAACATTACATCTTCGCACGAGATTTGGCTTTCTTCACGCTTATGTTCTCCTCGGGCGGAAGGGCTGCGGACTTGGGTAGAGTTAAAACTGTGGACATTCTTGGGAGCCCGGATAGCCAGAATCTTATCATCCATCAGCGTGTAGGGAAGACAATTAGAGGGAAACAATCCAGAGTAATTCCCATCCGCCCTTGCCAAAATCCAGCCATCTGTCCAGTCCAAAACCTACGTTTTTACGTATCTTTCTGTGAGGCTGCAAGAATTAGGCTGTCTAACGGCTACTTATTTAGATCAACTTCGAACAATGGCTCAGTCACCGATAATGCCTTTTTATGTTCAGCCGCTAATAGCCGTTTGGTAAAGTATCTCACCAATATTGGAGTTTATGAGGGTGAGACGGCCCATAGTTTCAGAAGTGGGGCTGCTATAATGCTTCGCCTGCTTGGCGCCTCAAAAGAGGAGGTCGCAAATCACATCGGTTGGCAGTCTACTCAGATGGTGAACCTATATACTCAGACAGAGAAGGTTATGAGCATATCCAGCACCTCCGCAACTCCACCAAGCAACCCACTTAATCTAGAGGATGGGGATCTTGTTGAAAGAATAAGTTCTGAGTTTCGGGAGAGGAATTTACTTATCGGCTTCTCACCGGTGTTTGTTGAGCCGAATTCATAAGAATGGGAGTGGAAAGGATAGTAGTTTCGGGTTATTAAGGACTGGGTTGGGGTGTGTCGAGGAAAGGAAATCAGGACAACGTTAGGCTGTTATAGGCGGAACTCGCGTTCTGCCCATAACTACTCTGTAGGTCTTTGTGAAGCAAGGGAGTACTTTAAATAGATTACTATTTAATGTGCACCCGTGCGTAACATAGAGTATATAAAGTGTAGCATCAATCCACTCGTGGCAGTTTGGCGTTCGGGGAAGTAAAGGTTAGGATCACTGCAAGATCTTATATTGGTGAATGTATTGGAATCATCTAGATTTCGTGTGCGAGATGATTCCTTTGCTACCCCTTCCCGCCCTACCCAAAAGAATTTCACGCTTCTGTGCTTCACAGCCTACTCACTCGCGTTCTGCCCATAACTACTCTGTAGGTCTTTGTGAAGCAAGGGAGTACTTTAAATAGATTACTCTTTCACAAGCTAGCTGTTTGTGACCGTTTTTAGCAATAAAATGAAAAATAAAAATAAATAAATAAAAGACGATAAAAATTTAAGTCTATATATGTGTATTGTCTATTTATTTATTTTCCTGTAGAGTTTCAGACCATTTGGAGTAATATTGAGTGATCTATTTAAAAATTCTTAGGACGTTGGTGGGGCTTTTTAAATCACTCAATATTGCTCCAAATGGCCTGAAACTCTAGCGGAAAATAAATAAATAGACAATACACATATACAGACTTTAATGTTTATCATATTCTTTTTTTTCCCCGTTTTATTGCTAAACTGCGGTCACAAAATTAACAGCTAGTTTTGGCTACCTGTGATTTCATGCGAACGGATAGCTTAACTACAAATCACCGACATAAAACTTCTGGGAGCTATCCATTTTAGTGAAATTTAAAGAAGAAAAGTCTTAGAGAAGCTGCACTAGCTGCCCGATACTGAATCAAGTGTTACGAGCAAGTTGAACGAAAGAGCTAGCGGAAGTGAACAGAGAGTCCCGGGCATTTAATACGTCACAGCTGTATAGTATCCAATTGCAACTTTTTCTGAGCCAACTCGAATTAGTGTTAGTGAGCATAGTAACTATGGTCATAGTGGAGTAAAGTCTGTCAGGAGCGGCTGGCAATGCACTGCTTTGTTAGGACTTCAATGGAATACGAAATATATTCGATTAAAAGCTAGAAATCAAGTTTAAATGGACGACAAAAAGGATTTTGTAAGTTCTCTAATGGCTTTATCAACATTTTGTTACGTGACGCCAGTCGTGACGTGTCTATTGGTTTCACACCCAAATAACTCAACTGATAAACATTTTCTATATATTGTAGACTTATTCTTCAATAGCTAAAATATATCTTTATGCAGTTTATAGTTGATGGCTACAGAGAGCAAATAGGTGCACGCACTAAAGTTTGTAACATAAATACCACTAAATAATGCCATTAAATAGTGCTATTTTATGCTAAATTCTATTCATTTCTTTTGTTTAATTAATGCTAAAACAGTTACAATTCACTATTGCACACATACCTGTGAAATAGTTAACTGACCAATAACTGCAAATTAGTGCTAGCTTTGAAGCCAGCGAAGAGAAAGTTCTTATAAATCTCTTTGTTTATCCACAGGTAGCCTATAATAAATAAAATATGATAAAAATTAAACTATATATATATATGTATTGTCTATTTATTTATTTTCCGGAAGAGTTTCAGACCATTTGGAGTAATATTGGGTGATCTATTTAAAAATTCTTAGGACGTTAGTGGGGCTTTTTAAATCACTCAATATTGCTCCAAATGGCCTGAAAATAAATAAATAGACAATACACATATACGGAGTTTCATTTTTATCATATTTTATTTTTTTCGTTTTATTGCTAAAAACGGTCACAAACAGCTAGCTTGGGCTATCTGTGGTTTATCATGTTGTGGTTTGGATTATACTTTGCTATAATCTTCATAAATACAGATGGAATAGTTTTTTCAATCTATGAAATAAATTATGAATTAAAGTGTTATTTCAAAAGCAATGCTAAAAAGACTTTTTAGCTATTTTTTAGTAAATAAATGCTGCTTTTCTATTTGTTTAGTTGTAGTACGTAAGGTACGTATTTCCAATACTTCTTTGTAAAAAGCAAAAATTGTTACTGATTAAAAATAAGTCAATTGCCATATGTAAAAAATATAAATAATAGAATTGTGATAGATGCTGAAAAAGTGAATAATTGTGTTTTCAACATGTTAATAAATATGTACTTCATTCTATTCATTTAGTATTTCATTTGTTTTGTTGACCCCAATATTTTATTTCCCAGTTCCCAGTCCCCTCACAGTCATGTTACATATTAAATGCAACTAGACCTGGATATTTTACAGAAATAAATTCTCTGATAATACTATTGAATGTTAATGCATTTTTGGGAAATGTTTTATTCCCAGACCCCTCACAGTCATGTTCCATATGGTGCAGATGGGTCTGGGTTCTACTCTGATAATACTATTGGATGTTACAATGTCATTCAAGAAGCACTTCCATTAGCTCTAAAGGCAATCCAATCCTATCTTGTTAAACCTGGTAGTGTGTTTACCATAGTGGATTATGGGACAGCTGATGGAGGAACATCAATGCCCCTGATGTATGAAGCAGTGAAAGCAATACGAGAAAAGCATGGACAGGATCTGCCAATCACCATCATCTATGAAGACCAACCTGTCAATGATTTTAAGTCAGTGTTTTTGAGATTGCAAGGTAGTTAATATTTAATGGCTGGTACTCATTTGCATTAACAGGTCCTTCTGATACTACAAGAATCTTGCTAACCGGATAGGTTAGTCAAGGGGTAGATCTTTCGCTGCATCTGTTTGACATATATTGTATTCTTTTGGAACCTAACCTTCCTAATTACAAGTGCCCTGGAGTTAACCTGTTTTTATTAGATTCTAACATATTTTATTATCTGCACCATTCTGTGTCTTAATTCATTGTCTTTACCTTTCAGGTCTCATCCCAGGACCTCATTCCTATCTGGAAGAATTCAAAAATGTCTTTGTATTGGCTTCTGGCACAAACTTTTACAGTCAGTGTGTCCCCAGTAACACTGTCCACCTGGGCTTCTCAGCAACCAGCATGCATTGGTTGAGTAAGAAACCATGCGACATCACTGGAGCCCTACACCATATAATGATCACAGACCAACATGAGAAGGACAAATTTGCCAAACAAGCAGAGGAGGACTGGGAACTTATTTTGTTGCAAAGAGCTGAAGAACTAGCTCCAGGTAGCAAATAATAGAGTGCACGTCACATTAGTGTGAAACAATTCTTAACTAGTACTGCCATCATCGTCACCACCACCTTCATCACCACCAACATCATCAACAACACAAACACCATCACCACCACCTTCATCACCACTACCATCACTAGTACTGCCATCTTTGTCACTGCTACCTTCATCACCACCAAGACCACCACTAACACTGCGATCATCATCAACACCATCACCACTTGTTTTGCCACCACAATCTCCACCACTATTACTTCCATCTTCATTGCCAACACCTTCATCACTACCACCCTTATCACCAACACCACCACTGGTACTACCACCATCACCGCCACCACCACCACTTGTTTTGCCACCATCATCACCAGAACCATCACTAACTCCATTATTGGTGTCGTCATCATCACAGCTACTACCACATTGACAGTGCTACAAACAAGACAACAGTTTTGTGATATATATATCTTTTTATTTGTAGGAGGGTCTATGGTACTTATTCAGTTGGCAGTTGATGATCAGGGACAATACACTGGCCATACAAAGAACATACAATCATCTGTGGTTCATCAAATGTGTAGTCTGTGGAAGGACCTTGTCAAAGAGGGAAAAATTTCTGAGGTAATTGAGCTAAATAGCTAAACATTTATAATCCAAGTAGAGCAGTTTTCAAAAAAAACGTCAAATACACTATAACCCATTACTCTTAATAACACCTTGATAATATTTACTCATTCTACATTTTACTGCAAATATATAAACTTGGCGTTTCTGTTCCCATCAATCAGTCAAAGCTCCGTTTTTCGCAGGCAGAATGAGTGAAATTTCGGACAAAAATCAGGTTCAGCTAAAAAATAATCCTGGGCTGAATGGTGAAAATTCTCCTTTTTAATAGTATATCCATTATATGTTGACCTTTGTAGGAAGAGTTCAAGCACACAAACTTCAATGCCTACTTAAGAACAATAAAGGAATTCCAAAGACCCTTTATAGATCCTGATTCTCCAGTCAGATGTAAAGGTCTTGAGTTAGTTTCCATAGAAACACGTGTTGTCCAATGTCCATATAGGATGAAGTGGTTGAAAGAGAAGGGTGACCCTAAAGCGCATGCTAAATGGTTCATCCCTACAATGCGCATGTGGAGCAATTTCACGTTCATGACAGGTATGTAGTGTATAAGTGAGTAACCCTATTTAATCTCACTGAACATGTCGCTTTTGTACGTGAAGGAAACGGTACGGTACGTTGGTACGGTACCACGACAGACGATTTGAGTGCTTTCTTAGAAATATGATACTGTTTCCCACTCATCAACAAAGTTAGCTCGATTTGTCAGTCACTTCAACAGCGCTCATCCTGGGAAAGACATCCTTTTTGGCCAAAATATTATTTCCTATTGTCCAAGTTGTAGGAAGAAAACGCAAACGGTCTATCATTTTGGATCAAGTGTCAACATTTCGCATGGGTGGACTTGAACTTTAACAATACATAAATGTGTATGCTATTTGGTTTGTTGGAGGGGGGATTAATATAGGAGTAGTAAAATTGTAGATCACTAATATCAAAGTGAGAATATTATATTTCTTCAATCTTTCAGGTTTGTCCGATTCTCGTTCTCCTCAGGAAAAAGCTGATATCGTAGATGAGCTGTTTCGTCGCTATGAATCACTTGTAGCCCAGAAGCCAGAGGATCATGGGATGGATAATGTACATGCTTATATAGTGATCAAGAAAAATTAAATGAAAATCCAAATTTTTTTTGCATCTCTCCCACTAAAATGGTAGTTGATGGGGATGATTTTTGATAAAAAAGCTAACACTTCACCTCTACATGAGGGTGTCAAAAAGCTTGATAATATAATTCAATAAAAGGTAAAGTGCAAAACTGGAATAAAACAGTATAGTTCATCGACAAGTGTGGCAACCAAAAATGCCGAGAATATATATAGGATAACCAGATTTCTTGGCGACTAACTCGGCGGGGTGGGGAGGGGAATCGACCCGAGAATAAAGGATCGGGGATTTTTCAAAAAAATGATCCGGCCTAAAAGATACCAGACGTTTTCAAAGGGGCGAGGCTTCACAAATTTTTCATATACCACAATCATGATTTCAGTGCTATGAAGAGATGGAGTCAACCTCTAAAAGATACCAAAAAGGGAAGATTTGGCAAAACTCATATTTTAAACCCCTAAAGACACCAAATCGCTGATTTAAACCCTAAAAGATACGACGAGCATCCCCGATTGTTAACCTCACCTGGTGACGAGATGTCATACAAATGCGTACGTAGCGTTGTGGTTTCTTCACCACCCCCTCCCCCTATCAAAACCCCCGATCTGCATTCACTACCAATTCCGTTACCAATTTACCCTCTCTTTCACAAGCTTAGTGTATAGCTAAAACTTATCTAGCATCAAATAGTTAAGAATTGTTTCACACTAATGTGGCATGCACTCTATTATTTGCTTCCTGGAGCTAGTTCTTCCGCTCTTTGTAACAAAATAAGTTCCCAGTCCTCCTCTGCTTGTTTGGCAAATTTGTCCTTTTCATGTTGGTCTGTGATCATTATATGGTGTAGGGCTCCAGTGATGTCGCTAGCTTGGATCACGCCTCATCACGCCTCAGCGCCTACGGCTGCTTATTTTAGTCATCTTCAAATCATCTTTTTTCGCGAATTTAACTTCAAGTTATCAAACTTTTTCTTGCACAAATTTCTTAGCAAAGGTCTTGTCAAACTATGTTGACTTATTCGAGAAATTTTGTCACATCTCTGGCGTTATGGTGGAAATTATCTCCACATCCAAACTTAAAGCCAATTCAACCTGGTGTGTGGAACCATTTGAAAGCTCTCAACATTCTAAAACCAACTAGAGGCAAACGTGGAAGACGAAACCGGCGTATCTATATAGATTCAAGTTGTAGTCCTGATGAAAGTTTGAGCTCTGAAGTACTTTCCAATAACGAACAAATTCATTTATTTTCTCAACATGACCAGAGCTTATTAAATATTCAAGCCAACACTTCACCCGTCATGGTTCAAAGACAAGATAACAATCACGCTAATTTAGTTACGGCTATAAGACCAGAAACCGATTCCATCATGCATGTGTGGAAAATGGTACGGTATGGTGCCACAACAGACGATTTGAGTGAGGGCTTTCTTAGAAATATGCTGTTTCCAACTCATACGAAGTTAACTCCATTTATCAGTCAATGAGAACAGCGCTCATCCTTTAAAATACACAATATATATAACATCATCCAAGTTATAGGAAGAAAACGCAAACGGTCCAGCCTGTGTTACAGGTGGTCTGCGGCTTCTCTCCCATGAAACTGGAGACCGCTGGCAACGCAGACTAGTACAGGACAAGGTTTGGCCTTGAAATTGAGCATAAATAAATGTCCCGAGGTGGGGGGGGGGGGGGGACACCGGGGAAAATATCCCTAAAAGATACCGGACATTTTTCAAAAAGGCGTGGCTTCACAAATTTTTCGTCTCTAAAAGATACCAAAACCGTTAGTTTCAGTGTTATGAATAGAGGAAGTCAACTTCCTCAAATCTCAATGATTTTAAACTCTAAAAGAGACCAAATTGCTGACTTTTATCCCCGATCGTTGACCCCCGCAGTCCCCCCAGGAAATATGCTTATTGTTTGATTTGTTTGGAGCAGGATGAATATAGAAGTAGTGAATTAAGTTGTAGATCACTTATATCATACAAAGTGAGAATTTTATATTTCTTCAATTTTTCAGGTTTGTCCGATTCTCGTTCTCCTCGGGAAAAAGCTGATATCGTAGATGAACTGTTTCGTCGTTATGAATCACTTGTAGCCCAGAAGCCGGAGGACTATGGGATGGATTATGTACATGCTTATATAGTGATCAAGAAAAAATAAATGAATATTAAAATATTTTATGCAAACGATTGCGGATGGCCGTCGCATCTTTTAGAAGTAAAAATTAGCGATTTGGTCTCTTTCAGGGTTTAAAACATGAGTTTTACGTGTCACGATCAAAAAGAGACTTAGGTGATGTCCTTTTACAGCCAAATTCGTTGTATCGCGACCCGCCGTTTTAAAACTTTGTTTTGATTTGGTCTTTTCTGAACCGTCAATCAATTTCAAGGGCGGAGTTTATTTTAGATTAACCAATGCCAGAACATGTTAGGACAAGCTCCGCCCTAAGAAATTGATTGACCGTTCAGAAAAGACCAAAATGAAAATAAAGTTTTTAAGGTAATTCCGTAGTAATAGAACTAGCCATAGAATTTTGATAAAACTTTCTACGGTAAAACATTTTGAGTTTTTCATCAAAAATATAAAATAAAAAAATGGGGTCACCCTATTGGATTTCGCGAAAAAATATTTTAAAGTATACCCATTTTTGTCAATTGAGCGTCTAACATTCGAAAATGGGTATCGTACATAAAAGTATCTCTTGACTGAGCTTGGTCAATACCAAATATTTTGAATGTGCTCTATTGTGCTCCTTATACATTGGGCTACCGATGTAATGCAAAAGATTTTTTACTAAAATTCAACAGCAAAGAGAAATAAAGCAAAAATTAACAAAATGTTCGAATTTTTACAGGCCTCCATTAACGCTTTGAACGAAACACTTTTCGAAATATCGAAACTCTAGACATAGAATTTCGTCATCGATCACATATGTTTTAAAAAACATGATTTCAAATGATATTATGAAATAAAAAAGATAGGTGCCCGTATTCGTTTGCGAGATATTTTGAGAAATATTCTCAAATATCAATAATATCAAGGATTTTCCTAGAGCGAACTGGAGCGAGTTTAAAGAAATTCGTAATTTTTTGCTTGAAATTGTGAAAACTGTTCGTATTTTTACGTTAAAGTGTTTCTCAGACATAGCTTTGTATCTATTGATGATAAGAAATGTAAAACTCTAAAATTCGAAATATGCGCAGAACTGTGCGCAGTGCAAAACTACGGAATTACCTTAAACGGCGGGTCGCGATACAACGAATTTGGCACGTGCGATGTTTCAAGTGCTATTGCGCGTGACAATTTGCAACCTCGAATTTTTGTGCATACACGTGAAAACGTTTCACGCAGCAATCCGCACGCTGCAAAGTCACTCACAGCTGCCTATCTTTTTCTTACATTACATGTAGCACTTCTTGTCTTATCAAAAACTTCATTTGCTCCATTACCCTGACTATGCCTTTTGTTACTCTGTGTTCACCCACCGCCATTTTATTTCATGTCAAAATTGCCGACTAAGTAGCTAGTTTATATCGTCAATGTAATTCAATATAATTTGTGTCCAGTAATGCAAGTGGCAGATAAAACAAATAATTAACCACGTCATTTGAAGAATGTTATTTGCAATACACATCCAAACACCAACTTTTTTTCAAAATGTGCCAAACTTCTGAAATTATTTTGCAAGGCTTCATCCACTAGCTATAAACTAAAATAAGATATTGTTAGGCTACTCACTAAACATTCATGATTGCGCCACGAGTTTTGCACGTGCGGAATGCATCGGCTTTTAGTTTTGAAACATGCCAATGTGCATTCTTCACGTGTGCAAAAATTGAGCATTTTTTCGTACCTTACAAAACTTCAAATCAATTGAAATTTAGCCAGTATTCAGGGGCAGTATCCTATACGCCTGTGCGCACGTACGTACTTGAAGTTACAGAAAATTTTGACATTGTTTCTATTTTTTAAATTTTTACTCAACCAAGATTTTGTGATTAAAAAAACACTTTGATTAAATTGTAAAATTGAATCTAAGCACGAAAACAAGCAACGCAGTATTTGTTGTTCATTTTACTTTTTTACGGCTCGTGGTGATGAGTCATGAGTGGCTGAAGGAATTTGATTATCGAATAAAGAAGAGATATTTTAAGGTAATTCTGTAGTAATAAAACTAGCCAGAGCATTTTGACAAAACTTTTTACAGTAAAAAATTTTGAGTTTTTCCTCAAAAATATAAAATAAAAAAATTGGGGTCACGGTATTGGATTTGGAGAGAAACATTTTTAAAGTATACACACTTTTGTCAATTTAGCGTCTAACATGCGAAAATAGGCATCATTCAATAAAGTGTCTCTTTACTGAGCTTGGTCAACACCAAATGCCCGGGGGGGGGACTCCGGGGATAAACGATGGGGGATGCTCGTCGGAATTTTTCAAAAATACCCCTAAAAGATACCAAACGTTTTTCAAAAGGGCGTGGCTTCGAAAGTTTTTCATCCCTAAAAGATACCAAAATCATGAGTTTCAGTGGCTTTCAACCCCTAAAAGATACCAAAAAGTGAGAATTTGTCAAATTTCATATTTTTAAATAAAGCAAAAATTAGCAAAATGTTAGAAATTTTACGGGCCTCATCGATGCTTTGAACGGAACACTTTTCGAAATATCTAAAAATCTAGCCATAGAATTTTGTCATCGATCACATATGTTTTAAAAAACATGATTTCACATGATATCATGAAATAAAAAAGATAGGTGCCCGTATTTGTTTGCGAGATATTTTGAGAAATATACTCAAAATTCAATCAAAATCAAGGTTTTACCGAGTTTGGACTGGGGTACGTGTAAAGGAATCCGTATTTTTTCGCTGGAAAATGTGAAAACTGTTAGGACTTTTACTTTAAAGTGTTTCTCGGACATGGCTCTGTATTCATAGATGATAAGTAATGTAAAACTCTAAAATTCGAAATATGCGCTGAACTGTGCGCAGTGCAAAACTACGGAATTACCTTAAGCCATGGTAGCTAAAATTTTGAATAATCTTTTTCAATATTTTACTTGTAGCTGCTCATCGTTATTTTTATGTTTGATTTTAATCCCTTTTCATTTTTCCTTATTTTATGTAAATTCAAGGAGCATTATGTTATTACAACATTAGCCTAAGTTAAGACCGGAAACCCCCCAAAAAACTTCTTTCTTAAAAAAACTGTTTTCAAGTTATGCATAAAATACATAAACACAAAAGAAATTTAAAATCAAGAATTGCAACTACGTCACGAGTTAATAACCCTGTCGCCCAGAGAACCAATATATTTCAATATTGAATTTTATACACACGCCAATGAGCCAATCACAACACAGCATTTTCTGACCTCAAAATTTTCCACAATGGTCACGTGCCTAGAGATTCTTGCCAGAAGTTAGACCGCCATTTTAGTGTTCTGTGGAACACAGAAAGAAGAGACAGAATTGATTGGTTTTATCGTGTTTAAAGATGTTATATTCGATTCTATTTGCAGTGAGTTTTCTTACGGTAAGTGAGGAATTAGCGTTTTGATAATCGAAGGACGAAATCAATCATGTCGAAGTAGATGGCGTCTTCAAACTAGCCTTCGACATGACTCGTTTTGCCTTGGAGTTTTATATTGTTGTTTGTATCTAAACTAACGGAAATTAGGCTTCTAAACCGGAGTAGTTTGCGTAATATTTTATGATAATCTGAAATAACGTACCTCGACACATATAATAGTTGTAATATACTTTACCTTTTACGAAATTTTCGCATGAAATTTTTCGATTTAGTGGAGTTATACTCATCTACGCAAAAATTTGAAATAATAATTAAGTTTACATTAAAGAAATATCGCCATTTTCAACTCACAGCTCTCGTAAACTAAAATCCTTATGGAACCTATCGATGTTGCTTTTCTTTATTTCAAACTTTGATCTGGTTTCCCTGTAGTTTTTGTTGTGAAATTCGATATCTTTCACGATAATCTTACTTCGTCGGAGTTTTCTGGTCAACAAACTCACGACAAGGCGCTTTTTCTTCAATTTATTTTAGCGACATCATGGTGCAATATTTTTATCGCAACTAGCTGCTTTTAAAGTGCTTGGTACTTTATTAACAAAATATTTAAGTTCTTTAGTTTGTATTCGATTTTTTTTTACGAAGAACTGCCTCTAGTACATATCAAAAGACGTACCCTATTCGTTTGTTTCCAAGTGAAATTCGTAACTAAATAAATAGAAAATAGAGTAAAAAAAAGTTTTGTTATTGTACGTTATTCCTAACCAAACTTCAACTCGGTTGGCAAAATATAAAGCTTTTATAATTTTTATTCAAAATTATCGGCATCATAGTGAAATCCCCAAAATAACTTTTTTAGTACTTGGCATGGGTGTGAGTGCTTCTTTTTACGAAGTACATTTTCTTCTTTCTCAGCTTTTATACTCAGAATTTTACAACTGTCATTTCAATGATGCAATTATAAAAAATCCTGAACTAATTTCATTTAGATAACAGTCTTAGATGCATTGAATATTCAATTTTCAATTCATTTGTGCTGAGTTCAGTTTGTCCCTCACAAAACTTACATAACATCCAAATTTAGCTTTGTTTTCCTCAGAAATCAGGTAACTAGGAAATTTTCGAAAAAAAATCGTGAATTTTAGCCTGCAAACAAGTTATGTGTTTGCAAGAAGAGAAAAGTATTTTGATATTAATGAGGATTTCTTGTGTTAAATAAAGCTGTATTAATGTTTTTATTTTTAAACTCCCCTAACTTAGGTTATTATCATCACTACTACTATTATTATTAGTTAATATTATTATTATTAGTAGTATGTTAAACTTTTCACCCTTAAATGAAACTGGGTTTGTATTATTTAGAGTGGCTAGTTATTACAATTTTAATTTATTTTATAGCATGGATTTTCAACCACTAAGATATTTAATTCTCATGATTCCAACCAATTTATCTCTCAATCAGAAAGCTAATGACTATATTTTATGGTATTGCAATGAAGAATAGAGATATACTTTAGTTGTTCAATAATTGTTGATGGGAAAATACAACATCTGGAAGTATTCTGTAACATTTCTGCTCTCATTTCATTTTGTTTTTATGAGCTATGAATTATTAAATAGTGGGAGCTTCTATCTGAATACTGATGTATACAAACTTTCAATTCTTGATATTCTTGATCGTAAAAGTTTAAAAGTAACTTATTTGAATGGTTAGTTGAATGACATTTCTTGAAAGTAATTTATGAGGTGATGAAACTTCCAAATTTTTTTTCCAGTGAATTCAACATATTGTAAAACACAATGAAAACACACGATAAAAGTGTAATTTTCATTTCTTTACCATCACAATGTATCACAAATTATTAAAAAACATTTGTGAAAATAAATTATCCCTAGAAATGAAAATGTCTTAATTTACGTTTTTTTCATTATTAAAGCAAATTTGATAAGGACAAATAACAATATTGAAACCCTAAACATATTATTTCACACTTTTCTTTTTAACCTCAGTTTTTAATGTTTTCTAAATAATTAACAATACTTGCTTATTATACACATATATGAATATATACTCACCTTTCCAGAAATATTTTGAATATATCATTATGTATAATTCTATTCTTAAATAGCTTGCTTAATCCCAGTATTTCTGTCTATAGATTTGTCATAGATTATAACCCAAACAAGTGTACATTTTCACTCTTGAGAAATACTCTCTTTTTTGCATTATAAGTGGAGGTATTATCTTCCCAAGTACTTTTATCTCAAAGCCACTTTTAGTATGAATTACTGTGTTTGACCATTTTTATCATAACTTCATTTCATATTCTATCTCTGTGATAATTGCTTTTCAGAAATGCAGCACGATTATACATATATTAAGAGTTGAATTCCATTGTAAGTCTGTTTTTCAAGTAAACAAGGAAATAATGATTTTGTTTTTATGGATTATTATTGTCATGCAGAATGAAAAATAATTGGTTAGAAATTTTGACATTTTTCTGAAAACTTTAAAAGAATATTCTACATGTGCCTTGCTATTCATAGGTCTATAATGCTCTTATTTTAAATCTTTTTTGGTGCTCATTATTATTATATATCCAAGAAAAAAAAAACTGACAAGCAAACACATCTTATGAGATTTTGTTGATTATTGTTTTGTAAGTTTGTATTACTGTTTTGTTAGAAGTATCTGAACGACATAATTTTCAATGTTACAATTTGAAAGAGTTCAGAATGACATTGAATTTCTAGAGATTACTAATGTTTTTGTGTATATTGATTAGGGCAGTATAAAGCTTTTAATATAAATAAAAAAGAGTGCTGTTATTTGGTAATACTTAATATATTGTGTCTGCAAAGAGCTGTTCTATGTTCTAAGTTTATGAACGCATACTGTTCTTGTAAACACATTTTACTTAAATTGCAAAAGTATCATATTTATCAGCTAAATGCATTAATCGGAATGTTCATTTTCATGTTTTGGCAGAATCTTCAGAGTTTTTTTTTTATTGTGTGCAATTCAGTTATAATTATCATTATGACAATCAGACAGTATCCTTTAATTAATCACATATTCTCTGTCAATGAATACTAATGATGTTTTTCATTCAAATAGAAATATTTTCAGTTTGTTCTTGTCTTGAAAATAATAAAACAGTGGTCGGAAAGCTAACTATAGGAAGAAACAGAGTTAACTCTTTTACAATATGCCTACATACAGTCAACTTTAAATGTTGTTTATCTTTGTTGTTAATAATTCGATAGATCTCAATATAGGAAACTGATGATGAAAATGTGGTGTGTTGTAGGTTGTCGTAACAGCAAGTGAATCCGAACATGAACCACAAGTAGCATTCTGGTGTGGCAAAGTGAACCAACATATTGATCTCAAGACAGGGAAGTGGGTCACAGATGAGAATGGACGATCAATGTGTGCTACATCGAATACACAAAGACTCTTGTAAGTTTTGGCATAAAAAATGTGAAGAACTGTTTATCTATGAAGGTTTTATATCAAAGGCAGCAATTTGGTCAAGTGGTAGATCACAGTGTGTTGATCTAACAACCTGCTTTTTCAGGTTTAAGTCATCTAAACCTGTATTTTCTCCAGGTTTTGACTTGGTGACATGCAGTTTCTCATCAATACATCATCTATATCCAACTGGATTATCACTCTTTGCCTGACATGAGCCGAGTTGTTTTTAGATGTTTATTTATTTCTATTCATAAGAGTAAATTGTATTTCATTTGATAATTTATGACCTACATCCACTCTGATAATGTATAATCCATTGCACTTATAGGGATTTTTTTTTTATTATTTTATCTATTTATTCATTCTTTACATTGTTGAAGTTGAATGTTGATTCTTTTTTATTTTGTAGATATTGCAAGCATGTGTACCCAGACCTAAAAATCAACAATATTGTTGAAGCAAATGATGCTGTCACTATTGATAAATGGTGTGATCCAATGAATGTCAACTGTACAGTCAGCAAAGAAGTTGTTGCATATAGATGTCTTGGTAAGAATTATTACAGACTAAACACCTGAAGCATACCCACCAAAAGTTCGTTGTTGATTTCATTATTTGAAATCTACCAGTATAATGCATTCAAAACAAGATGTTGCCATTTGAGACAGAAAAGTGATTTGAATTTTGAAGACTTGTTTTCACTAGAATTGAATAATCAGTTCAATATTTAATTAATAAAACCAGGGATGATCTTTTGGGGAGTATGCTTCAGGTGTTTTGACTGTAAATTAGTCTTTCCTCATCAAGACTAGAAGTCTGTGCACATTGTTGTAAAGAACTAGCCAGTTATTAGATAATTGATAAAGCTATGTATTGAATAATATGTAAGACGTATCTTTAAAATCTTGTGAACATTCTGAATCATTGTCTGATGTTGAAACATTTTCATGTCTTTCTAAGCCAATTTGTGTTGAAAGAGCACAAGATAGTAAAACTTATAATAATGCAGAACTTTAGTCAGATAAAACTGATTAATAGAGCATCTTCAGGGCTTGAAATAATTTGCTACTTGACCTGCCAAATCAGAGTTGGAAAGGACAAGTTGACCTCCATATTTTTAAAGGGAAAAAACCTTGTAGATGTATTTTTTTTTAAATAATTATTATTACAAATTTTGACCTTTCAAAAAATGGGTATAAATGACCCACCTAAAATGCATTTGAAAGGTCATCTTGACCTATGTATGCCAGACTGTTATTTCGAACCTTGTTGGTTGGAAAGTCCTAAATTGTGGAAGATGGTGATGTCTGACAGCAGTCAATATCTTCATTCTAGTAAATGTACATTTTGTTTTTAACTCGTACTAATTGTTAACATTTTGGCATTTAGCTGGTCCATTTGAGGCTGATGCCTTGCTAGTCCCAAAAGGATGTCAGTTTGCTCACATTCACAAGGGCAACAAGTGTAAACCTGAGAGTTACTGGTACTCAAAGGCAGAAGAAAAATGCAAAGAACAAAAAATGAAAGTCAACAGCCATGGTGTTTTGATGCCTTGTGGAGTTGAAAAGTTCTCTGGAGTGGAATATGTTTGCTGTCCTAAAAAAATGGTGAAAAAGAAGTCTAAGAAACGTCCAGTCATGAAGCTTATTGGAGGCCGTGAAGATGTTGAGATGCCTACTGAACATCCTAAGAGTCTGATTGAGAAGCTGGAGCATGAGGCTAAGCAATACCCCAAACACTTGATGGGAAAGATTATTGGTGTGTATGATCATAATATGTATATGTTTAGTAGTACATGTGTGAGAGTTTTTGGGATTATTAATTATAGTAGATTATTACTCATTATAATCTGTGCTTGTTTGTAATTTACCTTCTGCATCTGTTCAGTTATTCTCAGTGACATTGTTTTGTAGACCATAAATGTATTTTACTGGATAAAACTGTTTTATCAATACCAAACACACAAGAGATTTACCTATCAGACATTTGTGCATGGAAAAGTAGATGATAATTTTTTGGTAAATTCAACCCGTTTGTTTGTTTGTTTGTTTTTTTTTTGGTGTTTTTTTTAAATAAAAATTGCTAATGTGGTTATCATTATTTATTGCCTCAACAATATTTATCATCTTTGAAAATCATTATTTTGAAAACAGGATGTGATCACAAGAAATACCACCAACGTCGCCAGAAGATGGAAACAGAACACAAGAAGAGAATGTCCAAAGTGATCCAAGAATGGGAGAATGCAGAGAAACGTTATAACATTCTGAAAAATGAGGACTTGAAACAGGCTGAACAAATGTTGAGTGGTTAGTATCTAGTACACAGACTTACAGCACAATGATCAAAAATATGACCAGTGATGATTTAGTTATTATCAATGCAATCAACAATGGAGTGTAAATTTTGTGCAGATTTGTTTACAGTTTTTGTGTACAAAGCATATTATTATTGGACAAACATTTGGGCATTGCACTAAAGGAGAGTGACATTCAAGTAAATATTAGAAATTGTGACAGCCTCTCCATGCCTGTTGTCAAATGAGACCATGTTAATTTTGTTTACCTAACTTTAATTTTAAGGTGTGATGGCCCGTTTCAAGAAGATTGTTGCCGTCCTGGAGCAACAAGCTAAACTGCAACGTCTTAGTCTTCATGAGGAGCATTCACAATGCATGCAGATCGACTTGAATGATAAGAAGAACAAAGTTCTGCGGTTGTTCTTGAAAGCCTTGAAGAAGACTCCAGTTGATGAGAATGCCATTCTTGAAGCAATCAGAAAGTTTATCAACATCAGTACTGAAGACCGCATTCATAAGTAAGTTCACTATTTTGCTTGAAGCACTTGACTCATTATGACCAATTCAATCACATTTCCTCTTCATACACATTGTATTTTGCTGAAGAAGAAAAAACGTTTTTTAGTATAGCATTTTTTTTCTTCCTCTTAATCGTCTTCTAACTATCAATACTTTGCTTTTTTGACAGCCATCACCAGTTTGAGCACATGATCAAAAGTGACCCAGATAATGCTGACAAGTTGAGAAGATCTTTCCAGGCTCATTTGAAGCTCATCAATGACAAAGTCAACCAAACAATGCAGCTGCTATACAAAGTTCCTAATGTTGCACGTAAATTCAACATTGAGCTTCCAGCGTGGGTACCTAAACTACACCTGGTAAGTGAATGAAAACATGACATTGTCAATCAGTTTCAAACTGCAATGTCTGGGACAGGTTTTTCCCTTTATTACATATCAATCATCTAGAGTCACCAGTTTTCTACATTCACAAAGTTTAGTGTAGTTCGAGTCAAAATTTTATTATAGCAGTGTTAAAAAGCTTGAATATAATGTAGAGGATTGTATAAATCCTGTCAAAACATCTGGTCCAATTCATTTCTTTATAATTTTTGATTTGAACACTTGCATTATTCAAAATTTTCTCCATTTTTTTTAGAAATTGTGATAATGAAATAATTTTTCTTGCCTCAAAAGTTGTTGTCTTTAATGAATTTGTTTTTGTCTTTCCAGCCAACAGAGAAGCCAACTACATTGCCAACAACAGAACCTATGACTAAAGGTAATGATGATGACAAAGAAAGAGGTTTCAACAGAGTGAACCATAAAGACCACAAACACCATAAAGCACCTTATCGCAAACAGCACATGGGAGCAGAGCCCAAACCACAGAGGAAAGTAAATGATCCAGAAGATGAGCCAGAAAATGAGCTCTTTGAAGCCCACCACTCGCCAGCTACCTTTGCTATAGTGATTGGCTTGAGCTGCGGTGCACTGATCATCATGATTGTCATCATCATTGCCATGGCAATGCGTAGATCAAGAATGAGCAATCCAACAAGAACTGTTCTTGTCGACCCTGATGCTGATCCTAATTCAGAGAAACAACACCTTGCAAACCTGCAGCAGAATGGTTATGAGAACCCTATCTACAAGCTGTCCCCTTATTAAAGGTCTTAGTGCTTGACTAATAACATTAATATTAATCTAATGATTTAGATTGTGAATCAAACTTAGTCCTAATTGATTGGAACATATTACACAGGAAACTCTAGTCTTGATATTAAGTTTTGCACCCACCATAATTCTGTCGATTACAAGCACTATCCCTAATCATATTTCTGGATCAAAGATTAGAAAAAATAGTCCTATATATGTGCATATTACAGTCTCAACATTTTATGTACTGTAATAATTAAGTCAGAAGCATCTTGAACTTGATCAGGTAATCTTTGAGAGACAGCAATGAACTGAGATATGACTACAAGACCCACAAAATGCTCGATGTAGATGCAAAACATCTAGTCATAGCCAAAGTATTCCTTAGCAAAAATGAATGATTTTAAAGTTTTCTCTTAATATTAGATATTACCTTAACCAAGAATAATCTGTTCAAGGCAACATTGTTCTTTATTAAATATTGATGCACTGTCAAAGAATTTGTACTATGACAGCTGTTTTCATTGGCTATGCAAAGTGAATGCTTTTGCACCAAACATATTACTCTGAATAATTTGATATGAAATTGTGAAGTTTACAGCATAAATTTGTGCATTACCTCCTGGTGATATCAGTGTTATTCAAGTGCCAGAAACGCCGTGAACAGATGGTGATTGAAGTGCCATGAATACATTTATCATGGTCAAATTTCCATTCCCCATGAACATGGCCATTAAGTGCCATGAACAGATAATTCTTTACCAAGACAGCCTATCTGCACTAATAAGCATTGTAGTATAGACAAAGTGCATTTTAACAAACGCAAACCATGGATATATACCAAAGGTTTCGACTGTATTGACTTTTACGAAAACTAACACAAAAAAATGCAAGAAAAAAAAAAGAAACTGCATGTTTTAAGGTATATATCCAATATAATGCTTAAGCTTTAGACTTTAAGCTGTATCTATTTATATGGGTGTAAGTTTCTTTAAGTATATTTGGTATATTTATGTTTTATTGTTAGGTTATATTCATTTGTGATGTTGGTGCAATGTGTTACGATTTTTTAGAATTACCAGTTAAATTTTTTTTCCATCTTCAGCAATATCTAGGTCTTACACAACATTAAAGAAAGACAAGAAATGTTTAGATTTAACACAGATTTAGTACAGTTTCCTATTGAAAATTATAGTTCAGTTTTACAGCATTTGGACTGTTTGTTTGAAGCTAATCTTTGTTGATCTTATTGACATTTTGACCAAAAACAGATAAAATGACTGTTCCAAGTGTCTTTTGTCGTCATCAATCATCATCATCAATCTAAGTGGAGTCTGGGCAAAAAAGACTCGTTCAAAACAAAGACACATGACATAACAACTGTTCCAACATTCATTCGGTTCTGCAAATCATTACTTCTAAGAATCATGAGCTATTTGGATGTTGAACAAATATTACACATGACATAACAACTGTTCCAACATTCATTCGGTTCTGTAAATCATTACTTCTAAGAATCATGAGCTATTTGGATGTTGAACAAATATTACAGTACTGTTTTGCCATTCTTGCTAGCCAAGTGGTTAGTGTCTGACCGGTAATCAGAAGATCATGGGTTCAAAACCTACCAGGACTCAAACAAGATATTACATAAACCAAGACAAAAAACAACAGCTGTTAAACAAATTCTTTAGAAGGGCTAAAAATAATTTAATTTGAGAAATCAAATGTATTACACAACTTTCCTTAAATGTGTTAGTTTGAGACAAAATAATATAATAAACTAACACTCGGAGATTATGCGACAGCTCAATCAATCAACAGATCAATCAACCAAGAAACAAACAACAAAAGTTACATTTCAGACAAAACCCTAGATATTGCTGAAGACCATACTGTGTGTTGCTGCTGGATTTTTTGTTTTACTATAATTTATAATATTCGTAGTATTAGAAAACTATTTATTACATTCTTACGCATAGCATGTTAACATCTAACAGGCTCTTGTTACACACAAAATAGTGCTGCAACAGTGGGTCTGTTTTACTTTACTTGTCAGTCTACTTCACAGAAACAGATCCAGGGGTGGGTTTGGGCACAGAAGTACTGTTTGAAACCTAGAGTGATTCCTTCCATTAGAATTGACAACATCTGGGATCAGTCTACATTGAACACTCTTCTGAAGGGTTTTATCTTTGGATATAACAGATAAAATCAATCCCTTTGGTACTTCCAGAATCTGTAACTGTACTATAGCAAAGAAAGATCCTTTAAATGACTCAGAAAAAGGGTGAATGTCTTTTCAGACCATAAGCGGTGTAAGAAAGCTAACTTGGGACAAGATTCAGGAATCAAAGAAAGGAAGCAACACCAATCAGACTATAGTAAAAAAAAAAAAAATTTTTACTTTGCAAAAAGGCCCCTCACAAAATCTGCCCCTACTAGAAAAGTTGATTTCTCTGGATTAAAGTTTTTGAAGAAAAAAAGTGGCACTGCTTCAACAAAATCTTTCATTTAAAGAGAAACTGCAGTGTATAGTGGTCTGTCGTTATAACTTTGTAGATTGTCAATGTAATAGTCACTTGTAGGTTTAATAAACATATTTATCTTATACAGCCTTGTAGTATTTCATTTATCCACCTAATGACTAGCCTGCATAGTGGCTCTTTAGGAGGGGGTCTGGGTTAGGGTCTTGTCCCCATTCTCCCTCCTCTTTACCAAATCCTCCCCATCCCAAGAGCCATTATGACAATAAAAGTAATAATCCCTGAACAGAAGTTACTAGTAAGAAAAAAACATGGTTATGCACTCCAGCATCTGCGAGCCAATAGTTTTGTTTAATGTTTCCATGATATTCTTTAGCATTATTTCAGTATTATTAAAGAAAATTTGAAACCTTGCACCAGAAACTTTAAAAAAAGTCTCGATATTGTACAGCAAATGAGTGTCAGGGATTCCTTTGCCCAATAGCCCTGAAGTGTGATGACGTTTCACCCCTGTCTCTATACCATAATAGTTTTTAAAATGCTTTCATATTCAAATTTTATAATCCTTCGAAAATACAGGAACAATAGTCCTAATTAGTGAACAAAAGCAATGTGAAAAGGATTCTGGTCTAGACACAGGGGTAAAATGTCATCACGCTTCAGGATTATTGATGTCCATTTTTTTTTAACCACTGACTCATTACAAGTTGACTGCTATCGATTTAATACTTTATAACGTAGGAACTAGGACCATACACTAAAAAAATTGGAGTAGTTGGTGCTGAGAAGCTTTAGGGAAAACAAAACCACATCAGTTAACTAAAACAGAAAGGAAGTTATTTATTTCGACTCATTTCTGACTTTAAACGCTCCAACTTAAACTCCAAAACAACAAACAGTAGCTTTATGCATCAGGCAAACTTGGTTGCTTTAATGAGTACAACACTGTACGACACCTTGTCCACACTATGCCAGAAAACTTTGAAAGAGTTTGCACAATGAAACAGTTAAAAAAGTGTGTTAAATGCAGAATGGAATTTCAGGCTTGTAGTGAATAGAGGGTCACAAGGTGCCCACTCCTCCCAAAGAATTTATGGAATTTATCTTGCCATGTTTTTGTTTTTTTGTTTTTCAGTAATTGAATTAGCAATTCTACCATAACCCTAATACTGATTAATGTTGTATGTCAATGATCTTGACACGTACCAGTAGAGTGCAAGCCACATTGGTGTGAAACAATTCTGAACAATTTAGTTCTAGTTAAATTTGATTCATGCAAAACACCGGGGAAGGGGATCCTTGTCGTATCTTTTAAGGGTAAAACATAGTCAATTTGGTCCCTTTTAGGATTTAAAAATATGGAATTTGCCAAATTCTCACTTTTTGGTATTTTTTAGGGGTTGAATAGCAATGAAAGTCGTGATTTTGGTGATGAAAAATTTGTGGAGCCACGCCCTTTTGAAAAACATCGGGTACCATTTAGTGGTATTTTTGAAAAATTCTGATTAGATTATTGATTATTATTATTCCAATATCTATGAATTCACCAAAGCATAAACACAATACCACAAAGGAATTGAAATAAAAGCTCTCTTTGTTTATGCCTTGGTGAAATCTTAGAGGATAACTAAATCTTATCTAGCCTATCCCACACTGGTATGGAACCTTACTAGTTTTGATCTCTTATCTACCACTAAATAATAAAGAATTATTTCACACTAATGTGACGTGCACTCTATTGCTTGCCATTAAAACATCATCCTAATGCAATACTAAGTTTGTTTTTAACCCATGAACACATTCGGTTTAATGCCCATTTTGTTAGTGACATAATTCTGTGCGATCGCTGCTTCTTTCAATGCATATGTCTGTGCCATTTCTGCCTCAGTTCTCACTAAGTTGATTGCTTCTTCAAATAATTCTACAGCTTTGTCCAGATTACCCCTGAATATACACAATATAAATAACAATGTTACTACATAGGTATTGATATACTACTGGTCAACAGTCATTATTTATGGGGGGAGGGGAGAGGTTCAAATAGGGCATCAATTCGTCCATCATGTGTGTCACCACAGCAAATGTGATGGAGAAGAGGTCTGTTTTAGTTGAGTTTTTCATACTTTTTTTCTTACACAATTTCACCTTTAGCATTAATTTGATATTGTTCACATACTAGAATTTTAATAATATTGTTGTGGAGAAACTGTATTTAATCAAATGGAATTGCAGGCAAGTATCAGATGGTGTCTAGAATAGACCAAATCTGGACACAAAGTACAAGACCAAAGTTTGGGCTGCCTGACAATAGTATTTCACCATTATATATCCTACCTCTGAACCTCCAAGGTTCCCAGTGTTTCATAAGCAAAGTCACACTTTTTATCCAAGGCAATGGCAGACTGAACTAGTTCTACTGCTTTTTCAAAGTCTTGTTTCCATTGCACCATTAATAATCTACAAGAATTACAATATTATTTTTCACAACCCATGAAACAAAGTGTAATAACTAAAGTGTAATAAGGTGATAGAGTGCACACATGAAAAGTGTGCAACATAAATACCACTAAATAGTGCTATTTTATGCTGATTCTATTGTTTTCGTTTGTTTAATTAGTGCTATTTACCACTAAATAGTGACAACTGTTGCACACATTTAGTTTTTGCACTCTTTATTAGCCTAAAGAGCCCTATTTGTGGCAAAGCTGTTGAGTCATTCCACACAAGGTGTTCAGCCCAAAGGTACTCAATCATAAAATAGTACAAGTTAACTATTGTCAAGGTGCTGCTTTTTGTTTTCAATCTGCAAATAGGAAAAACTACATCTTCTCTGAATGAAAAATATTGCAACTGATTACATCTGCTCCATCTTACATACATTAATATTATGTATTCCAAACAAACAAATCAAACAAACTGTACCCTTTATGAACAAGATGAACAGGATTTTCTGGTTGTAGTTTACATGCTTCTTCATATTTTTCCATAGCATCTTCAAACTGTCCTTGTTCTTGTAAGGCCTAAGAAAGCATTACAAAAATCACTTTCCGTGTTGTGCTGTAACATGGGTTCAAATGCTTGTTCATACTTATGTTTGCAGTGTCAATGTGTCAACCTACCTGTGCATACAACCCCAGTGCATCTGGACAAGTAGGATTCTCTTTACTTATCTTTTCAAACTCCTCCATGGCACCTCGTGCAAGGACAGGGGACTGGATGATTTGTGCTTTTTTATAAGTGCAGTAGGCCAACTGTATCTTGGCCTGAACAAAGTCAGGATTTAGTTTAATACATTTTTCGAAATCTACTCTAGCTTCTTCTAGCCTTTCTGTCAAGAAATATATCTGAAAATAAAATAAAAGCTAAAATTATTTCATGCAGAGAATGAACCATTTCATTGATCATCATAAGATTGTTCTAGTTGGCCATCAAGTTGTGCTATATGAAAAAGCACACAATTTTATATACAGTTCAAATGTTCTATATTCTTAACAAGCTTACCAGTCTTCTTCATGCCATATATAAATATATTTTCACAGGCTTACCAGCCATTTTTCATGTCTTATATCACTATATTTTAACAAGCTTACCAGTCCTCTCTGGTGGTAGATGTCTGAGCTTTCAGAGTCTAAAGTGATGGCCATTTGGAAATCACTTTCTGCTTCATTATCTAACGTTCCTTGTTGGACTTTCAGGCTTGCTCTCTTGAGCAGACAGTTCACTTTCAACTAAAAAATAGAAGCAAGCTATTATTGAAGACAGTTTGAAAATAACTACATAAGTTTTACACTGTAAAATGATGAAGGCAAAACTGATGTTTCAGATGTTAGTCCTTTGGTGGAGTAATAATTTAATATTATTAAACACAATCTGCCATTGCATTTATTGATAAATTCATAATTCATCACATTTTCTCAAAAATGGTTATAGTTATATGGTTATATATTCATTGGAAAAAATAATTCAATGAAAACCAGACATAGTTGTAGTTGTTTTTTTAGCTGTTTATATTTGTTTTTAAGCGGATTTCAAAGAAAAACCAAACATAGATAAATTGCATTATATCCAGACCTGTGTTGTTGTATGTGGATTTCAGTTGAACAAGAAAACTAAAGTCATGTTTGGTTTTCAATTATTTTTGCTGTGATTGATGTACAGTGGCCCTTACTTTAATAGTAGCTTTATTGTCATCCATGTTGATGACTTCAGTTAAATCACTCAAAGCATCATCTAGTTGAGATGTCAGCGTGTACATAGTTCCCCTTAATGCCAGGGCTTTGGCATAACAAGGACTCTCTCCTGATACAAATAAAAAACAATATTGGATGAGGGTTTGGTCATATCCATGATTATCAATGTCAAGGTGTAGTGTTATTGTTTATTCAATTGTTTTATTATGCATTGTCTTTGCACAGTTTTTACATGAAATATTCTTCTTTTGCGCTACTCCTCCTTTGAAATCACTAAGCTTTTGTGACAGATTCAGTTATATTCATATCCCTTAAAAACAGTGAAAACAGCTCTTTTAAGGAGCAAGGATGGCACAGTTGGTTAGTGCACGTCCATCTGTGCGAGAGGCCACGAGTTTGATTCACAGTAGGTTCACATCCTTGTTTCGACTTCTTTCTATTCTGTGAAGCTTGTAGTAGCTTTAAACACCCGTAAAAAGGAGCAATGATGGAAAGAGGGGGTAAAGTGCACACCGTTGGCTTCCTGGGAGACCAGCTTCAAGCTGAAGGAACTACTGACGTTAAATATAAGTACCTTTACCTTTTTGCTAACAATGATGATAATGGATATTTTATAAAAGTTAGAAATACATGTATCAAGGACTGTCATATAGACATTCTTGTGCATTAATGATCCTATAAATAATTATTAGGTTAGGGGATAGAGAGATACTGAGGAGTTAAATATATAGACAAAGATAAAAGAGGGTTTTAAAAAGCTCCTATTAACATATGACATATGTTGATAACATGTTAAAAAGGGAAAGAAAAGACAAACTGCTGAAGTGCTTGTGTTTGTGATATTTTTCACCTCTTCCTATTTCCTGCGTACAGTATACAATAACGTTATCAAAGTTATTCTTCTTGATGTCGTCTAGAGCAAGTAAGAATGGAGTATCTGACTCAACTCCCTCCTCCTCTCGAATGCTTTCTGATAGGGTGTCATCTATATAAAAACAAAATTATTATTAGTCACAATATAAATGATAATCATAATTAAATTGATAATATGATGATGATGTCAAATACACGGTTGATGTGATACTGTGTTGTTATTTAAATTGAGTTTATTATAGGACCGACACTAAAATGATGATGATGGTGGTGATGATGTTGATGATGGTGATGATGATGTTGATGATGATTATGATGATGTTGATGATGATCTTGATGACGATGGTGGTGATGATGACAATGGTGATGATGTTGCGATTATGATAATGGTGATGATAATGGTGATGATGACAATGATGATCACTGTAACTCTGGTAATAATGCTTATTGACATGCCAGCAATATCAATGGGTAATCATCATCTCTGTCATCAACATCATCATTATTTCAGCTGTTCATCATAGATCAATGATAGTTCAGGGATTATTACAGCAATGAAAAGTTGGTAAGAATTCCTTTCCTTTTATGTTTGTGCTCTATAAATTTGTGCTCTATAATTTGTTTCAAAAGAGTCTATTGCACTGCAATATAACCGGAGTAGACTTTACCTTGTGTATAAGAATTTATAAAGGCTTTTATTGATACAGACGAAGGAATGACTGGTTTGCGTCTCTTCAAAAATAAAACACAATAAATACATGTAAATAATTGTTTTTTGATATGTAGGCATCAACATTTTGGTAACAACTATTTTTTGATCTTACAAAAACGGCCAAGCTTCTGGACAAATAATTATTGTTTATCTTCAGGGTCGCAATGGAAATGTTTCCAGCATATGTTAACTATGGAGTACTGTAGTGTGACGTCACAAAATAGTGAAAGTTTGATTTTAGAGATTTTTATTCCTGATTTGCATAGAATGTCTAGAAAGAACCTCACATTCCTCAAGTTCCATGAAAATCGGTTGAATAGTGGCTGAGATATGATCAGCTGAATATATAATTATGCCATACATTTCTCTGCATTTTCCCCTTGGTTCTAAAAAATTGGGAAGGGAGGTGGGGAAGTTTAAACCTTGTACTTTTTTTCGGCTTGCCTATTATGCAAGTTTTTTTTCTTGAGTCAAACTTTTATTTTTTGTTTGTTTTTGTTTTGGGGTGCTTGAGCTTGTATGTTGTCGTTTTTTCTGCCAAGTTTTGGTTGTATGTATTTTTTTTAAATTTTCAAACTGTGTTTGGATTTTTTGTCACTCCTCCCTTCACTTTTCTAATGGTCCATCCCTTAGATTACCTTAAAATGTTCAGCAGCTTTTTCTTTGCCGATGGACTTGAGCACTCTATCAGCGTGGATCATCCAGTCCGGGTTATTGAATCCTTCTAACAGACACACAGCTGTTAAGTCTAAAAAGAAGAAGAAGAAAAGGCATGTAGACACATTAGGCCAATCAATGCAGGTACAATATGAAATCATAACGGTTAATCACATTTCAAGCCTGTGTATGAAATGTGCTGTGTTCAAAAAAACATTGTTGGAGGAAAACAGGAGAACGAATGCCAGAAAGGAATTGAAGGGTTAAAAGTGAAAATGTGAGTAAAATTGTATAATCTTATATATACATCCCTGCAAATTGTGTACAAACGATAACCATCTGATACGGATGGACTCCTTATTCAGTCAACATCACAGATTTGCTTTTATTGCTGCTTATTTGTCAATGTTATTAAAAAACCATGATACCTTTCGGTTGTGCTATTACCTTTCTCTAAAAACGTTTCTTTGAATAGGTGAATATTATAGCAAGTTGAGGAGCTACAATAATCCTTATAAACAGTACTAATATGGAACAGAATGTCTGACAAAATTGATAATATTGTTGTTCATTTACTATTCAATCATTTGCAATATTTATTGCATCATGATATCTCGTGAAGAAAATCTATATTTAAACCCAAAGAATCAAGCTTTTTTTATTGTTTTGAAGTGACATCATACTGCATTAGGCCAACTGCCACCCAAGAAAAATGATGACTTTAAAAATGATGATGATGATCATGGTATAATGATGACGATATAGTGACGTTACCAATGAGGCAAGATGGTGATAGTGGTGGTCATAGTACCTTGTAAACACTCAGTTTTCTTTCCTAACTGTTCATAAGCTCTTGCTCTTCTCATTAATGCCTTTGTGTATCGGTGATTGAACTCCAGTGCTACAAACACAAAAAAATACTTACAAAAGGTAATATTGTAAAAAACAGCAAATAAGATGATTTTCTAACAAACCTTTGGATGTTTCAGCCACGACCTCGTCCATTTTACCCTGCGAATTATAACATGTTTCCATATTAAGAATAAAAAACTACATTAGTTCTGGAAATCAAATATTTTTGTAGTTTTCCATTTCTGGGAAATCAGACACATAACTGCTAACTGTATATTGCATTTTTTTTATCCCAGCAATCAAAACCCTGATAACCATCCAAACAAAAACTAACCAATCATGATTCACCATGAAAACGTTTCCACTAACATCGGTATGAGTAAGCAAGTTGAAAGTAGTTTGGTGAATTTTGGTGTTTTGATTGACAGGAACATAAACAAATGGTGATAAGCATTCGAGTTTTTTGTGTTTTCAGAAAATGGAAAATCATAATAAGGGATGGTTGAATAATAGAATAAAATAATGAAGGAATCAATATAAATTAGAAATGAATGGGTGAATGGATAAATGAAAAATTAATGGAAGACTGAATTAATATTTCATACATAATGGATGGGTGGATGAATGGGTGGATGAATGAATGGATGGATGGATGGAAGGATGGATGGATATGTAACAAACTCACCAGTTGCTCAAAAGCTGCAGCTCTATTTTGATGGAATGTCGAGAGATCAGCAGTGTTTTCAGATGGGCAAAGTTCAATAGCTTCTGAATAACATTTAAGAGCTTGTTCAAATTTACGAGCTTTGAAGTATTTATTTCCTTTAAGTTTTGAAGCTTGAGCCTTTTCTGAGGGAGTCTAAACCATTGCAAAAAAAAAATATTTTAAAATATCATCAACTTCAGAATGACAATCATTTTTGTCACGTGTGTGAATTCAAACTAAATATGCACACAAATCATTCATTATAAATCTACTTCTCAGTAGTTTTACAACATTGGCCATCAATACCATGTTATCAGTCTCATCTTTGGCTTCTTCTGCTTTCGGAGAGCTTGTTTGAGGTGATTTTGCACCTTCATCGTCTTCATTTTCGTCGGAGTCATCCACACTGTTCAAATACCATAAAATGCCAGCTACACCTACAACAGCCACTGGAATTCCAATTAGCAAACCCAGCTGCCATTTGCTAAGACCCGATGGAGTCTCTTGTTCACTCATGGTTGAAATAGATTCAAATTTAAGGAAAACAATAAGAAAATCGTAGAAAAATCAGCAGTTCGAATAAGCCATGATGAATTTGTGCAGAGTTAAAAAAGAACGCGCGCATACACTTCGCTGACATGACCGCAGGGCTATAAAATTCGTGCGAAGTAACATACAATCGTAACTCCGCCATCTTGAAATGGGGGTTTTGACATGCTAAAAGCTTTAAAAAATTAAACCAAGAACTTTACATTCTTGTTTGTTTTTCCACATATGGAGAAATATTAATGTAGTTTTTCATTGCTAGTTCTCGGAGCTATGTCAGGGCCGCGAATAACGCGAAAAGTTACTGTCGAAGTTGGAAAGAAAGTGACTGAGAGTGTCGTTCCTTCGTCTGTTGTTCAGCCATCGTCGTCGTCTTCTTCATCGGGCAATCCTCGAAGAAGTGTTTTTGAACGACTTGGACCTGGTGCTGTAGATGTAAGTTGTAATGTTGGTAATAATTGTGCATGGGCATGCGAAAAAATATTGTATTTTGAATGTTGTCTGATAAATGCTCAAAACCATGTGACCTTTGAGCGAAGTTAAAAAACAATTGCCATTCTTTTTAGTACAGTTTCTATCTGCTAAACGAATCTTCAAACATTTGTACGATATTCGATAGCAATTTCGTATAATGACAAAATGCAGTCAGTATTGAATTAAAGCATTAGTCAATGAATTGAAAGCTCAGCCCCGATCCCTAGAGAGGGGGAATTAAAGTCTAACCATCCCCCTCTATTTCCCAGGGGCTAGGCTTACAATTGACTAATGTGTAAAGTTACTATTGACTGTAATCATTAGTTCATTCAGTCAAAATCACTAGTACAAAATTGCAGCTAAGTTTGCAAAAGTCAAAGTACAATAGATGTATATCTGTCTGAGAAATGTTATTGAATATTGTTTTAACTGAACAGCGACCAAAGACACGTGATAGTTATACTCCTGATAAGTGCCGTAACTGGCTTCGCGATGGTCGCTGTCCCTATGGCAACAACTGTAAGTTTCTACATGGACCGTACACAGACCCTAAACCTAGGACTAAAAGTGTAAGAAGTATAGTTCATGGAGGATCGAAAGACAGGTAGAAAATTGCATCATTTACAGCTTATTAAATCCTGAGTATGAACACTGAAAACTAAACTTCCAGAGGTGGAACCAGAATTGTTTTCAGGGGGGGTGCATCATCTTCAGGAGCCAGTGCTCTACCAAGTAAACATGAAATACTAAGGACATTTAATAAATATTTCATAAAACAAGGACTTGAAATCCTTTCATTCCTCCCTTAGATCCGCCTCTGACTCCCCCACCCAGTTGGCTTAATAAAAAGGGCTCACTGTGTGCTACATACTTATTATCACATATAAAAATATAGTTCAACAGCATAAAGCAAAAATACTAATATTTTCCTCTTTTTTTTCTGTGTGGTTTGGTGACTAAGATATGACGATGCAGGTTAGTGAATTTATTGTATGTTTGTCATGATTTTAATTCATTCCTATTTTCAGGGCTTGAAATAGCAGCCTGCCAATAGGCAAATAAGAGGTCACATTGAGTATTTGGCAGTCCAAAATTATTATTGAAAGCATGAAATTTATAAAATAGCAGCTGAAAATTTAGTCCACATGTCAAAAACCAAAACTTTGACCTGCCAATTTTTTTGCCATTTCGAGTCCTGGTTCTTGCTGTAGTTACTCATTCTCAAGATTCACAATAACCATAACACCCTCTGTTTTTGAGGGGTAGGTTTTGTGATTCAAATGAAATCAATTGTTATTCAAATGCAAATGATTTCAGTGACAATACTTATCCCCCATAAGGCTATTATGGGAATGCGATGCTCATTAATTTGTGACTGTCATTTCAGATGAGAAGCCACATTACCATTCCAGAAGCTTTGACAGTGCAGATATTGATGATGTTGACATAATTGAAACTCCTAAAATAAAGAGACATCACAAATCAGAAGAAGACCTATCAGATTCACCTGTTAAGAAAACATCAAAGTCAAAGAAAAAACATAAAGAAGAGATCGAGGAGGATGGTGGGTAAAACCTACAGAAAATCTTGTTGTATTCTTATTTGTAGCACCACTTATCTGTCTTGGGCCAGTTATGCGAAGCCGCTATGTAATGAATAAATCTCTACCCAGCAGATAAATCATTAAGAAATTCTATGTGGTGTATTACATTTATCCAGTGGATCACTTTATCCAAGCTTCATATAACTGTCCCTTGTGAATTGTAGAGTAAATAAGTTGTTGTTGTTGTTTAGATTAATTTTTCCATGCCTTGTATCTATAATCTTAAATAATAAATAACATTTTTTAGACAAGTTTTGAAACTGCTTTCACCGGTTTTCCAAAGTTCATCTTTCACTGGGATTTCTGAAGACAGTATAAAGTCAAAATAAAAATAAAATAACTTGTCACCCATCTATTAGTAAATGGTGTTTTTCTTTTCAAGGTATTTCATGTGTTTTCTTTTCAAACCATCATTTCCCCACACATCCATATTTATATTTTATAGACGAAAGTGAAGTCAAAGTGAAACGCAAACGAAAGACCCATCGAAAGAAAGACACCAGTCCCAAACCCAAGGCGCATAGTCCAGATGAGGACGAGGAAGACTATGAACGACCCTCAAAACCGGTTGGCGACTGGGACGACTCCAGCTATCTTGACTTTGAGCGTCAATTAGAACTGGAGAGGCGAAGACAAGACTTACAACGACAACTCGCTCTGATCGACCAGGAGGACGCAGCTGCTAGCGCCGAGGAATCAGAGTGGAAGGGTAAAGAAAAGGACGATGATCGAAAAGTACCCATCGTTCATAGCAAGCTTCATCCAGACCCCTCCCCGTCCACCACGGGAGGTGAAACACCAACACAGACTGTTAAAAAGAAGAAGAAAAAGAAGACAGATCCAGATGGCAAGAAAGTGAAAGCTAAGAAAGATGGTGCGTCACCCAGAAAGAAAGATGAAACGAAACGTAAGACTAGTTTAACTGGAGAGGAAGAAGAGATTAGTCGAAAAGAAGAGAATATTGTTAAAAACAAAGCTAGGAAAACGATCACGGAGTTGATTGGTTCAAGCGATGAGGACGATCTTCCTGAACATCAACCTATGGAACGAGACACTAGGAAAATCTCCCGACACTCCGACGAAGTGATATCGATTGAACATCACGACAGTCCCACAAGGGCACGTCCAGGTGAACGAAAGCGTCCCGAAAATGAGCAAATAAGGCATAAACGAGACGAAAGTAAAGTTGTGAAAGATAGGCGTAGAGTTGAATTGAGTTCGGACGAAGCAAGGCACGTGGACGATAGCCACCCACGCAGGCCTCGCAACACGAGCCAGGAATACTATCCATCACCAGATGAAGAAGATGATGAAAGTAGAAGAGTGCGTTCGCGAGTGAAGAGACCTAGTGAAGGCAAACGTGCAGAAGAAGAAATTACGGAAGATAGAGGACGACATAGGAGTGTAGAAGAAAGAGTGTCCTCGCGTGGTCCACGCACGCCTTCGCCTCCGCCACACGCGAAAGATGACCGATTCTATTATGAGGAACAGCAGGAAAAAAGACCACCGCGTGGTCTTCCTACACGCACTCCTCCGCGAGAGCCCACACGCGAAGACACAATGTATGGAAAAAACGTGCGTGATGATGTCGTATATAGAAAAGACGCGCGCGGAAGGCCAGATGACGCGAGAGGCCCACGAACACCGTCAGATGATGAAGGGCGATTCAGCCCGCCACCAGGTCAAGGGGAAGCTAAAGGAGCACGTTACGCGGAACGCGACAGGCCACCACCACGTCGCGAGCCGCGAGAACGAGGACCAGTGGCAGAGCAGGGCGATCAGAGGTACCCTGACAGACCAGGACGTGGTGCTATGGATACTGACTACGACAGACGTAAACCACGCGAGGAAGACTCGAATATTCGAAGCCGAAGACCACCCGACTATCCACGAACCAGAGATGATGAATACGTAAAACAACGTGGTCGAGACGAGAATTATCCTCGAGATGAAGAATTTACCCGCCCTCGTGAGCGTGAGCAAGTTAAGAGTGATTATCAGAAGACTAAATACCGTGATGAGCGAGTGGAGGATTTTCCCGGTAAACCGCGTGGTCGGGATGATGGTGAGTTTACACGAGGACGTGGACGAGATGAGCGTGATGTTGAAGGTAGAGGACCACCACAGCGCGATGTTCATCGTAGAATGCATGATGACCCTGTGGGACATGAACGAGAGCCAAGGGATGATCGCGGTAGACCTAGGTCAGACTATCAGGACAGGTAATTGGTCTTGTTTGTTTGTGTGTTGATTCATTGGTTTGGTTCACTGTCTGTTTGCTTGTGTGTTTATTGGTGCATTTGTTAATATGTAGTTGTTTGTTTGTGTTTTGATTCGCTTGTTTGTTTGGTTCATTTGTTTATGAACTTGTTTGTTTGTTTGTTGATTCATTCGTTTGTTTGTTTGTTTCTTTGGTTGGTTGTTTGTTTGTTTGTTGATTCATTCGTTTGGTTGTTTGTTTGGTTGGTTCATTTGTTTACTTGCTTGTTTGTTTATTTGTTTCTGTACTGGTTCATTTGTTTACTTGTTTGTTTGTTTATTTGGTTCTGTATTGGTTCATTTGTTTGACTAGATATGTATTCGTTCAATCATTTGTTTGTTTTTCGTGTACGCTTGTTTGCTCAACACCGAAAGATTATCTTGAACACAAATCCACCAAAAACAAAAGCTATTGAACAAACAAAATAATAACAATAATAAACGAATTCACACACAAACACATTTTTCTCTGTTCATACAGGGTACATACAAACACATTTTTACTCTGTTCATACAGGGTACATACAAACACATTTTTCTCTTCTCCAGTTTATTCATTTTTTCCTGAATCAATTCACATTCTCTTTCAGCCGTCGTGATGGACGATACGCCGGTGCTCCCGATAACGATCAGTACCGCCGTCCTGCACCTTCACAACCACCTCCTCCCAGAGGACGTTCACCACACCGTTTTGACGACCGCCGTCGTCCTGACGACGGTTATCGTCCAGGGCCAAGAGACCCTCCAGGTCGAGGCCGTGCAATGGGGAGGGGGAGGGCGTATACCTCACCGTACGATAACAGGGGAAAGCCCATTGATACACGTAGACGTTCTCCGCCACCACCAGGGCCTAGGTCATCGTTCCAGGATAGAGATCGTGGCGGACCGAGAGGAAGAGATGGGCCCATAGGAAGAGGTACGAAAAAAGATGAAATTTTCTTCTATTACTAGCCTCCCCACTGGCAGGTCTTCCTTTGAAATTTGACCAATCACGACTGGAGAGCAGTAAAACGGAGTGTAGAAGGGGGTATTTCTACGCTTTTACCAATATCAACATATGACCATGTCATTATTATCAACATTGTTATAGAGGCACGTGATTTCACTCGTGATAGTCGGAAATACTAGAATTCTGGCTAAAATCATTTAATTTTGAAATAGTTTAGTCTCCCAGAGGAAAACCGTTCTCTGCTTTTTCCCATTGTAATTGCTGCCATCATGTGATGCCTGTACAATTATCATGTGCATCATTATCACCATAGTTACCTGATAAACGTCCTAATCCATATCATCTTTTATCATCATCATCTAATCTCACCGTCCGGGTTTATTTCCCTCCAGGAAGAAGCTACGTAGATAAGGGTAGACCACCCAATGATCGATATCGTGATCCTAATGCACCTTGGGATAGAAGGGGTGACCGCGAGTACCCACCACGTGATCCCGGCGCACGTGATCGTCGAGGACGGGAATCCCCACCTCCTCCAGCAGGGTTTCGCGATGAACGAGTATGGGAGGAGAAGGAGCGTAGAGGCAGCTCGCCACGATCTGGAAGTATACCGTTACAGGATCGTCGAGGTCCTTTTGAACATGAGCAAGAGGCTAAAGTCAGAATGGGAAGTAGGGAACGGCATTCACTGGAGCGAGGACCGCCGGACTGGGAATACGAAGATGATCCTAGTAAACCTTTACGGTAAGAACTGTTCAACGTTATTATGATAATCAAATAGTCAACTTTCATTATTTTTGGACCCAGAATTACGTCCTCAGTACAGGGTCTGGATGGGGTTTACTGACAACTGACGAATGGACTAAATTTTAGCTGGGATAAGATTTACTGAGAGCTGACTGAGGAAAATACGGAAAAGGTCACAAAAACGAATGAAAATCGTGATTAATCAATACTATAATTCCAGGTTAATGACAGCAGGCAAACTTATAACTGACAACCAACATACGAACCTCCCCATCCAAACTCGGTTTCTAAAGGAAACTAGCCGAATGTTCACCTTTATTACACATAAAAACCTAATGGATTGTTTATTCTAACACTCATAAATGTAGCTTGAATTCATTATTTATTCCAGAATATATATGCACCTACAAATACATGTTTCCACTCCTATCACCAGAAGAAAACTTCAATACACCCGACGTCTTCATTTCCAACATCTATTATTAATAAATTGTCTACATTGATTTCCAGTAAACGAAGTCGACCAATCAGCGGACGACTAGAATCTCCTTTCGACTCCAAGAAGCCTCGTGCCCAATCTCCTATCTCTCCTGATGAAGGTCCGGTCACAGAAGATCTTCCAATGGAAGTTGGAGAACCAACGCGACCCAAAAAGCCAGGTTTGGTTGCAAAGGACGGCAAGAAGATCAAAAAGAAAAAGAAAGATGGAAAAACTAGCAAGGCTGCAAGTATAACCGGTGGTGAGAGCGTGACGGAGGCATCGGCTGATGAAGGTAAAATCAAAGGAGAGAAGAAACTCAAAAAGGAGAAGAAGTTGAAAGAGAAAGGATTAAAGAAGAAAAAGAAGCTCTCCATTTCAGCGCTAGAAGGCGGTCAAGGTGATAGCGTCGACGTTTTACCGCCGCCTCGACTAACGGACCAGAATCTAGCTGCAGAAGTAACAGGTGCTCCAAAACTAGGAAAGAAACGAAGACAAGTTGTTAGTGCTGACGGAGATAAGGAGGCAGAGAAACCGAAGAAGAAGAAAAAGAAGAAGAATCAGCCTGAAGTTCTTGTACAACCCTGGAATGACTTAGAAGGAGAAGAAGAAGACGATGAAACTATGAAAGGTAGTAGTCAACTCTATGTTCACCTATTTAAAAAAAAAGCGTTGTTGGAGAGCCAAAGGCGATGATAGCACAATGAAAAGAAACCATGGGTTTTTTAACAAGATCGAAACATAAAATAAAAGCAAATGAATGCTTCTAATTTCATAAAATGTCCATCGATGACATGGTTATGGTTTGTACATGAATTACAGCAATTTGCATAAAGTCTGTTGTCAACAATTCCTTCCGGCCCTGTAGATGATTTCATTGTTTTCTTATGCCCCGTCTACAGTACGAATATATTTTCCCTAACCTTTCAAACATAATCTATTGATTGAATAATCTCATACTTTAGTAATTGCTATTTATTATCAAGTTCAAGATAAACTCACAGATGAAGGACAACCTTCAAAGACTCAAGACGAGATGTTCAGCGACTGGAGCGATGATGACAGTCCCGTGGGCGAAGACTCCTGGCCTGAAGAAAGTGAAAACAGTCAAAAGCCTACCACTGATATCCATAAAGACGATTCTGTTACCGAAGCCAAAGAACTCTTCACTGAGGATAAAGTGCCATCGTTTGATGATGTCTACGATCCAATTAGTGATGACGAGTTTGACGCGATGTATTCACAGAGTGACGAGGAAGAAATGAAAAAGGAGGAAGGGGCGACCAAACCTTTAGGCGTAGAAGAGGTTGATTGGAGCTCGTTAGGAATCGCTCAGGATGTTAATAAAGGTAAGCAATACTTGATGATTAGTCATTCATTCATGTTCTCATTCATTCATTAATTCAGTTATTCATTCATTCATTCATTCATTCATTCATTACAAGCTCATCAAGTTATTCACCCATTCATCCGTTCTCTCGCTCATTAATTCACTCATTCATTTCGCCGTTCATATGTTCATTCGCACATTTCATCTAGACATTCATTCATATATGTGTCTACACTCTGATGAAGTTCATGTCTTGTTGTTGTATTTAGACAAAGAGCCGCTGTCCCACCTAGAAAGATTCACTCCATCCTACGTCTTCTCTCGTATCGGTATCTCACCGACCTTAGCTGGTGAGCGGATTACACAGCTAGCATTAGATGCATGCACTAAATCAAAAGAAGGCCAAGGCATTGAACTATTTATTCCTAAAGAAGGCCCAAAATGCACCGGGGCCTTTGTAGCTGTTGCCGCTGCTAAGAAGCGCGATCGCGAGGCATTGCTGGGTAATCTTGGACCTTGTCGCCGTGCATTGTGCGCAAGACGTGATTTGGCGATAAGAAAACATCTTGGCAGAACAACCAAGGTAACGATAATCCTCGTCTGATTGTAGTTGTTGTTTGTTTGTTTTTCACCTTCATTAATAAACGTTACCACCATCATCGTCACATTTCATAAGATATTTTTTTGTGTGTGTGATTTATTTTTAATTATTATTTTTGTGTTCCTTTTTCCAGTTTGGCAAGATTTCTCTATTTGGTGCTTCTCCAACCACACCAGTCGATAACGAACTGTTTCAAATGAGTGTTGCTCTCTACAAGAAAGACTCTGCCATTAGTGACA
The DNA here is from genome assembly GCA_918843875.1 of Diadumene lineata. Classification (NCBI taxonomy): domain Eukaryota; kingdom Metazoa; phylum Cnidaria; class Anthozoa; order Actiniaria; family Diadumenidae; genus Diadumene; species Diadumene lineata. Next base: position 10,701,974 of record OU974069.1, on the reverse strand, counting down.
ATAGTGTTCGTCTTATTCCTTCCAAAGTTGGCTCGATTCTGCTATCACAAGCGTAGCCGTACACCACACACAGGCATTGCCCTATTTCATTATGACGTCACATCAAAACAAATTTATTGTTTCAACGCTAAGAATCGTGGTCACTAGAGGGGATACAGCATGTTTAATTCAATTAAAAATAGGCTAAAAATCTATTTATAATAAAAGAACAAAATATACGTTCAAGTGCAAAGCCAAATGTGCTAGAGGAAAGCTATTTAGCCTGAAATAGGCCTGTTCTTATTCATGTAAACAAACCATGACGTCATAGTGAAATAGGGCAATAAAATTCAACTCATCCCAGATTTGGTATATCATTAGTAACATCTAGTTTGCCATGAAAATACCGATGAATGTTCAGATAGATATGCTTTTGAAATGAAATCTTGTGGCTGTATTGACATACACCGACTCCATGATGATTCGAAGTTTTCTCTCTTTTGCATTTGGTAGGTCGCTCAAGGAGCGACAAAAAAGACTGACAGAGAGTAACACGGACATCTTATGGAATTACCCTAGCATTGGTTTTAATTATTACCAATTTACCAAACAAAACACAAGATAATAGAGTACAAACACTAAATGTGTGCAACAGTAGTCACTATATAGTAGTAACTAGCACTAATTAAACAAAAGAAAACAATGATTAGAATTAGCATTAAATAACACTATTTAGTGGTATTTATGTTGCACACTTTTAGTGCGTGCACTCTACCAATATAATAGAGCGTTTTCCCATAACGAACTATCCTATGCTAACGAGTTCTAAAAAATACTAATGAGCCAGAGGAGCTCTGCTAATGAGCATTGCACGTGGGAATGTACGCTTTGATGCGCAGAGACAAAGGAAAGCTTAATCAGCTGACTATAACGTTTACATTTACGATAATCAGCTGATCAGACTTGCCTTTGTCTTTGTGCGTCAAAGCGTACATTCCCGCGTGCAGTGCTCATTAGCAGAGCTCCTTTGGCTCATTAGCATTTTTTAGAACTTATTAGCACGAGATATCTCGTTATGTGACAACGCTCTAATCCCTAGCTTTCATATTTATTTAGGAAGCTATTGGTATTTTCTTGGACTACACAATTTTACCAGTTATATACCTATTTTTGTGTGTGCTGTGTTTTTCCTGTAACATACTAATAAACACATTCTGTCCTCATTTGTGATGTTCACACAAGCAACGTATATGGAAACTCAGTAAACGTCGCAGACTCGAGCCATCTCCACACTATGCCCGATTAAACGTTCGCACAGGGACCATAACAAAAAAGGGCAATGCATAGAGTCGTTTTTCAACGAGTGGGAAACAGTACTGTATTGTTTGTTTCCTAGGACTAGCCCTTTTTTCCATTTTTGTTTTCCAAAGTGGATTATGAGTGGGTTTTTTTTCTGACTTGTGCTTATATCGCAAGTGAGGACTAGAACAGTCATCTTACATACACCATTGAACGTTAATATTAAACTCATATGATCTCTGTTGTACATTTTACAGTATACAATGACTTGAAATGTGTACGGCATAATTGTCACGGTATTCAAAATATTTGCATATTTCATAAAATACAGAGTGTAAACACAAAGTGTGCAACAAAATAAGTACCACTAAATAGTATTATTATATGCTAATTCTATTGTTTTCGTGTTTCATAAGTGCTATTTACTACCAAATAGTGACAACTGATGCACACATTTAGTGTTTGCACTCTACCACAATGTGATGTGGTCGCGCTAATAATCTTTGTAATTCGTTTTTTTTTCTTCCTTCCAGTCTTTCTTTATTTAATTTCTTCTTTTTTTTTCGTTTTTTCTTACTTTCTTTTTCTCTTTTTTCCTTCCTTTATTTTTCTCTTTCTTTCTTTCTTTCTTTTGTTCTTCCTTTTTTCGCTATTTTTCTTGCTTTCGTTTTTCTTTCTGTCTGTCTTCCTTTCGTTTCTTTTTTTTTTTAATAGCTGTATAGGAATACATGTACAGTGCTAGTTTTCAAGAGCCAAAGCTTTTTGCTTAGGTGCACATTTACTTCATGAGCAAGACGGTCAAAAAATGGGCATAATTTATTGTGTAAGAAACATATCATAAATATAACGTCTTGCAAGTAGAAATTAATAATCCTGAAACGAAGAAGTTCAAATACAGCAAAACCGTAACAAACTAAATGCTAACAAATCGAGTGCACACACTAAAATAAAAGTGTGCTAATTCTATTGTTTTCTTTTGTTTAATTAGCGCTATTTACTACTAAATAGTGCCAACTGCTGCACACATTTAGTGTTTGCACTCAAGTAGCTATTTCTTCAGCAGCGACTATTTTCCCCTGTGTGTACTTAGTATTTTTGGCGGAAATTGTTGTCGCCGCGACAGAATTTTGTCGCTGCGATTTGCCGCAATGAAATCCAACCGGTTGGGATTGTTGAACCAGTGCGCGCTGAAGCGACCTGTCGCGGGGACAAGTCGCCTAGTGTGTATCGACCTTTACTATTTCTTTTGACTGGGCATTAGAGCGCGTTTTTGCATAACGAGCTATCTTGTGCTAACGAGTTTTAAAAAAAGCTCGACTATAATGAGCATTGCACGTGGGAATGCACGACCTGATGTTCCGAGGCCAGTTCCTTCAGCTGGTTTTCGTGAACGAGTTTCCATGGCACAGCATAAAATGTTTGTTTTAACTACTTTGATGAACCTTTATTTGTGCCTTTGGTTCATGACAGAGTACATGACTACGTGCAGTGCTTATTAGGGACGGACCATTAGATATTTGAGGGGGGGGGGGGGGGGAGAAGTTGGCCAAATACCAAAAAAATATCGAGCAAAGCCTTAAACAGAAAAAAAATCGTGCACGGCAGATGTGCCCAAAAAAAATATTTTGCAGGGATGAAGAAAATATCCTGCACAACCACCAGATGGGGAAAAAATCTTCTGCAAATCCCCCCATCCTCCTCAAATATCTAATTGTCCATCCCTTGGCAGAGCTCATCTGGCTGATTAGCATTTCTTATAACTCATTAGCATAAGAAAATGCTCTGCAGTCGAGCCTCTATTATCCGGATTTTTCGATTATCCGGACATTTTTTTGGTCGATTTTTTTATGAATATTAATGATTCTGATGGGGTCCGTGAATAGGTTCTCTTAGCTCATTTTCTCTTATAAATAGTTGATGACTTGGTGATGTCCCCCCTCCCCCCCCCCCCCCCCCCCCTCCCCCCTTACCAAACACACAAACACTGCATGGTGAAAAGCAGATTATTCAAAGCGCGTGCGCTGCTTATGACGTCATTTCATTCGAAAGCATTTCGGCCCCTATTGTATCTTGGAACTCTTCTATCTTAGCTTGTGATGCTAGTAAAAATAATTCGCTAAGCACGTACGATAACTTATAACATAAAACAGCTGTCATCTGTAAGTTAGATCCTAGAACTAGACGTTTCTTAGTCCATAAAAACAGACTCTATTAAAATGACCAAGAAACCCTGGGCCACTGAGGATAGAAAATTATAATTGAGTTCTCAGCATCGTCCGCGTTGTCCGCTGAAATGGGTAGATCAGTCAGCTGATATATTATCAATTGATATATTATTTGCCAGTGGGAAATATTGCGTCTATTGGCGTCACCTTTGTTTCCTTGTGTACCCTTGGTCTAAGCTTTCCGCTTCTTACTGCAAACCCGATTTTCTCCGCTGTTGAGAGGAGATATTTGTTACACTACATCGCGTCATTTTCTACATTGACAACGTGTACCCATTGTGACGAGCTAGCAATTCCTTTCTTCGGTCGCGTCCGCTCCACACATAGACCATGACAAATGGCACCAAAAGAACGACCACTGCTAGATATAAACACACTACTATATCAAAAGAACGAATCAAGTCCGCTGGTTGTGATGCGATTACCTTTAGATCTATCATTGTAGGTGTTGGATGACCTTTGATGAAATGAAAAGAATATCACGATTAATTAGTGTGCGTTATATGTGTGGAATAGCCTCTAACACAGGCATTCTCATCACAAAATTTCAAAACTCGTGGCGAGAGAATGTTTTGTGCCTGTGTTAAGGCCGGTACACATGAGGGAGCTTGTTCCCTCAACACGCTCCCGCGACATGCTCCCCAGCAAAGCTCGTCTGTACTAACGCGAAAAATACGTTAAACCAGTTTGATAATGGTATTAAACCAGTTTAAACCAGTATTAAACTGGGCGAGTTTGATATGAGGGAGCAAAACCAGGGAGCAAACGTTTTGTTGCGCAACATTTTTTCGCGTGAAATCTTTGGTGCACACATGGGAGCTTGCTCCGGGAGCATGTTGCGGGAGCAAGCTCCCTCGTGTGTACCGGCCTTAATGAGTGGACGACCTTGAAATGAAAACGTCCATATGGTTAGTTCCGCAAATTCAAAAACTGAAGAATGTAAAAAACATATTATATCTCAAGGTTGGAAGGAAGAAGTGATCTCTTTTAGTCCCAAAGGATACAAAGAATTCTTCCTTCCGAACGGGACAGTAATTATACAGTAAGTAATCGGCCCTTTTTTAAAAAAAAATGAGCGCATTCACACTCACCACTTAGTTTGTTTTTCTCTTCAAAGTCATACTTGTCTTTCGTCTCAAGCTTGTCAATCAGACGACTGTGGATTGTTACTGTCCATTTCGAATTAACTTGATCCACATAAAATTCATCCTTACATTTTGGCGAAAAATGCTGCGATGATTTTGAGGGATTCTTTCTGCTTTGTTCCATATTTTTGTAATAACATGTGCAGTTACCATGACTACCATTGGTTGCACTTCCTTGGTTACAGTCCTCGCAGTGTGCAGCTGTTCCATTGGTTCTTGCTGTATTTTCTGGAGAAAGTATCACAATACAGGAAGTCCGCAATGTTGCGTTGATAACATCAGTAGACGACAAATGAAAAGAGTCGAATCTAAAGATCGTTTTGTCCGTTTGACTTGTCATGATTCTTGTATGATTTTCGTTGGGCACTCTTAAGGAGAGACAAATAAAAAAACCGTTAAAACATACAGTTAATCGTGATTGGTCGTTTTTGTTGGCTCAACGGTTGTTTGTTTGTTTAGCAGTTTGGTCGGTTGCTTCAGTTGCTTGCTAGTTCGTTTGTTTGTTTGCCTTGCTTGCTTCAGTTGCTTGCATGCTAGTTCGTTTATTTGTTTGTTTGTTTGTTTAGCTAGTTGGTTGATTGGTTGGTTGGTTCGTTGGTCGCTTGGTTGATTGGCAGGTCGAATCGCTTATTGATTGGTTAAACTGTTGAGCAGTCAGTACCAGCTCACCTTCTTTCGATCAAGATGACACTGTTGGTTATTCCCAATGAAGTCGTCATATTCATTGAACATGATGTAACATACAGACAGAACTTTGTGGTTGTGTTGTTAATGCTGACGGTGAAATACATATATCTACTCGATGGCAATGCCCCGAACACTCGCCCAGGAAATATCTGGCGTGAGGAGTTTTGTTTATCGGAGAGCAGCAATTTTAATACAAATTCTGGCTTTCCTATGAAGGAAATGAATAAAATGTTAAATGACTATTACAGCCAAATTCGTTGTATTGCGATCCGCCGTAGCAAAACTATTTTTTTGTTGTTGGTCATTTCTAAACCGTCAATGAAACTCATAAGGTGGGGCTTACTCTGACATGTCTAACATGTTCTGTCATTGGATAATTTAAAATATAGACTCTTCCTCTGAAATTGATTATTTGACGGCCGAGAAAAGACCAAATCAAAACAAAATTTTGAAATTATACTAACAATTCAATCAACTAATCAACCAACCTCAGTTAGTCAGGGAGATTGGGGAAAGATGCATGGGAGTGGCTATAAATGAAAGAAAGGAAATGCATCTATAATTAACGTCACTCCCCCCTTCTTTCCATCAATGCTCCTTTTTACGGGTGGGCCACTCTGAATCGAAGTAGTAGCCTCTCAAACAGATGAGCGTGCACTTACCATCTGTGCCATCCTTGCTAATACTATTACTTTGATCTTGACCACTTTTGAAACTATTATGATCCATAAGGAATTTTAGGAACGAACATTTCACAGCAATACTCGGTTCTATACCATGGACAAAATTAGTAAACGACATCGCCATTCCATGAGCCTCCAACTGCATTACAGTCCCACAGCCAAAAAGTGTCGTCCTGAGAAACACGTGACTAGAGTTCCCGAAAGCTCGACACCCGTCTGAATTTAAATGCAACTTTGAAACTTGGAGCCCAGGATACGCAGCACGGATGAAGAATATTTCCATGTGTATTTGACTGCAATATCTTCTTATGTTTTGACGTTCTGGTACTGTAAACATAATAGTCAATTTAAAAACTCAATCTACCATATCATTAATGTATATGATCTCTTGGAAGATTCATGTATAATGAAATTATAATGAAATTAAGTCTGATCATGGCTACCCATTATTTTCGTCCTTACCAAGATTTAAAGACACTTCTTCTAGTTTAAGGAAACGAAGTAGCCTATATCCTCTAGTTAATACAGAACGTTTAAAAAATAGCTTTATAAACGGATTAATTAAATATATTTTAGCATTTTAGTATTTAGCTTGTTAGTATTTTGTTAGAGTGCACGCACTAAAAGTATGCAACATAAATAACACTAAATAGTGCTATTTTATGCTAATTCTATTGTTTTCTTTTGTTTAATTAGTGCTATTTACTACTAAATAGTGACAACTGTTGCACACATTTAGTGTTTGCACTCTAATATTAGATATAGTTTTACTATTATATATATATTTAGATGTACCGGTAAGCGTATTGTATGTACTTTCTGTAATAACCGAATAAAGACTTATAATCATTATCATTCTAATGAAGACAATAAATAGTCTATGCAATAATAAATGAATGGTATTTGAAGTTTTGATTTTTGCTATACATGTCTTGCCGAAACATGTGTACACTTCTTTAAAAAAACGTCGGGAAAAAGCGATGACACAACCACAATAATAAATGAATGGTATTTGAAGTTTTGATTTTTGCTATACATGTCTTGCCGAAACATGTGTACACTTGTTTCAAAAAAACGTCTGAAAAAAAGCGATGACACAACCACAATAATAAATGAATGGTATTTGAAGTTTTGATTTTTGCTATACATGTCTTGCCGAAACATGTGTACACTTCTTTAAAAAAACGTCGGTGAAAAAAGCGATGACACAACCGCAAGGAATCATGGATCTTTTGATAACATTGAGAAATAAGCAGCCGATAAAAGCACTAATCAATGATGAAACACAGAAACACAATATAGCCAAAGTATCGCTAGCAAGTGGACGCCATTTTCGACTTCAAAATTCGATAAAGTGAAAACTGTTGAACCCAATATGTTCGAAATCTCGAATATCCCGATTTACTTTCAATCTAGTTTTCAATACCTTCGGTCAGAGCGAATCTAAAAACCGTGGCCAGATAGAAATATTTCAGGAATGCTGTTATTGTTCCTTGGCCATTCACAGACAGTACACTAATGAACCCTAACCGAAAAGTAATTCTGATTGGGTGAGAAAACATTCATTAAATATTTCGGTCTGGCCATGGTTTTTTTAGATTCGCACTGCAATTGTTTATTTATTTATTTATTTTTTGTTGCTTATTTCCTGACGTTATTTTGTATATAAGCAATACCACTTGGCTATCAATGCAACCGAACGACCGAAGAAAAGCTCGGGAAAGTGGGCCGACTTGGCGCACGTCGATAATGATAAAGATAGTTGCCCAAACCTCCCAAAAACTTCAAAACAAATGGACAACAAATGACCACTGACTTCGGAAATTTCAAATGAGTTTAAAATGTTTTCGGGAATCATTTAACATGTTTGTGTGAACAAGACTACAATTCAACTCATCAAAGAATACTAAACTACTAACCTGTGAGCTTGAAAATAGTTAATATCAATAATACCAATGGAAACCAAGGCATTCTTAAGGAAAACTATGGCTTGAAATTCCGACTTTCATTGCGACAATGATTTGTTTTTTCGCTGCCATTTGTGTAATTTTTTCAACTGAAGTTCGAGAACAACATAGCGACGAAACATGCAACCTCCACGAGCAGAAAAGTATTGAATTTGAAATTTTAATCAGCAGGAAATCCCACGAGAGTTTTTCGGTCTTTTGTCTTTAGGTTTGTTGTCCCTTTGGTCATGTCCATACTGTAACGGATAAATTTGAAAACACAACTTCACTTTTGTTCCGAAACCGTGACAAGAATTGTCCTTTGACACTGATATTTGCATTAAAAACGGTCCTGAAGGGGTAAATACAGTCAATCTACGAAAAAACATGGGTCAACCAACCACTAATTGCAACAGAAGGTTTTTCAACGGTTTTAGTCTCAGAAATATCCTTCTACAACATATCAAAAGTTCTAAGAAATCCTAGTTTCGGAACATGTTGAAAATAAGGAATTTTTATGACAGTTGACGGGGCAAAATATGCGGCACGAAAACGAGGCTGTGTGAGGCAAAATCTTCATATGACTTATTTTTCGCGACTATTTAATTGGAAAAGTGTCGTGAGATCTAAAAAATACTTTGTTTGCACTACTTTAATAGATTGAAATTTTTAGTTTGAGCATTGGTGATTTGAAAAAAAATTATCTCGTATTCGTTTTAGTGTAGACAGAAGGCCTGTGCGGAGATTATGAGCCACCACCACCACCAAGTCTATAAGTATATCTCAAAAAGTTATTGGAAATTATGGGATAACCTCAAATATATGTTATTAATCTTCCCTCGCACCAGGGCTTTACGAAAAAAATATACATGAAAAAAACTGACTCTTGTCGTTGTTCACAGGAAAAAATAACCGCAGTGAAAAACAGACATGCTTTCAAGTGCCTGCACTATGCCCAGTAAGACCTGTTTTTGTTTTTTGTATGTAGATTTCAGTTAAACCAGATTAAAAAACTACAAGAATCATGTCTGGTTTTCGTTTTTTTTTTTTCTGCGGTTGTTTTTCTCATTGCTAAAGAATTTAAGGGCTGTGTAACAAATGCCACATTTTTTTCAACTGATATTTGAATTCACGATTTATATAATTCGAAATATGAAAAAAAAATTACACAAATCAAATAAGCTATTTATTGGTGCTTGATTCGAAATAGACTAAATGGGCATTCAAGAAAAAAACAAAAAAAAAACCTCACATTTTGAGGTTCCTTACAAATAACAAGAAAACCGTCCTCGACGTGCAACGTGCAATCTCATACTCAGAGCCCGCGTTTTTCCTCGCCAGCTGGTCGAAGTAACGAGGACTCAGGGTACGAGATTGTGCAACGTGGAAAAAGGCATTTTACCTGCGCATGCGCTGAACTGCTGAGTCAAACAATTGTATGGCAGGCTCCTCACAGGAATGACGCGCACAAAGCCTATATTGTCAAAATGGCGCTTGTTGTGTAATATTTTTTTTAATATCGCTTGTTGTTCTTGCCTTCTTTTACAGATGTACAATATAAACGTTTATTTCATTTCTTTAATATTTAATTCATTGACATTAACAAATAAACAACCATGAAATATTTATTCCAACGATTTGAATCAGAAGTCATTGAATCAGTAGGCCAGAATGTCAGTGACAGGTCAATTTGAAGCCATGTTTTGGTCTCTTTGCCGAATTTTCCCAGTTGTTCTCACCTAATAACATAAAAGTGTAAATAACATAGATAAGAGAACAAGTTATAACTCAGTGGTTGATGTTCGAGAATTCATGTTATGACACAAAATTAAATATTCATGAACAACAATATTCAAGGTGAATTTAAGGTAATTCCGTAGTTTTGCACTGCGCACAGTTCTGCCCAGATTTCGAATTTTAGAGTTTTACATTTCTTGTCATCAATAGATACAGAGCTATGTCTGAGAAACACTTTAACGTAAAAATACGAACAGTTTTCACATTTTCAAGCAAAAAATTACGAATTTCTTTAAACTCGCCCCATTCCTCTCTCAGAAAATCCTTGATATTATTGAAATTTGAGAATATTTCTCAAAATATCTCGCAAACCAATACGGGCACCTATCTTTTTTATTTCATAATATCTTTTGAAATCATGTTTTTTAAAACATATGTGATCGATGACAAAATTCTATGGCTAGATTTTTTTATATTTCGAAAAGTGTTTAGTTCAAAGCGTAAATGAGGCCCGTAAAAATTCGAACATTTTGTTAATTTTTGCTTTATTTCTCTTTGCTGTTGAATTTCAGTCAAAATCTTTTGCTTTAAACCGGTAGCCCAATGTATAAGGAGTACATTAAAGCACATTAAAAATATTTGGTATGGACCAAGCTCAGTCAAGAGATACTTTTATGTATGATGCCCATTTTCGAATGTTAGACGCTAAATTGACAAAAGTGGGTATACTTTAAAAATTTTTCTCGCGAAATCCAATACGGTGACCCTATTTTTTTATTGTATATTTTTGATGAAAAACTCAAAATGTTTTACCGTAGAAAGGTATTTCAAAATTCTATGGCTAGTTCTATTACTACGGAATTACCTTAAGGCCACTGCCTATAGTTTCGAGACGCTCGACCATACCAAATTCAAATGACTGTAGCTCGCACAAAAACCAACCCACAGTTTTGAGTATTTGCCCAGTTACTATAGAAAGGTTCAAGTTTTTAATGATGTATTTTTTGTTTACATAAGTGTTACCTTATCTTAGTCAGTAATCATCGAAGTAAACATAACTTTGAGCATTTTTCGCAAAATGTCTAAAAATTACGTTCACCGCTCGGAAATAAAAAATCGTCGATAACTTTTTTTTTAAACTTTTGTCAGTCAATTTTGACTATATTTTCAAAATGATCCTCGAATTCCAATTTGATTGAAGTTTTCTAACATGCTCAAAACAAAATTCAAAGTTGACCATGTCTAAAGCAACTTCGCTTTCAGTGATTTTCAGTTCTTTGATGTTGTTTTCATCTTCACATTCCTGCGTGCTGCCTTGTGTGGTAATATGCAAATTTGAGGCAAACGGAACAACGGCGTGTTGCGCTAGTAATTCCTTGCGTTTTCGTGCAAGTTGTTTTCTTTTCTTGATAGTGAGTGTAATTAGATATTTGGCAATTATGGTATTCCAAAAAGCATCCAGGAAGAGGAAGACGGAGATTTTAAGTATTAATGTCAGAAACAGTAAAGAAACAACTTTGACTCCGTTTAGCGAGGCATCATCAATCTAATATTGAACGACTGGAACTTAAGCAATAACCTTAAAGTTATTTAAAACTAGACTGGACTTTTCTATGCTCCAAAACGTTCTAAAGGTGGAAAAAAGTCCATCGGCATACCAAGCAGTTGAGCAGTTATGAAATCCGACAGCGAACGCTATGAGGATAAGGTGTCTAAAAAGGCAATTTCGCGCATGCGCAGGTAAAATAATGCCTTGTTGCAACGTGGAATTGGAACAACTCAAACGAAAAGCGCGCCAAATTTTGCTGCTACAACACATTTACCATTAGTCAGTCTTGGGAAAAGTTAAATGTCATTCGTATGGCTCTTACTCTCGGTAAAATAACCAGAAAGCCTTTGGCACTGTCTTTCCTCTTCTTTTTAATTGTATTCTTCGCAGCGTTTTACGTTCACCGAAACAACATACTGCCTTCAGTGATACGCCATCTTGCTAGTTCTTCGTTGCATAACTTGCAGACAACGCCAAATATTTCAGTTGAAAAGGAGACTCCCAAACCAACGACTGAAGCCAGTGACCATTCAAAACCTATTCTAATACTATTCTGGTCGACGTTTTTTGGGAGTAAAGTGGGATGTGGTAAAGGAAGTCACTATTGTAATAATACAAGTCTTCGACGTTGTAAAGTTTCGTGTGAAATAACAACTGATCGAAAACGAGCGCCAAATGCTAGTGTCTTCATTATACATGCAAGAGATCCCACACCTTTGCCACCTAAGGAATACAGTCACATTCCGTGGACTTTATTAACAAAGGAAAATCCAGTATACACATGGACGCTTTATAACAAAACATTTCTTTCCAATTTTAGCTATCTGATGAGCTATCGCGTTGATAAAGCGGACTTTTTTCTTCCTACATTTGATCGGCCATCGATCGAGCCAAAGCCTATTCCTTTTGCTAACAAAACTGGATTTATTGCAGCAGTGTTTTCACATTGTGAGCCGGCAAGGACAGCGTATTTGAGAGAGCTTACGAAGTATATACACGTGGATTCTTTTGGTGGTTGCCTTAAAAACAAACCCAACTTTAAAGCGCTTTACGGCACAAAGAACTTCATACTGGTCAAAATTCAACTGTTAAGAAATTACAAGTTTACGATAGTATTCCTGAACCAAGATTGTGACTACTTTGTCGATGTTCAACTTACGCATGCTCTGAGTGCAGGATCTGTGCCAGTTTATATGGGAACGAATAAAGTAGATGAATTACTGGGAGGCACCTTGAATAACTCTATTATCAAAGTGAGAGACTTTGCAACACCCAAAAAACTCGCCGAATTTCTAACAAAAGTCGGAAACAACGAAACGCTTTACAATAAATATCTAAAATGGAAATATGAAGGGTTTCAATTCTCCGATTCTTTTAAATCGACGCGACAGGGAAAAGCTATGAAATGGCTTCAACACCCACAGTATTGCGGCATGTGCGAAACCATTGCTGAACACAGAGACAGAGGGGAATATAAAAAGAAAGGTGCTGTGGAACCTGATTATTGTCTTCCTAGGAAACTAGAAGACTGGATTAAAACCTAAAGGTAGAGTGCAAATACTGTGTTTCTAAAACTCACGAATAATTAATGAGTGATTGCCAAAGTAAATCACCACCCATGACGAGTTTTATAACTACTGATATATAGAACTGTCTTTATTTGTATTAACTTTAAACTCTATTTTCTCCCGATTAAGTTGAAAAATTCTCGATATTTTTTTTATGGAAAAATATAAATTTACGTTTGGGGTTTTAGAAGCAATCTATAAAATTCGAATTCATGTTTTATCGGCGCTATCTATATCTGCCGATAAAACACTCATTCTCATTTTATAAATACTGCATTATACAACATAATAGTTATCACTATTTAGAAGTAAATAGCACTATTTAAACAAATTAAAGAAAACATTAGAATAAAACGACACTATTTAGTGGTATTTACGTTTCACGCTTTTAGTATTTGCACTCTACTATAGATATTTCAGCAATTTTTCTCTCCTCCTCCGTTTGTCGGTATATACTTCATTTATACACGGTAAAACATCAGATTAAAATTAAACACAAAAGGAAAGAATATAAAATATTTGTTCTATTTGATGTTTTTTTTTTTTTTTTTTTTCAAAAGACTATGACTGATTTTAGATTTCATGTTCATATTAACTGGTCGTCTGCAATCCAGGAGGCTAGTCTTTACCAACTCGCTTGGTTCTTAAAGGGGCGTATCTGTCTATGCACTCCTTCAAGTTCCTTTTTACCTAAGGCAACATTTCATTCGGGTTTTGAAAACTAGACATCTTTCCCTATCAAAAAGAGATGGTAGAAAACTTCACCGGAAATATTAAAAAAATGTTGTCAAATCAAACAAATTAAGATGCTCAAAGTATCATTCAAATTTACTAACATGTTACTTACGGACTTATTGACAACTTTGTTAATAAGTTAAGTCCAGTTTTGTCCAAGTTTAATTGCAATTTAATTCTACTTGCAATTCTGAATTTTCCATAAGGTCACGTGACAGATGGGAATGTCAACATAGGCGAGGAAGTTGATCTAAGTTTCATAGAAACCTGTTCATACTATTCCACGAGGTCACACGACTGATGATGTTATTTCAGAGTTTCAATCAGTTAGAGAATGAGTGAATAATCCAATGACCTTGGACCCCACAGGGTTAATTCGATCGTGGATTGCTTACCAAGAGAAAATGAGTTAAGAGAACATATCCCCCATATTGGGCTTTGCACACATCATAAGTCCCGTTAAGTCTATTTATTGTCGCCGAGATATGTTAAGAACGAGACTTGATTGGTCAGATTGACCAGAGAGGAAATAGACGAAAACTAGAGCTACTGCGTAGAACTTACCGTGCCCAGCGTAACTGAGAAGTGTCTGGGTACGAGAATTTTGCTGGTGTTTGCGTTTCATTTGAGCGATCCCGGAACGATTCGACTCGAAACTTACGACACTCGGCTTTGCCTTCTTTTAGCTATAGAGTCTACGAACGGGGAACGGTGTGTGTGTTTGTCAGTGTTTTAATCGTCTTTTCTGAACGAGCGTTCACTTTCCACTACTTCTGGACGTCTTGAAATAAAAGATAAAAAAGAAGCTCTTCAAATTTCCAACAACAAAAAATAATAATAATGATAATAATAATAAAAAAAATAAATAACAATCTTGGATATTTTTAACATGTTCCACAGTCGTCTTTCTCTTAAAAATAGCGTTTCAGCGGGACTGGCAACAGACTTGAAATAGCCTGGTTTCTAAAAATAGCACCAGCGGGGTTCCTGATGGGGTCTGAGGACAGGTTTCCCATATTTGAGGGGGGGGGGGACCAAAAAAAATCGAGCAAAGCCTTAAACAGAGAAAACAACAACAACAACAACAACAAAATAATGAATGAATGAATGAATGAATGAATGAATGAATGAATGATTGATTGAATGAATGAATGAATGAATGAATGAATGAATGATTGATTGAATGAATGAATGAATGAATGAATGAATGAATGAATGAATGAATGAATGAATGAATGAATGAATGAAAAGTGAAATAGCCATGAAGGAATTAATTTAAAAAAAAGGACGTACAAATACACAATCTAAGAAACAAGCAGATAAATTGACAGAACGAGATCAAACAGAAGGAGGCATCGACGGGAGAGAGTGAGAATTATTCGAGCAGATTCAAGTCCTTAATTGTTGGGACAACATTCAATGGCTGTAAATAAATGAGCCCCATAGAGTCCTTTAGCCGAACACATCTATTATTAAGGACACTAACTCATCACTAATTCACTCGAAGTGAATGTTTTCTCTCCGTTCTTCAGTATAAACGTTTACATTGGAAACTCTAGTTAACGAGGTTTTCGCCATTCAAACAAGCAACTTTGAACACTTACTGAAAGACGTAGGCTTATTCTTTCAATCAGTTCAAGGTAAAGTTTGTGAAATTATACCAATATGTGTTTTATTCTTGAAATTTGAAATGATGATTCAACCTATAATTGTTTTTGATTGAGACTACATTTTTTCTGTCTGTGTATAAGTATATACGCATACTTTTTTTTCTTAGAAAAAATAATTCTATTTTTTCCTTTTCTTAGAGTTGAAAAAGACACTGGAGCCGTTTCGATATATTTGCAAATAAAATTTTGTTTTCGATGAGTTTCGTTATATTACTCACATGTTTTCATTCAAATTTAAAAGCCTGGAGTTTTTATCGTTGTTGTTAGAAACACGTTTTGAAATACGGTACTTTTAAACAATCATGACTTCGGAAGTTTAAAGGCATTAACAATAAGTTCACTTTTTGTACTTGAACTCTCATTTTGCAATATCTGTCAGGTTTTTTTTAATCTTAAAGCATTGTGTACCGTAAAAAATACGTACATCGAAAGTGTCTATCAGGCCGTCGAATGAAAAAACTGAAATTAACCGTTTTATGCAGGTACTATATGGTCGTCTGAACCAAAGATTCAGTCCAATATTACAGTGAGTACACTCAAACCGTGAACACTTTGTGCTTTTTTGACACTTTTTTTAACATGCATCCTTCGAGTTAATCTATTTGAAAACATTTGAATTTTGATAACTCAATGCATTTGAGTTCAGTCCTACTTTTTCAGTGAATTCGAAGCAGTAGAAAGCTCAGAAAATAAAAAGCTAAATAAAGACAAGTGTTCACGGTTCGAGTGAAAAAGATTTTTCACTAAAAGTTAAATTGATTCGATTATTTTTTTAAAAATTCGCAACCCTTACTGAGATAATAGTCTTTTTTAACAAATAAGAGAAATGGAATGATTTTAAATAATTGAAATATTAAAATAGATAGCATTGCTCAACAAATGTATATATGGAATTCAGAGGCAGGTTGTACGAAGTATGAATTTAGCCGGCGCTATCCACTGGATAACCCTCTATACAACAGATAAATTCTTAAGAAATCCTACGGAGTGGATAACTTTATCCAGTGGATAACTTTATCAATGCTTCGTCCAACCGTCCCCAGTGTTTTATCTGTTGCTTTTACTACAAAGTGTATTTATAGCCCGGATTTATAGTTTACAAAATTAATATTCTACTTGGAGTGATTCGATATATTTGTGCCAATGGAATGCGACATGGATTCTGGTCTGAAAGCTTTGATATCTTATTGAAAAGAAATTAATGGTACGCTTAGTATTCTAATGAAATAATTGTAGATGCGTCAATTATGATATGTAGAGAAAATTGGGTGTTTGATGCGAATAGATGGATAAAAATGGATGGATAAATGGATGAATAAATGGATGGATGGATGGATGGATAAATGAATGAATGAATGGATGAATGAATAAATGGATGGTGGGTGGATGGATGGATAAATGGATTGTGGATGGATGGATGGATAAATGAATGAATGGATAAATGGATGAATGAATGAATGAATGAATGAATGAATGAATGAATGAATGAATGAATGAATGAATGAATGAATGAATGAATGAATGAATGAATGAATGAATGAATGAATGAATGAATGAATGAATGAATGAATGAATGAATGAATGAATGAATGAATGAATGAATGAATGAATGAATGAATGAATGAATGAATGAATGAATGAATGAATGAATGAATGAATGAATGAATGAATGAATGAATGAATGAATGAATGAATGAATGAATGAATGAATGAATGAATGAATGAATGAATGAATGAATGAATGAATGAATGAATGAATGAATGAATGAATGAATGAATGAATGAATGAATGAATGAATGAATGAATGAATGAATGAATGAATGAATGAATGAATGAATGAATGAATGAATGAATGAACATAATGCGATTTAAAGGGATGATCCCCGTTAAGTTTTGTTTCTATTATTCTAGCCATCACTGATGGGTATACTATATCCATGAAGTATTGCACTTGATTAACACCAAACCAAACCTCTTTTCAGTCTTTGATACATTCATTCACGTAGCTCGTTGCTGATAGGCTTAGATTAACGTGATCATTCCCAAGACTCTATGATTCTACCTTGCTTCATAATTTTACCATTAATAATTAACCAGATCAACTTATGGACAGATTTTTTTTAAAAATGACTGTGTATTTTAATTTTAAGGGTTTTATTGCTTAATAAGTTGTGGCAGCCACAAATTAACTGTGAGTTATTACTTTGTAAGAATCTCTTTTGTTTTGTAAGATTGATTTGCTCTTTGCGAATACTTCGGCTTCAAAATTGGACAACTTTAACTTTCGTGACACGGTTTGTGTTTTAATTATCGACAATAACTCGAGCGCATATTGTATACTTCACAATTCATATCATTTACCGTAGATTTTACGAGTAAAAGATTTGTGTTGTAAAAATTAAGGCAAATTTGGCGCTTTCCGAATTGAAGTTGACAATTTCAAATATGAAACCCAAACATTTGTAATATAAAAAATTTTTTTGATGAATCAAAACGCACAAAAGCAAGCAAAAAAATTAATATAAATGTCAAACTTAACCATTGTTGTTTCATTTTTTTGATTTTTTAGGTTTAAACTCCTTGAACGACGAGGATGGGACAAAAGACCAAAAGGCGCGAAAATCTATTGAAGATTTTAAGAAACTCCCACGTCGTCGCCACCGTTGATTGGTTAAAACTCTAAACACAATCTCACTTCTTTAATTGTTCGTATTTCAAAGGGTGCAAAGAATTTCGATTTTTTATTTACTTGAATGAGTTCTAACAGTCGTTTTGGGACTGTGGTTTGCCTGTAAGTTGTATTGATTTGTTGCAAAGTGAAACAGCACAGTTTGACCACTGGAGTGTGTAATTTAGTTTAGTTTCAACGAAGCGAACCGTATCCTAAAAGAGAACTTTTATGTAAAACACTTCAGTGCTCACAGCGTCGTTGCTTCGGCGTCTTGTGCATCTACAAACAAGCTAAGGATCAAAGCGACCACTTACTGAAGAATCACAATTCAAGTTCTGTTTAGCGAGTTTGCGGAGTTAAGGACTCAAAAATGCCTTTGTTCAAGAACGACGAAGAAACTGGCGAAGAACAGGAAAGCATGATTGATAACGAAGGAAAGCCAAAGTCGAAATCAAAATCATTAAAATCAAAACTGCATCCAAAGAAACTGAGAAAATCCATCAAGAATATAGACACTTCGAAACATGTGGATAAGCTTAAAGGTAGTATGAAATGGCTCGCGTGGATTGGCAAGAAAGTTCGGCAAAGAGGTGCTGCATTTCCACTTTTCATGATCGCCATAAATACACTTTATTTAGTTCTCGGTGGACTTTTATTCATGGCAATAGAAAAAACAACTCCGGTCAAGTACTCAACGACGAAAGAATTAACCAATATTTTTGAAATTTTGAAGGTAAGCTGCCTTGAATGTTTGAGAACTTGTTCATATTTTAATCACCAAATTTTAACTTTGCCTCGACAAAGTAAACGTTTGGAGAAACTTAATTCTTTGATTTTATAGAATGTTGTTTATTATACTTATTTATTACTATTAGACAGAATATAAGCAAAAATGCGCCTCAAATGTGAGCTAAAAACGTTGTCTAAGGATATGTTGTAAAATATTTCGTGTAATATCTTGCATTGGTAACGTTCTAACAGCGAAAGTTGAGAAAAAATGATGTTATGGAATGTTTAAATTGCAACAGAATATATATATAATTCTAAACATGACACCAAAAAAGCAAAACCACATTCAAATGTTGCAGCTGAATTCTATTTGAAAATGTTGTACTTTAAGATGCATGTAATCAGCATTTGTACTTTCAGGGCATTTAATATAAGAATCTAACCTAGATCTTTGAGTTAATACTACACTAAACATTGATATTTTATTTCTTTTTTGTCACGTTCGCATTCTGTAGTGGTGATTAAATATCGACAATTTTCCCTGAGATAATGTTTACGAAATATATTAAATCTATTGTTTTAACTAATGAAATATTTGATTTTCTTTCCATAAACAATGTTCTTCAGCATCTGCTTGGATAGTTTTGCTGAATACTGCTGTCGCAAATAATTTATGCAAAAGTTTTCCCTTTTTAAGCACTTTCTTTTAAAAACTATATGTCAAATGAAAGTTTCTGCAATATTTCTGCAAGTTTATCTATCTAGGAATCTCCTTTAAGATTATAGTTTTTTTTTGTATTTTTCTAATTAATTTTGCGGTGAGTACAGTGCTCGTTTTTACAATGATTCTTGTGCTCTTGCACATAAATTATGCACAAAACTAAAAATCGTTCTTGAATAAAATTCATCGTTTTTAGTTTACGATTTTTTTTCCATTTGTCATCAAGAATTATAGAGGGAAGCAGTTGTTTCTAATTGAAATTTTGAAATTTCATTAATGATGTGTGCTGATGATTTGTCAGAAACGTCGCTTGAAATCATCCAAATTTCCCGCATTTTTTAGCTCCTAAAATCAAACATTTTCTGCTACATTTTAATGATCTTATTGCGTGCTCGGAAAGTGTAATACCAGAAAGATTTAACGAGATTAACTTTACTATATAAATGGTAAACGTTTGTCAGTTTTTCAGCCTTGAGCTCTGACAAAACTTATTTAATTGATATAAATAAAAAATAAGAAGGAATTAAACGAAAAATTTACATTTATATTTAAAATTTATTTCGGAAATTCTCAGTTTTAAAATCATGTATTATTAACAAATCCTTTTTTGAATTTGTTTGAATTTTATGAAGGAGACGAAATGGCTATAATTTTTTTTGTCCTGATTTGCCTTGATGATGATACTTCTACCTCTCGTTGCAAAATTGAAAATATTTTAGCTCAATCTAAAATGATTTATGTAGGAATTTCTCATGAAAATTATCGAGACGTATCTTCTATTCAAAATGCTACAGAATCCGCTATTCAATCAAAACAAAAGTAGTTGCTTTGTGTTTACATCTGTAGGATTTCTAAATTGAAAAATGTTCAATAGTTCTTTGTTTTTTTTATCTTTGATGCAATTCTTGAACAATAACTAAATTCCTCAAGTTTTTTTACCCATGTCGGTGATGTTCCAACGATTTTCTTCTGTTTTCCATGAAAAATTATCCCTTTTTAATAGCAAGATCCTGCAAGCTCTTCGCAATTGTTTTACTAAACTTTTCATGTATTTTCATTCCGCATTTATTATTTTTGATTGGTTTATTTTATTCTCTATCTTTTTTTCCTTTAGAATTGACAGAACAATGCACAATGCTGAGTGCATACCATTGAACTCGTCAAATGAAAACGTTCTGTTTTGAAGTGTATTTATGCTTTGAGTTACTTCAGTTGGTACAAAAGTAAAAACTCCGGCAAACTTTGCATGTTTTTTTTTACTTTCAAAGTGCACGTCTACCGTGAAGTTTTGAAAACAAGTTTATGAGTATTAAAAATACTACAATTGCAAATATGAGCGATTTCAAATGACTTTCGATATGTTATCACACTAAATGTGAGTCAAAAGCAAAAAAAGCACTTTTATATAAAAAATTATACAAATATATATATCAAATTCAATAGTTACTTTCAAGCCAGTACAAACGTATTCTTGAAAATTGTATAGTTTTTAAACCAAAAAGCGCAAAGAACTACATTTTAAAATGTTCAAAATACTGCTGATTTTTGTAGTAATGCGTACTTTTACTATTATGTTCAAGATCTTTATCAAACAAGGTGGTAAGGTTTGTACCATCACATAATTTTCTATCTAGACTCCGGCCCCGTCGTTTTTAGGTTTTGTCATGCACACAGTACTGAAAAAGCATTTCTAATAATTTTCACGAAAATTTCTCGAAATTTACTGAACACAAAATCTGTACTGTCAGTGGAATGCAGTTCTGCGTGAGCGATGCGTTGCTGAGGGCGGTGTCTTTGAGCCCATGGGTAATTCTTCACACTGGATGCACCTCTACAATGCGTTAAATCTTCTCGTGAAAAATAATGGATCATAAATGATCTGATGCGTAAAACATAAAACGCAATTCAAGGATTGCTTGTATCTTCAGTAAGCGGTTGTTGTGTTAATCGGTTTCAAATCAGATTGATTTCTTTCAATTTTTTTAAAATATACATTGTCATTTTTTTCTAAAACTTTATCTGACAGCTCATACTTTATACATCAGTTTCAGATTTTTCGCGAGAAAACGGATCACTGCAACTTCAAAAGGTTCAGAATTATCGACTTGTCTTTGCAATATCCGGGGGGAGGACTTTCATATATCGGAGGGCGGGGATGCTCGTCGTACCTTTTAGTGGTCAAAATCGGAGATCTTTTAGAGCTTTTCAGTCTTTCAAATTAGATCGAGTTGGTACCTTTTAGGGGTAAAAATCATGTATTGGCACGTCCTTCTGGATAGAACTTTGGTACTTTTTAGGGGTCATTTTAAAAAATTCCGTCGAGCATCTCCGTCCTATTCCGATGAGAGTTCCCCCCGGGCTATAATTATTTTGTAGCTGATAGCTGTTATAAGAATACAAGTCAATGAAATGCAAATGAACAACTATGCCATTGTATTTACTTCAAAGCTTCGAACACTCGAGTGATTCTCATAACAAAAGATATCTGGCTGAACGGTCAAGCCTGTCGTTTGTCACCACTGTGGCCTGCGGGTTCGATTCTTCGACAACAAGAGTGAACTCATGACTTTGTTTGATGTGATACCTTTTCTGGGAACTTCGGTCGATCTCTGAAAAATGAAAAACATTCGTATAAAATACTTCATATATATAGGTGCAGTGTGAAGAGGGCAAATAAGTAGAGTTGTAGTGAATGGCTAATAGATTGGAAACTGAATTAAAGTATTTTTTATTTCAATTTATGTGAGACATAAGAGACTAAATTAAAGTATTTTTATTTCAATTTTTGTGAGACATAAGAAGTAATAGCCTATCTTTATAATGATGGTATTATTTCACTATCATTACTAGAGTACGTTGAGACTTGCTTTTGTCATGCAGGTTTACTTGGCTTTCTTGTGTCTAATAAAACTGACTAGGATTAATCATTGTGGCTACCTCGCTGCAGAAGCGGGCACTAGCCCTTACGGTATACCTCGCGTAATGTAATATAACAAGAGAGTATGAGATAAGAGAGCTTGTCCCCCGTATTGGGCTTTACACTCATCAGGGGATCTTTTCATTTTATTTTTAAACTGGAGTTATTTCGGGAACGGAACGTGATTGACCAGATTGCAGGAGGCGCGTTCACATCGTCAAAACATCAGTGCGGAGATTGGTAACAAGTTTCTAAAAATAGCACCACGAGTAGAGCCCCTGATGGGGTCCGGGGATAAACTTTCTTACCTCATACTCTCTTGAATGTAACCATTTACGAAACAAATCGTACAAAATTAAATCTTTCAGAATTCCAGTGTTGGGTACAAGGCTCTCCCGTCTTTCTCAAGTGGTAGCGCTGTAGTAAATAACTTCACATCAACAGATATTAACAAGTTTGATGAAGTACTGAAAAAAATCACTAACGTCCGTACTGATGCGGCTAAGCCGCAATGGACACTACTCAATTCCATATTCTTCTGTCTGACAGTCACAACTACAATAGGTAAACCGATTAGCTTGTTTTTTGTCCTTTTGTCATCAAGTGATTGATTGATTGATTGCGGATTCATTTATTTGCTCAGTCCGCTAATCCATTGATCGCACTTCCATCCCTATAATTTTTCTCTTTTTATTTTGTCCTTCGTCATTCATTCATTCATTCGTTTGTTCGTTCCTTCGTTCGTTCCTTCGTTCATTCTTTCAATCAATTATTCATTGATTCATTCCCTCATTCACTAATTCAATCATTCATTTATTCACCTCTCCAGTTATTTGTTCATTCTCTTACATTCTCATTCCTTACATTTGGGCTCTTTCCAGGTTATGGTACTCTCGCTCCTGTCACTTTTGCTGGGCGTATGGTATGTGTCATCTACGCTCTACTAGGAATACCGTTGACTTTAGCGTTGCTGGCGGTTGTCGGTAAAGTTGTCGGTGATTACATTAATCACATTTGTTCGGTTTTCATGAAATGGCTGAAAAAGGTCTATCCTCACTACGAGTACGAGAGCAAGTAAGTAACTCCTATTAATTATATAAAACTGTATGTAACTATGTCATAAATGAAAAGGTCTTGGCACGATCGTAGCACGATTGCCCGGGGGTGGACTCACATATATCCGAGGGCGGGGATGCTCGACGTACCTTTTACTGGTCAAAATCGGAGGTCTGGTACCTTTTAGGGTCTCTTAGAGGTTTTCAGACTCTCAGAATTAAAGTTGGTATATACCTTTTAGGGTATTCACGGATATCACAAAAACAAGGTCTCGATTTTACGACTATTATATCCAATTGTTTTCATTTCAGTTGGTTCCTTTTAGGGGTAAAAATAATGTATTACTACGCCCTTCATCATAGAACTTTGGTACCTTTGAATGAACCTCTGCAGGATATGAACATACTATATTTTCAATTAGATAGTTTTATAAATTTTATATGAGCTGACAACTCTGAACTGTAAAAAAAAACTTACAACACATTTGTTTAAGAAAGCATTTTCAATTATATAGTTTTATAAATTTTTTATGAACTGACAACTCTGAACTGTTATATCTTTTATATTTTATATCTTGTTAAGATTTTTTCTTTCCTTTTTTTATGTTGAGTTAATTTTTGTGTACATATATATATTTGAATTTTTATTGTAAAGCGTCATGAATTTTTAGATATGCACGCTATAGAAATAAAGTTATTATTATTATTATTATTATTATTATTGCTGATCATTGAGATGACATTGGTGATTCAAACTACATTGTTTGTATTGTTTAGAAACTCTGGTAATGATGATGGTGAGGTCGACGCACCTCTATGGTTAGCTCTGTTTATCTTGATTGCATTTACTTGCTTAACTGGGGGTCTGCATTGCTGGATGGAGAGATGGGACTTTGGGACTGCGTTCTACTTCCAATATATAACATATCTTACTATTGGGTTCGGAGATGTCGTCCCAGACGAAGAGAAGGTAATATCATCTTATCGCTGATAGAAACTGAATGTATAGCCTTGGATCAATTATCCGTAGCACGGGTAACACCGGGGAAAAAATGAATTCCCAAGTCTTCAAAGATGGGGATTGAATGGGAAATGTTTCCATTTAATGAGAGAAATATGAGTAATTGTTTGGGGTCTGGTATCACTTTCCCAACGATAATCCAAAATAAACCCATTGTGAGAATCATACTTTTTTTTCCTTTGTAAATAAACTGAAGGGGTCAGTGACTACAAAACAAAGAATAACCTTTCAACATGGTATATATTTGCATGCTATGTTATGAATTCTTGACTTTGGGGTGGAGGGACGAGCTTCCTCCTGCCACGAGACTGCACTTTATATCATCATCTGCATCATCATGACTTTCTCATAATAATCATCTTCATCATCAACAACAACATCGCCATCATCATCATTATCAACACTACCCTGGTCATTTCACTAACATTTCTGTTTGTCTTCAGCACAACAAAAAAAGCTGATTTTGTTTATTTATTTATTTGTTTTGTTTTTCAGTTTGTATTTGTAAACATATTCCTGACTTTCCTTGGTCTGTCAGTCCTATCCGTGACTCTAAGCCTCATTGCGTCCAACATCTCACATCAAATGGAAAAAGCTTCGTTCATTGAAAAGTTGAAAGAACAGGAACTTAGTGATGTATCCGTCGGTTCAATCGATAATAATGGAGACGATGATGACGAAGATGAGACATCAGGCATGGCGAAAAGTGAGGCGAATGGTGGGAAAAAGTACGGCAGTACCTCGCCTTAGAGTGACACAGAGGAAACCGGCTTTGTGCTTGACCAGCATGTTTTATGGGGGATTGACATTAAGACAGTAATAAAGTGCGATTTCATCAAAGTGCTTACAGTCTGATAGAGTACAAATACTAAATGTGTGCAACACTTGTCAATATTTAGTGGTAATTAAAATAGCACTAATTAAACAAAAGAACACAATAGAATTAGCATAAAATAGCACTATTTAGTGGTATTTATGTTGCACACTTTTAGTGCGTGCACTCTAGAATGATCAATGTTAATGAGTGTTAGATCATTTACTTGTGTGAAATTGCACGAGGTTCAGGTCAATCATAAATTTTTCAGGTTTTCACTGGGTAGAAATCTGTTGGATAAAACATATATAAACCCACCCCACCCTCCGTGGTACTCCGAGCTGGAGGGGATGGTGGGGAGGGACCGCAATGCAGACTGGGAAGGCGATGAAGTAATACGGAAAAAGAAAATTAACAGAACGCTTTGAAGTATTGTTTTTCATCATACGAAATTCAAGCAACTGTAGCGTATCATTCAATTAATGGTTGTTGTATATCAATTGTATTATTTTTATAAGTTGTATACTAATGATTTCCATAATTTGAGTTTGTTTACATTTATTTTCAATTTATTGTAATGGATGATAGATATTTACTTTGTTTGTAAATGCAATTTATTTATATTTTCAAGTTGTTTACACATTTAATGTCACAATTTAACTGTATACTACGATCCTTTTGAATTATATTATTTTCGATGTAAATGCCGTACTTTATTTGGTCAACCAAATGTTCACCATAGTTAACCTTGAACTACTCGATTTTCTTCGCTTTGAATGATACAATCAGATAAAGCCGTTCTTGTAAATATTTTAAAATTACCATTAGAAACTAGGTATCTGAAGGAATATGGGAACTAACTATATAAACATTAGTCTAAATTGTAGTAGTAAAAAACATATTTACTACTAAAACTTATAATAATTAAAAAGTTAATTTTTCAACAAGTGGTGTGTCAGTCTCATTCGGTTCGCTTGGTCTCATGCGCAGATTCACGAGGTGCTTCCGTTTCACAGGCTATCTGGAACTGATTTGGTAAAAAAGTATAAAATCTTATATATATATATTTTTTCATTGTATGGGGACGGATCCACCCCCCTGAGCTCAGACTTTCAAAAACAGATTTTCACTAACATTTTGAAATTTGTTTTTTATATATGACGTCATCCACCAATGCTGCATACCCAGGGGAAAATCCTGTATCACTCCCCTGTTCAACATCTTGTTCACCCCCTCCCTCTTCATTTCGGACGTTGGTTGTCCGTATTCACTGTATAATAAGACAATCTGTTTATTTACAAAATCGTTTATTTACAATTTTGACACGATATATCGGCAAACGTAATTTTTTTTATATCAATTCTGCCGATTATATAACACGGGATTCAAAAGATTCAATGATAATATAAATATATTTTGTCATATACATTCAAGTGAAAAAATCTCAAATATAAAATATATACAACCCATCTACTTCGTTCAGTTAAGATTTCTTGCAAATAAATAATCGTTGAGTCATTTTTTATCAGTCGTTTATGACACCCAATTGATACTAGTCTTCAGGCTTTCGTGTGAAATGTTCAGGATCATGTTGATTAAACATTTAATTTTTAAACTCGTCTGAAGCACGATGAGTTGACAGCATACACTATATGGTAGTCGTTCTTCGTACCGGACGAAACTCAAGTGGCTTTTTAATTCTATATTACTTAGAACTGCGTTTCCATAACTTTTTCTTCTGTTTGGGGCTTTCTTTGACTCCTGGAAATGTGAGATATCAAAGATACATCAGGATTAGGTGAATATTTTTCAATGCTAAAATGTAACAAATAAAATCTCAAAAGCGATTATAGATGAATACTGTAAATCATTGTGCGAGGATGACGCAAAGCTTGGATATATAAATTGACCATGTCAGCAATGGATGAAATGAATGACTGAATGATTGAACGAATGAAATAAATTTTTATCAAATAAATGAATAAATGAATCAACAAATCAAAAGTTCGACCTAACAATATAATTTTATCAGGCAAAAAATAGTTGAGAAGACTTGAAAAATACAGTTAAAAAAGAAAAAAAATCAAAACATATTAAAAAAATATAAGATTATTCATAAATATATTTTTCAAATACCTATTTTTATTTCTTCAAAACTCACCTTTATAACTTGGTAAATCAAAATCATATTCAGGACATTGATACGGCACAGGTCCAGTCAAGAGACACGCAATAGAGTAAGTCACTGCTCGGTTACGTTCAGCAAAACTTTTCCCTTTCAACATGGACTCGATTTCTTGATTCATCTCTCTCTAATTAAATGAGCTTGAATGCTTCTGTGTGATTTAAACCAGGTATCTTTTCTTGGCGATTCTTTTTATGTAGACTTCAAACAAAGTGCCCGGCCCAGCTTTTGTCCGATCCTGTCTCATCAATTTTGACGCAATTCAGTTATAGCCGACAGTTGGCCTTTAATGGTTTGAACCACGAAGTGTTTGTTCTTTTATAGTTCCCTCAGCAAATCACAATATACCCTATTTAGGATGACGGCGTTTTCGTCACCAGTTCAAATGGAAACTTGTCGCCCGGAAGTATGAGAGTCATCGCTTGAGACCATGAGTGGGCGTATTAAGTAAAGCACAAATCACAACACAGCATATAAGTAAAATTATTAGAAAACCAACCGTACTAACTCCATTAGAATTGTACAATTGTTGAACAGAATTTTATTTTACATTTAGAAATCAAATAAAATTAAGAGGAATATTTGAAAAAGTGTCTATGCGGTTTTGATAAAAAAGAGTGTAAAACAAATACTAATCAAACTTTTTTATAGTTTTTTTCCCCAATGAAATATGAGGAATTTTGTTACAAAATTATTATTTAATCACTGAAATCAATTGCTATATTTTAGTGTTTCAACTAGAGATTTGTGACATTGAAATGGGTTCTCTTACCAGTTTCGGTATAGCATAGCTGCATAAAAATAAAAACAAACCATTAGAGTGCACGCACTAAAAGTGTGCAACATAAATACCACTAAATAGTGCTATTTTATGCTAATTCTACTGTTTTCTTTTGTTTGATTACTGCTATTTACTACTAAATAGTGACAACTGTTGCACAAATTTAGTGTTGTTTGTAATAATTTATCATGTATTTACAAAAGAAGCAAATGTTGAGTAACAGGTTAGCTTGTGTCCGATATTTATGGTTTTGAAATATTCAATACCATAAATATCGACTTCCGCGAAAATAAACAAATAATCATAAAATCATTTTAAGAAGTAAAACAAACAACTAATTTATCAACAAAAAAATCAACTCAGCCACCATAAAAATCTCCACAGACTTATTTAGAGATATTCTGATATACACTTTTAACTAATATTGATTTTTTTATTATTATTATTTTTACGAATGTTATTCGTAATTCTGACGAGTAGCTTTTCGGTATTGACATTGCAACATGGAAATTTCTGGTAGATCACTGAGGCATGTCCCGCGCGGGAATTCTGTGACCAATTTAGTCTACCGAGGGCGTAAGGGTTTTTCCCTGAACAAAAAATTTCATTAATGATTATCTAATATTTGTAGACAATGTTCCTATACAAATGTAGGATGATATATGGAATATTGTTTAAGAATTTTCGCTTTGCTTTACATCTTTCGTTTTCAGTTCTTTTTCTTTGAAAAGTTGTGAAGGTCTAATATCGGTGCTCCGGGGAAAACGGCCCGAAAACAGCAAAAACGAAGTCGTTTTGCTGTATTTGATAATCCTACTACTTTAAACGAAAGAAAAGATACATAATGAAAGTTAGGCAAAAATTTCATGATGGCAATGAATTTGATTTCTGATCTTTTAGTTTATACACTTCTTCGAATATTTTATGTCATTCAATCTATGCCGGCTTTTGCTAGTAAAATATTCTTCGAAATTCA
Organism: Diadumene lineata; assembly: GCA_918843875.1. Lineage (NCBI taxonomy): Eukaryota > Metazoa > Cnidaria > Anthozoa > Actiniaria > Diadumenidae > Diadumene > Diadumene lineata. Next base: position 10,672,880 of record OU974069.1, on the reverse strand, counting down.
TTTCCTTTTTTTATTAATTATTTTTTATTCACATTCAGCTACTGATAAGGAGATCACTTTGAACTTGGCATTATATAAAAAGGTACAACATGTTTATGAAACAAAATTTGATAAAAGCTATCCGTTATAAAGAGAGCTTAAAATTCCCTAATAAATTCCATAATAAGTCATCAAAATAAATAAAAATATCGCGAACGGATCGTGAGAGGCAAAAAAATACCTACATGCGCAAGTTTACATATTTCGCCCACTCATAGATGAGATCATTGACATCCGGCCAGTGGACTAACTTCCATTCTACTGACCATGCGCAGTTTTCTTACTAATTAAAATGGCGGTCAGCAATGCTGACAGCAAAACTTTTTCGTCACAAAGTGTTGTAAAAAAATAGTCACAAAGCTTGACGTTTGAGCTGTGAGAATGGATACAGAGTTTGTGCATGGGTTGTTTTTGTTGAGAATATTTTTAGAAGTGTGAAAAAAGTTTTAGTTTGTGAAATATGGGAGTCAAAGGACTGTGGCAATTGCTTGAACCAGTCGGTCGACCAGTCAGTCTCGAGTCTTTGGATGGAAAGATTTTATCTGTTGGTATCCTTTACGATGGTTTCTTTTCGTTGTATATTGAATCAACTGCTATGCTTGTTTTTTAAGGATATTTTTGATGGGAAAATAATTTCCATATCAATTTTGACTGTTGATTGTTTTACAATCAGTCACATTCATAATGACATTTTTTTGGCCAAACAAATAATTTTGATTTATAATTTTTATTGCACAGAAAGTGTAAAATGTTGATATTATGAAATTTAATATCTTTCTATAAGCTAAATAGAGAAAAAAAAATTCTAAAACAATGAAACATAACGAAGTTTGTTTTGTTTGTAATGCTATAAAAGTAAAAAAACTTATCGGGATGTTTTATTACATTTGTATTGTAAGTCAAAGTGAAATAGCAAGTCACCAAATTTGCTGGGATTGTTTAAGCAAGTTTGCACTCTGTATGCAAATACATCAAAATATTGTTGATTTTATGATTTTTAATAACAGTAGTATATATATATATATTTTTTTTTACTTGAATAATAATTATAGAGAATACAATACACATATGCATCCAATAAAATTTGATATGAATTGAATTATGAAAATGACACCTAACTCCAATTTGCATATAAGTAATACTATACAATGTATGTCAACGTGGTCCCTGATAATTTACTAATCCAAAATTTCTGATGCAAATGAGTACAATTTTGAATTTTGGTGAAAGTTTGTGAACTATGTTGTATTGCATGTAAAAAAATTTGATTCTGCATGAAAATTATCCCATTTGGCTAAAAGAGTTCAAGTAATGATGGTGACATCTTGCTAAAAAGGCTCCAATCTTGGACAGTTATGTGCAGAGGGAGATATGATTTTGAAAACACATATAAAGTGGTTTATTTTACTGTGCTGATCGCCCAACTGTGAACACCTAACAAAGTTTTGTACAAGTTTTTGACAGGTTTTTCTAAGCCCTGATCTTGACAAAAGGTCAAGAGCAATGAAACAAGGCCTCCTGGCTAGAACAATGATGAGCTGTGATTGGTTATCTAGAAACTTAAAAGCATCAAAGTTGTCAAAAACCTGTCAAAAACTTGTACAAAACTTTGTTAGGTGTTCAAGGTTTGGCGATCAGCACAGTAAATGCTAGAAAACATGTGCATTTTCCCGAATGTACCAAATAGTATTATAGCTAGTATTACCCAGACGTCTAGTATATAATTCCTTAATATATTTAAAGATGCTAGCATATTGCTCAATCAAGCAGTCAAGGGCATGAGAGATAGATCAGGTCAACCAGTGCCTAATGCCCATTTGGTGGTGTTATTCAATAGATTATGTAAGCTGTTGTATTATAGAATCAGACCAGTATTTGTGTTTGATGGAGGTGTTCCAGTACTCAAGAAAAAAACATTGGTAAGATAAAAATTAGAATTAGATTAGAATACAATCTCTACTTTTGTGAAGAGTTGTGCAACAGTGATACATATGTATATACCGATACATACTATTTTAATTTTAGAGAAGCTATTAAATGCTAATTTATCTTCAAGTGAAATAGGAAAAACATAGTTACATATAGTAATAAGAACAAAAAATTAAAATAGTCAATTCATGAAGTTCCTGTTTCTTATTTGATATATCTCAATGTTTTTAATCAATCAGAATTTATTTTACTGTAAATAATGTATATTAAAAGAACAATAAATAGATTATGTTGTATCAGGTCTGAGCCAAAGGCAAAGATCTTTAGAGATGATACAACACATTCTCAAGTTGTTTATATGACTTATCAAATGTCTAGATTGATGATTCTATTTTGGCTTGAAAAAAATAAAATAAAATAAAATAAAAATATCAGATACAATTTGGCTGAGATATTTCAAGGTAATCCTTATGCAAATCAGGACGAATTCTGTATCAGATTTAAATATACATTCATGGAAGTGATTTTATTTTGTTCTAGGATCATGAATTATTCATGAATTTGATAATGTTAAAAACAACACTGACATTTCGGTTGCAGGCTGCAAGAAAAGAGAGAAAGTTTAAAGCACGATATGGCTCACACAGAGCTGCTGAGAAGTTAGTCAAGAACTACTTGAAAGAGAAGGCATTGTCAAGTGTCACTGGAAGACAAAGGTTTGTTTCGTTGATGATTTCATTCACCCAGCTGTCTGCTCATCTGTTCAATTCATTATTTCAGTCAGTCTGATAGATGATTCATTCATTCATTCATTCATTCATTCATTCATTCATTCATTCATTCAATTGTTCATTCATTCATTCATTCATTCATTCATTCAATTGTTCATTCATTCATTCATTCATTCAATTGTTCATTCATTTATTCATTCATTTGTTCATTCATTCATTCATTCATTCATTCATCCAGGCATTCATTCACTCATTCATTTGTTCATTCATTCATTCATTCGTTCATTCATTCATTCATTTATTCATTCATTCATTCATTCATTCATTCATTCATTCATTCATCCAGTCATTCATTCATTCATTCATTCATCCAGTCATTCATTCACTCATTCATTCATTCGTTCATTCATTCATTCATTCATTCATTCATTCATTCATCCAGTCATTCATTCACTCATTCATTCGTTCATTCATTCATTTGTTCATTCATTTATTCATTCATTCATTCATTCATCCATCCATCCATCCATCCATCCACCTAACCACCTATCTATTCATCTGTCCTTCATTTTTCTGCCAATCTCTATATTCATTTCATCAATTTCATAACATTCATTCATTCTTCCATTCACAACCATTCATTCATTCATTTATTTATTCCCATGTCATGTCAAATACATTTGTTTCTTATTTGTTTCAGTGGTGGTACTATCTTCAAAAACAAAATTCCAAAAGAACCAGATGTCTTTGAGCTCCCAGCTCTTTCAGAAAAACAAAGTGAAACAAAGTCCACACAGTAAGTTGAAGCCTTGCCAAAGTGGCAAAAAATATATGCATATATAAAATCAAATAACAATTTGAGACCTTTTTTACAAATGTGGTCAATTTATGAAATACATTGTTAGTGCCATATCTATACATTGAAGGGTAAGATAAGCTAAGCTTTGAAGCTTTATTAAAAATCCATCTAGCAAATATAGAATAATTTCAAATTCTTAGAATATTTTGTGATTAGTTCTTCAGGTGATGAGGAAGATGATGTTAACGGTATGAGTCTCATTGAAGAGTTTTACTCGCAACACAACTTTGAGGTAAGCTTTCTAACTAGTTCGTTAAATGGACTAATGAACTAAAATATATTTTATTTTGCTTTTTAGCTCATTTATTCATTCATTCATCAATCCATTCATTTGTTCACATATTCATTCATTAATTTGTCTATTTATTTTTGCATTCTTTAAATATTTATTCAAAGATACTATGATTATTTTTTTAGCCATTCACAATTTCATCCATCCATCTACATGTATTCATTGCATTCATTGACTTTTCAACTTATTCATAGTTCATTCACATGTTTGATCAACAGAATAAATATCAAGATCCATCAATGATCAATGTCAATTCTGAGGATTTCCGTTCACTGCCTGAAGAGATCCAACATGAAATAATCAAGGACAAAATAGCAGACAAGAAATTGACACAAATGGATGCCATACCCCAGGTACATGTGGTGTACTTCCATTCATATTTGCTTGGATGAATCATCTAGAAAGAAAAAGTGAATTTCAAATTGTTATTCCTTATGACTTTTTGGACATAAACATTTTCCTTAGTTCCTCTGTTGCAGAGGTATTGTGTCTTTCACATTTTTTCAACAACCCACATAATATGTCTGCAACAGATGCTATCGTTAATGAGAGTTCTTTGAGTTTCAACTTATTGCTGATAATCTTCAACTTGTCTTTGTTTTCAGAATGCTTTTAATTTTTCTGAATTCCAACTACAAAGTGTCCTTAAGCGTGGTAAGCTTCATCAGAGACTTGATGAGCTACGTAAAACTATGAACAGCCGTAATACTGGTGAAATTGCAGCTCTATCATCCCAGGATGTGTCAGGAGCTGAATGTAGTGTTCAGTCAAGTCGCATTGTCTCTGAGGACACTGGACATTACATTCTGGTGAAAACAACAAAACATGACAACTATGATGATGATGCAGGTCAGTAATTATTGTATTATTATTATTATTATTATGTATTGTATTATTGTTGTAAGGTTGTTTTATGACTGACTTACTGCTTGGTCAACTTGACTCCCAGTATTGTTACGTTGCATAGAGAATTGGAATCAATGAATCTAGTAGTCAAATGTGTACAATTGTTTAAGGTTAGGGTTAATATTCAATGTAGGGTGCCATCTTTGAATCAACATGACATGTCAGTCACTCATTCACTTAGTCACTCAATCAATCAATCTTTTTCTTTTCTAGAAACATCTACCATAGATAATTCCACTGAAGGAGGGTTTCTTCATGACAATCAACCACAACCTACAAAGCAACATCCCATTCCATCCTTCGTTGATGTTGACATAGACCACTCTAGTGACTCTGAAATTACCTCTCCTCTCCTGGATGTTCCTGAAGTACATTTCCCTTCATCATGGACTAGTGCCACACAAAGCCAAAAAGCACCAGACAAAGTTGGTGAAAATAGGCAGGGTGAAAGGGCTGACATGAAAGAAATTTTAGATGCAGAGATTGGGATAGCAACCAAAGAGAAAATAGTGCCATATATAGCAGTTAACTCAAATATAGGAGATAATATAATCACAAGCTCTGGCATAGTAGAAAAGGGCACAGCAAGCTCAAACATAGGAGAAAATGTGGCAAGCTCAGCTATGACAGAAAAGGGAATCAAAACCTCAGATATGAGAGAAAAGGGAATCTCAAGCTCACTTATAGGAGAAAAGGAAGATGACAGCCAAACAACTCAAGAGATAGACTCTCAAGGGAATATAATGGAATCCCAGGGACTAGAAAACATAGATAATACATTCGAAAAATTAGGTATATGTGTATCTTATAACAATCAAAATCAAGCTAAGAAACAAGTCATGGAGCTTGAGCAATTAAACTGTAGTTCTGAAGGTAGTGAACAACAATCTTTTATTGAAGTTGATGATGATAATGATGCAGAAATTAAACAACGTAAGGCACACATTGAATCTCTTCTGAAATCACAAGAGAAAAACACCAATGCTGAGCTGAGTAAGAAAATTAAGCTGATGACTGAAGTTGAGGATTCAGGACATGAGGTTCATCTTCAGGAAAGTGAAAATATAACAGAGAATGTTACAGATGATGTTAATGAGAACACCAAACTGCCTTTGGATTTGCAAGATTCATTGGATAACAAAGAGGTCATAATAAAACAGTTCCATCAACCATTCATCCATTCATTCATTCATTCATTCATTCATTCATTCATTCATTCATTCATTCACTCATTCTCACTCATTAATTCTCATTTATTCATTCTCGTTAATTCTCATTCATTCATTCTCATTCATTCATTCATTCTCACTCATTCATTCTTATTCATTCATTCTTATTCATTCTATCACTCATTCTCATTCATTCAATCAATCACAAATTCTCATTCCTTCACTCATCCTCATTTATTCATTCATCCTTTCACATTTTCATTCATTCATTCATATACTAAGTAACATTCATTTATCTTTTCACTATTTCATTCATTACAGTTATTTAATTAATTTATTCAGCTAATTATGGACTGATACCATCATTTATTATTTGATTTATTTACTTACTAATTAATAACTTTGTTAATAGATGGATAATACAGCTGATGCAGAACGCGAAGAGCTACCACCAGAATCTCAAGACTCTCCAAATAATTTTGTATTGAGAGTTGAAGTCAGTGACGATGAAGATGATAACGATAACTTGGGTAATGCAGAGCCAATACAACTGCATGAGAAAGAACCAGTGTTGTTTCATGAGAAAGAGATGGGGAAAGATGACGAGAGTTGTGTCATTACCATGACTACGGAGGAAGATAGGGAAGACAATGAAGAAAATAAGGAAAGGCCTGTTGATATGGAGATTTCAGAGTTTGCTGGCACATCAAAGGTAGGATTTGTATTCATCACATCTGTGACGTGTCCCACAATGCTGTGCTCGCCCTTCTTTAAAAGGAACAGCACAGCGTTGTGTGACACGTGACCGATGCGAGGGAGACCAAGGTAGCATATGATGATAAAAAAAATTGAAAAACATGTATTTCAATGTTGGAAATCCCAAGACCACAATCTGGCTTCCTTGTATTTCTTGTCATTATCAATCAGTCGATCCATCAATCGATCAATCGATCAATCAATCAATCAATCCATCAATCAATCCATTTTAGTTATGCTTACAGACTCTTTGAAAGTTATTCTAAAACTAAAAACTTTGTTTTGTTTTGTTTTGCTAATCGGATATTTTTGTTACTACTGTAGGAAGACTTAGAAGTGATACAAAGAAATCTAGAGCAAGAACAAAGTTCTTTGCAGCACGAACAAGCTCGTCAGGCTCGAGCAGCTGCATCAGTATCCAGTGAGATGTTGAATGAAAGTCAGGTATGTTCTTCTCTCGAATCCTTTCATTCTCTTGTGTTCTCCTACATTTTACATTTGTCCACTCAACTCTTGAGGTGGGTGGTTACTGCAAGCATGAAAATTATTTCATGTAGCACAAAAGACATGAAATTGTCATATCTAAAATTTTGAATATTGTGTTGTCCAAGCAATTTCTTTCAAATTAGAAATTACCCACCCCTCCCTTTAAAGGTCAGCCCTTTATGTAGACAGCTATAGTTAGAGTGCAAATGATATACTTATGAAATAGGTGCGTGCACTCTAGAGTGAACTCACTAAAAGTGTGCAACATAATTACCACTAAAAGTGACAACTGTTGCACACATTTAGTGTTTGCACTCTATCTCACAGTTATGATATTTGCACTTTATTTTAATGAAGCATTTAAAAAACCCTGTCCTCTCCTTTTATTTCCTATTTCATCCATGATGTTCTTGCCATCCACAGGAGCTACTTCGACTATTTGGTATTCCCTTTCTAGTAAGTCCAATGGAAGCCGAAGCACAGTGTGCGTTTCTCGACTTGACCAATCAAACACACGGCACGATTACAGACGATAGCGATGTTTTCCTCTTTGGTGGACGAAGGGTCTATAAGCACTTGTTTAACCAGAATAAGCATCCAGAATTGTATACAAGTGATTCTATTCGTGGAGGATTCGGTATGTAGCAAAAGTGTTTTTTTTAACGTACGGACTCTCACACACACACTACACGATTTTGCATTGCATTGTGGCGTCATTAAGGGCCTGTTTATATGGATTGAGTCAGCCCGGTTAAGCGGGCTGGTTTCTTTTGTGTTCCAGCTATCAGAGCGTAAAAACAAAAGAAACCAGCCCGCTTAACCGGGCTGGCTCGCCTCATATAAACAGACCCTTAATTACATATTCCAGCATTCTTGACAAATTCTCTTTCAAATTCAAATTTCTAATTCCCGAGGGGATTAATGAAACAATTTCCCCGTGACAGGTCGCAGCGACAATTTTCTTCAGTGTATACTAAGTATTTTTGGCGGAGATTGTTGTCGCCGCGACAGAATTTTGTCGCTGCGACTTGCCGCATGAAATCCAACCGGTTGGATTGTTGAACCAGTGCACACTGAGGCGTCTTGTCACGGGGACAAGTCACTGCGACTTGTCGCCTAGTGTATATCGACCTTTAAAGGCCGGTACACACTAGGCGACAAGTCGCAGCGACTTGTCCCCGCGACATGTCGCAGCGACAATTTTGTTGCTGCGACTTGCCGCATGAAATCCAACCGGTTGGGATTGCTGAACCAGTGCACACTGAGGCGACATGTCGTGGGGACAAGTCGCTGCGACTTGTCGTCTAGTGTGTGCCGGCCTTAATGTTTTGATGCAATTATGTTGTTATTTGCAAGCTGATAGCTCATGCACGTCATTGTCATTGCAGCTTTAGACCGTTCAAAGTTGATCAAGTTGGCGTTGATAACAGGTAGTGATTATACAGAGGGGATACAAGGTAGGCTAACCATAACATGCTCATTTACTCTACCATTGACTTACTTGTCCATTCATTCTCTCACTTACTTAGGGGGTATTTATATGGAGTGAGCAAGCCCGGTTTAGCGGGCTGTTTTTTTTACGCTCTGATAGCTTGAACTCGAAAGAAACCAGCCCGCTAAACCGGACTGGCTCACTCCATATAATCAGGCCCTTACTCGCTATCACTCATCATTCATTCATTCATTCGTTCGTTCATTCATTCATTCATTCGCTCATCCATTCATTATTTCGTTCATTTACTTATTTTCTCCCTATTCGTTTGTTTGTCCAGGTCTTGGTGCTGTTGGTGCAATGGAAGTCTTGCAAGAATTCAATTGCGAAGGATTTGAAGCATTGTTGAAATTCAAGTGAGTTTAGCTTTGAAGCGCTTTTGACTATAATTTAAAATGATCTATATAAAAAGATATTCACCAATATTGTTTGTGGTCTCACAGGAAGTGGTATGATGACACGAAGAACAACAAACAGAAGACACAAGAAACTAAAGTCAAAAAGAAATTAGTAAGTCTTCCCCCTCCCCCTCCTCTAAGCCACCACCGTCATATCTACCTCTGTTGGCGACAACCACTGTACATTTTAATCGTTCAATGAATTTATTAAGTAGTCGTTTGCGCAAGAGTGGAAACGGTTTGATTACAATACCGCTACAATATGTACGACAGGAGATGCGGTTACTTTCTTAGAAATTACGATACCATACGGTACTGTTCCCTACTCATACGAAACTGACGGCACTGTCATCATCATCATCATAATCATTGTTACCATCATTTCGAGTTGATGATTCTGTGATGTTGTTGTTGTGAAATAATGATCTAATTTTCAAAAGACAAACCGTTACTGTCGTTCGTTGGGGTTCCTGTGTAATTTTCATTTTTGGGTGTTTCCTGGCCTTCTAAACAAAATTCAAAGTGGCTGCCAGTTTGATAAAGTTGCTCACTGCAATCTATGGAAGTCTTCATTGAATATTTCCGAGAATTGTTCGTAGATAGTAAAAAATCACCAAAATAGTCACTTCCAAATAAGGTAAGATTACCAAATATGGTTATGGATAGGAAGGACAGTTTTTTTAAGAGGATTGTTTGATATCGGATAATTCCAGCTAATCATTGTTTAGTTATATATAATTTATGTATTTTTTTAATTTAATTTAATTTTTCTTGTAGCGTACGATCAACCTTCCCACAGGGTTCCCATCAAGAGAAGTCTTTGACTCGTATATCAATCCCGTAATTGACGAGTCCCGCGGGACGTTCGAGTGGGCTAAGCCAGACCTACATTCTTTGAGACTATATCCTTTGTATTCTTTCTTTGATTTATGTTTATTGAACATTGTCAGTGTCATTCTTAGCCCTTCTGGCGAGAAGTAGTCTGTTGCCATGGTTGCCCTTCTTGCCGTAAATGAGGAGCAGAATTAAAGTCGGGAATATGATCTGAATTAACACAGCTAAATGATTTCTTTTCTGAAGTGTTGTTCTTCCTCGCATCTTGAGGGTTTCGTCCGGATCATTCCCGCTCTAATCAACATTGCGAGTAGAACAACCCTTGAAACAAACATTTTACAGCCAAGGAATCTTCACATGGGGTTGAGCTTGCTGCTGGAACGCGCTTCCGAAACATAGAGTCGTTTTCGTATGAGTGTGATACATCAATGGTATTGCTACCGGGTGTGTATTTTATATAGTCCTACATAGTTGTGGTACAAAAACGGTCATACACCGAAAAAAGAAGAGAATACTTACTGACGTTTTAGTGCATAACTCACATTTTTACCACAGCTGTTTCATTCAAAACATCGACGCAGCTCACACTAGTTTTATCGCTAGTTTTATCACTAGTTTTATCGCTAGTTTTATCGCTAGTTTTATCACTAGTTTTATCGCTAGTTTTATCGCTAGTTTTATCGCTAGTTTTATCGCTAGTTTTATCGCTAGTTTTATCGCTAGTTTTATCGCTAGTTTTATCGCTAGTTTTATCGCTAGTTTTATCGCTAGTTTTATCGCTAGTTTTATCACTAGTTTTATCGCTAGTTTTATCGCTAGTTTTATCGCTAGTTTTATCACTAGTTTTATCGCTAGTTTTATCGCTAGTTTTATCGCTAGTTTTATCGCTAGTTTTATCGCTAGTTTTATCGCTAGTTTTATCGCTAGTTTTATCGCTAGTTTTATCGCTAGTTTTATCGCTAGTTTTATCGCTAGTTTTATCGCTAGTTTTATCGCTAGTTTTATCGCTAGTTTTATCGCTAGTTTTATCGCTAGTTTTATCGCTAGTTTTATCGCTAGTTTTATCGCTAGTTTTATCGCTAGTTTTATCGCTAGTTTTATCGCTAGTTTTATCGCTAGTTTTATCGCTAGTTTTATCACTAGTTTTATCGCTAGTTTTATCACTAGTTTTATCGCTAGTTTTATCGCTAGTTTTATCGCTAGTTTTATCGCTAGTTTTATCGCTAGTTTTATCGCTAGTTTTATCGCTAGTTTTATCGCTAGTTTTATCGCTAGTTTTATCGCTAGTTTTATCGCTAGTTTTATCGCTAGTTTTATCGCTAGTTTTATCGCTAGTTTTATCGCTAGTTTTATCGCTAGTTTTATCGCTAGTTTTATCGCTAGTTTTATCGCTAGTTTTATCGCTAGTTTTATCGCTAGTTTTATCGCTAGTTTTATCGCTAGTTTTATCGCTAGTTTTATCGCTAGTTTTATCGCTAGTTTTATCGCTAGTTTTATCGCTAGTTTTATCGCTAGTTTTATCGCTAGTTTTATCACTAGTTTTATCGCTAGTTTTATCACTAGTTTTATCGCTAGTTTTATCGCTAGTTTTATCGCTAGTTTTATCGCTAGTTTTATCGCTAGTTTTATCGCTAGTTTTATCGCTAGTTTTATCGCTAGTTTTATCGCTAGTTTTATCGCTAGTTTTATCGCTAGTTTTATCGCTAGTTTTATCGCTAGTTTTATCGCTAGTTACCTATTATAATCCTGACATAGTCCGGGAGAATATTTTGGTAGCGTGTGAGTCCAAGATCGAGCTCGCAGTCTGCGTTCGTGTTGTTTGTCCTTAACATGTGCTTACGTTCGCCCAAGAGAAACTAGGGTGGTCAGCGAACAAAGCAGATGAATTACTGCTCCCCGTCATGAAACAGTTGAATAAAGAGGAAGTAAGTAGTAGCACAGGAATCACGGTAGATAATTACCGTGACCGATAGTCAACACTTGGGACTGGAAACTTGTCACCAGGTCTTAAAGGTTACGAAGATTAACCGAGATCTGCCGACGGTCATGCATGGAGTTTCACGCAGACCGTGCGATGGTCTCGTATAAATATAGATAGAGATATTCAATGCATTTGGTTTTGTTGTTTGCTTTGCTTCTTTTTTTTACTGTTATTACTGTCGCATTATTTCTAATATCCATAGCTCTCTAATAGAGCGTTTTCACATAACGAGCTTAATGAATTCTAAAAAACATGCTGGAGTGCAAGCACTAAATGTGTGCAACAGTTGTCACTATTTAGTGGTAATTAGCGCTAATTAAACAAAGGAACACAATAGAATTAGCATAAAATAGCACTATTTAGTAGTATTTATATTGCACACTTTTAGTATGTGCACTCTACTGAGCCAGAAGAACTTTGCTAATGAGCATTGCACGTGGAAATGTACGTTGTGATGCACAAAGACAAAGCAACTTCGATCAGCTAATTATCGTGAAATTTTTACTTTTCGTTGAAACAGAATAAGATTGTAGTGTACATACCTTTGTACAATGCTTGTTAGCTGAGCTCCTCTGGCGCATTATCATTTTTTTAAACTCATTAACATAAGATAGCTCGTTCTTTGAAAACGAGGATGCAAAGTTGAAATAATAAAATTATCGCCCATCCACGCTGGAATGTGGTATCGTGTGGAATGTGGGAATGTACTATAAATGAAGGAGCATTCTCTTCTCGTAAATACAGATGGGTATAGTCAATGCACTTGGTTTTGTACTTTTGTTTAGCTACTTTTGCTGTCGCATTATTTCTTGTGTTAGAGAAGTTAAGTTTTGAAGGTGAATACGTCTGACGAATAGGAATTTCGTTCATAAACACGAGGAAATGAGAGTAAGCAAATTTCATCAGACCATTTGTACGGGAGCTTTTTACTATACAAGAGTGCGAATATTATAGAGTTCAAACACCAAATGTGTGCAACAGTTCTCACTATTTAGTAGTAAATAGCAATAATTAAACAAAAGAAAAGAATAGAATTAGCATAAAATAACACTATTTAGTAGTATTTATGTTTCACACTTTTAGTGCGTGCACTGTGAAATCGTTAACTAACTAATTAGTGGTAACTTTGAAAGTCAGCGGAGCATGATAATTCAGCAAAAAGCGTCTTCAGATCGGTAATCTCTTGTTTATCATGCTTTAGTTTGGCTTTACTTCTAACCTCCAGGAATGCAGTTGGAATATTTTTTTTTCAATCTATTTAAAAAAAATCTATCATTCTCTTGCATTTCATTGTTTTACATTTGCGTATTCTACCGTTATTCATAACGAAAACGTTCAAGCTTTGACTAGTTCGCTGCCGCGGCACTCCTGGTTAGCACTATTTGTTAGCGGGTATTTCATAGCTGTATTACTTGCACTCTCTCTCTTTTGGTTTTGTTGTTATTTATTTTGGTACTTGAGTTGTTTTTGTAAATGTTTGTTTTTGCCCGTTTAGCTGTTTATTTGTAAAATATGATTCTCATTCATTTCATTGTTGATCTCACCAGAATTAATTATCAATGTCCAACCAAATTCTACCAGTATTATCTATCAATATCTGACCGTTATTCCTCCCCACAGACACAGAAGAAGCTTGACAGTTTCTTGCAGATCAAGTTCCAGGAAACCCGTAAAAAATCAAGTCAGCGTGTGCGACGCGTTGTTAATCGTTTCTTCAACCCTAATCCTCTGAGCGATGAGAGCAGTAGCGATGACGAGCTAAAAGCAAACAATACGACAGACAAACAGCGTAGAAGGATAAAGGTTTGTCAGAAGAATAAAGAGACTAGCAGTGATAATGACCATGAAACAAACAACAAGACATATAATCAAGAAACAACAGGATCAAAAGGTAAGGGAAAGACTGCGGGATCCCGTAAGAAAGAGGCTACGAGATCCCGAATGAACGACGCTGGGTCACGCACCACTCGCGGGCGCAAGCCTGGCAGTAAAAAAGCAAAAGGGAGAGCAACGAAGCACGATGGAACTTTCGATCAAGATTTGCTTTTCGATTCCGATGGTGAATTCGAACGTTTGATCACTGATGAATTGATCGATGAAACGAGCAATAATCTAGACAAGTTGATTGAAGTAGAAAAAGTTGACCCTGATCTTGCAAATACGGATAAATTCAATGAAGCAAGCAATGTTAATGATATTGTTTCTGGATCTACAAATTTAAAGGAAAGTGCACGCAATCAAGAACGTTTTTCCCGTCGAAAAAAAGTTACGGATGTGAAGAGGCGACAGAAAGTCGGGGATGGTCATTCTCCGGAATGTAACAAAACACCAGCACAAAATCATGAAAGAATACATTTGCAAAACGTTCCGGTGAATCCAGACAATGAACAACTTCAAGCTGGAAACTCCAAAGAAAAGCCACAAAATTATTCGGCTCTCACAACTACCAAGAAGTCAATTTCGAAACCCCGAGGTAGTTCCCATAACAGCTCGACCTCTTCCGATACTGATTCCGAAGAAGAACGAAAGTTTCATGTGGCAAATTTCACTTCGAACATCAGTATTGGAGTCAGCGGTGTTGGAAGGAAACGACCAAAGGGAAAGGGAGGGAGGGGAGTGAGAGGAAGAGGCAAAAGACCAAAAACATTTTATTAATGACGAGCATTGTGACTCAGTATCGGTGGCTATTTATTTATTATATAAATTATTAAAGAGAATAAATGAATTTGAAATATTTTTTGGTAGTTGTGTATTTTTCCTTTCTGGCGTCGTATAATCATATTATAATTTCTTTAAATACTTTATTTTGACAAATATGCTTATCCTCCAAAATCAACTGTTTTGGGACTTTGGTGGGCGCTAATGACTACGATACGGCAGATCTTTCGCTTGTTTTCTAATGGACAGTTATTGTACAATAGGGGTATTCTAAGTATTCTAGTATAATATATAATACGGTTTACCACGATCGTTTCCCACTCATTGTAAAATGAGCTCTATCTTCTCATCCCAAGGAAATGAGTATTCTTTTTCAGGCTACTAAAAGGAATGAGTCGTCGTCTTCTAGAAAACACGTCTGTGATGGCTCTAGACTCCTCACAGCCGTTTCCGGTGAAACCTCTGCGAGTAGTCTTTGATGGCGCAACCTCCACCAGTTTTTAAACCAATAGCCGAGTCACGCAGGCTAAACAAACATTATGACTGCAATTTTGCCTTGGTTTTCAAAGGAAATATGTTCAATTCAATGATCAAAACAATGTTATTAAGCCGCGTGTTTTGTGTCGGATATTTCATGGACCATGGCCTGTAGAATGGAAGCTTTGTACCGTCATGTCGGATGGCAGCCATTACGGGAGGCAGGAACAAAGGATAGTTTTAATACCTCCGGGAAAATAAATTATTTCCCAAGTAAATGATTTAATCCAGATTCTATTGTCAACTGTCGTGGATGCCATCACGTGACGGTGCTATATCGCCATTCTCTCCTTTTCTATAGCCCATAATGCATTGTGGCTCGGACTGTGACGTACACAGCTATTTCCAGCATGGTGACCATCTTAAAAGTTCATACCAAACGGTACTGTATTAAATCGTGAATATGCGATTTGCGTTGTGGCCTCGCTTTACTACCCCAACCAGCATTCTTTATGAATTCTCTTTCATATTCATATGTTTAATCCCTATGGAGATTAGTAAAACAATTTGCTCTAATTGCAATACAAAAGAAAGTGGGCAAAGCATGCTGGTATTGGTAGTATATTACGTCATTATGTCAATTCCTTTGGGTGGCAATTTGAAGCCTTCGTATGATAAACGAGCAATTATAATGAAATAAGTGGGGTTTTTTTGACGTTTTTTAATACCATTTAGTAATTATCGTTAGTACTTTAATGCTTTTATTTTATGGTAAAACCGCTACTGTATTTAGTACTGAGTGAATCAACTTTTTAATCACAACTTTTTCGTAATTGCTATTATTTATTCATGGTATTTGATTATCTCTGATTATGTTTTTAACAAATGTTTGTGGCAAAACTAATATTCAGATTTCTAGCATATTCTTTCGCCTCCAATTCAGTGTATTTTGTCATTTTTATTGCTCCGTTCTCGATGGATAATTTTTAAACATATTGAGTGCTGAGTTAATTCATTCTATTTTATTATAGTTAAGTATTTTGTATGGACCATGCTTCGTTATGTTGTAAAAGGTTTTTGTGTGAGGTAAAGCTCTGTGAATAAGTAAGTAGAATTAATGTTCTTTCAAGATACATATTACTCCAATAATTGTTTTTTTTTCTTTTGACCTATCAGTCAGTTTAATTTTCATAACTTTATCAGGAGTTTAGAATGTACTTATTTTGTAGTTTATTTTTTATTTATTGACGGAATTTTCCTGTGACGTTACAAAAAGTAGATGACGTTTGAGTTTTTATTTTTTTTTAATTGTTAGATAAAAATATCTAAGGATACAAATTGTTTTGTTTTGTTCGTCATATAATATAGAACAACAAGACGTTAAAAAGCGGTAAGAAATAAATTTAAGAAAGAAAAAAACTAAAGAAAGCAACGGAAGTCGTGGGAAAACCATCCTCATGTCTCAACAACTGCAACAAATTTTGATTGGACATTTTTATTGGATTCAAATGAATATTCATGAACATATGCAAATGTATCTCACCAAAATAATATAAAAGCATATAAGATGAAGATTTTCACATGCGTTTTTGATCATATCAAGTTGTTTTAGTCAGTCAGATACAATGTTTTCGCATCTCTATCGAGCTCATCGTAGAAAACGATACGAGAGATCTTCCTCTTGGAATAACACAGAAGAAAACGCTACGAACGTCGAAGCATTAACGCCACTATCTAATTCAGAAAGACCTAAACAAGAAGGCTTCCACTTCTGTGCTACAAATAAAAGATTAAGCACCTCTCTAAACGAACCAAAGAAAAATAAACCGACAAGACAGCTCAGTGTGCCGACGACTAAGTTAGAGAAAAACGACGAACAAATGAACGGTTGTTTGAAAGAAACGACGACTACTCAAAATGGCGAAAATAGTTCGACATCGAATACACAGCCAAAATGACACATATTTACATATTTTTATGGAGGAAAAAGTGGGAATTGCAGCTTCGGAAGGAAGTTGTATTTACTAGGGATGTTCCTAAGGCGAACTGAGCTTTTACATAAAAATCAAGTGACAAAATGGTAAACATCAATTTGGGATGAAAGAAAGATAATGAATATTTTATCAAAAACTGTCGACTTCTCTCTCTCTTTTAGAAGATGAAAAATGACCAAGAAGAGAGCGAAAGAATAATACCTTCTTATAACTAATTAAAAGGTTTTATTTTCTTATTTAAAACTTTGGAAAATATCATCAAAAGCATTAGTTTAGTCGATAAGTGAAACTTTGAAATTTAAATACGTGACGGTTTGGAGGCAAATTTTGAAAGCAAATGAGTGCGCTTACATATGCCAGAATATGATAAATGGTTGTGATGATATTTGAACTCCCTCTGCAACACTGCAGAAAGAGAAAAAAAATGATGTTTGTGAAACGGTATAGTTTAAATAGAGTGAAGCTTTGAATTATTAATTCTAACAAAATACAATGTCACTCATTGAAGGTGGTTACATTACATAAAATTTGGTTTTATGATAACGAAAGCATTAATTATATAAAAGGTTTATCAAAATATGTAAAGCTAACGTTTTTTTTATGAATGGGTTGTGTTCTAAAGTCCATGAAATTAACGAATTGATAATGTGAGTATATATATTTTTATTTTTGGGAAATGTATACAAAGTCTGATCACAAAGGTTATCCTTTAATCTGTTATTGTGTGAGCGTTTTTTAAGTGAGTTTTATATGTATTTTCGTGATACTATAGATAAATACTTGATGTTCCCGTCAAATCTAATGCAATGTTTTTATCCGTTGTATTGTATAGTGATCAAAATTCCACCCTTTTGAAATCACTTTTTTTAGTTCCGTGACTTGCTGAGATTAATTGAACAATTCCAGAATGAAAATTGCTTACAATGACTAGATAAAGGCATTTAGAAGAGCGTGTAACTGATCAATAACAAAACCATCGTTAATAAATAAATGAATTAAAAAAAATACAAAAAATAAAAACAACACGGAATGCAAAAGAAAAACAAACAAACAAACAAAAGAAAAGAAAAAACACAAACAAACAAATGAACGACTGTAAAAGTTGTCAACCAAAGTCAAAAAAAGTAACAAAATTGAATTACAACAAAAAAAAATGAATTAACCAAATGAATATCAATAATCTAGAGTGTATTAATAGATTGAAAAAATATATATAACGAAAATTAAAAAAATGACAAGAATACGAACACATAAATAAAGGAATTCTTTCCCAATTCAAAACCAATTTCGTCAATCACCATAAAAAAGTTGTTAAGGCCGTTTAAGCCTTATGGTCACTTTACAAAACAAAGACAACATAGTTGTTTTTCTAAATACATGAAAAGGTGCCCTTTGGATCGACTAATCAATCATCCAATTCAAATTATTATTGTGCACCTTGCGGCACTCGATGCAAAGAGTTTAGTTCTATAATCCTGACTCACAACTCCTTCGAGCAAGTGGTTTGTATTAAATTGTGTCAAATACCCCCAAAAAGGAGCATTATTTGGAAGAGGGAAAAACGCGAGCACCTTGGGCTTTCCATGACAGCTTCAAATGATGTCTTAAGCCTAGTACTTCCTAGTGAAATAGACTTGAGCGATCCTTACTCATATGAAATCGGCTCAAACGCAAACATAAGTATAAATATCAAAGCTTTCCATTGAGGACATAACATAAAGCTTAAACAAAATGTTGGATCGAAGGAAGAGCAGTTTTCGTAGCCGCTTGCAATTTCTTTAATTCGGGGATTGACGATAAAATGCATTAAAATCACATAAAATAATAGAAGGAAGAAGTATCGACTCTAGTGTTACCCTCATTTCAATTTTAGTTTATAAGCTTATGTCTAGAAGCCTCTTAAAGACCAGCCCACCATCTGGTAAACAATTTTCTCGATCATACGTTGTGCCCTTAGCAGAATTTTATTAAACTTGTAAACCATTTAATTAGAGAGCTATCTTCATATCGCTGTGCACTTTAAAGACATATAGGAAGCTGATGTCGAGTTGATGGTGTTTAGAAACAGCAAGACATGGTAATTGAGTAATGTACCTCCGTCTGTGTAGGTGGACAGGTGGATGAATGCTTGCTAAGATAGGTTGAAGTAGAAAAATATTATTTGTTGGTCAGTGGTCCAGTTTCGCAGATAATGCCGTATATTTTAATACAGATCTCCATTGAAAGAAACTATGCTGGACTGGACTGACATGTTTAAAGATTATTGAATGAAAAACTAAATTTAATCGTCCTATTTTTACTATGACGACACATATCAATCTATTTTGTTATAAACGCTTAGGATTATGGTCGTCAAACCAAGGCAAATTCACTGGCAATTATTTCAAAATGTGCCTGATCGAATCCCCGAATGCTCGTCGTATCTTTTAGGGGTAAAAATCAGCGATTTGGTATCTTTTAGGGATCGAATCCACATAGAGAAACAGCCTTCAAGTGCACTAAGTATTATTTACATTGAAACATATCTGAAAACGAGGTCATTCGATCGAGATTAAACGACGAACAAAATGTTGTTCCATCTGGTCATTCTATCGGTCGCACGACCAGCTGTACATTAGACAAATGATAGACAAATGATCCATTGAGAACACGGATTAATTAATGAATTGCATTGACAGATTGTAGAGTGCAAACACTAAATGTGTACAACAATTGTCACAATTTAGTAGTAAATAGCACTAGTTAAACAAAAGAAAACAATAGAATTGGCATAAAATAGCAGTATTTGATGATATTTATGTTGCACACTACCATACTACATAAAGAGATGGATGAATCAATGAATGGATGGATGGGTGATTTAATAAATGAATATATTATCCTTTAATCGAATTGATGACTAAAATGCGCACATTCATAACTTAACAATTTATGATAATTTGTTGAATTTCTAAAGCGCAAATATCAATTAAAGTATTTTCATTTGCGCTGATTAATCAAATTAATCACTATTGTAAGAAGGAAAATATCAGCAAAATTCTCTTGTAAACTATTCTGCGTGGAGAGTCTTCCTGCGAGAGCGGTAAGGTAAAAGAAGACTCTGCTCGCAGGATACTTGTAAACAAATTAGGGCAATTCCGTAGCAATAAAACTAGCCATATAATTTTAATAAAACTTTTCTCAGTTAAAAGTTTTGAGTTTTCAGATCAAAGTCATCGCATTAGATTTTGCGAGAAAAATTTTAAACTATATTCTTTTTTGATACGCAAAATATTCGAAAAAGGGCGTCATTAACAAACGTCTCTACCTAATGAGGTCTGTCAGGACCAAGCCAGTACTGTAAGGTACCTCAAATAAGCTGATATGAATAAAGAAAACTCATAAAAACTCTGAACAGTGAAGTGAACAATTCATCAAAATGATATGTTGATTAAAGACTCAAACTGCACGCTTTGAGCGAAGCAATTTTAAAAATATCTCAAAATCTAGCCTTAGAATTTTGATGCGAATCACCTTTGTGCTGAAAATGAAATAAAAAGGATAGATGCTCGTATTGGTTTGCTAGATATTTCAAGAAATATCGTCGGATTGTCAATCAAAATTGGAGTTGCTCATGTTTCACGATCAGAGTTTCGCGATTTTTCCAATTTTTCACTTGGCCGTGATATCAGAAATGTTTGGATTTTAAAGTGTTTTCCAGACATAAATATAAGAGATGGACCATTAGATATTTGAGGGGGGTGGGGGTTGGGCAATTTGTTTTCCCATATGATGGTTGTGCAGGATATTTTTTCCTCTCTGCATGATTTTTTGGGGGGGAACATCTGCCGTACACGATATTTTTTCTCTGTTTAAGGCTTTGCTCGATATTTTTTTGGTATTTGTCGAACCAACCCCCCCCCCCCCCAACCCCCCTCAAATATCTAATGGTTCGTGCCTAAATGAATATAGCTTGGTGTTAAGACAAATTCGAAACATATATGCAGAGCCGTGCCCAGTGCAAAATTACCAAAGGGTTGAAATAGACATTGAAAATAACAATATTGATAATAATGCAGATTGAATAAACTGATGTATGAATAGATTGGTGATTAAACAAGTAAATGGAAAAAGGATTAATGAATAGCTGAATAAATAAATTCATTGAATGAAGAGAAAAGTGAATTGTTTGATTCGCGTGTGCATGTATTTTTATCAAATTGAGGATACAAACACACGGATTGCTTGCAATACAATATCACAAAAATCACCAGATCATCGACTCTATTCTCTTGTACAAAAGTATATCTTGATCTATATATAGTGCACTTTAAGTGGAGTTACTTTATATCAACATAATGTAGTTTTATCACACTCGGCATCACCATAGAGCACAGTATTAGCCGATTGTAGTCGATGGTTTTATTTACAAATTGAATAAAGGTGAACTAAATTTAAATTTAGTGGTTGCTTTTATATTGGTTATTTATTCGTTCGGATTCAATTATAATAGTACTTGGAGGTTAATTTTGTGCATTTTTAAAGCACATATTCTTTAATTTATCCTTTATATCATTTGTTCTTTCAACCACTTGTTCCATTGATTTATTCATCCATTCATTTATAGATCACCTCAACTTCAAATTCTCGCCATTTAGTTTTTTTCTGGTCGTTCCATAGATTTAAAGGTCAACATTCATCTTTTTGTCTGTCCAAGCTATTCTACATTCTGTCGTGACTTTTATCAGTTTTACGCAGCTGATTTGCATTAACTATAATTTGTAATTATCAATATCAATAAAGGGACGGGGAAAAAGGGATATACTTTAATCTTTCTTAAAAGATCTTTATTAAAAAAAGTAAATTATCATTGAGCAGCATGATTTCTCTAATAGAATTAAGAAAACAAACACCATTTTAGATCATTTTTTTCTGATTCTTTTTTTGTTGCCATAGCAATTCATTGAACAAATACTTTATTTAAGGTTCTACTTTTAAATAAATGTGGTAGCAGAAGGGCATATGAATTACACGGTTAGCTGTTCTTTTGTAGCTTTAATTGTGCAGTTAATAGTTATAAACAATTAATTTTTCAGCACGATCTCTTTGTTCGACGTTTACAATAACAAAAGTGGTTGGAGCGTTGCTAGGTGACGCAGAAATTCGCTTATTATCTTCGACAAAGAGATAGTTAATAGTCAACTTGTCGATCGCAGTAACTATACAAACTTGTTGGGTTTGTTTTGAATTATTAGAATTCGTCTACAGTCGATATGTTAAAAAAAAGGACGGACATATCTTTATAAATTTCTGAAGTGTGACTTCGCTTGAATTTGAAAGTTTCCTCTGAAGAATTGATTTTTTCATCGCGATCAAATGCATGACTGACTGACTGGCTTTCTGGCTTATAATTGTAAATAATTATAATCATGCCTCATGTGAATCAATAGTTAAATGATTTAGCTAAAGTTTAGAAGCAGGAGGAGAAACAAATTGAGTATTGCTTCGTTTTGAATGATGTCGTCGCGAAGGAAGCAAGTAAGTGCAAAATATCTTGCTAATTGATGAATGAATGTTACAAGATTAAGTGCCTGCATGAAAACTAAAAATACTGGCTTAAAAACAACAGGAAAATCTTAGTTAGTTATGTGGGTTTTGTTTAGGATGACCCGAAGGCTCTTGCGATGAAGGAGGTTATCAAAGATACGAAGAACAATTTTATAAGGGTGAGTTTGAGTACTGAAAATCTCGATAAGCAGACTAATCTTTATCGCTTATGCTAATTCTTCTTCACTAAATCTCACCTCTCCTAATCCGAATACATTGCTTAAGGCGTTTTTCGACAATCGATATCTTTTTGTAAAGTCTCAGTCGTGCAATTTCGCACACTGTCTTTGCTACACCTTAACATGTTGTTACAAAAAAATGTTTTTTTTTCCTTTTTTGTGTCTTGCTAGTCGATTGACGTCTCTTTCTCTATTTTTATCTATTTTGAAGCTTTTTTCACGATCAACAACAACAAAAAACGTTTTTAGATCCTTATGCTATCTCAAGGTTATTTAAATACTGAAGAGTTTGCTTTTTTTTCAGTGATTACCCTTTTTGTTTGTAAAATAATGTAGCGAAAATTCAATTAGACAAAGAAATGTTTTCAAATTGAAATATGTTGTCGAGAAGCTGTCAAATGCTGTCAAATTCGATGACCATATTTCTACTTTTATTTTTCGCGAAAAAAGATTCCAAACTTGTTCTTTTTTATAAAACAGAAAATAATTAGTTTTAGAAATTTGTCATTGTAGTTTAATGTGAACTGAACTTCCTTTTCAATAATATTAATAAATTTCAACAGACAAGCCGTTGTCTGCACTAATGCAAACAGATAGTCAATAGCAGCAACATTTACTTTTTGAATGTTTTACATTATAAAATTAACATTCATTATTAGTTCCTTGATCTTGACTTAAACGTTTAGAGCTTTTTTAAAAACCACTTTGTAAAAGCTTTTTGTGATGTTTTCTACGGGTTTTCAGATCAAAAACGTTTTTAATTATAATGTATTGTTTGTTTAAAGTTATTGAGATGAAAATAGATAAAATAACGCTATGTCAACTATAGTCACTTGAAATTGTTTTTTGTTGATTTAAAATAATTATTTATTCTGAAGAGCACAATTTTGACCACCGGTAGAATTTTTCGCCTTTTTAAAAGGGTCGGTACCCACGAGTGAGCGTTTAACATTTCACTTTGAAATAGGGTTTGTAGGGGCAAACACCCTCGTATATACCGGCCTTCAAGAGCAAGGTGACATGCGCTGGCTCTCTCTAGCTGATCGAATCACCAGTTTCAATTTATTTTCTTTTTTGTTATTTGAGAGTTAGAAACTCAAATTTTGAAGTTTTTTACGCAATTTGATGTGTTTCTTTCACGCGACGAGCCGTGTAGTAGACAAAGCCTGAATAGCGCTTTTCAGCACGTAAATCCGTATTGATCCAGCGGATAACATGTACAAACATTCCGCTTTGCAGTCGATAACTTTATCATGGCTTTTTGCAACCCAACCGGCCACTGGGCCTCGTTTTACTGTAGCGTAAGTCATTCATTATCCCTGGACAGCGTCAAATTCCCGGCTATGAGACGTTTGTTCTCAGGTCATGCAGTTCCCGCTTAGGGAAGACTCATTTATTTATTTATGTCACGGTTTCTCATCACCATTGCCCTGGTATCGGGGACACGGGTTTGAATTGACTGACGCAGAAGAGCAAAGTTGATGAAATCACTCATTATATCAAATTTCTTTTTTCATGTTTTCGATCGATCTATTTTATTGCTTCTTAGTTATGTGACCTACTTGAGAAGGTTATAGATTTTAACCACAGTCCAACAAGCGAGTCAGCAAAGAGACGACTAGATCTGGTAAGAAATGAACCACAACATAGATAATGTACCGCAATAATCATATCGAATGAATGTAGTGGTATGCGATCTTAGCCGTACTCATCTGTGCGGATGTATGTAAGGGGGGGACGTTCATCTATTAAGATTTTAGGGGAAGCTACGTTATTTTTAGACTGAATGCCATACAGGTTTTTTCTACTATATTATATTAATCTAGAATTGCACAAACTAGGGGGAGGAGGGCTTTATCATTATCATCTTTTGACGAAGTGGGGTTGGATCATGTTTGGAAACCCCGCCTTCTAGCCATTCCACCACTTCCTTTGCTAATACAGGAAAGCCCCTTATGTGTTGAGAAACGGGGCCACCGCGGTTTGCCATTTTCAGTATCCAAGAGGACATGAAGCTGTAATCATTTGCAAATATAGAAACCAGGGGCCAGTTTTACGAAGCCTGAATTGCGCTATCCACCAGATAAATCGCTATCCACCAGATAAATCGCTATCCACCAGATAAATCGCTATCCAGCAGATAAATCGCTATCCAGCAGATAAATCGCTATCCAGCAGATAAATCGCTATCCACCAAATAAATCGCTATCCACCAAATAAATCGCTATCCACCAGATAAATCGCTATACACCAGATAAATCGCTATACACCAGATAAATCGCTATCCACCAGATAAATCGCTATCCACCAGATAAATCGCTATCCGCCAGATAAATCGCTATCCAGCGGATAAATCGCTATCCACCAGATAAATCGCTATCCACCAGATAAATCGCTATCCGCCAGATAAATCGCCATCCACCAGATAAATCGCTATCCACCAGATAAATCGCTATCCACCAGATAAATCGCTATCCAGCGGCTAAATTCTAAAGAAATCCTATGTAGTGGATAACTTTACCCATGCTTCGTACAACTGCTACCTTGGGTGTAAACAAAGACAGCACCTTCTCCACATGTAGCTATTAAATTTTGCTACCGAGCCCGGGGCTGATGCATATTTTGGTCTCATGCATGGGTAAGAAGAGCTGTGTTGGCATCTGTTTGGTCCGAGTGGACTTGATCTTTATTTATTATTATTATTATTATTTTTTTCGTTACAGGAAGTCGAGAGAATAAAAAAATTATCAGAAGAATGTGAGGTAAATAATCAGCCCACGGCACCCACCTCTGTCATTGTTGGACAATTCGTTTGTGTTTTTCCTTGCTGGCGTGATTGCAGATGGATTGTTTGGTTGGTTAGTTGGTTGAATGATTGGTTGGTTGTTTGGTTGGTTGGCTGGTTGGTTGGTTGGTTGAGTGGTTGGCTGGTTGATTGGTTGGTTGGTTGAATGGTTGGTTGGTTGGTTGGTTGAATAATTGATTGGTTGGTTAGTTGAATGGACTGATTCAAATTGCTTGATTCGAATTGATTGATTGTTTGCCAATATTCAATGATTAATTGTTTTATAATGCATCTATAATACCTGTTTTAGTCCGAATCAACGGATCAAGCACCTCTAGCAGTGGACGGTGATCAAAATGATATGGCAGAATATGGTGCGTAAGGATTTCGCTCGTAATTAGTTCGCCTACCAACATCGTTTTTTTTTTTGTTCATCCATCAAAATTCATTCACTTATTGGTTCCTTGGATTCATTCATTCATTCATTCATTCATTCATTCATTCATTCATTCATTCATTCATTCATTCATTCATTCATTCATTCATTCATTCATTCATTCATTCATTCATTCATCCATCCATTCATTCATTCATTCATTACTTTGTGCGTTCGTTCGTTCGTTTATTCAACATTTCTCATGAACTATTTGTTTTTTGTTTTTCAGATAAAGTTTATTTTCAACAAGTTAATATGGTAATAAATGGTATTAATACAGTAAAGAGGGATCTTACCTCATATCTCAAGGTAACTATAACATCACCTATCAACGTTATATTGATATCATGTCTATATGTTGACACATACATAAACTCTTCCGCGCGTTATATTTTCATTTATGAATATTATTTTTCATGCGATATCGTCTTAGTTTATTTTCCGTTTTGTAGGAAAAGTCGGAAGCAGAGGAGAATATCTCCAAAGAAAACTTCAAACTTCGACGTAAGTATGACGTCTAATAGACTTAATAAGTCATTCCCAGTTTCTGTTTGTAATCTGTCTAGACGTCGAAAGCATATATCAGAGAAGTGAACAATTCAAATTACTGAAGACATCATTCCTTTTAGTAGTTTATTTGACATCACGACTGTATTTGTTTCAGTTGACTTACAAAAAGAACAAGCAGAATCCATGCACCAGAGACAGAAGTGAGTAGACTGATTCGTCAGTGCGCTGTCGAAATACTTTTGTTTTTCTCGGGCTTTCTGTAGAATACGTTTGTTTTACTCGGGCTTCCTGTAGAATACCTTTTGTTTTACTCGGGCTTCCTGTAGAATACTTTTGTTTTACTCGGGCTTCCTGTAGAATACTTTTGTTTCACTCGGGCTTCCTGTAGAATACTTTTGTTTTACTAGAGATTTTTGTAGAATAACTCGCAAATTTGACATGTTGCGCAACGCAATTATTTGAAATTATTATTTTTTGAATATTTGCTTAGCAAGCATTGTTTTGAGGAAGTGAATATTTCTTTATTGGTCGAATGAAACTTGGGCATGTTTTGCACTCCATAACAGGTATCCCAAAACGATGTTTCGTCGTTCAAAAAGTGAAAAAGATTTAAGGATGTAAACTTTATTGGTTTGACAAGTGTCGATGTCATCGTATGAGTGGGAGCTGTAGCGTATCGTATCGAAAACGTGATTTCTAAAAAAACATTCGAATCACCCGTTGTATCGTATAGCCGTGTAAACTGAAACGTTTCCCATTCATGCGAAAATGACTCTATTGACATGTGCTTTTTATTACGGTTTGTCATAGATATATTGCTATATTCGTAGACGTAAAAGGATCTTTTTTTTCAGTCACGATTACGCCGTTACAGAAAAAAATACAGTCTTAGCAACTTGTCGCAAACTAGAGGAGCAGCTAGAAGAACGATCCAAACAAATACAACAGTAAGTTACTGTGTAAACGTCCAAGAGAGTATGAGATAAGATAGCTTATCCCCCGTATTGGGCTTTAAACTCATCAGGGGATCTTTTCATTCTATTTTTAAACTGAAGTTAATGGAACGTGATTGGCCAAATTGCAGGAGGCGTGGTCACATCGTCAAAACATATCAATACAAAAGTGCGGAGATTATTATCAAGTTTCTAAAAATAGCACCCCTGATGGGGTCCGGGGATAAGCTCTCTTATCTCATACTCGCTCTCTTGAAACGTCTTGCTTCTAGTAACGTGAAGAGGACAATAACATGACTTTGGAGGGCATTTTTGTACGGTTTTTTTTTACCCAGTGTGGTCCGTTCAGGTTTTGATGTATTTTAAGGCCTCATTTGTGGGCCCTATTTCATTATGACGTCACATCAAAACAAATCTATTGTTTCAACGCTAAAAATAATGGTTGTTAGAGGGGATACAGCATGTTTAATTCAATTTAAAATAGGCTAAAAATCTATTTATAATAAAAGACCAAAATACGTGTTCAAGTGCAAAGCAAAATGTGCTAAAGGAAAACTATTTAGCCCGAATTAGGTCTGTTCTTGTTCATGTTACCAAACCATGACGTCATAGTGAAATAGGTCAATTAATTGAATTGCATTCGACGCATATGAAATTCGACTTGTAAACTAGGCCTAAGATTTTTAGTTATTCACAACCACTGTCAGAATTATATCTAACAGAATCAAAGAAACTTTTAAAGTTTTTGATCTTTTGGTGTGTTTCAGATTACAACGCGAGGGAACAGTAAGTTTGTGGCAAAGAGAGAAAGCCAAACTAGTCAAAGATATCAACTCAAAGTAAGCTACTAAAGTGGAGGCAGTATGATTTTGGACTTGATGAAAAAGCTGGCCTACGATAATAACAATGATAGTGATGATGATGAAGATGTTTTGTGATGATGATGTTAGTAGATGTTCTATGATGATGGTGGTAGTATAAAACTTTATCTTTGTGGTGTAATCTCGTCAACTAATTAATATTCTAATTGAGCTGAAACCCTCTCACAGATAAGATAATTATTCGTCAGAAACTGGTTGTACAAAGCATGGATAAAGGTATCCACTTTAGAATTCATCTGCTGGATAGTGATTCATCTGCTGGATAGTGATTTATCTGATGCATAGCTCTATTCAGGCTTTGTACAACCGGCTCCACATGTCAACAAAAATGTTCATATTTGTAAATTTGAACGAAAGATTAAATCGTGACATGCAAATCGCTTAATACAAGTTGCATACCTTGGATTCGTTCGCTTGATGTTGTTGTGTAGAGGATTCATTAATAGCTGCAGCCTTCTGCCGCACTGTGATGGTCAGTGTTTTCTTACTACTGCACATGCTCAGTATGTTGTTGTAACACTAGTAACCCACATTGTTAATACTTTCAGCCAAGACCAATAATCATGTTGTTGTAACACTAGTAACCCACATTGCTAATAATTTCAGCGAAGACCAATTATCAAAAGAATTAAAACAAATGAAAGAACAAAATGAAGAAACTAAAACAAGACTCAATAGAAGAATACAGGTGATCTATTCAGTCATTCACCAATCCGTTATATTTGTTCATTTGTTTGTTTATTTGTCCGGCTTCATTCATTAACTGATTCGTTAATTCTTGATGGATTTATCCATTGATTAGTTGACTCATTCATTCATTCATTGATTCGTACATTGATTGATTGATTGATTCGCTCATTCATACAATGATTAATTGATTCATCTATTGGGTCATTGATTCCTTTATTTCTTCAACAGGAGTTATCAGAACAAGTCAAGTTTCTAAAAATGGAACGTGACGTCAAGAATGGTGCCGTTAGGCTTCACGGGACAGGTACAGGCTTTTTAGGATTGCTTCTCCCCCCCCCCCCCCCCCGTACCTGAAAAGCCCAAGGGCAGGCTTGGGGTAGTCATACTATAAACAAATTTATGTATTGTTAATTCACTTGATTTCTTTCATTTTTTTTCAGCGGGAAATGCTTCACAGAGTGAACTAGAGAAATTAAAACAACAGTTATTTATGAAAGATAGAGTAAGTATACAACTGATAAAACACAAAATGAACGTAGTGATCAAGGGTAACGCGTGACACGTGATCGTTTGGGTCAAAATATGATATTGCCTATGATTCGTGCAAAAAGTGCAGTAATTGAGCGAAACATGAAAACATGAATTATTTGTTCGCTACTCTTGGATTTGTTTCATCATTGGAATTAAGCTTTGGCGTGGTGAACCACTATTTCAGGTGTTCCTATGAAGAACTTGCCCTTCATTCTATATTCTAATTAAAATAATATCTATTGTATTAAAATTGTTATTTTTCTTGCTATTGTTGTAGTATCTTCTTGTTGCTGAAGGAGAACTACAAAGACAGCAAAAATATTTTGTTGGTTTTATTGGTGGAATCAGCAGAGATTTTAGGTACTTCAACCATTCAAATCCTATTATGTTGCTTTGATTTGTTATTCTCCTAGCCTCCGCAGGCTACTTCTTTCTTTATTTAGGCTTTCTATGGCTTTTTTGTGCCGTTTGGGTTTGCTGTGGACGCGATAGAGAGAGACTGGATCGAGATCTGAAGACAAAAAGGAAAGAGGAGTGGCATCTCCTCTTTCTCTTCTTTCCTACCCGCCCTCTCTCCCACCGTCTTTTTTCAGGCTCGTTTCCAGTAGCTCTCAGTCCATTTTGCTTGATACAGGGAACCCATAGTAGATGCATGCGGAGGAGGCTATTATATTTACTACAATGTATTCTCACATCTTTGACCTTTTTACAATTTCTCGATCCCACTTAATAAGTTTGAAATGCTTGTTGTTTAATTTCTCTTGTCAAATTAATTACTAATTCATGAGGCCTAGAACAATACAATATCACTACTCAGGGCCGTAACAAAGGGGGTTGCACAGGGTGCACGTGCACCCTCCCCCCAAGAAAAACAAAAAGGTTCGCTCATTCATCTCCATTTTGTTTTATTACAAGAATTTCTTTCTTAGATTTGGAACCAAGAGTACAAAACTAGAATAATCAACAAAAATACAAAGAATAAAGTCCTTGAAAAAAAAAACTGTAAAGCGCAATAAGAGCAACAAATTGTAATACAGGTTTTCACGGTTTTTTAAAAGCACGACGACTTTTGAAAAATATGGCTATAGCTACTAATAAAAAAGGCTATTAAAAAACCATCAGTGGTCAAGGTTTTTTTATGTGTCACCCCCCTGTAAAAGTTCTGGTTACGGCTCTGCTACTTTGACTTATACATAATTAAGGTCTCTAAATGTACCGCTGTAGAATATTACAAGAGCGCAGGAACCTATCTGTTAAAGACTACAGCAAAGATGACAAAGCATTTGCTTCTATGCTAAACAAAATTTACGTTGCCATTAAAGAAGGTACGTTGGGAGAGTTCAGATAATAATCATCATGGTCAACGTCACTATGTTATCAGTTATTGCAAAGCACAATCACAAAATAACTTAATAACTTAACAAAATAACGCTAACAGTATAAGCATTACATTACTTACTTTATGACTGTAAGACTTCGAAATGCGATGCAGCTGTGTATGGACTTGGAAGTTTGCACCATCAGTTCATGGGGTGGCAGCCATGACAGTTGCCAGGAGCAATAGAACCTGGACCAAAATCATTTACATGATAAGAGTTTAAATTCCCAGAGGAAAACTACCTTTTGTTCCTGTCATTTGTCATGGCTACCATCACATGATTGTACAAAACGTCTATTTGATATATGTTTCTCCGTTATTTTCTAGGAAAACTAACCGAGTTTAGAGCTACTTTACCATCACACTACCTGGGAATCAATATTGTAAGTACAATCCAACTCTAACGTCATCTGATGCATTACGGACTCGCTACCGGCTAACTATAGGCTCACCTTTCTCCTGCACCATGTCCCTGCAACAGATTTTGCTTTTTCATTTCTACAAGGTTTGATATGAGTGACCAAGCTCCGAGAACAAAATAATCCATACAAAATCGCTAGAAGAGGCAAGAGAGCATGCTCCGTTTGGCCTTGATTGGTTTGTGGATATATATATATATATTTGTTTTGTAGGATCTCAGCGGACATCCTTTAGGTAAAAAGCTGTCACGACCGTTCATGGATCTTGAAAAACATCTAGAAGAAGTTGAAAACACTGATCTTAGGTAATATAGAAATGAACTGTTTTTTTTTTTTTCAGAACAAGAAGACAATCCACCCTTCCCTCATTTTCTTTAATGCTCCAAGACACAGCAAGTCTGTGCAATAGACCTGTCCCGCGTCAAATGGCGCTTGCCCTTGCGTTTTATATGTTTATATAAAAAAATTCTCTTTATTTGTCAAACCAAATAAAATCAAGATAAATCGGTAAGCGCAGCTAAATGGAAGTAGGAAATTAAATGAACATATACAATATGAGCGGGAGATCTGTATGTAGTTTTTATATAATGAGAATGAGTGTTTTATCGGCAGATATAGATACAAGGCGAAGACGTCGAATTTTATCAATTGCTTCTAAAACTCCAAACATAAGTTTACAGTTTTCCATCGAAAACTCGTCATGGGTATTTCATTATTATTATTATATTATTCATGAGTTTTAGAACTTTATTTAAAAATTCCTCTTCTTTTCCACTATATATAATTCACAAACGTTTCTTTTTTCCTGTGTGTCTATTATTTGTAGGGTAGATATCAATCATCCATTACTAGTGGGTTGGAGAGAGGGCAAAGATGGCTCATCTAATATGAGCAAACCAAAGACTGGAAAATCAGCACAAGGTTAGCATTGGCTTTCCATGGTTAATATAGGGTCATATAGTAGCTATGTCAACTATGATCGTACACCGTACTTTGTAGCGAGGCACAATGTACGATAAAGTAGGAATCTAAACGATGTTCGGTATGAATTAGAAATTCATTAGCGTAGGATAGCTCGTTGGTCCTCGTTATGTGAAAACGCTCTAGTAGAACAGTAAAACGTTTTCACATAACGAGCTATCTTATACTAATGAGTTTAAAAAATGCTAGCGCTAGTGAGCCAGAGGAGCTCTGTTAATGAGCATTGCACGAAAGGCATTGTAAACAAGGATGCACAACAAGCTCAAATAATGTAAAGAAGACGCATCAAAGTAGTTAAAACAAACATTCCATGCTCTTCCAACGAAAGTAAAACATTTAATGATCAAACTTGACCATTTGTCTTTGTGGATCAAAACGTACATTCCTACGTACAATAATGAGCACTGCACGTGGGAATGTACGCTTTGATGCACAAAGACAAACGAAATGTCAATCAGCTGATTATCGCGTTCACGTTTACGATAATCAACTGATCAAACTTGCCTTTGTATTTCTGGATCAAAGTGTACATTTCCAAGTGCAATTCTCATTAGCATTTTTAGAACTCTTTAGCATAAAATAGCTCGTTATGTGAAAACGCTCTACTAACGAGCTATATTATGCTAATCAGTTTTAAGAAATGTACGATGTACAGGAACCACAAATAACGTAAAAAGACTCCTAGCTCAAACACTAAAGCCTGGTTTCCATGTAATCAAAAACGGTCGAGAACGATCGCAACATTCCGATCGTACGATCGAAAAAGTGGTTCCATATAATCGTAGACGATCGAAAGGGATCGAAAACGGTCGGAGCATCGAAAAACTGTATAGTTTCCATATCATTGATTTTTTTACTCGATCGTTTCCGACCGTTCTCGATCGTTTTCGATTATATGGAAATCAGGCTTAAGTTAATGATTGCTAAATTACAGCGAGTACACTCTTCATGTAATCGTTTTTTTAAATATTTCTTTAACCTCATTCTATAAAGTTCAAGTGATGACACGCAGAAAAGCGTGGAATTAGTCCGTAACATCTGCGTAATTGTTGTACATTTGTTTTTAGTGTCTGGTGTTCACCCACAACTAGTGGACATGAAGCAAAACAAACCATTATCTAAAGAAGCGCTGGAGCATTTCCCTGAATGGACTGAAAAAGAGGTAAAAGGGCGCTTTTGAAGAATATGTATAAATAAATTGCGGGAATGTTTTTTTTTTGGTTTTCACTTTTCAAGGA
The DNA here is from genome assembly GCA_918843875.1 of Diadumene lineata. Classification (NCBI taxonomy): domain Eukaryota; kingdom Metazoa; phylum Cnidaria; class Anthozoa; order Actiniaria; family Diadumenidae; genus Diadumene; species Diadumene lineata. The sequence goes on along the minus strand of OU974069.1, from coordinate 10,639,312 downwards.
CATTGCCAGCTGCTGCAATGCGTTGCACAAAGCTGAGCAGACCAGAGCAAAGCTGAGTTGGCAGTAGAGTGCAAACAATTAATCCGTGAAACTTTAGTAGTACTAAATAGTGCTATTTTATGCAAATTCTATTGTTTTCTTTTGTTTAATTAGCACTATTTTGTACTATTTAGTAATTAGTGTTTCAGTGATATATTGTTTGCACTCTAAAACGCACTCAGCTTAACACTTTGCAAAACAGAACTTGTTATTTCATTGTAGTTTATTTACTAATTCTAATTATTAACACTAATTTTATTGAACTGTATATTATGTACATATTTTTGACATTCTTTTTAGTACTGCCAATTGTTTCTTTGTTGAAAGTGTAAAGCGCGTTGAGACTATTGAAACACGCTATATAAGAAACTTTCTTGCTAGTACATGTATGTCTGCATGTCTTGGGACTTACAACCACTGGATTGAAAAACAAGTGACCATGACTATATATACTGTGTAACAGTTTAAAACTATATGTATTTTGTGATATTTTTTTCAGATCGAAGACTTATACTCACAGTTTAAACAATTTGACGCTAACGACGACTACCATCTCGACACGCAAGAGGTAAACACTGAATCATAAAAAATACTAGAACCTTATCTACACGACCACTGTTCGTCTTGATAATCTTTCCCTAGACAACAAAAATGCTCTAAAAATTTACCTAGATTAGTAAGGAAACGGCTAAGATTTATTAGAAACGAAGCAAAAGGCAATGTTTGGCAAAAAGTGGTATTAAACTTGGTATTCAGTTTTGCAACCATTTATTTAACGCCATAGAGTGCACGCACTAAAAGCGTGCAACATAAATACCACTAAATAGTGCTATTTTGTGCTAATTCTATTGGTTTCTTTTGTTTAATTAGTGCTATTTACTACTAAATAGTGACAACTGTTGCACACATTTAGTGTTTGCACTCTATGAAGGCAATCTGACAGCTATTTTTTTTTATTTTTGCCAGCTCCTTCGTGCTATACCAGATACTCTAGGACGAATGGCAACTACAGAAGAAATTAAGGTATGTTGTAAACAAAACAGAAATGTTTGACCTTATAACTGTTCAATGATGTTGATATGATTCAAAGAGCATAAAATGTTTGTTTAAACTTCTTTAATGTCTTTTTTATGTTGTTCATGTTTTGCACCGTAGTTCAAACACCTACATGCAATGCTCATTGACAGAGCTCCTCTGGCTCATGATTCTTAGGACTCATTAACATGTGAAAGCGCTCTAATATACTGTACATTTGAACCTTGGTGTGCAACGCTATTGCGTAAAAAGCTTCACAAACAATTGTTCTATGTAAAAACGCAAAACAGGACCAAGTCATGTACACACTAAAGTCTCTTGCAACTTGAATTTGGTTTTAGTCATGAGTTGATTTGTTGTTGTGCTTCAGGAAGCGATGATGGAAGTCGATATAGATTCGTCAGGAACTGTGGACTTTTACGAGTTTCTCTGTGTTGCAAGACTTATAGGACAAGGACAAGGTTTGACAACCTACGTTATTCATCTATCTGCCTATCTACTTCTTCGTTTATTTGTACCATTTTCCTTACTTTTAGGTTATTTCTCTGCCAAAGGCAAAATTCAAAGTTACATTTTTTAAATGTTTTACTAGAAAGAGCTCGAGATGCGCGCGCGCGTGATTTTCTGATTTTGGCGCCATTTTGTCGTATTTGACCACTTAAATTAATTGAGAAATTGTGTTTTTTAAATAAGTCAAAGTAAGGGAAAATGGTTGTTGTTAATAATACAAACAAGTGAACAGAAACTATAACCTTTAAACGAACGCACAAACAAACATAAATATAAATTTGTCAGCCCAAGTATCAGCAAGTGTTTCAAGGCTGGGCCGTAACCAAGGGGGGTGCACAGTGTGGATGTGCACCCCCCAAAAAAGCCAGAAGGTCCGCTCATCCATCATTCATTATACTAGAATTTCTTTCTCAAAATTAGAATCAAGAGCACAAAACTAGAATAATCACCGAAAATAAAAAAAATATTATAAAGTCATTTAGAAGAACTGTAAAGCACAAAAGAGCAATAAATTGTAATACAGGTTTGTGAAAAGCACGCCAGCTTTGTGTAAAATATGACAGGTACTAATCAAAAAGGATACTAAAAACCCATCACTGGTCCAGGGTTTTTTTTATTTGTGCACCCCCTGTGTAATTAAAGTTCTGGTTACGGCCCTGTAAGGATGATACTTACAATATATTGTATATATTTGTCTTTGTCAACCATAGTTAAATGACTGTAGCCAGAGGATCTTGTGGCGGGGCCAACAAGCCGATGCCTTTCCCCCCTTTTGGGAAGACTCGATTCATTTTTGTAGATAGTAGGTTTTGATTGATAATCAGTAATTTTTTTATTAGTGCACCCTCCTTCAAAATTTCTGGAACCCCCCTGGTAGCTCTCACAAAAAGCAACTCATAGTTCTAAGTTTCTGTTCAGATGCATGAAATAAAGTATATTAAAATATATTGTAGGTATCCTGCTCTAAAACCTATAGGCATGTAAGGGTACAATGCCCGGGGGGGGGGGGGGGGTACTACCCTATATCGACTATACGGGGATGATCCGCTGAACAGGGTATGGTTTTTCGACCTTGGTGTCATGAACAGGGTATCCAATTCTACTCTAATTCCGATTTAATCCAAACTTCCTGTCATACTCAGGGCCCAAAAAACGAGAGAAATTATTTTGCATTCAGGAAATCGGCAGGAATAAGATCGTTGACTTTAAAAAAAAGATAAGAGCAGCACGTGTCTGAATTGATATATTTATACAAGTCATATAATGTTCGTAAACAATTGTAATTTGTCATAAACAGGGTATGGAAGTTAGGTATTTTTTGTCATAAACAGGGTAACCCCCACAAGATCCCAGCGGAACACCCCTACCCAGATCTGAAGGGAGTACCCCCCCCCCCCCTCCCCCGGGGTACAATGATTTCAAGGATCAATCTTCTGAGTTCTCATGTGTTTGTATGGTATTCTTATATTTTTAGACAGATTCAATTTTTATGAAACTGATACATACCCATTTCAATGTTTTTCTTTTTAGGTGAAGCAAAGTTATTCAAGAAAAAGACTCTCAAAGCCTTACAGAAACCTATCAGTAATGGCGATAAAACACAAGGTTCAAAACTCTGTGTTGTACAGTAACTCAACAAAAAATTAATATCATCTTATTTATTTCCAGACTTGCCAATGGTCAAAATTAGCTAGAGAAACAAAAATTCATATTTCTTGTTTTGTTGTTCATTTATGTTTTTCCCTAGCTTTAAAAAGGCTGACTTCTACTAACGATGACCAAGCAATTTGTAAAATAAACTTGGTACTTTATGCTATTTAAAAAAAATGTAAATAATGACAGCCAAAAATGGCACAGATTTGTTATTTATTTGTTTTGTTTTCAAATTATTAAATACACATCTTTTAACTTAATGAATTCAACGTTTTAAATCCATTGTTTTTGATTTTGCAATTAAAAAAGTTCATAAATTTCTATAAAAATTCCACAATTCCAGAATATACAACAGGCCACATTTTCCTGATATCCAACAATATATGCTGTGATGAAAAAAAAAAACCCTAAAAATTGTGGAATACTTTAATTTCATTTCAATTTGATATATTAGTTACAAATAATAATATTAGACCCTGGCTACACTATGCAGGATAAATTTGAAAACGCAACTTTTATTCTGATACTGTAACAAAAATTGTTTGTTAGAATTAGCCATAAAATTGTTTCTGATTCATGCATGTTAGTTTGGACAGAAGGCCTAACTGGATAAATAAATTTGCATTTTCAAATTTATTCGGGTTTGTGTTGAGTAGCTTTATCAGCCAGAAATGTGATGACATTTTACCACAGTCCTATAACATAATCCTCTCCACATTGCTTTTGTTCTTTATCTTATAAAGAATTTGGAAGAATATTCTGGTATAAAAACTGGGGTAAAATGTCAAGTCTTTTTACAGAAATGCTTCTGAACCTTTAGCACGTGTTACATCTGGAATTTCTTTGGAAATACAATGCAGGCTACAGGACCTTTGAAATTTATAGAAATAAAGTTAAATTACAAGTGATAAGATGACTACAGTTGAACTCTTTCATATTTTAAGTTACAGTTACCACATTAAATTGATGCTTGTCCCAAAACAATTTTACCAACATTAATATAAAACCACAAAATGCATTCATAATTCAGCGATTAAAATTCAATGTTTCCATTTTAAATAACTGTACAGTGTTTTATAATATCTTGTATTGAGCAGTAAAAGTGACGTTGCAGCATGTTCCCATGGGTCTTCGTGGTAATTCTCAACATCATTTTGTAGTTTGAGAATTACAAGCCACTTCACTCATATGGTAGATAATAATCAATTCAATTCATTTAGTTCCTAATTTTGATCAATTGTCATTTCTTTTTTTTCCACCTGAAAAAAAAAAAAGATTTTATCATCATCATAGTTTATGTGCATACTCTTATGTGAACATTTCAGTCAGTCTCCATTGATGAAAAATGTAGACGCAGAAGTATGTGCAGAAATTTTAAGTTGTAATACATTTTACATGTAATGCTATAACAAAACCTTATTGGCACTGGTGCATTTTACAGTCAACATTGATCCATTTAAATCTAAACTTGCCCATCCAAATCTGCACTTTTGGGAGAGACTGTGCAGTGCTCGAAATACGGCCAGCAATACAGGTCCAGATGACCTTCCAAATACTATTTTTGGTTGACACATGAAAAATATGTCAAATAGTTTTTTTTTCATATAAATCTACATGGCAACCTTCCATACCCCTGGGACCAGTTGCTCAAAGCTTGATTAGTGCTAATCCAAAGTTTTCTTAAGAGTTAACCCAGGATCAGTGCTATAACTCGGGCTTTGAACAATCCAGTTCTGAAATAAGTCCAGTAAACTTTCCAAAATCCAATAAATGGATTAATTAATTATTAGTTTCAGTAGATCAAGTAGCAACGTAGGAGGGAAATTGTCCCTTTACCTGTCCTTATTTAGAGCACTGTTGTGTGACAGATATCAAAGCTTAGCCAACCTGAATGAAAGGAAAGGCAAGTATATTTAACATTGGTAGTTCCTTAAACTTCAAGGTGGTCTCCCAAGAAGCCAATGGTGCACACTTCCCCTTCTCATTCCAATGTTCCTTTTTATGGGTATCTAAAGCTACTAGAAGCTAAACAGTGAATCAAACTTGTGGATTCTCATACCAATGACTACAACTGTGCCATCCTTGCTCCTTAATGAAACATTTTATTAATCATGTGTTTTATTGACTAGGCTTTGATATAAATATCTGTCACACAATCTGATATGGGTTACAAAACATTTGGTTAGGGCAAATAAGTTACAGGACAAATATAATTTTATGCAGTGGATAACATTATTTTATCTGGTGAATCACTTTATCAAGGCTTTGCACAACTGTCCATTTAGATGGAAAAAGGCTTCAATCAATCAATCAAACAATCACCCAACCAACTAACCAATCAACCAATCAATCACTTAATCAATCAATCAATCAATCAATCAATCACTTCATCAATTAATCAATCATTGAATCCATCCATCAATCAAACACTCAATCAATCAATTAATAAATTAATCAATCAACCAACTAACCAATCAACCAATCAATCACTTAATCAATCAAACAATCAATCAATCAATCACTTAATCAATTAATCAATCAACCAACCAACCAATCAACCATTTAATCAATCAATCAATCAATCAATCAATCAATCAATCACTTAATCAATTAATCAATCAATCAATCAATCAATCACTCACTTAATCAATTAATCAACCAAGCAACCAATCAACAAATGGAAAAACAAATGAATTAATTAATGTGTTGGTAACCAATTAGTACCTGAATAAATCACTTATTCTATTTGGAAATCGGAATATTTTTTTAACTATCTCCTGTCGCCTTCTGATGATTTGTCTGTCTGCACTGACTCTTCTGTTGAATTCACATAATCTCCTGTACACTCTTGGGAAACCATAGTACTAGAAAAGAAGGGAAAAAAGAATGTACATACATACATTTAAATTCATCATAACCTTGTCCAACACTACACTGCAAAAATTGTTCACTTTGACCACGCACTGTCTTAGTGTTATATTGAGTATTCCTAAGAATTGCTTCACTAAGCAAGACTTCTTCTAGTGATATAGAAAATTGAAATGGTCAGTCTACACTCTCAGTCATGCAAGTGAGAGATGAAGATATTTGACATTAATTTTATTTATTTTTTACTCCCTAGGAACAAACATGTACTTAATTATCTTTAGAATAAAGCTATTTTTGTGAATTGTGCTAGCTTTTTCTTTTTTTACTTATTTAATTGTAACCTTTATTTGTGGCAAAGCTACTAAAAAATAATGCTCAAACAATAATAATAATAATAATAATAATTCAGTTATTATAGAATACTAAAAGAATAAATGAAATAGAACTGCCCCTCTGGAGGTATCCAGGGCAACAAAATTGAAGTGAAATTACTTAAATTTGGTCCATGGAGCAAAGAGGTATTTTCACCTATTAATTCATTTTAGAAGCAGCCACCACTTAATAAAATAGTGATAAAAATGGGATTAAAGTTTGAAGTGGTGTAATATACAAATTTTTACGAGAACAATTTTACATTATTCATGAATGGAACACTTCTTTTATTAACATATTGTTGAGTCATATTAATTGCAAATGTTCAAAAACAAATCAACAGATCTATTAATTTTAATACTTTGTAATTCATTATGATTATTTATTTACTAATTTTTAATTCATTTTATATTATATGTATTTTTTAAAACATTTATCGGTTTATAATCGTTCTAAGACGTTTTTTAACAAATGCATATATCTTATTGATTTGGTTTACATGTCAATCAGTGTTAGCATGATAGCTGGAGTAGGTTTGGCTGACGAAACTAATGTACATGTAGAAATGTTCTTTTTGCATTTAAATATATCAAAGCGTTTTTAATAATAAGCAATACATTTTAACTTATCTGTTGTCCTTTTCACTGCTTTTATGTTCCCAAACAATATTATTCCCAATTTGTCAATTGCGTGCAATGCAAAGATAAAGTACTATAAGTTGTAATGTCCAACATACATCTCTCATATTAAGCGAAGAGGACACATCAATGACAACACATTTGCTACAAACACATATCAACACGTGTGTACCGTGTATGCTTGACAAAAATCGACAGGCTTGCATCACCACGAAATCACGACACAAAAACAGTAATTTCATGCATCATATACAAAAATACTTACCCTGGCGACAGCATAAACTGTTGCTTTCTTTCCTAACGAAATGGCAATGACAGCCATTATTTTTTCGATCATCTTTTCGCTAATAAAATCGTCATTTGAAATACGCCAAGTCACTTCTCGTCCGCCATATTGGATTTGGTACCCAGTCCTCCCACGAAATATTGCGTAATCCGAGCAAGTTCCCGCGCTTTTTGGTACTTACAGAAATTCTAAAAACTCTCTCAATAACTACAAGTATATTTTGTAAATTTTTCCCCATGGAAAATGAAGTTTTAGTTGCAGAAGGCATTTTTTCCGATTCAAATCATGTCAAACAAACAAACAAACAAACAAATAACTAAATCAGTAAATAAGTAAACAAATAAATAAACTAATGACGAGATGAATATATAATAAATATATATAATATATATAATGAAAACATTTTGATTACCATGCCTCGTATGTATATGGAGTAATATATAGCAAAAATCCTCTAAAGGCATAAATTTTATACGTCTGAATTAAAACGTATAAAATTTATGCCTTTAGAAGATTTTTGCTATATATTACTCAATATATATAATATATACATATATATATATATATATTTATATATATATATACTTTTAAATAAATAATTAAATGCATAAATAGTTAAATAAATAAACAAGTGGTTAGATTTATTTATTTTTCTGTAACTTTGTCCAGGCATATGCGATCATATAGTTTCCGATTCTCCCACCCATCTTTGCCCATTCATTCATATAAACCAGTGGCGGATCCAGGATTATTTCAAGGAGGGGGAACAATGGGAATTTTCCAACTTTTTTTCGTCCAATCTTGGATTCTCATTAGCATTTTCTAGTGCGTCATTCATTGCAGTTCATTTATGAGAATAAAACACTCAAAATGTATTCGGTTAATATTAATTATTTTATTTCAGCACATGAAACGAAAAAAATTAAATTTGCTTTTAAATTATAAAAGAAATACAAAAATCAGGGGGGGGGAACAAGTCACCCCAGTCCCCTTCCCTGGATCCGCCCTTGTAAAAAACAAAGCATCTCAGCCGACTTGACCAGATACTGAACTGGGGGTTGTCTTTTTATCAAAACAACTATTTAAACGTCACTGTAAATCCATTTCTTTGTTTTATTTGCATAAATTTGCGCGAACATTATTAAATAATAATCAATTAATATTGATTTGAGCTATATTTACACCCCTAAATTAAATATTTATCTTTATCATAAACGTATTCAATATCTGTCGAATACAAAGAACAAATTTAAAGTGTATCTAAGTGAGTGCAAGAACGTTATCTTTAGGAATCGTATGAATTATAGGTGAAATGCTCTTATTCTAGAAAAATGATTTTGATAAACGAACTGAAAAAACGTCTCATGCTTTATAACAATATCCAGGCGAAATCCAAATATGATGAATATCAAGATTACAAGATTTGAAAGAATTCTGCTTTCAAGCTGTCATAAATAAATAATTCTCTTTTGAAAGACAATGAATTAATTACTAATTAAAATGTTTACTGAATAAAAAAACATTCATAGAGTGATTTTCATATGACGTTCATTTCCCAGCCTCCTCACGTGGAATATTAAATCCTCTTTGGCCCCATCAAAAACATCTTCATCTTCTTCTACGTGGATTCAATTGACTGATACATTAAATTACATCATCGCGTTGTTTTCGTATGAGTGGGAAACAATACTGTATCGCATCGCTGCCGTAGTTTCTAGGAAAACATTCGAATTACCTGCAGTATCGTAGCCCTACAGTAACAGTACCGTTTCCCACTCATACGAAAACGACTACTTATGTACATGCTATTGCCACTGTTGATCTACATATAACATTGCAGACTGCATTGGCTGGAGGAAGGTGGGTGGTAGTGCCGTCACTTTGTCAAGTATCGTTGAAGTCATATGGTTCAACCTGCAAAAGGAAATGATTTGTGAAACACCATTGTGACTAATTTTTGAGGATTTTAAATTGAGCGATCTTTAAAAAATCGGGAAATTAAAGACCCGCGAAAAAAAGGTTTGTGAACATTTTTGAGAAATTACCTACAATTTAACACGTGTTTTGGTAAAATCGCGAAATCTAAGCCCAGCGAAATATTCCTGTTCTATTTTCGTTTTTAAGTTCCTGCTAAAATATGTAACAGTGGTATGTAAGGTATGTAAATACTGTAGACTTTTTTCAAATTAAATCGCAAGTTCACACAAGTTTAGTATCTGTTGTTATGGCCCCATAAACATGCAAAATGACATCTTTGTTTGAAAACCACATCAACAGTTCATTTTCGAATTCTCTTTTACAGATCTTCTTAGCCTCAAAGACGTATAACATATTCTTTTGTTTAGTAACGGCCCATGGAAATGTAGAGTCGGCATGTGTGAAAACGACAATTAAATTTCTGAATATTTTAGGTGTAAATAAGCCTAAGGCTGTGTAATAGTGACTTGGAAAATGAACTAATGAGAAATCATAAAAACGATTTGTTCTTCACACAATATGTATCAAATACTATTTAGTGCATTTGATGGCTGTTAGTTTGCTTTTCTGTAAATTTGCATTGATTTGGGCACACCCCCTCCCCCCTGGGCATTGCATGAAACAATAGATTGTTTTGAATGTTGAAGTTTCTTACCAGTCTTTCTGGTCTTGTGGTAGCTTTGGTACAGCGTCCTTCTTGGTTACATTTAAACAGGATTTCAAAGCTTTAAAGTTTCCTTCAATGTTTTTTCTATAGTCTGTCATACTATTCCCTGCCTGATTGACAGCATGCTGAAACAATGAATTTTATTTTGATAAATAAGATAAGATCATCATCACCACCATCATCACCATCATCACCATCAGCATCACCACCACTACCAACATCACCACCACCATCATCGCCACCACCATCATCATCACCACCATCAGCATCACCACCACTACCAACATCACCACCACCATCATCACCACCACCATCATCGCCACCACCATCATCATCATTACCATCATCACCAACGCCACCATCATCAACATCACCACCATCTGCATGAATCAACACAATTTTAGCCTGGTACTTACATACAGAAGGGCTGTTTGGTGAGCAATGTACTTGTGATTGGTGAGATTGAAGATGTCGCTGTTCAACTGCTGGCATAATGTTGTCATTTGGTTCAACATCGCAAACTGTTGAAAATACCCTGCAATATAGAAATCAAAACCATGTTGAATTAACAAACACATATCCTGAAATAGAAATTATATCCATAGACAATTACAGCCAAATTCATTGTATCGTGACCCGCCGTTTTAAAACTTTGTTTTGATTTGGTCGTTTCTGAACAGTCAATCAATTTCAGGGGCGGAGTTTCTATTAGATTAACCAATGACAAAACATGTTAGGGCAAGCTCTGCCCTATGAAATTAATTGATGGCTCAGAAAACCCCAAAATGAAAACAAAGTTTTGAAACAGCGGGTCGTGATACAATGAATTTGGCTGTAACTAACTTGTGAAAAAGATTGCATGACATAGATGTCTAGATGGTCAGCCAATCAGCATTTATATTTATTGAACAACTGTCCTGATTGGCTGAACTGTGTTATATATATCCCATGTCACACTATATTTTTTGAAAAATGCAAATTCACCATTTCCAAAATAACCATGAAACCTTCTGTTTTGGAGGGATAGGTTTTGTGATGCAAATAGAAATAATTGTTATTCAAATGATTTCAATGATAGTTGGCCCCCAAAATCTGAAGGTAGTATGGGTTTGTGAATGTAGAGAATATACATAGTCATGTACAAATGTTTACATTGCTTATGTCACAGAGAGGACATTGAGTACAAACAGATTTAAAATAAAGAATAGACCAATGACAAAATGTTTTTTTACCATCCATAGTTGACTTCTGTGAATAAAACTGTGGTCTTTCAGGGTTGGACAAATAGGACATTACTTTAGGAAACAAAACACTCAGACCAGTTTGTCTCATATATTCCTAAATACATAAAAAATAAGATACCATTGACTATTATTGCAAGTAACCTCAAAAACTTAAAAAGATACAAAAAGCACACAACAACACAAAGGAAATTGTTTCAAATCATTTACCTTCAATGTTGGTTGCGGTTCAGGTAGAAATAGCAGCATTCTTCTCATTTTCTCAATAAGAAATTGTGCTAAAGCAAATGAGAAAAATTTACTTGAGGCTTAAGAAGACATTTATTGTGACTACATGTTTAGAAATCATGGAAAAATGCTGAATTTTTTTCAAGATATGCATGACATATAGCATAACATGTTTTGTACCTTTTTGTTGAAAGTGATTTCAAATGATACATTAATTTATATAAATATGTTTTGTACCTTTTGGTTCAAAGTGACTTTGATATTCAACTTTGTACTGTCTGTTCAGTTCTCCTGAAGATGTCTAAATTATTTCAGTTAAAGTGGAAAAAAAATATGTTAGTTGAAAAAAATAGAATTATTTAAGGTAGTTTGGGACCCACAGTTCCCGATGATTTTAATGTTTTGGACTCGCGGGAATGGGCACTAGCTGCTTTTGAGGCCCGTATATAATGATATGTTATTTTTAAACAAAAAGTTCAAGAATGACCATATTTTGTCTCTAACACAAAATTTATAAAGAATCGCACAATAAATTTTATTTGATTTCACATGCGCCAGCAGGATGAGCAGTAGCAAGGGTCCCAAACTACCTTAATTAACAATTATAAAAAAAAAAAATCAGATAGCTTGGATACTACGATTGAGTGAAAACCATGTTTGATCAGAGTATCAGATTTCATTTTGTCATGCGACATAGGGAGAATTAACTTGAAATATTTTTGTATTTTCTCAAATCTTTATATATAAAACAATTGAAAAAACAGTTTTCTGCATTTGACATCTACGTCTCACTCTTGTTCTCTCAACATCCCATGTGATTTGATCAGAGTATCAATCACAAAAAACATTTGATTTTTTAAATCAAAAGAGGGTCCTGAATGGGGAATGTCAAATCCCAATTCCCTTATTTTTGTCCAAATCCCAATGTTCAAACTAAAATTCTGATCTAAGTAGTGCAAAGAAAATATTCTGTGAACAATGACTATTCTTAATTCAAAAAAAAAAAATTATTGTAATCATTCAACTTTTAAATTTGTAATATCTGACATTATTTGAGCTCTTATACATAGACTGAGATAAAAACAGGACAATAAAATAAAAATTCCAATCCAAATTTCAAAATTATTTTTTTCAATCCCAATGGAAAAATCCCAATCCAAATGGAAAAATCCCAATTCCCAGCCTTTAAAAAAGGTAAATACCAATTCCCAATTTACCCCTTCAGAACCCTTTCAAATTGTCGATATCTGGATGGGGAAATCAAACTAAACATAAAAAAATGACAAAAATCTTGCTAGGTGACTATGGTAGTGTGCAGTGCATCTAAGGAACAAAAATGCATTGTATATGCCTAACATAAAAAATGTTTTCCTAGAATATATAAATTATAGTTAGCCAGTATAAAAGTATTATTAACAAATTTATACAAAATAAATTTGTAACTTGCAAAAAAAAAAAAAAAAAAAAAAAAAAAGGATTAATAAAATTCAATGATCAATGCAATAACTAATGACAGGGTATATAATCTAGTGTAAAACTTTAGAACATTAAAAAATGAATGACATATAGGTGTAATTAGTTCGAACTTTTAGTTCTCCGCTGGAGAAGTTAAAATTTAATGAGCATCAAATATGCTGAACAATATAGACTGAAACAAAACTTATCTACCGTATAGTCCTTCTTGCATAGCACTTCTAGCTGAGAACATAACGTTAATAGTTCTAAGGCAACATCTTCGGGAGAAAACTGCACTTTCCATAAAGGTTCGTGTAGGCGAACCTCAACTATGATAAAAGAATAAATAAGCTTGACAGGATCCCTTCCTCCAACTTTGAAAGAAAACATTGAACATTGACGCCACAAAACGGTTTGAATTCTCAATAAAAGCATACAAAATTAACACAAACCTTTAAAGGATGGATCATATGCAAGTGGTTGACTGAGTGGAAATGATGAAATAGGCATTTCAAAGTTCATAATTCGCCATAGGGATAATGTAAATATATTGTAAGACAACACAAAATATGGCTGCCAAAGTAACTCCGCTGAACACAAGGCTCGCGGGAATAATTTTAAAACTTTTTTATATTGAAAAATATTCGTAAATAAAAATTAATAGAAATACTAAGATAAATATGTTCCTTTTTCAGTGGATATAAAAATAAAATCAATTAAACAAAATGAAGAAATAATCATTTTTAACACGAGAATCTAAGTTTGCAAGAGCTACATAGCCTGGTAACTAATCTTGACGTCACAAAGACTCGTGTGACTCTTGTCTTGTGTTACAACTTCACATCGTTTGGTCCGTCACAACTTCACGCAGAAATGCAAGTCAACTGGGCATAATAAGCATCCAAAAGTCGGAATTTTATCATAAGTTGGCTTCTAAAGCAAGGAAAATGTTAACTCGCATCAGCGGTTTCGATTAAGGTTAGTATCTTTTTGAGTTTTTGCGGGAAAGTTGCTGGAATTTTGAACTGCAAACTTTTTGCCGCTAAAGTTTGAATTTGCTAAACGCGTGTGCATTTGAAGACGAGAAAATTTATGTTTAAGTTTATTTTTTTCAAAAAAAATACTTTCTTAAGCAACTGAAAAGGAAAAGTATAATATTTTAACAAATGTAAATTACATTTTGTTGCTTTTCTTTGGCAAAAGCGAAGCACATTCTTAAGTTTATGAATCAAACTTCTTGTCAGGCCTGAGGTCAAAAGTTCACTTCGATTCACATCCTGGGAAAAGTATATTCCGTGGTTAGGGACGGACCATTAGATATTTGAGGGGAGAAGATATTAGATTAGAAGAATTGAATAATTTTAAGTATAATAATTTTGTTATATAAAAATTAAGAAATATGGAGTAGTGAAGCAACACAGAATTCGAAATTCATTGTATTTGTCCTATTAAACAAACAACCGATAAAACAGTTAAATCAAGCAAAGAAATTAGATAAACAAAAATTTAAGCTGTAAACTTACATGTGTTTAAACTTACATACTTGAGGAGTCCTTAAGATGAAGCCGCTTTCAAAGAATCCCGCCAAAAAACAAAACCTAAGCTAATAAAAAAAAAATAATAATAATAAATAATAATAATAATAACAATAACAATAACAATAACAATAACAATAACAATAACAATAACAATAACAATAACAATAACAATAACAATAACAATAACAATAACAATAACAATAACAATAACAATAACAATAACAATAACAATAACAATAACAATAACAATAACAATAACAATAACAATAACAATAACAATAATAATAATAATGATAAAAAGAAAGAAAGAAAGAAATAAAGAAAAAAAGAAAAGGCTATTGTCCCGAGGAAAAAAACTACCCCCTCCCCCCTCACTTTTCTAGTGGTCCGTGCCTTACTTTACTGTCTTCCAGTCTGTGCAGGATTTTGTCTATTAAATCTATCTTTTTTGCTTCCTTTGTGATATGCAAAGTGAGTGGCATTGCTTGTGACAGATTACTTTCCGTTACCTAATAATCGGCTTAAAATAATGATTTAAAATAATAATTATGCACTTCTATAATAAAGGGGCATAATTATGGATCCAAGAGTTTTTCAAAGGGAGGATTGCTGCAGTTAGAACTCGTAGGTAGAGGGGGGGGGGGGGGTGCGACTGCCACCTCCCTCCCCTTGTTCTTCCCATTGCTTCACCGACCATATTCCCCAGTGACCAAGGAGAGCCCAAGCTAAGGATGTTTTCGTCAAAACCACTCTAATTGAGCTGAAACTCAGTCAGAGACCACACAACATTGTAAAACAACTACTTGTATAGAGACAATTCATTATTATTGTATTTATCTGAGGTACAAAGAAAGGATCTTTCATGATTCCATAAATTTCGACTGTCAATATGCAAATTGATAACTTCTCAAGTCACTAACTTGGGCTCGCCCTGTGCTGATATGCTGCTTAATGATCAGTGTATAAAAACATCTTCCGTCATTGCGATAGACGCCCTTATCTCGACAACAAAGTTACAAATTTTTTAGTTTTATAATTTGTCATATATTGAAGGATGGATTTAGGCAAAATATCTGTGCAAAGGAGCACATCAACTTCTGTAGCGGCATATCCGTGAAGGCCCAATCCCACAGCAACAACAGCAGAAGAAATCAGCAATGAACAAGCAACATATGCTTATAAGCTAGCTTGGCGTGGCGTCGACTCAAGCTCTCAGGGCTCTCAAATCACTGCAACAAAATCAGGGTAGGGCACTGAATTGCTGAATTTCGAAGTATATGATCAAGTGAACCCATCTGCAAATGTTGTAATTTTTATCATCGTGTGACAATCGCATCCAGAATTGCAGGCCGTTTAATTTTAATACACGAACGATTTAAAGAGGAATCTGGATTGCAACTTTATCGCTCGATGATCGCACTGCTAAATATGCGAGTGTAGACGGGCCTTAAAACATCCCACGATGGTGTTGATGCATGACCATTACTTTGAATGGTTATTACTGAGCGTCAAAGCTACAGATAGCACAATTCCGATCATTCTTTGGAAATCAAACTTCTCTATCTTAAAACAACACGGCGCAGAAAAAATGTGACACAAGTCACATTGGTTTCCTGCTCAAGCGGTCTATTTGTAAACGCGTCAAACTCAAATCGAAGTTCAGGAATAAGATACCAGACGTTCTTCGAAAAATGCCGAACATTTTAAATAATAGAGGTCCTTTTCGCCTTACGACGTATGCATGACATTATTGTACATCTTTGGTTTCTACGTCTTCTCTGCGGTGAAGAAATAATTTCCGAAGCGTTAGTGATCTTTTCTTATCTTATGGTGTTCAAACGATCGTCATTTCAACTGCTTCTGTTAGAAACTGCAGGACGCAGCTAATGATCAATGTACTTATAGAGGGTCCCCAATACGTTCGAAACAAAAACGGGATATAGGATAGATCGATCATCAATTACGAGCGGGAGTGCGATCTCGAGATTTCGAGAATCGTGATTCGGGGTTTAAACGCTGGTCTTATAACGGGATAATGAATATTAGTCATTTAAGGTTCAGTAGGAACCTAGGCTGTTACCGAGTTCTGACTGCCATGTGAAGATGCAGCATTGGTCTGAACTTGTTTAATTTCAGTTTCTTGGCTATTTGTTGCTTTAATTGTAATTAACCAACTGGTTTCAATTCTATAGCTGGTGGAGATGTTTAATATGATCATGTCATATTGTTTCGTTAATCCTGTTTATGATTACACCTACTCATGTTCCGTGAACGCATCAGAAAAGTATTAATTATTAATTCATGGACTTCAAGTTGCCCTGGCGATATAGTTTCAGGTACGCGTCGTTATGCGGGCCATCTAATCGAATTCTGGGAAACCATCCCTCTTTGCCTTCCAGAGTATTCGGTGCAAGCAACGAAGGTATTATTATTGATTGCATGGTGCGTGGCTGTAGGTGCGTTATCCAGTGACTTCACCTTCGTGTTACAAGAACAATAAGAGAACAGTTGGTTAGTGCGCGAAGATCTGTCCTGCGTTCGATTCCTGATAACATCACATTCTTGTTTGAACTTGGTTCTTTTCTATATAGCGTCTGGGGGCCTTAGTCAGTACGGCAGGAGATCGGGTGCATAGTCTTTTTCATTTGTTGTAGCGCTTGCAGTTTTAATTTACTCCCCTACCCAGGTAATAAAGTGACCTATTGATGTTTTGAACAAAAATCGACCAGTCAATTTCAAAACGTTCATCTTTATCAATACAGCAAAAACCATTTGAATGTTTAATCCAACATTTGGATCGTTTGTTTGGACGATTGTTACTCAATTAAATGTCGTGTTTCAGACATTGTTTTACTTGTAAACCAGTGAAAAGTCTCTGGTGATGGCTCTCACATCTCACATAACAACAGAAGATTTAAATTGTCTAAAGAAACCATCAAAATGTTCTCATTAAACACTCAAACGGTTTTTGCTGTATTGGTACGATCAGCAGATTGGCAACTGTATTGATTTATTGCGAAACCCAACCAAAATACGGTATGGCAGTTATTTGATTTAACTTATAAAACTCTGAGACACTGTTTCGAAGTAAAAATTGGACAGCATGCTAGCAGAAGTTTCACTGATTGCAGTAATCTTATAGAGTGAACCTTTCAAAAATAATAAATTGTCTTTCTTTGAAAAACAAATACGTTACTAAATACAATCAGAATATTTATTCATTTGCTTAGAGAAAATATGTAGTTTCTTGGGGAAATATTTAAACTCTCTGTGGTACACGCATTAAAAAAATCACCCAATTTCCCAACGTGCTGCCTGCAGTACTTAAAGATGCATTGATGGAAACATTTATCGTCGTGGTCGACTTGTGTGCTTCTATATCTGAAGAAACAACAGACAACAATTTAAAGTGGTTATACTGTCTTCATCTTGATGTGTATGTATGGTTGGTCATTTAGTTAATGGATAGAATTTACGTCGCTAAAGAAAATTGCATTGTTCAGACAACCTGTTTGCCACAGGAAGCCCAATTCCCGGGCCAGCATTACCACAGGAAGCCCACAACTCAGCATATTTTTTGAAACAGTTGTAAAAGATATGTATACTATGGACACCGTAAAGCTATAATGGTAATAGTGACGTTTCGGACGTTAGTTATGTGTTGGAGAATTATGATTCTTGGGAAATGCACTAATCCATGGTGGGTGAACAAACAAATGCCAGAATCCTGCAAATGATCATGGGTCACACAAATGTGGAACTCGAGATGCTTTGCGAAACTTTTGTACCAGGTTTGGACAAGATCAAACAACAAACACAGAGGCAGGGTCCCACGGGCAACTGTACACGCCGCCAAAGACAAAATAGCTTTGACTTTGTTGTCGTGGGATTTCTGACGTTCGATTTACGATTCGATCAACATACTTCACGAAATATTCAGCTCAATTTGTACAGGCTTTAAAAAATACGCGCTGAGAATCTCAATAAATACCATGCATGTTCATTTCTAAGCCAAGAAGTTATGTTTTGCATTGTGATGAACGAAAAAAATGACCGTTATTTTACCATCGAAGATTCCATCGTGTTTATGTTTATAAATATTATAATTTGCATACGACCAATAGAAAATTCAGCTACGAATCAGATTCTATCGGCCAATCAGAGACTCGCTACTATTCTTGGTGTAACAGTCTATGAAGAGAGCTTAGTGGCCGAGCGAGAAACTGAGGAAAAGTATTTTATCGTAGGACAAGCTAATTTGTTTTACCACAGGAATCCCGATTCTCTGGACGATCTGTTACAGAAAGCCCAATCAGCAGCCTACGGTGGCCACAGGAAGCCCAAACTCCACAAATTACGATATTACTAATCGCAACTTCACGGTCAAGTGATTCGACCGTGCGCTTTTCAGTTGTACTTTCCTCGTGCGCTTTGTACTTATGCACTTTCGCTGCTGGATGTCAATCTCTTCACACAGGAATAACTACAAGCATACACTGCTTGATGCTGAAGTTTCAGTACGCGGGGTCTAGGAGTTACAGCGCAGATGATATGAGCTCAAACATTAATCATTGATTATTGTTTGCCTCTAGGTAGCAAAGATTACACAGTCATTGATCAAGATGTTTGTTATCTGACCTTGATGCTTTGAAAGTACGCATGGATTCAGTGCAATCTGAAGAGCACTTTCCAAGGTAAGTTAACATCAATGGGGAATAGAGGTTCATATTGTCTTTTTAAATGGTTGCATGTTAAGGCTGCGTCCACGACGTGTGGCCGTCATCACCAACGCATTTGCAAGACAATTCAGTCTTCACCATAATGGAGACGGTTAGTTTCAATTGTCGGTTGGTGTGCGGTCTGTTCGTGCGGTGCTTGTATATTACTCTACGTTTAAAGGTCGTAATTGCTAATGTGATTGCCAAGAATGTTTTGAAATTCCCTTGAGAGTGGGGACGTGGTAATTTTGTATGGGTCTTGTTGTATGATGCTCTCGTTATACTCTTTCTAAGCTTTACGATATCTCATTTAGAATGTATATAATACTCACGTAAGGCGTTCTCTGAACGTGGTTATTATCCATTGTTTATTCAATGCTTCTTTTTTGTCCTTTGTACATGCTCTTTACTATCTTTCTACTTCTCTACTAACTACCGTGCATGAGAACTTACGTTATTACTTATGTACATTCCTAACTAGTTGCTTACTTTCTTGCTGACTTATTAATCTTTATATTGTTCACTAAGATCAGAAAGTCCATCGTTTTTATCTCTTTACCTAACCCTTTTACCATGACAAGCGAACCACACAATTTGATTGATTTTTACAAAACGGTTTATTTATTTAACAAATACTGCATCCATTAAGGTTAGCTGTAGTCTGTCCAAATCCATATCTGTAGATAAAAAGATTTAGATAATTAGTATGATTGTAGTGCGTAGAAGCGCTAAACATTTCACATGACAACCGTTTGCGTGACACAGTCCTTATTTGGAATTGGTTATAAATGCAGCACATACATTTGCGTGACATGGTGGCGTTACACTTTGATTGTATTTTTCCATCGCTTGTTTAAATGCTGTCACTATTATAAATCGCCCTAACAATATATTTTAAGACAATGTCTTCCTTGCAAAATTAGTAATTATTGCGGTACTTTATTACGCTGATTTGTACGTCACTGGTCTGCGCAGTTTCAATTTCATCTATTAAGCCATGTGCTTTATATGTCATTCGTAAGGTCACGTGATAGGGCGCACGCAATGCGTTTCTTGGGCGCGCGCGATACATTTCTTGTGCGCGGGTCGGCGAACAGTATAGATTACATGTTACTCAATTAGCAGGAATACAGTAATTTCTACGCTTTGTACAAGCACGTTTTTTTAGTGAAATTCATTTCTTTGAGAATGTATCAATTGGATAGCTATAAATTGTTTTAATATAGTTAAGGTATAGATAAAATAGATAAAGATTTCTCTGTAGTAAGTTAAGTTTGAATTCGTAATGAAATAGAAAATTGACAGTAGCTTCGTTGTGTTGTGTGCGCGTTCTCTATTACTCATTTGTACAATTGTAAAATATCGGCCATCGTTGTAGCCGAATGGTCGATATCTTTCGACGTCTATTAAATGTTTATGGATCTTTTTCAAAGTATTTTGATTGATTTAGATAACATTTTCCTGTCGTGAGAAAATGGCGCGCAATTTCGGTGAAAGAATGTCAAAGAATTTCAGCAAAAGAAATCTTAATTCCGCAATCAGAAAGTTGAACAAATGCATTTTCTTACCTGTTTTAGCAATCACATGATAACACAGCAGTTTCCACCATCTCCATCTCGACCTAGAACAAATAATTTTTAGAATAAATATCTAGCAAGGCTCAATATAACATCCTTCGGCAAATGGTGTTCTTGTACAAATCACGTTTTGGTAAGTCATGTTTGTGTCAAGAGCTCGCCTTATGTGTCACTCATTGTGTGTACGCAATGTTTAGTTCGTAAACCCATTTAAAAATGAAGAATCAATACACGTATATCGGATATATTTGGCAATCAATGTTCTTGTAACGTTTGTGCCATGGTTAATCGTGTTTGTATTAGCTGACATCAAAAGCTCATTTCTTACTTCCTTTTGGAGGGTCTCTATCTCGACTAGGTGTTGGGTCTGGCATTTCTTCTCTTCTTTAGAGCGAAAAACAAATGTTCTTTCAAGGATGTCGACTCTAACTTAACGACAATGATGCAAAACCTCCGTGGAATCGACCAAAAGACGCTTGTAAGCAGTTTTGAGTTGCGCAAGCGTAGTGGGCTGTGGACGCGCGTTCTTTGTTGTTTGCATGGATTGGACTGACTATTCAAAAATACCAAGGTTTCTTTACGTACTGTACGATATTAGCTATGTGCAGTATTTACAGTTTCTGAATTAGTGAAATCTTAGGTGTTGTGGAAGTCTTTGGGATGATGTCCCTCCTAAATATCTATGGCAGTTCCGCATCAAATCATGCGTATATGTTCGACACTTGATAGCAATGCATAACATAACTAAATTAAACTAGCATAGTTTGGTGGATCAAAGATTAAAATTTGAAGTCGATCTCCACCAGAGCTTGGATGATAATTTTCGTTTGTTTCGTCCCTACACCTTGGGCATCTCAAACTGTCTATCTCTGTGCCTCCCTGTTATTTTCTCAAGACTTATTTACTTGCTCTCTAAGTTACTTCATCTTCAATTAATTATTGATCTACTTACATACCTACTTACGTACTTTCCTATCTACTTGTTTATTCATATGCTGGTGTAACTACTCGTTACACACAGTGAATAGAAAGCTGATTGTTTTTCTTAACTTCGTTTCCTAATGTTTCTACCAGAACAAGGCCACCACACGCTTTGATTTAAAAAAAAGAGTTTTATTTAACAAACATTTTATCAATTCTAATTGTCCATCTTCTTTCTCTTGTTAGTCAACTTTCAACGGTGTATTTGCAGTTAAATTGATATAGTTATTTGGTATATATGTAGAGAACATGAGCGCTATAAAAAGTGCGCGCGTAAACGTACAATTATTAAGTTAATATAATGATGTTGTTCAATTGTTTGCGTGACATCGTTCATATATGGTGCGCCAGTGTTGCGTTACATTGTAACTTATTCTCAATGCATGCGCATGATAACGTTAAAGTAAGTAATTTGACTAACAGACCTCGTCGATGCTTCTGTCAAAACGTATTTACCTTGTGCCATGCATGTGTACACAAGTGTACTATGTGATTAATAATTGCGTTACTTTGTCACTCTGTGTTGTGTTACCCGTCTTGCGTTTCGATGTTCGTTTTTCAGTGTTCGAAGCCATGTGCTTTATACGTCAATCACTGTCAAGTGACAGGATGCGCGCGCGATTATTTTTCATGCGCGCGTTTTCGCGAAATATGTATGAATTAATATTGAATTTCTACTTCAATAACTATGATAAGATAAAACTGCAATGCACTGAAGCAGTGAATGGATTACCAATAAATTGATTTTGTGCGCGCTTTTAAGGTTTTGTACAATTTGTGAGCATTCTTACAATCATTAAGTCGTTACAGATAACTTCAGTTAGTATGCGCACTGTTTCGGCGAGGTAAAAGAACATTATGTGTACAGAATGGAAATCTCAATTTATTGATTTGTATACCACCATAGGTTTTTGCTCAAACTTCGGTTGTTTTGTCCGCGCAATTGTTAAATGAGGTGATTATTACCTGTGTGAATTCACATGATAGTACACGAAGTATCACTGCTGCTTTCATCTAAAATAGACGAGTAATATAGATATTTCAAACAAAATGTGCAATCTAACATCTCTCTTCATCGTTTGTGGGCTGTCCAAACATCCCTCGACTGTTATAATATCTTTTCAAGCATTCATAGAATGTCCGCTTCAAGTTTGTGCCATATTTGATCGTGTATTTGTAAGCATGTAAATTCACAAGCTTTTCCCTTACTTGATTTTGGTGGGTCTTTAGTGGGACCTGATGTTGGATCTGGCATAATTTAAGCTGCTTTTTTCTTCAAATTTCCTTCCTTATTCAATAAGAGCGAATGTAAGACCTTCAACGCTGCGTCTCTTCAACTAAACGACTCTCACGCAGACACGTCTACAAAAGGGTCTGAAAATGTGCTTGTAAGCAGTTTTGAATCGCGCAATCGTATCGCATGTGACCCGCTATTCGTTGCCTTAATGTGACGCAATTAGGAAAGTACCGATTTCAATTCAAGACTTCAACATGACATGTAATATGTGTAGTTTTATTTAACCATAACTCAACATGCTTGTCTAAAATTAATAAAATATTAGGATTGGATAGTACATTAAATGAAGCTAAGCTTACAGTTTTTGCTGTATAAATCCATAAGACTGACAAGTTAGACTCTTTTCAAGGCTAAGTAGCATGCAAATACTCACTTCTTGATAAATACATATAAGATAAGACTAGATTATTAAACGGAAATTTTGAACTGCAATAAAAAAATTATATGACAGAGTATACACGGCTCCATTTAGTTTATAGTGAAGAAGAAACTACAGTAGTTATGTCCTATTCTAAGCTAAGGTGAGGTGTCTTGTCTCATTGTCTTTTAGTGACTCGTTCTGCAAATGAAAAAAAATACCTAACTCAAAATTGTCAGTACTTGTTATGTTAGAGTATACGCATACCCATCTCCGTCATGATAGCAATAATCAATAAAGTATTTCAACATATATGAGCAATTCAATGGCACATCAAAAGCAATAAAACAAAGTTATCAAGGAGTGCAATGTTTCAACAACTGACTGAAACTTATAGAAAACGCATGGCTTGAACATTCTGAAATTTCACTTTAAAAATGCATCTTTCAACTGCAGTTTGATAAAGAAAATAAACTTTGATATAATATTACACTAAAGCAAACTTTACGCTAAATCAAAATGTATGAGTGACAGCAACAGCGAGTCCATTCAAGGTTGGCCACGAGGTTGTTTAGTAGTGAAACAACTAAGTGATTATTTGTCATTATTTTTTCAAAAAACAACAACATTACAAGCCCCTGCGTTAGCTCATGTTCTAAAAATCTATCAGTGATGAACCTTATTTCAACAAAAAGCTTATAGCATCAGTTTTTTTTCTAGTTAATTCTCACATAATGCGACAGCGAAACGCTTTCGCCAAGTCTGCGCTTCGAAGGAGGAAATATGGCGGTTAACACAACGTTCATACAAACAAAATATTCTCACTTATACTTATCAGATACTTACCAGCAACAGAACCAACTTTTCACCCATGCAATAAACCTTCCTGAGCCTATAAAGAATAAATCAAGGCCAAAATTAAGTATAAAACTTAGCTTAACTATCAATTTATCCCAGTTGTTTATATATGAAGCGATAGCATGAATCTGCCATATTGTGATCAAGTAACTTACAAGTTCTCTTGGGATGAGGTTTTGTATCTGATTGAAAACTATCGTTATTTGCTCCAGTTTTCTTCTTTTTGTCATCACTATCTGACATTTTGCTTCGTGTAGGAACCGCTCAGAATTTGCCTGCTTTCACAACTTGCTGATCAGCGAAAATGAATTTCAATGTTGAAGGGTCAGGAACACAATAAGTACATGCACGGCTAATTATGACTTATTTTTCTCTAGAATGTAGTTTATCTAAATTGCCAAAAAAGTATATAAAACACTTTAACAACTTATTATATAGAAAGTTAGCCAAGTAACTTGACGATAGCACGAAAAGAAGTATTGGAAGAATTTATGTCTGCCAGAAGAAGACCTATATTTTTTTGCGCTTCTAACATAAAGTAATTGTTCAATAAAGGTCAGAGTTTGGAAATATAGAAATATAACTCAAAATTATATGAAATTCTTTGTGAAATAGTTGTCAAGAAAAATTGCATTGACTAACTTCAAACCACTGAAAAAAACAATAGTTCATATGCGCTTCAAGACCATGAGGTCCGAAAACCATGAACACAAACAACAACCTTTTCAGCAGAGCGCTTCTTGTTTAAAACGTCGAAATATTAAAGTTGATCAGTCTAGTTTACGAGTAGACTCTAAATTTTGCATATGTATAGAGATTTTGAGACAGTACAAGAAGAAATTTTAATAATTTTTATTTTTTATTTTCACGAAGAAGCAAAAACTAACATGAAGAAGAAGCAAAGATGGCGGCGATGACAAGATTCGCGCTTTGAGCAGATACAGCAGCCGAAGTCGTGTTTCGTATTTAATCTTAAATATTTGTTAATTAAGTTTAAACACAATCAGAAGCTCGTGAGTACCATTTTAGCCATTCTAAAGTATATTTCACGAAAAATATAGTTAATAGAAAATCAAATTAACTTGTTAAGCTTACCTTGTGTATCAAAGAATACAACATGGCTCTGAAAAAGATCAAGAAAAATATGACTTAATTTGATTTTGTTGGATTTTATTATTCAGCAATGTTGAGCTAAAGATAAAGTAAAAATGTTGTGCCAAAGGATGTAAAGAGAGAAGTTAAACTTACTTCTTGTGTAAAATAATATTCAGAAGTGCATTTCTTAGAGGGAAAAGAAATACAGTACAACTTACTTGGAGGAGAAGGTGGTGGTGTCTCAATCGGATCAGTGCCCGGTCCTGTACAGACATAAAAAAGAGAGAAACAGAACGTTACACCCAAACAACATTTTAATACAAACTTTGAAGGAAAGGAAAACTGCGAAGAAAAGGAATTCATGTAGCTTTTCTGCGTTAGTATTTCTATAAAACTGATGAAATATAAGATAAATTGTATTCTTTTAGCTGTAAGACTAACGAAGACGTAACAACGCATTACGGTTTCCAACGTGAGTCCCATCGTTAAAGTGAAAATGAATGATTTGCGCATCGAAGGCAGCAAAAAGAGTTTACCTAGATCCCTAAAAAATGAGACAAGTTTACGGAGATTTTTATCGTTTAAACGCTACATACTATGCACCTTTTTCCTTTCCTTTTTCTTCGCTGTCAGACATCTTGAATGTTTTTTTTGTTTTCAACTTCTTTGGAAAATAGTTTTTAGACTTTTGATTCACAATATGTTAGAATAATGTAATCGGTATGAAGGCACAATTTTTCTACCGTGGGAGTGCACCGTGGGATCATAATTTGCATTCGCTAAGCAAGTTGTGCGTTTTGTTGATCAATGCGCGAATGTACTAGAAAAAAGAAAAATCAAATTCACATATCAACTTACCGTCGCCTGCGACAAAACCATCAATAATCATCTGTTGAGAATCATTTCTGAACTAAACATTATTGTCATTTTTCAGTCATTTTCTTTCCAGTAAAAAGCAGTAGAATTTTGAAAAAACAAATTTCCAATCAGTTCTTTGGATATAAACATTTTGTAGCAAACTTTACGTCCAGTGTTATTGTCTATTCGCTTGATTCTAGTAATAATATGTAATAAAACACGGTGTTTGGAGTCTTTTGTGGAGCTTTTCAAGTGGGAGGAGTCAGACTGAGTTGCCCCTAGTCATGTTGGGAGAATTGCATCACGAATCAGATTCGCTATGTTGTTATTCACGCATGCGTTGTTTGATGCTGTTGCATGACAAGTAGTGTCACGAATGGTGTGACATTTCTTTTCTTATGGAACTAAGTTTAGTTGATTACGATTTTCAGTTTTTGCTTTTATAGATTGATTTTAAAGTGATTTATTTTAGATTATTTTATATATCTTTTGATAGTAAGTTGTAAGATAAGTCTTCCCCTGAAATGAGATTTCAGTTCAATTTGTCCATGGCTTAGTATGAACACACGTGCAAGTTTACAATACAATAAGGTATGAAATAAAATATTCTATATTACAATTATATAACAATGATTTTAATGTAACTAAATAATACAAACTGCGTAAATATATCTATATAAAGTTAACTGTTCAAATTGACATCTATTTATGAAGCTGCTTTTAACACGGCTCAGTTCTTAGCTGGGGAAGAATGAAATTGTGGCGTCTATTGCGTAGTACTTGTTTACTTATTAGTGTTAGTATCATTCACGTTCTTCCATAGTTGTTTTTATTTCAGTTTGATAATATCTTCAAATCGAATAAATTCTTTGATCTATCCTGATTTGAAAGCGCGTTTTAAGAATCTGCATATTCGGTTAATGTATTAGCTAGGACTATTTCGCTAAGACCCCACACTTCAATACCGTGGAGGCATTTTGGTGTTTTAAACTATTAAACAAAATTGACAGTTCATTGACAGAGTATCGAAGGTGTTTACATACTAGGATAATGTAAATTCGGGAGGCTGCTTTCTCAACATAGAGTCACATTGAGAGTCCTAGTTGAAAGAATTTGCGTTGAAATGTTTCATCTCAGGCTTTCTCTCCATGCCCTATACTAGGTCAGCTTAAATGGAAGCTTTGTTCTTATGAAACACTCAACTGAACGACATGTAATTAGAATTTTAGTATAACGTATTAAAATACAGAAGTAACAATCATTCAAACAACTATGAGTCAAATAAACATTTTAAAGGATCATTTCGATCTTTTATTCGATGGCTTTATTTAATCAATATCAGAAATTGTAATGAGGTATACTGTTCTTGGAGTCTCTAAGTTCTTTGATTAAAGTACTTTTGGCTTATCTGAAGAATCCATGTAACGCACGCTAAGTAAACCATCCCCAAAAACCTGTAATTACAAAGAATAGAAGTGAATTCATCACTGTTTGTTTTCGCGCTCTAAATGCGATACAACTAAATGTTACACAAATAAACTTACGTGATGCATAATTTGAGCTCGGTGGAGCGCGATCTCTCACTTGGATGGGGTTCGTATTTGGGGCTCTGTAATAGCGTTGATGGTGTTGTTGTTGTTGTTGTTGTTGTTGTTGTTGTTGACTGTGTTGTTGTGGTTGATGATGCCTATATTGTTGATGTTGCTGATAACCATTTTGTTGATGTTGGTGATGATGTGGTTGTTGAGGGCGACGATGTGGCTGTTGATGATGTTGCTGTTGATGATGTGGCTGTTGATGATGTTGTTGTTGATGTTGTTGAGGGCCATGATGTTGTTGATGGTGGTGATGATAGGAGTTACTACTCTGTCCTGTTACTCCCCTGCTCCCAGAGCTGATTCTTCCACCGCCGCCGCCACCTTAAACAAATCGATTGAATAATACAAAATGATATTTTTCTACATTCTATTACTTTCAGTGTCAAAAAATCTAAAAAAGTACTTATTTTGTTTTGATAGCTCAAAAAGACAATTTCGTAACCGATTTGTTAATGTAATTGCAGCTATTTCTATTTGACCTTGATTTTTACTATGTTCTAACATTTAAATGTATATATTTGACGCTGTGTATAAGTAATGAATGACCATGTATTTGAAGCTAAGATGTCAAACGGCATTTGCGTTTTGAAACAATTTTCATGATCCGAGATGGTAAGGTCGCCGAACACAAGCATAAACACAGTCCAACTTGTACAGACTCAATAGAATGCTGTACATCAGTAATATGTTGCACACTCGTGTGATAGATGTTGTACTGAGGCTTTGATGCTTGTACTTATGCTCGTGTCGCAAGGTAAAATCATCCTTGTAAGGTTCGCATTTTACTTAATAAACCAAAAGTGCATAATTAACTTAAACTAAAATACTCACGGTTTCTGTTTGAACGCATTTTGTTTATAAAGAGTGCGTCTTTACAAACGTCTGTATCATCGACTTGTTTCCGACTTTATGCTAGACAAGCGCTTTTTGGCGCTTTTTAGATGGCAACAACTCCACTGTCCATGCGCAAGACTAACGTGCTTGTATCTCATTCGTTACTATGAATAGCAGCAATAACGCGAGCAAGAAAATGTGATGAATAGGGGATTTTTGCCGTTCTGAGTAACCTTGCATGTTCACATCAGCCAATGTCGAGTGCGCGCATTTGTCACACTTTTTTATGGTCTTATAAATAAATGCGCGTACACAATGTTTACTCACGCGAAGCGAGCAAGCTTTCGAGCGAAATTTAATCTCTGCCAAATGGCTGCATTTTGCGCGCGCGCTCTTTAGGTCACTAGCCACATCGCTACTACTATTGAACACTATTAACACAAGGATTTAACGGTAAGAAAATCAGCTTTATTTGGCAATTATGAAACGCTTGTTATCTAATGTAGCTCTAAGTGATTGTTGTATTCGTCTCAGCCAGCTATTCATCAAGGGCATGCTTTCTGGAATGAAAAATTGTGCTAGGTTAGTGTGGAAAATATTTTGGAAAGTGCACTTATAGATAACTGTTTTTACCAAATATCATCATGGGCAATAGAATCCTAATGTACAAAATGTGTTCTATATTATCTAATATTTCCTTCATAGTGATGTAATTGTTTGAATGACCTTGATATGATTTCAATGAACTTACTCTTAGTTGCGACGGCTGGATCTGGGTTTTAGACTTGGAAAGTATTGGCGGATCCGTTGTAATGCTTTAAGAAACGTTGCTTAAAAGCAAAAGATTGACTAAATTTCTTGTGGAAACGAAATGCAAACAAGTATAATTTTAACGACTTACATCTTTGGGGCGGATCGCGTGTTGGATTGATATTTGCTTCAATACCTAGACCTTTTCCTCTCTCTAAAAGAAATTAATATAGTAGCAAGTCATGTTTTTCTTTCGGTTATTCATTGCTCATCGCTTACGTTACTTAATCATGTATTTTCTTGTACATTCCTGGTGCCATGAGAGCGCGCCTTCCGTTGTTTCACTGGATTATTTGTGCATCGAGCGCTTCAGGGTTAATTTACAGAAGCAACTCTACTTCCCGATACATGAAATCAAAGTTTTCAGTACAAGTGGTGGTAGGTATGAAATGTGAACTGATGAATATTTAGTGTAGAAAAGTGCTGATGACGAAATGGCACTGTATAATATGTTCACTACGTAATGGATGGTATTTGCGCGCGCTCAATAGCAGCGCGCTTTTTCAAAATGGCTATTTCAATGACTTTTCACAGTGTCCATGCACTATTACAAAACAATACAAAAACCAGAGTTGATAACTTGTATCTATAACGTACGTATTTTGGGTGCTTTTTGGGATTTCTTTTGTTTTCTTCTTTGTCCATATTTAGCGCGTTTTGGCTTCCAACTACTTTTCTTTGTTTCTGTTGGTAAAGATATGCATGATAACTGTGCAATAGCATCTCCATTAAGATGTCTGCCAGTTTTATGGTTTTATTGGTTCGCTTTCCTTAACTTTGCATTCTGATTTTCCTCTGCAAAATAACTCACAGTACTCTTGCAGCAATATTAGCAGCAAGATTTCCTCTTTACTTTTGAATTCAGTTAATAACTCGTTCTATCAAGATAATTTTGTTACTAATTGATGTACTTACTTGCCATCTTACTTGCCATTGATTTTTCTCGCTATAACTTATCCGTCTGTTAGCTCGTGAGTTTAACAGTTAATGCGTTGTTCGCGCTGCAACTGCAGTGCTAGTTGTTTAGAAGAAATTGACAGTATAGCTTCGATTGCGTGACCCTTAGAATACATTAGGTGTGCGCTTTGATTGGTAGAGCTGTTAACCGCAAACGTTTAACAGTTATTGACAGTGTAGCTTTAATTGCGTGACAGATGAACCTGCGTGACACCTTCGATGTGCGCTGTCATTGGTAAGATATTTTGATGTTTGATTGACAACCTACTTGTGCAAATAGCAGAAAAATATGCCTCTAAAATCTAATGATATCAAATATGACAATGCTTCCGGGAAATTTTGGGCAATGTTTACAAACGTTCATTTTGAACATTGTATTTTTCGCGCACATTAATTTCATCAGGCAGTCAAGATCACAGCATTACTATCGTTGGACACTTGCAATACATCAATTCAGTGGTTAGAAATTAGCTTTATTTCGTTTGTATTTTACACTTGGTAAATGGTATCATCTATAGCAATTGCTGTATTCTTGTCAGCCAGCGATTTATCCTGAAACTGAATTAATAGTTAGTACTAAGTATAGGTTTGATGTCAACTGCCACAGATACATTTTGAAGATAACTTGCCGAATATATGTAAAAGATGATAATGTCACAACAATGTAGATCGTTGTGCAATCGTATGCGTCAATTGACTTACCGTTTGTTTTTGGCCTATGTTCGACGGTTTCTTTTTCGCTTAAAGAGTTTATCCAACAATGCACGAACCACGCCTTAAAGACAAATACTAAGGTTGAAGTTCTTTCAATTATAACACACCAAAAGGACAATATTTCCATATTTACCTTTTTTAGGGGGGCCTCTTGTTGGATTCCTAACCAGGTCTGTGCCTCCTCCACGTCGTCCTATGGAAAAAGCAACATTATTAGGTAAAAATGTTTACTTCATTCTCTCGTGTTTTTATTGTAAAAGAGCAGGAGATCTCGCGTTACCTAATTAGAAAGTTCATAGAAATGTTATTTGGTGTTCATCAATATTCAAGCTCCCTACGAAGTGCGCATCTGTGAATACAATACATAGCCCATTTCACGTAGCTAGTCAGGATTTGCACTTCACAACAATTTGCTTATCAAGCGCCTCCGCATACCATGAACTTGGGAGGAAGGTCGTGAAGCGTTTTTATGTTATTAATTGTAGTAATCAATCACGTGATATTTTTGGGAAACTACTGACGACGTACTCTACTAGATGCAACAATGATAGCGTAATGAAAAAAGGCGCGCGCTTTTCAAGTATAGCTTTTGCAATGCTAGATCAAGTACATGTCAGTAATATTGTGCATTGACTATATATTCGAATTTCACCCATATTTGTTGTTAGTTCAATTAATTTGACGAGCTACCGAGCTTGAAATAAACGGCTTTACTTCATTTATAAATTATGTATAAAGTCTTGTATTTAGACTTACTTTGTCCACTTGCGCTTCCACATCCTCTTCCTCGTCCCCTTCCTCGTCCTCTAGATGATCCCTGTCCTTTTTTGGATCCTGTTAGTAATGTATAGTTAATTTAGCTTATTTCTATGAAAATGCGCAATTAAAATTTCTTAATCAGAAGTGTGCGCGCTTTTTGAAAGTAGCGATGTTTTTAATCAGAACTTGTGTTGTGATTGTGAGCTCCTTGTCTTTTTTGTCTTAACTTTTTTTTGGCTTTTTGTTGTTAAGAAGATAGTCCATCGATATCTAACATCTTAAACATTAACAACTTCTGCAAGCTAGAACTGTATAACGTAAGCTTATTTTTCTTTCTTTTTCCCTTTCTCTAACGCTCGTTTTGTTTCAATATTTAACTATCTCTTTTCTCGTTCACTGAACGTTTGCTTTCTCAATAACAGTAAACTCAATTTTATAATTCATATCAGAGAACGCATTTTATCACTTCTTACGATACTTACTTGTCATTTTGGAATGTTATGATCGTTTAATTCGTCTCTACGCTTGCGACTTTGAGAGTTGAATATGTCTTGTTCGCAGTGTCAACCGCATTGACGTCGAGAAGTTGGTAGTATAGCTTTGAATGTGTGACGGCAGAGCTTGTGTGACACCATTTTAAGCTCTGTAATTGAATGTTGCTGTTTGATTGACAGGCTTGCTTTTCCATGTAGCAGAATTGTATAGCTCTAAATTTTATTAAAATGTATGACAAACCTTTTGGGGAATCTTGGTCACTCATAACAGTTGGCTCATTTTCTGCCTGAACGCATATTTTATTATTCAACGCCCGCCAAGGAAGTGCATCATGTGAAATTTAACAATTTCAATCCTGCTCCAGAAATTGATACCATGCAGTCAGTTTTCTTTTCAAGGTCTTGTTGATTCATGTTTGTTGGGTGAATAAGGCTAGCGATTGACTGACTGCGGTAGTCTAAAAGTATTGAGAACGTTTAACTCGTGCGCGTTTTTATTTATATCGACGCATAGTCATTTTGTCACGAAAGATTGGTTAAAAATTTTTAATTTGATGGATTTCCAAATTATAGATACATACACATAGTAGGTAAATTTGCATGTATTTCAGTAATCTAATGTACACCAAAACTACTAGATACTATTGACAAACTTCAAAGATATAAACGCGTACATATGTAGGCGAATTACATGTATATTATAGTAATCATATTTGGTTAAGGGATGCAATGAATCCTTGTACTAGCTCTTTTGGCCTTGAACCCTTGCGCGCCAACATAGTTTGGCTTCAATTTACTTCTCCATTTAGAAACTTATAAACTCTAAACATTTACAAAATGTTGCGCACCAAGCAACTTAAATTAGTCATGTATTTCTCATTGGGATTTTTTCTATAGGCGTTTGCTCACCACGAAGAAATAGACTTAACTAACACGTAACTTTGCAAGTAAAAACCTATTTTCATTAATGCTACATTCACACTACCGACAATTTATAAAATAATAAACCCAGACATTCTAAAACATTGCACATGCATTCTAAATAGTAAATGAATTTAAACTGAATTTCTTTCTTTTGTCGATTCACTGTGTCTTCGAATCTTCGATGTCACCCCCTAGAAATATAAATAGCAAAGTTTTAGTATCACATGTAGATATTCGCCAAATGAGAGCACAAGAAGATATGGGTTGGCTTACCAAATCTCAACCTACAAAGAATGCGAGTGATCTCATTTTGTGCCATTGGAAAATATCATGTCACAGCAAAAGCTATAATTATTATAATACAATGATTGTTTATCTATACTGGAGAGAACGTTATAGTCTAAATGAGTACATTTGCTTTTTGTTGTTACTTGCGCACATTAGAATGGTTATGATGATTACATTTTCAATGTACATGCATATATGTTTACAATCAATCCTATATTTCGGATTACGATTATGTCAGGTAAAATAGTATATACATTTAAATTCTAGAAAAATACTTGAAGAAAACGTGCGCGTACAGAATAGGGTTATCTTTGCTCACGTGAATGAAAAGTTACAGAATAGGGTAATCTTTGCTCACGTGAGTGAAAAGTTAAGAAATTTTCTTGTGCGTATTTTTTATTCGTCAACCGTCATATGTATATATCACTCACCTTAACTTATTCTTACTTGTACTTGGAAATACCGGTACCAATTGGTATTAACATAATAGCCTGCAAAAACACAACAACAAATTGTGATCCTACTCTTGCTGCATTTATCCAAATATGCGCTCAACTATCTCTCTATATATAACTAATTGCTGGGAAAGTAGTAACTCGGGAAAGGCTGGAAGCTTTCATGTGCATAGCACATAATAATATCGATAATGATCATTGAATGTTTTGATAAATAAAGCGCAAACCAAGGGATCTTTTGTTTTATCCAGAGAAAGTAAGAAATATGTGGAATTGAGTTAACATATCGTTGCATTGTATAGCTGGAATTGTCATTTTTTCTATGTGCATTTGTTTAGCGCAATTCGTTATGAACTTGATTTGAATTAAAAGAAAGGGAATTTAAGTGAAAAATGGTTGACAGGTTATATTGAAGTATCATTTTTATAGATTACTACCTCCATGCGGTCTGCGCACAACGTCAAGCACTTCAGATGTTTCTGTTTCAATTTTGATAACTTCTGTACCATCATGTAGCTTCCTCATAGGCTTAATGCCATTTCTAGTCCTGTACTCGACTTGTCCTACAAGCAGAGATTCCGATACATAAAATTATCGAATAGCAGACTTCAAAATTTTTTTGGCTCACCGTTTATAACTTTGCGACGGAAAGTTGCGACTAAATGGCTATCAAAAAAACCTTCTGTTACATAGCCAACTTCAGAGTAAATCGCGTCGTTATCGTCGTTCCAGTAAGCCATCTTTATATTTCTTACTTCGCACCTAACAGCCACTCTTGCCCGTCGCCAACACACTCACCTTATATAACTGACGCGTCCAGAAGGGAATTTTTCCCTTTATTATTCCACTTGCTTCTTGGAAAATTCTGATGCGTTGCAGTTTTTGATGCTTAGTAGGGAGAATTCAAAATCCATCATACCGTGCGGCGTGATTGAAAGATCGTCTTAATATGTGTCACCACACGAACTCGCTTGTATTGCTATGTTTAGTCGCGTACGTATGTAGTTTAACCTGACGCACTTAACATTAGAACGATTGAAACAATTGCATTTTTGAAGCTCAATGAGGAAGTGCGCACTGCATTCACTCGGTTTGACGTTATGTGTATTCATATTCATAGGTAAAAGTTATGAATTGATAATACAATGTAAATAGTGCGTGACGATTTTGATTTCTAGTCTCAACCAATATGAATCAGCATATTTCAAGCTAACAATAAGTTGCGCAAAGAAAGATAAATTTAAATGACGTTTATTGTAAATAATCTCTTATACATGACGCAGAAGCAACGACTACATATACATAGTATTTCACAATTCTTTCCATTTAAATGATACATAAAATTATACCATTATTGCTTTACTTGGCAAAGAATAAGTGAAGGATGTGAATTGAAACGATAGTAACAGTCATAGGAATAAGAGGAAAACAACGAAAAAGTGTTGAATCAATAAACAATTAGTCCAACTTCAATGTTCTGCATGCATTCTACATTGTATATGAACTCAAATAGTATCATCATTCTTTTTGTCTTCGCTGCCTCAGTGTCCATCCTAGGAATATAAATATCAAAGGTTTAGAACCATAAAACGTTTCTACAAAAGCGCACACAGGGAAATAAATTATTAGTGCGAAGGTGTGACTCATCATATTTAACCTCGCAATATAACTTATATTATTATATTTACAACTTGTTACAATATTCGTAATATTTGCGCACATTAATATGGTTGTGAAAGGGATTTTGATTAACGTTAGAGTCGTTTTCGTACGAGTGGGAAACGGTACGTTACGGCTCCGTTACGCCAGATGATCAAAATATTTTCTTCCAAACTACTTTTACCATACGATATGGTACCGTTTCCCACTCATGCGAAAAGCTGTGATGTAAGTTTAGCTTACCTTAGCTTGTGTCTACAGTTTCTACATAGATGCTATGATCACCTTTGATCACGGTATAGCCTACAACGCAATAGCATTAAAATATTAAGAATATGATCAAGCCAAACGCTTTTTGGACAAAAGCGTAATAAATGCTCAGCAGGACCATGTAATAAATTGTAGAAGCTTTTGATGATAAATAAGAATATATTCTGCTACCTTTAAATTTGCGCTCCACTATAACCACCTCAGATGTTTCTGTTACAATTTGGATACGCTCGTTGTCTCTTGTTAGCTTCATTCGATTGATAAGGCCTCGTCCAGCAGAATATTCGGCTTTTCCTACAACGTACACATTAAGGATTAGTGTATGTTTGGATATTATTGTGCATCATTACACCAAAAAGGAAAATTGTTTGTTGTAACAAGCGCGCATTTTCAATTCATTAACCGATAAACGTTGCTCGCATTTAACTTACCATTGACATTTCTTCGATAAAAAATTGCGGCTACTTGACCACTTGAATTACTCAAATAGCCAACATCACAGGAAAAAATGTCGTTATCGTCGTTAGAGTTGCTCATCTTTGTGTTACTTTCTCCGCGATTAACAGTCAGTCTTATTCAATCGGTAGCGAACTATCCTTATATAGCTTGCATGTCGAATAGGGGATTCTTCCTCTATTTTTGCACTCATTTTGCTATACATTTCTGCTGTGTTGCAGTTTTGGGTACTTGGTAGGGAGAATTCAAAATCCATCACTGCGTGGGGCTTCATAGGTGGTTTGAAAATGCGTCACTAAACAAATTCGTCGAATTCGAATTCGTGTTTAGTCGCATTTACGTTCAATTTAACATTGCGCAAACTATTCGAACGATTATATCGATTGTGTTTTTGAAGGGAAACGTTGCAAGTATGTTTACCTCGCGTGCACTTTATTCGCAGTGTATGATGCTGTGTATTCATAAAGCTGAAGTTATTTTTGTTAATGATGTGAGTTATAGTGCGTGGCGACAAAACGCGCAGAGAAAGAAGTAACCACATATTTTATTTCGTGAAATCTCTGATACATAATGCGAAAGCAACGACTGCATGTAAATAGCATATCAAGACTTCATCCATTTTATTAAACATAAAACCATATTGGTATTAGTTTGCTAAAGTCAGAATAAGTTCCTTGGCATAAAAGAGTTAAATTTAACCAAGTACAGCAATTGAAATAAATAAAAACTATGAAAAAATGTTGAGACAATTCGAAGTAGTTGTAGTTCATTGTCAAATGTTTTAACCATATATTCATTGTGGTATTCTTGGTCAGTGTTAGATATATTTAACTGTTCAGCGTAATATTTCAACTTTTCCGTAAGATTAAAACTCCGCAATCTTTCAATCGCTTGTACATATTGATTCTATTTCATCATCATTCTAGCAACAATCTTTCATCGTTTTCATCTTAAATTGAGTTTCCATGTAGAAATGTGCAAGAAGTTTGTACGAAGTCTCTGATTTTTCTTGTTTACTAAGCGGTGCGCGTCATCTATTTCTGATTTCCACTAACTTCTATGCTCTTCTAATTTAAATCAGGTGTATCTGGTAATAATAACGGAAAAGTTAGCCATAACGAGCTTGGTATTATGAAACATAAAGTAACGTGGAAGTTGCGAGAAATATGGAATGATCCAGCATTGAATTGGTGTTGTATACACGAGCAGCAGTTTTTCTGATGATGCAGCAATTTGACTGTGAATTCAGAGGGCGCAGATTTATCAGCAAAAAATATAAGTACATAATAATAAATGAAAATGTAAAACTTACCACACATTTGTGGGTTCATGCATATTTTGCTGTCAAACCGATTGCTAAGGCGAATAAAGCAGTTAAAGCTATTCCCCAGCTTATGTATTTACAACGATTTTTTGGCGGATTCCTTTCGAGTTTTTGATATAGATACCCAAGGATAATAATAGCGATCAGATACGCGGCGACTTCCACTGATATACCAATATTTCTACCGAGAGTTTCGTGTTGTCTAATCACTGCCATTATTAGCTATTTCGTTCCGACGCAAATCGTGTCTACTAACTTCTGATAACGATGGCTAAAAGGCTATCGATAAAACTGCATCATAAAGGGGAAAACCTATGCCTCGTCCTCATTCACTCATGTTTGTGTTCTATTGACCGACAGGCGATTTGTGTGCTTCAGTTGATATTCAAATGAATTTAAATTGACAAACTGCAATCACTGTAAGATCCCTACTGATTGGCTGTAATTTGAACAAACAATTGACGTGTAGAGGCACTGCGTTTTTTATGTATATATATCACGCGGAATATTGGTTATGTACCTTTAGTTGGAATTCAAAAGTAAAGATAGCTTTAAATAACTGCCAACGTTTGTCTTTCATCCTGATATTTCATGAAGAATGGCGCGTTTCGATTTTTATAGTATCAAACATTTCATCAAACTGTTAAACCGACATTTATAATGCGCAATGATAGAAAAATTCACTGATTTCTTATGAAACATCAAATATTAGCGATTGATAGTGCAGGGAAGAAATGACCCACACAGATAGTTTGGTTAAAGTGACGTTTATTGTGCAAAAGCTCTAATACATGGTGTGAAACAACGGCCACATTACAAAGTATTTGACTACTAGTGACATCAAAAAATGAAATTTCGGACTTGAGTCCTTCGTCACAAATTATACATCGAAATCTAAAAGAAATTATACTGTTATATTGGATTACTATATTTGGGATTAGTTACGTAGCATAAAGTGCATTAACTAATCAAGGAAGAAATGATAACGATGAAAATAAATTATTGAATAAAAGTCAAGGATCAAATATGTCATTATCAACTATTCTAACGTGTATTCAATCGACTACTTTACATTGTCTAAGTATTGTTCTTGTTCAGTGTTAAGTTGTACTACATATTCCAATTTGTCCATAAAATTGAAACTCTTTAATTTTTTCTCTCGGTCGTCCAGCTACAGATAGTGATAATCGTCGTCAATGTCTTCGGTATTCTAGTAACTTTTCATCGTTTTCATCTTCTATTTGGTGTTCACAAGGGTGAAGTTAGTTTGTGCAAATTCTTTGACTTTCTATATCTTGGACTTATCGGTGTCTAGTGAAGATTTATTTCTTCTTTGCTGCGTAACTTGATGGAGGTGAAAGGAAGCGTTACTGTGCCATGCGCCTCATCTACATGTTTC
The DNA here is from genome assembly GCA_918843875.1 of Diadumene lineata. Classification (NCBI taxonomy): domain Eukaryota; kingdom Metazoa; phylum Cnidaria; class Anthozoa; order Actiniaria; family Diadumenidae; genus Diadumene; species Diadumene lineata. Next base: position 10,600,122 of record OU974069.1, on the reverse strand, counting down.
TATTTCTATGGAAATAAATAACAAGAAATAAAAGTCATTTGAAGCTTCACATTTTGAGAGAGAGAGAGGGAATATATGAAATAAAAAAATACTGGCAAAACTCCACGAGGGTGAGACTGTATGAAAGAAAGCGACTGACAATAATTTTACAGATGACGCAGCAGATTTGACGGCAAATTTTAGAGCGCGCACTTAATCAACAAGAAAATACTTAAAAATAGAATCAAAAGTGGTAAACTTACCTAAGGGTAAAATATAATATTAAACCTATGGCCAAGATAATGAATAATGCTACTCCGGCATAGATATATTTACGACGACCTTTTGGTGGATGTCTCTCTCTATTTTGGTACCGATACGCAAGAGGAAAAATGATAATAACTATACATAAATACACCACGACTGATACGACTATTCCGATAATTTCGTTAGCAGTTATTGAAATGTCCATTGTAACCGATAGCGAAACCCTGTAACAATCTTTCTCGTCTTAATACTTGCAACTTCTGATAAGCATAGATAAATGACTGTCAATCAAAAAGGATAAAATTGATGATGAAGGGAAAAAGTCTATGAGTCAGTCTGAACTACCTAGTCACAAATATCCCCTCAACACATGACACAGATTACCCCCTAAGCATCTCACCGCAAAAAGGTAGAATTCCCCTATTACTATTTACCTACATTTGTACTTTGTGCTATCCGCGCCATAAATACCTATAAGCCATATAAGCAGTTGCTGTTGCTAGTCCTGCGGTGACTGTTACTGGCGAGAAAACAACATCTACAACTTTCTTAACTATACCCTTGTCATCATTGCTAGATGGTGGTGTTCGTTCCTGATTCTGTCGATTATAATCAGACATGTTTGTCGTCTTTTAACCGAAGGACGAATTTGCCTCATTTATTGTTCAAGCGCGTTTTATTGAGAAACTAAAGCCACTGTACAGTTTCCTATTGGTTGTGAATTGCACATGACGTACTTTTTTCTAATATTAGCTGTGAAATATAAGTCGAAGGGAATTCAAGCGTTTTATAGTACATCATTCATAAATTATATGGTGTAGGACTCGTGAAAATAATTGTTTAGTGTTATCTGGCGATATTTAGTATTAAAATCGTTTACCATTATATATCCTTCATCGGTTTATCTGCGGCTTGCAAAGATTCCTTCTAAAATGGCTCCAACAGCTGCCAATATTCCAACTACTATAACTATCAGGCCAATTTTATCATCATCACGACGTGGTGGTGGTGATGAAGATGGTGGTGGTGGTGGTGAAGGTGGTGGTTTAGGTGTTGGTGACGATGATGGAGGTGAATATTCGACATTCTGATAACGATCATCTCCTGACATTTTTTTCTTATGTAGATTCTGTTGTTTCAGATTTTGTTATGGCGCATTTCATTTCCACTCTGCGCGATATGCTAGAGTCTCTGTAAAGTCCTTATTGGCTAACGTTTTGAATGACGTTTGTGGAGACCCGTGTACTATGATGTTATCAAAGCGCGAAGAATTAATCGAGAGAAATGACTATTTTTTGAAAATCAAGCAATACTAACTGGTTTGACAGTCAAGGGAAAATTCTAGTCTGTTGTCGATGATATTAGGCGACATATAAACGAAGTGAGCGTACCAGCAAATATTACTTACCTTTAAATTGTATGGCTTCGTCAGACTGAAACAAAAAATATATTATAAGAAATATACATATATTGGCTCGACAGCGGTCGAATATATCTATTTATTGCACAACATTGATTAAAAAAATGAAATGGGATATTTTGTCTTACCGACACCTATTGCAATGCTATTACAATTCCTACGATTACGCCTATAATTACGAGTAAGAAAAGGAACCAGCTAAAGAAGCAGCAACATGTACATTCGCCAGGACACCAACATTCTTCACAATCTCTGGGACACTCGCAGCAATCATCTGGGACCCCACGTTCTAGACACTGATGCATTTTAAATTTTCAGATATATGAAGTGACGATTGTTAAACTATGTTCTCTTTGTAAATGTTTGTAATAATGTCTGTAATACTTCTTAACCAATAATAAGAACCCAAGCCCTTGGTGATTAGCATATTGACATTGTGCTGTATAAGCAAGAAAATTTCGGGAAATACCATATTGATGTCAGTATTCAATACCGCTTAATACCCACTGTGCGAATGATATTTCACATCCATCTCTTTTCACAATTTTTGTAGCGCCAATGCTAATTGTCTGTCTATTCGTTAATATCTTCCTCCCTTCTTTCTGTTTACACACTGATTATTACGATTTCGAAAATAATACGAGTTTATTCGTTGTTAAAATATCACTATATTTCGAAAAACTATTTATGCGTAAGTCTATAATAACTGTACGGGCGTAAATAGCAATCTTACCTTTAAACACCAGCATCAAAGTCTTATTGTTTCTGAAACACAGAACAACCGTTAGTCGTTTGAAAAGGTTCGAAAGGATGAAACGCGACAATTTGTTTTTTACCAAAATAATAGCAAAGATAACAATGCACAAAAGGACTGCAGTCACGACTAAAACTATGAGTTAGATCAGTAACCAGCTAAAGAAACAGCACCATTTAAATTTATCAGGACACAAATCTTCTTCACAATTGTACTCGCAGCAATCCTCTGGGAACTTATGCGCCGTATCTGTATCATTTTCAATTTTAAGAAAAAAAGGTATTGAATTTTTTCTGTTATTAAGTTGCTGTAATATGTATGTAATAATATCAATGATATTAAAATAATATTTATAACCCACCTCCTTACTACTTACCTAATTTACATAATGCTATTCAGCAAAGATTTTTCCGGAAAGCACCAATATTGTCATTGCTCTTTCATGCTTGCCACTGTGAATTAATCTTAAATAACATTCATCTATTAACAATGTTCTTTGAAAAACGAATGTCGACTTTCTGTGTTTTTCTCAATAAATTATTTTCTATTTTGTGCTTGCGCACTGTCAGGATCTTAACATTGAAAATAAATCGAGACTATTCGTCGCTAAAAATCCTTGTCTTTTAGAAAAACTTAATTTTTTTGTATAGATTTGTCATATTTTCTGTTTGCACACCGTAGATGCTCAGCGACGAATATGAAGCATGTAGACATATGAGACATTTCAATATTCATTTCAAATCTAAATCGAATATGTTATGCTTTCGTTTTGCAGTATCGTGTTTTCTGACTTATTCTTGTCTTTTCTTCTATTGCGCTCTCTCTTACTTTTACACCAAGGATTATATCAAATGACGCATCATTTCAATATCGAATAAATCAAAATTATTCCAAGTTGTATTGTGTATTTTATTGGGACACATTATTTTCTTTGTGGTGATGGATCGTGACATGTTTGTGCTCGGTAAAGTCCCGTGTTTTTCTGTTGACAGCTCTCCTGACGCGATTTTGATTGACAGTTCGGAGCTTGAAAGGACTGAATTCATAATGTGAATTATAGGTGTGTCAATAAATGGTGCTAAATCTCACACATCACACCCCATATTCAACTTCTTCACACTCTATTCTGTGTACCACACTTGCTTCCAAAATCCTGTATCGACAATTCGACCTTTTCAAGCGGATAATTCCTACCGAAGCCCATTTTCGCCCGATGTAATGAAGCTGTAAGTTCTCCCAACCCTCAAACTCTTGACAGCGCAAACGGATATTAATCTCAAGATCATATTATTGCAACAAAGCACATTCTTTTGAGATGATATGTTTCAAAACAACTTATTCAAGATGCTTCTATATCTTGATTATAGGAGGGAAAATCATCCTAAACCGCTGCGCATATACCTAAACTTTGTTTTATACCAAATAAAAGTACATATCGAGGTGATGGGGCTCTATTTTGTACTCAAGTGTATTGACATATGTTTATTGAACGCGTCGGTCATTACCCAAGGGATTATTTTAAGTTGCCTAAAATAGCCAGGGGCAGGTGATCAAGACAAACAAACATGACTTGCATTAAATTTCCATAAAGGGAAAATTCCCTGTCGACGCTGGAGACGGTTGTGAATGTGTTGGCAGACTCTGATTGGATGATAGGATGGGCTGACAAACACGCGCGTTCAAAGTGAAAGTCATAACACGAAAGTAGTATACACGTATACGGTGCTTTCCCTTGCAAATCACTTATAAAACTGCGATAACCAAACTCGCTACTCAGTCTCAATCGATCAGACTTTCGAAATCTATCAGACATACCATACTGATCAAACATTCTAAGACAATGGAAGTACTAAAACAGCTACCTAAATCGGAGTTTTCATATGGAGTTGCCTACACGATAGCATGTCAGCTAACTTCACCGACGCTCTATCAATGTGAGGAATATGATCCACCAAGTGACGATTGTAAGTTTTATTCTATGATGTAAAAATGTGTAGTCTTTTTATCGACCAGTTCGTCGTGTATTCGATTAAGCTGTACGATTCTGTATTCGATCTAATTGTATGAATATTTTGTACATTCGTACAACAAAATACGTGCGAGTTATATTGCAACTCGATTCAAATCAATATTTTGCCGCTATCGTGATTATTTTGGAATGCAAATTTTAAGAAAGTATAATTTTTTGTCTTGTGTCATGGCGTGACAAAAAAAAATACGTCAAGCGACCGTATCTCATGTTGTTGAGTTGTGTGTTATAAATTTGAGTAATTTTGTACACGATAAAACAATTATTAAGTTATAATTCTCGACGAAAAAATAAGTACCCTTTATTGACTGTTTGAATCCATATGTCAACTTTTTGATATCTCGCCTTATTTTTTATTTTTAACTTGCACTTAAGCGAGAAATGTTTTATGCTAAATAATCACGATTTATTGTTTGCTTGGACGCGTGAGTTATCATGTGTAAAAATCTCATGCAATTATCTGTTTTCTTTGTTCGGTAGATTATGACTCTGAACCTACAGATGAAAGCCAACCATCGCTAGAAACAGATGGAGGATCTGAAGTTGATCAGACAGTGACAGTAAAACAAGATGAAACTCTTTCCTCGATTGACGACGAGCAAGAAGAAGAGGAGGAGTAATTTCTAGACAGTCGTAAACTAGAAGCCTTTCCTTGATTGCCATATCAATCAAGGAAAGAGTTTCATGATACAAATGGAACGCTTCCCTTGGTTGCTATGGCTTTCAATTATATTGCCTCAGACATTGAAACGACGCGTCGTCTTCAAAAAACAAGTAACCATAACAATGTCAGTTCTCTGAACACTGTCAAAAAGATTAAATATAAATATGTAAACTTTAAGTTAAGAAAATTCAAAAGCGCAGACAACTAAATTTATGTAAGAACTGTACATGTATTGTGCATTTAACACCAAAGAATATTAGACAGAAGCTTTGATGTAATTGATAGTTGTGGCATCGTTTATTCATGTTCATTCAAGTGTTACTTTATACTATTTGTTTTGTGAAACATCAAAAAAGTCGACATTGGATTTGATATATTTGATTTAGAATGTGTTGATACTTTGATAATTTTCCCTGTTATAAAGTCAGAATATGTAAAATTTTCATAAAGAGTATTTTTTAAGTCATGCATGTCAGAGAGAATTTAGACAATATTGTTTCTTCTAGTTATCAAAATAAAATAAGTTAACTTGAATTAATAATCAACTACAGCGTATTTACACTTGTCAATTTCTTGTTTAAAGGGTTTTTTTCCCATTCTAAAATTCCCAGTGGGTTATTTTCCCTAAGTACTCGTATAAAACGCTTTGCTACAATTTATATTCGTTTTTCAAAAAGAAAATTAGCGAATAAATATTTTGAAATGATTATTTTCGTACATTTTGAATTTTTTTCAGTTCAATCAACAAAAAAGCGTTTTTTATTTTGGAATATGCAAATGATTTTTTAACGATGGAAACAAGATTTATGGGAAACACCCGACTGCGTTTTTTCTGCCCATTCAGCATTTTGTGCTCATCAATGGCTTACGATTTTTCGCCCACACATCGAAAGCTACGACTTAAAACAGCGATAATTTATCCCAAAATCCTTAACAAATATAAATCATATTCCCCATATTTGTCCATGAGATAATATCAAAGCTATTGAAGTGTTTATATCACTTTCGGTGTGTGGACGTGCAAGAAAAAGGGATTTGAAAATGACAAATTTTCGCTCTTTCCAATCGATAGTTTCCACCAGGCGTTCCTTTCTGTACACAAAAATAACCTGGGACCAAAAGAAACACTTCCCCTAGATTTAGTCAGTTTTGGTGCAATTTCGCTAGTAGTTTTGCCCTTGTTTGACACTCTGTTACCTCTCCATAAGTTGAATGACCCTAATTGGAAATACTTCGTTTATTGAAAGCAGAAAACCAAGGCTTGTCGTCAATATTCTTTGTTAAAGGTAACGTTTTTTTGTCGCAAAATACAATAATATGCCACCAACTTAACTTTGATCTCACAAGTTAGTCTATATAACTGTGCATGGGATCTGACTTTGAAAATTTTTCTTTTTAACTAAATCTTGCAATATTCCCATTTAACAACAAGCTATTAACTGTATATTAATCAGAATAGACTGAATTATTTCAGTATTGTGGTTATGAAGACGTTCGTGACCTTGAAATCAGTGATGAGTCATGTGGGAAAAAATGCATTTTCAGCATATTTTTTAGTTGAGTGTACAATTTTCATTGGTCCATATTAATGGGGGAAATTTCCACCTTTTGAAGTTCATGTGGTCTTCGAAAAATGGATGTTTTAAGGCAAAGGAAAATAAATAAAATTAAAGAAAATATTAAATTAAAAGTGACAGTTTATTTGTCTCTGTGTAGTTTAATTGTTTTAAAAAGTGCAAGGATGGAAATGCACAAATGAACAGAATGAATTGTTCAGGTAATTTAGCATGACAACAAAGCAACTAAAACAATATACTTAAAAAATCCCCTAAAAAATATAGCATGCCTATGAATTCCTGATTTTAATTTATTCACTTTGCAATCCATACCAAAATGTTTAGATTTTAATATTTATAAATGATTATATTATAAAGTTAAAAAGTAACATGTCACATGAAAATACAAAATAGTTTATAAACTTGATTCATTTTTATACAATAAATGTTCATCATCAAAACATTTTTTTGCCTCTTTCAAGAAAATGAAATTTATGAGTTTGAATTAAAGCGACTATGTCTTATGTGAAAGTTTATTTTCAATGCAATCACATAATACTAGAGTGCAAACACTAAATGTGTGCAACAATTGTCACTATTTAGTAGTAAATAGCACTAATTAAACAAAAGAAAACAATAGAACTAGCATAAAATAGCACTATTTAGTGGTATTTATTTTGCACACTTTTAGTGCGTGCACTCTAGTATTTCTTTGTCCTTCACATGAGTAAAAGTAATAAAATAAACAGTGAACACTTGAAGATAATCTAACTGAAGAAATGGGCTATTCAGGGATAATGTATATGTGCCAATGAAATATTGCACAACATAACTTGATAAAGGGCTTAAGATGACATATCTAATACAAATGTGAGAATACCAATTTTTCAACATTGTTTCAATTCTCGTATTTCATCAGCAGATATGGCGATTATAAACATTTTGGTATGGAATTGCAAAAAGTGGAAGGTTCCCCAATAAATATGGACCAATGAAATTTGTTGTTAGGTCTTTAATATGTGCACTCAACTTCAAATGGATTAATTATTTCACTGATATGCAAATATAATTGCTTAAATGGCTAATACATTTGCATCCTTTGCCGACATGTACAATAATTATTAGCAGGTGTGTGACATGATATGGGAGCATTGCGTGACACATTTACATGGCTGTGGGAATCACTACATTAAAGAAAATGATAACACTAAACATTTTCGTAAAAAGTCCTTTATTCACAAATAATTACAATCTTATATTACAAACACTAATTCAAGTCAAGCTGATGAATTCATTTCTTTCCTTTTTTCCCTTTCTTTCCAGATTTCTTCCCTTTCTTTCCCTTCTTCTTTTTCTTCTTGCTGTATGGTCCAAGCTGTCGTCTGACCATTACTCCTCTCCACCATGATTGAATCTACAAAACAGTGTCATAAAATACAGTTATTACAATTTTAAAAACTTTTTTTTATTAAACATTATCAACTTTAAGCCATCAACAGAATAAATACCAGTATATTACAAAATTACATCACATAAGTTCCAGTTGTAGTCTTGTGGCAGGCTTCATCAGAATGAGGTTCAATAGGGATGTGCTAAGACCATTGTTATCCTATCAAACCTCATTCTTATGAAGACAAATGAAATATAGCTGAAACATTAACTTTCTCAGCATACCATGTTTTATTTATTACATCATGAAAACTTTCAAAAAAAACAAACATTAAAGTTGTAACCAGAGTTATCTAACACACGACCCTCGGGACCTGTGGTTTAATGTCCTTATCCAAGAAGACATGAAATTCCCTGAGTGTTGGTCCGGCCAAGGATCTAACTCGTAACCTCCCACTCAATAGACCGGCGCTCAACCAACTGAGGCATACCTTGCTTGTTGCTGATAATATGAACCTATCCTTTGTTATTTTTGAATTGGAGTGCTCTCATCCCCCTCTCCAGGGGCTTCATTATCTTTTTGAATAAACATCTAAGTAATTGAAGTAGGCGTCTGTGTCCTAAATGTTTTCTAGGGGGGTCTGGGGGTATATTTCTTAAGTAAGACACAAGATAGCCAGCAGTAAGAGGTAAAATAAGCGACAATATACTGCCGGTAGCTGTCTATTATTAAAACCCCTGCTCCCTCTCGGTGACCTTTATCTTCTGTCATAATTACCTGCCCCCTAAACTAAATAAAAATCAAACATGCAATTTATTACCTTGATTGTCATTCTCAGTTCTTCTGCTTCTTGTTCTGCCTTTCGCCTTGCTTTCTCTTTCTCAACTCTGTCTTCTATGACAACTTTTTCATACTCGGAATACTAAAATAAAATACAAAAACAAATAACTAAATAGTAAACAGCTGTCATATTTGTTCCTTTAGTCTTGAACCTGGTGTATGAGCAACAAGGGAAAAACATTGCATGGTAATGACATAGCGCTAACTTGACCTGGTCACACATATATGGGAAAAAATACTGCAAATTTTGCCATTGACTGGGAGTGAAACTGGCTACTAACTAAATAGAAGTTGAAGTTACAGTAGAGTGCACACACTAAATGTAATATTGCAACAGTTGTCCCTATTCATTTGTAAATAGATCAAATTAATGCATGAAATAGCACTATTTAGTGGTATTTATGTATGCACTCTATGACGCTCAAATGTATGATCAGTGAAAATGTATTTTTCATATTTCTATGTCTGCAGTACAGCCAATCAATGCAATGCTTATAGTGCAACCAGTGGCAGATCCAGGATTGTTTTCAGGAGGAGGTGCAGTATCTTCAGGAGGGGGGTGCACTAGTCAGTAAGCATGAAATACCAAGGATATTTTGAGGCTGAAATCCTTTCAGGGGATGTGCACCCCTCCCCTAGATCCAACACTGGCGTCTCAATTGTTGATTGGTTTAAAGGTAGACATGAGAACATAGCATCACCAGTCATACTAGAAAAAAACATTGCACTATAAATTAGGCGTAGTAACTATTATGGTCTAGCTACACTACAACAATCTTGGTTCACTATTACAAGCAAGCTTATTATTTTAATTCCAACCTTCTGAGTTAATTCTTGCAGTCGTGCCAAATCGTTAGCTTTGGAAGCCTAAAAGAATACATATATAATCAGGCTTGGTAACTACGTTGAGTACAACACTGCTTGTGAATTCTGCATGTGAGGAAGGATTGAGCAAGTGTGTAAGAAGAATTCACAAAGGAATAGAGGAACTTTTAGTTTGTTTTATACCTTCAAGACATCCAGCTCATGTTGTTTCTGTTCCACGTCACGATCATATTTCTCCATCCAGTATTCAACTTTCTCTTCCAGAAGCTACACAAACAAACAGAATAACAGTTGAAGATTATTATTCTATGCAGCCTGGGCACATGGTCGATAAAAGTTTGTACCTGATCAAACGCTACTGAGAAATTAGAGTCAATTTTGTATGACTGGGAAGAGTATCATTTGTAACCAATTCTTCTGCTTATTTATTTTTTTATTTTATTTATTTGTTTACTTACTTACTTACTTATTTATTTATTATAATATTGATTTATTTATGATAATATTTATTTATAATAATATTTATTTATAATAATATTTATTTATAATAATATTCATTTATAATAATATTCATTTATAATAATATTTATTTATAATAATATTTATTTATAATAATATTTATTTATAATAATATTTATTTATAATAATATTTATTTATAATAATATTTATTTATGATAATATTTATTTATGATAATATTTATTTATAATAATATTTATTTATAATAATATTTATTTATAATAGTATTTATTTATTTAACAATTTGCCAGAGGGAAGGTGAATTACAATTTAGTCCCCTACAAGGTAAATTACATAATGTGATGATCCCCCCGGGCCCGGATAGAGGTTATTATTGTCTACAACAACAGCTCAATATGTGCTAATGCTTGATAAAGTAGCAGTTGTTTAGTTCAATTTCACTTTTCCTAAAATAAATACTCGTAAGATGGATTATTGTGTGTACCATCACACAATTTTCTGCAGTGCACACAATATGTCCAGTAAATCACAATTTCTCAACTACTACCAATAAAAATTTTGTCAATCCATTCTATATCAATGTCCATGAATCACCAACAGTGTCCACTATATATTCCAAGGAACATTTTATATATCGTAGAATAATACTTGTTCTTGTGAAGTGAAACATTAACCAACACACAATTTTGTATGGTGCGCACAATGTACATTTTTTTATGTTGTCTCTAAGAATCCTAAAGCCCAATGACTAGACCTATACTACAAATCGCATGCGACAAATTGTACCGTGTACTAAATCGGGTTTAACAAATAAACATTGACCATAATATCTTTCAAAAAGTAACAAAAAAGATAAATATTTAAAATAAATTAAATATTATTAATAATCATATGAGTTGCATCTGCTCACATATGCCCTTGATGTCCTGACTTCTTTACACCATACAAATTATGCTCAACTACTACAACACGCCTACATCACATTTTACCTGGTGGTGTTGTTTAAGATATGCTTCTATTTCAGCATTGACTCGAGCCTCCTCATCAATCTTATATTTTAGTGTCTGCAAAAAAATAATAATAATAAAATAAAATAATAAAATAAAATGATAAATAAATGAACACTGATCAGTTTATTAATTCCATTTTGATCATGATTTCTCGATAAAATGGAGCTGAATTAGAATGCCTTATCAAAATGAATTGGAGTTTGGACATTGATCACTAATGAAAAACAGTTTTTATAATTAATAAATATAATATAATAAGTAATTAATTCCCTTGTCGCATAACCTACCCATACTAACCTAAAAATCATCTTTCAGGGGCGGATCAAGGGGGAGGAGGGAGGGAGGGTGCACTAATAAAACACTTACTGATTATCAATCAAAACATAAAAGTACTATCTATAAAAATATATTCATACTGACCTCAAGTTCTTCCTTTAAATTATTCTCTGATTGTTGGCATCTCTTCATAGTACAGGAAACACGTACCTGCTCAGAGAAGTAAAGAAATGACTTTGTTAGATTATCACTACATTGGTGTGGGTCACAGTGAGGTTTAATTACCAAATGAATAATTACTAACAATTTTAGTAATTAAACATCTCAACATATTTAAGCACTTCAGTTCTCATTGACAAGACAAATAAGAAACTTTATTATCCAACTTGTAAAAAAAAATGCGTGAGTAAGACTCGATCAAGTAAAAAATAAACAGCAATATTTTTCGCTGTCTATACCAGTTTGACAGGTTTTAACTAGCTTGTACAAGGAAAAGAAAAAAAGAGAGCTAATTGAAGCAGACAACTACGATCCAAAAATGGAAACAGCACTATAATCACTGCAAGTTCTAGAAACAATATTTACTTTGCTACCCCAGTTTGTATTTGACTTTGTCAAAGTTTCCAAATTGAAGCTATTCTTTCATTTGTCTTTATTCCTCAAAGTACAGTCAAACTTTTGTGCCAAAACAGTTGAGAAAATTACATCGCTAATTGACTAAAACGGTGTGTTTTGTAAGCTGCTAAAACTGATTTGACCTGTATGAAAAACAAGCCAACCAGAAAGCATGGAACCTCCTATACAACCATGATAATTGAAAATACCTCTGCATCTTTCTTGATGTATTTCCCCTCCATGCTTGTCTTTGCTTTCATCTCTTGCAGCTGATCCTTAAGATGAGCTATCATTTCATTTCGTTGCTAAAAAAATAATAAAAATAAAATCTTAAGTTTGCCAAATCAAAACTTAAGAAACCTCATTGAATGAATTGAAAAATGGATAAAATACTATATTCATTGAATAGGTGAATGAAAAAACAATGGATGAATTTATGAATAATTGGGTGGATGAACGTCTTAATAATGGATGCACAGATTAAACAATAAGTGAATGGATGGAGATGAAGGAAATCACTGGAGTGATGAAAACAGTGGGGGTGGGGGGGGGGGGGGTGCATAGGGGGGGGGGGCTGGTGCCCCTTGATTTATTTTTATAGATGATTATTTTTAATTTTTGATTGATAATCAGCAATTTTTTGATTAGTGCCCACTCCCTTAAAAATTTCCAGATTATTTTTTGATTAGTACTGCACCCCTTTCAAAGTTTCCAGATCTGCCCTTGATGTAGATGGATGAGTTAACTCTACCTGTATTTCACTTTCCTTTTCTTTGTTCACTTCTACAAGCTGTCTTTGTAAACTCTTTACAAGTCTACGACTTTCTTCTTCTCTGATGAAGGCAAAAAACAAATTCACCATAAAATACTAAATCATTATTATGTATCAACTGAATACCCAATAATGTTGAAAACCATTTACAAGTCTAAGATGTACTTTTCCATGATGTAGGCAAAAAACAAATTCATAGTCCAAATAATCCAATAATGTCAAAGGATCAGTGTTACTAGATGCCATCTTGAACATCACCAGTTGGCTGTGAAGCTGCCATTGTGTGTGGTTGGACTTAGCTATCATAGCACAGATGTATCTCTTCCTCTCAAAGGAGAAAATGTAATTAAACTCATCACACTTTTATGAGATATTGGAAGTTCATTTGATTTTCAGAGGCCAGTTGTACTAAGCCTGGATAATGTTATCCATTACTGGTACTTAGGATTTCTTTAGAATTTATCTCCTGGATATGTATATGAAGGATAGTGCTAACTACAATCTCCCCCAGGATCTCCCCCAGGGGAGGTCGAAAAAAAACGATATTAGGCAATTAAAAATGTTGTTGTTCATACTTGAGTATAGTCTGTTGTAGTTTAGCTTTCTTTTCTTTCTCCAATGTAACAGCATTGGCAAGAGAATCAAAAGTGTTCTTGTTGATAACTTCTGCCAGTGTCTCTTCTATCACATCTTGGAGAAATTTGCTGTTGGATATGTAATGATGGTTAGGACAATTTTATTATTAAATAACAACCATGTCATTCTACCATTTCAATCTGTACTTGATCATTTAAATCAGTACTTTTGAAAACAGTTGTGTGACAGAGATTTTATTGAATAATGTGTTTGACTGGCTAAGGTCTGGGTTTTTAGCTCCAAAGTTTACACTTCACAATTACTTGTGTATCCATATAGATTTTTTTTTTTTTTTTTTTTTTTGTAAAAAAATGTGTGCAAATTAATAATAAGTCTAAAGTCTTTCAATCTACCAGTATTCCAAAAGTAAAGAAAATTGATAACAGACTTGAGTCAATTTTACTTGACTGGGAAATGGGTCACAATATCAAGTGCTTTATGTGTGCATTGGAAGATCAAATCCATTTCGTAGAGGTTACAATCAAATACTGATAGGGATAAACACTGGCTGGTTTCCATCTTATTCAACTATTGTAAAATAGTTGGCTTCAAACTCTTGCTGAATCAACTCTAAGAGCCCAAACCACTGTCCAAATATATAACAGTTGTAAATATAATGATAACTTTTACACCGTAGAATGATACACGAAAACTGACGTTTCGGACGTTAGTCCTTCGTCGGAGTAATACGAGGATTACTCATATTACTCCGACGAAGGAATAACGTCCGAAACGTCAGTTTTCATGTATCATTCTACGGTGTAAAAGTTATCATTATATTTACAACTGTTTCTTATGCAACACCGACGCAGTCCTTGCTAGTCTTTTGTACTAGTTTTTACCTCCAAATATATAAGGCCATGAAGCTGGTGGTCTAGCATGACATCTTAAGGAAGCAGTTGCAGTATTCTGACAGACTTGTGGTGTAAGAATTAAAACTAACTATAAACAAGTTCATAAAATTTTAATCACTTTTACCGGTCTTCTTGAATTTTCATCAGGTTGTCAGATGTCAAAGGATTTTGTTTAAAACTTGTGGTAAGAGCTGCAGAAGAATACAAGAAAAATGCAAATTGTCTAGGTGTCACTTGGCTATGGATACATTTATCAAGAATGTAAAAAATATGGTCAAGTTGTGGTCTATTGTATTTTACTAATTAAGGCCTCGTTTATTGTAAGTCTAATCTCACAATCATCAAACAGCTCTAATATCTGCTATTGATTTGGCTCTCAGCACACCCGACCAGAAGTGCACAGTATTGTTGTGTTTTTTTTTTGTGTTTTTTTTTTTGTTCTTTGATGTATCTCGTAGATTGCAATAGAATAATAACTGGGATCCCTGTGTCTTACCTTGTTTTCCATCTCTCAGATACTGTGCAGCTGATTTCACTCTTGCATCACTCTCTAGAAACTTGGATGGGTTGGTACCTTGTTGCCCTTTGACCTCTTCTCGTTGATTCACTAACTAACAATCAAAATTAACAAGATATTATTCATTAGTGGAAATTTTACATCAGTAAAATTGAGAATCTGCAGTTTAAATATATTTCTGACATTCATTTATACTTCAAAAGTGTCAAATTGTGTCCTAAAAAAAGTTTTTTCCAAGTTATGCAGTGTCAATCGCTCAATAGAGTGCCAATAATATACTGTATGAAACTGTTCGCTAAGAGTGGTAATTAACACTAAATGGGAATGCAGTAAAGTATCGAAGCTTGAATGTGACTATGTAGTTTTAAAAATTATTTCAAAGTGCACACAATCCAAAATGGACAAACAAGAGATTACTGATTTCTTAACTTCCAAAGTTAGCACCAATTAGGTCTAATTAGTTAGTTATCTATTTCACAGGTAAATTATTTGCAATCTAGGACAACTGCAGCAGTAAAATCAATCAATCATTGTGTACTTACACTTTCATAGCGCATTTCAATATCTCTTTGGTCTTGCAGGATCTGCCCAAGCTCGTCATCTACAATCTAAAGA
Organism: Diadumene lineata; assembly: GCA_918843875.1. Lineage (NCBI taxonomy): Eukaryota > Metazoa > Cnidaria > Anthozoa > Actiniaria > Diadumenidae > Diadumene > Diadumene lineata. Next base: position 10,584,624 of record OU974069.1, on the reverse strand, counting down.
GCACCTTGCAATATTAGTAAAAATCAAAATAAAACTGCATGACTTTAAAATGTGTTTAATTAAAGCAAAAAAGGTGTACACAAGATTCAGTTGAATCTTTTTCTTAATGATCAATATTTAAGCGAAGAAATGAGGTTTTTTTTTGCGCTTGTTCTGTCTGAACATGGAGACAGCTAGAACATGTACTCAACATTCAAAATAACCATTGAGACATCATCGGTTTCTGTTCACTAATAACACAACTCTTGAGCAATCAGTTCAATTCAAGTCCTGCAGGAACAAGGATGGCAATTCTATGGTCAGTGCACAGCTTTCAGTGGCAAAGGTCACTAGTTTCACTCCTAGTGACTTCACATCCTTGTTTCGACTTCTTTCTATTCTGACTGTAAAAAGAGGAGCATTGATGGAAGAGGGGGACAATTGTGCACCTTGAGCTTCCTGAAAGCATATTGTGTGATAACTGCTAACACTAAATAAATTTTTATTTAATAAATAAACTTTTCCTTTTTACAGTAGATAGGGCACCATCAAGTGCTCACATTCATGCAGTCACAAAAGCCATTATCATTTGTATTTATTTATTATTATTAATATCAATGGTATTCAATACCTGGCTAGCATCCCCTCTACCCTCTAGAGATGATGGCATTATATGGCCTAAAATAGCCAGCTGATCAGCACAGTCCTCGAGGACGGCGGAAATATGAATTGAATCTAGGTTGGACAACATTATAACCTGGAAATACAAATGTACAAACGTTTTAACTTATATCAAAAGCAATATTAATATGTGGCAGAATTGAAGAGATGAATATATAAAATAAACATTGATATAAACATCGAAAAGGAAAATGTGCAAGTATAGCGTAAACATTCAACTAGCATTTAGCAAATCACCAAAAGAGAATAACAAAAACTTCCATAGTCTCAAAGTTCGACTAAGTTCTCCTTTTTCGTTTGGAAAAATATTCAAAAATATCGCAAATCAATTTAAGACTGCTTGAGTACTTCAAGAATAATACATTACCTTACTTTTTGTTTAATTTATATCAGGAAATAAGTTAAAAAACAGCTATTTTTTAGCTGAGAATTTTACTCCACGTTCGGCATTGCACTGTTGTCATGGATGTCTCTGTTTACGTCGATAATTACAACAATGCATTGCGCGCACGACAGAATTTTCCACAGGAATCCTGACCGAGCAAACATTGACAAAAAGTAACTATCTTGAATTTTGAATTATCATTTACTTCTAGAATTAACGTATTTATTTTGAACATTTCCTCCGTGTATAATTTAAATATTTTTCAATGTAGAGTAATTTATAAAATTCACAAAAAATGTAACTTGACAAAATTAATTTTATAACTGAGCCGCTTTTAAAATTTGAGCGGTCAGCAGCTACCTTACTAACAGTATGCGACTGTCACGCTCGAAAATCCAAGATGGTAGACAGTGATGAAGACGATTTTGAATCACTTGGAACTGCTTTTGAAGAGCTAGAAGAAGACGCACCAAGAAAAAAACCTGTACCAATTCACGAGCAAGTAGTTACAGACTCGAAAGGACGTAGACGTTTTCATGGCGCTTTTACGGGCGGTTTTTCAGCAGGGTATTTTAACTCTGTTAATACCAAAGAAGGATGGACTCCAAAAACGTTCATCTCTTCTCGCTCTCAGAAGTCCACCGCGCTCTCAGCTCAAAGACCAGAGGATTATATGGACGAGGAAGACTTTGGAGAGTTTGGGATAGCCCCCAAAAAAGTTGTCACCACTGAGAAGTTTCGACCAACAGAGAAAGAAGGGAACGATAGAAAGAGAGTCTTGGGACCTGCACGACCGACCGAGACTGAACGAAGTATAGCTAGTGTTATCCAAGCCAATGAGATTTTACAGGATCTCATTGTCCCTGTTAAGATGTCTATTGGTGTCAAACTGCTTACTCAGATGGGATGGAAGGAAGGGCAGGGCATTGGGCCTAGAGTTAGACGTAGTGCAAAAAAGGTATAGGACCCAAAAGATCAGAGTTGAATGCAAGATTTGAAATATGCACATCCCGAAATTGTATTGTAGCATTATGTATGCACATGACTCAATTGGCATATATTATAACTTACTTACTTACTTACTTACTTACTTACTTACTTACTTACTTACTCACTCACTCACTCACTCACTCACTTACTTACTTACTTGGACGTCCCAATGTTTTTTATGGTAGCGCCAGATCTCTCTGTCCTGCATGCAAGATCTTAGCCTATTAACAGTATCCATTCCACTATCGTTAAGGTCACTTGTCTTCTTCCCCTGTTCCTTCTACCATCAACTGGCTGCCACAGAACCAATTGATTTGCAGGCTTGTCAGGGTGTCTAATATATAATAAAGTTACCATATCAGACTGCTGACTCAGTCCACATGTCCTTAAATTTATTTTTAAATCTTCTTCAGTGTTTCTCATAATAGTGTCACTTTATTTATTCATATATTTTTTGCAGACCTATGGCTGTACGCCACAACCTAATATGAACAATGGTGATGATGGTGATGATGACATTTATGCTGCAGGACTTCTTTTCGCACCAAAAGATGTAGAATCTGCTGAATATAAATCAAAAGACAATCTCCATGGTATAGGGTATAGTGGAATTAATCCTAAAACAGCTTTGCTGAGCCAGAGAGATTGGTTAGGATTAGACCCTGCAGGATCAAGCACAGCTGGAATTAAAGGACAGGTATAGAATAGACTAAAAAAAACAAGTTGTTGTGAAATAAATCTATGTTATTCACTCAGACGTGATGTGAGTAAAGGTATTCAGTTGGCTCAGTCTCCACTCATGTCAATCTCATGCACCCAGCCGTCAGTGGGGAGAGTATCACAGGCACACATAACTCTGATTGTTGGAGATTGAGCCTATGTATTGAGTCAACTGGAGTGAAATAGAGACAAAGATATTTCTGTCACACATCAAGTCTCTAATTGTGACTTCCCACTTTCCATACCAGTGCCTAAACCACAAGCCACAAGGGCAGATGGTAGGCTGGTAGTTTAGTTTGAACTTTATAGAGATACTGACTTGTTGCGGAGTACAAACAACTGTTCCTTAAGCCCGAAGGGATACTGTCCATATTAACCACAAACGTGTTATTTCACTCTGAAATGATATGAATAAATGTATGAGTCAAGTTATTATGTTCATTATTTAGAGTTATTATTCAATATACTATAGATATATATGTAAGTGAAGCACTGAACATTGTATTGGAATGGGCATTTAGAGGTTCCAGTCACACAGTATTTTTGGAAATTGAAATTAAATCGTCCCTGATAGCAGAGTCTCTTGTGTTAGTGATTCCTGACAAGAAAAAAAGACTGCTGACTCAAGGCTGCTTTTCTTATCATGCACACTCTTCGATATCCGAGCAGCTAGAATGCATGTGACGTAGTGGGCTCAAATATCCTGCAGTGATTCTACCTGATTTTCTAGCGAATCAGCTTATTTCTAGTCAAACCGGATACTAAACGGGTTTTGTTCATCCAGAGTTGTCGATGGCGGCATATCAAACAAAGCTTCATGAGTCTCTTTTTTTCATCAGGAATCCCAAACACGAGAGACTTTGCTATCAAGGAAGTTTAAAATTGGTCAAGTAAAAATAATATTTGTACATTTTATAAGGCACAAATTTGTTATTCATGATATTCAATTCAAACGTGCAATGTGCATGCAGATTGAAATGGTTTAATTGGTTGCTTTGAAGGGTTTTGGTGTTGGAGCTCTAGAGGAAGAAGATGATGACATCTATCAACAGGACAGCATGTTGAACTATGATATAGACCTTACATTAGCAACATCAAGAAAGAAAAAGACAAATACCTTACATGGTTGGACCGGACCACCACAGACCTCTCAACAAGGTCAATATGGATAGATTTCATCATCATTTTCATCATCATCATCATTATCATCAATTTATAGAAACACTTGAATCTCATGGAAATGTCAATTGAAAATAGCAGTACTAATGAAACAGTAGAACTCAATAGCATTTGCCTGAAATTGCACTATTGAGTATCACTAATATTTCACATTGTTTGCACTCTAACTCACAAAACAAAGTGGAGAAAACATTGTGTAATTATTGTATTCTATCAAAAGTCATCTATTATTCTAACTCACTGTGTTGTGTCTTTTAGGAGGGCTATTATCCACGTTTACCAAAGTCTCCAAACCACCAGCAAGACAAATGTACCCACTACCCATCGTTCCGAGAGATTTCACACCAGGACACAAAACAACTCGGTCTACACAGCAACCCACATCACATCCCCAACACAAATCAAAGAGCGTTAAACTTACAGCTAAAGAGAGAGGAGAAGCTCTTGGTGAAACACCCGTACCTAAACCAAAGAAGTCAGTGTTTGATTACATAGCAGAGGAAGACAGATCACGATTGAAGGAGGTGAAGGATAGGGGAAGTTGTAGACAGTCAAGTCGATGGTCAGAGGGCAGTGAGAAGAAATCTGCTATTGATGGTAGCAAAGCTGCTAGTACTGTTGGTGGTGGACACAGTAGTGGTGTTAGTGGTGGCAGTAGAACTACTTACCAAAGTAGTGGTTTTAAACCCTTTGCAAAAGACCTTGAGAAACAAGCAAGATATGAGCTGTTTTTGAAAGGAAAGACAACTGATGTGGAACCTTCTGATAAGTAAGTCACTTCATTCCTTCGCTCGTTCGCTTCGTTCATACAGCTTCTGGGGGAGACATCAATTAATCCATGTTTGCATTCATTCAATTATTCATTCTTCTGTTCATCCATCTATTCATACATTTATTCATCCATTTCTTTTTGTATCTATTCAACTAATCAGTTTCGTATTTTTATTAATTAATGGATTCATGAGCTCATTTATTTCCCAATTCATTTATTCATTTATTCCATTCATTCCATTCATTCGATCATTCTTTAAACAATGTTTCGAATCTCTCTACAGTAAAATGACAGAATGGGAGCGAGAATGTGAAGCCGAAGAGTTCGCCCGAGCAGCTACTCTCTACCGTCCTCTTAACCAAGCAATGGCTGCACGATTTACATCTGCAAAAGAATCCGACGATCAGCCATCTAACGAACAAACTCAACAAAAAAATCCCACTGTCACACCCACAACAAGGATCTTCGGAGCAATGACAAGAGAGAGGTTTGAATGGCATCCGAACAGGGTACTGTGCAAGAGGTTCAATATCCCCGACCCCTACCCCGGTTCGGAAATCACAGGGGTACCCCCTAGTCAAAAGAAAAGTTCATTCAATGAACGATTGTACGACATAAAAGCCATTGAGTATCAATCATCTGGAGAAGCACAACACGCCGAAAATGATCATGAAAGTTCTACTTACCCCGATGAAAGAAGAAATGTTGATGAGAGGTCGTCTGATTTTCAAGTTAACAAAGATGAAGACAAATTTATTGCTTCTTCTTTTCAAGACGATAGAGAGAAAAACGGCGATAAAGTAAAAACCTCTGCTTTACTTGCAGGTTTTGAAATCATGGCGTCAAAACCTCGCATTGTGCCGCAAGAAAACGCATCATTGACTGATTCATCAACCATTCAAGAAAATACAGAAGGTAAAATGGTCGATGAAAATACTGACGTTCTAAAAATGGCTCCTATGGATCTTTTTAAGACAGTTTTCGCAGAAAGTTCCTCTGAAAGCGATACGGAGGAGAGTGAGGAAGAGACAGAAATGAAAGAAGTAGTTGACAAAAATGACGAAAACAAAATTGCAAGCATTTCTGACAGTGAAGCGAGTAGAGGTACGATTCATTCTCATAATGAAAAATTAGGTGTTGAAGTTCGAAGTGAACATCTAAGTGACAGCAAAAAGTCAAGCGAGAGTGAAGAATTGCAAAAAACGAGTTTAGTAGAGAGTACGAATCAAGAAACGATTGATTCTTTTGGTCCTGCTCTTCCATCCAACAATACTTCTAAACAATCTACCACAAACTTTGAAGAGCTTGGATCTTCCGGTTACAATAAACGGGACAAGAAAACAAAGCATAAATCAAAAAAGAAAAAGAAAGAAAGGTCTAGAAAGTATAAAGACAGTGACACTGGTAGTGAGGAAAATGATATTGACTATGAAAAACAGAAGCGAAGTAATAAGAAAGACAAGCAGTCGTATTCAAATTGCTCCGATGATAGTTATCGAAGTCAAAGAAGAGAAAAAGGAAATAAGAAAGAGAGAGCGAAGTATTCTTATAGCGATGAAAGTGACAGTGACGAAGAATATCAAAACTACGAGAGAACTAAAAAGAAGAAAGAAAAGAAACGCAAAGATAAGAAAAAACACAAATCGAAAAAAGAGAAAAGCAAAACACATCGAAGTAAATCAGATTTTAATTTAGAAGATTACGAAGAAAAAACGCTTGAGAACGTTGCATTAAATTCGAAAGGTGAAAGTCGACGAAAGGAATCAAACGAAACAACGAATAAATTTTCTACAAGTGAAAGAAAGGGAAGGGAAGAAAGTTATGAGGATAACAGATCAATGAATCAAGATATTATGAGTAAATTGAAAAATATACAGCTTCTAAAGGAAGGCAAAAGAATGAGGGCCGCGGATTTCATGTGAATATCTATGTATCTAATGTAAAAACATTTGTATATATATTGAAATTAAAACATAAATTCACAGTTGTCCATCGATCTGTCTGTTTTAATCGATGTGGTTGTTTGGCTTTTGTACCGGGCCTCCTTTGGCATACCACTTGTCAATCCAATATGGCTGCGGCCGATCCAACATCAAACGTTTCTATTTGCAGGTTTTTGTACAATTCTACCAAATTCATGCAAACAGAATTACTTGCTTTCTTCTTTATATTCTTGGCATGCTCTAGGACATTTCTGATAAAATTTTCAATAAGAGGTAAGTTAGTTTTTGACTGAATTTTGTTAAGGTTAATAATGTACATTAAATTTTCGACTCTGACCTTAAAAGATCAATTCAAGTCTATTTTATTTTTCAGTCCTTACTCCGACGAAGGACAAACGTCCTAAACGTCCGTTTCCACTATAGCTTTTATGGTGAATCAACTTACAAACTCTTCCAACTGCTGCATAAGAAACAACGACGCAGCTAGTCATGAATATTGGTTTTCAACTAGTCATTTTGATACTCCTATCTATTCCCGGCGTACTTAATCGATAAATTCGATAATCAATGCCAATCGATACCAATCAATAACAATCGATATCAATTAATCGATTGATGTTTGATAATCGATGACCAATCGATAGGGAACATTGATGTGACCTTTTATCGATTGCCAATCGATCTTCGATCGTTATCGATTGAGTCATCGATTGTCAATCGATCATCATCGATTACCAGTCGATCATCGATTATCATTGATTGAAAGCCATCGGTTCTCGGTTAAGTTACAATATCACGCAAACAAAGACGAACTTCTCGATATTTTAACAAATCGGGAAAAACGTACGGCTATTTCAAAACAAACTTTTCTTGTTGTTTGAATCTGAAATTTGACGAAGTGCATGTAGTTCAAAATAATAGAACAGTTTAATCTTGTAAAAACGAGATTTTAAACATTCCCATTTTACTTTTATTAATTTTATTTTCAACTAATTTCACGTTGCTATAGCATTTACCACACTTGCGCATATCAATAAAGCCAATCCGGGCGGTTTCGGTAAACTAAATAATTGTATTCATAATAAGCATGCAATTTACTGAGGATAATAATTACATTCATTTGATATCCTGTTTTTAATTCCACTATAATAATAATAATAAAAATATTTGTATAGCGCTTATACAAGTCAGCTCTAAGCGCTGTAAAATAAAAATCAGAAATGCTACAATATAAAATAATTAATTACAAGTAAAAAAAAAATCGTAGTTGGTAACGCAGAGACTCAAGGAAGCCGATAAAGTTAACGTCGGAAATACTGGATTTCAGAACAGTCACGATCACTGCTGAGAAGTTACGTTAAAATAGTTTTTTTGAGCCAATCGATACCAATCGATACCTTGGCTTCGTGTGACTATCGATTGATCATCGATTGACCGATACCAATCAATACCAATTAGCTAATTGTTATCGATCAATATCGATTTATTGATTGATTTTCAATGATCGATTGCTATCGATTAAGTACGCCGGGATCTATTTTAATAGATAGCTAGACTACTTTTATCCAGACGTAACCAATTGATGAGAATCGATCATCGGAAATCCAATCGATCAATCGATAACAATCAATATCTGTCTATCGATTAATATCGATTGCCTGTTGGCAATCAATGACCAATCGATTCACACACAAGAAAAATTGATCTATTGCCAATCGATAGTCAATCGATGATCTTTCATACGATACTTAGCATCACAGGAAACACAATACTCAGGCACATGTTGAAATAAACCATGCTTGTGCAAATCTCTGAAGACAAAGTCAATATAGCAGCTCAGGGCCGGGAGATAATTCAGTCATCGTTCATGCGATCGTCAAAGGGTACCTGTGCCAGTTCCTTTTGAAGTAAATGTGGGGAAACCTTCACGTTAAGCCGAGTTAGAGGGGATAATAATTTTGGAATAGGATTGAGGGTCAATGATAGCCGAGGGACGTTGGCAGACAGATTTAAAACAGCTCGCTTGCAGCCCATACAAATCGCCCGCTCATATTGTATATATATCTAAAAATGACTTTATATTTTCCGAGATTGCACTTTGTTATTATTATTTTTGAAATAAAAGAGAAAAACGTAAATTTGTAACAATCTGAGGTCTCTTTATTCAGCTACGTACCTAAAAAAACCTGATAATAATCGATGTCAATTAAGATATCAATTGACATCGATAATCGATGCTAATCGATTCACACACAAATTTCATTCATAGATTGTTCATCAATTTCCGAAATCAATCGATTAATTGTCATCGATTGATATCGATTGATATCGATTGGCATCGATTATCGGTTTCATCGATTGGATACGTCTGGCTTTTATGAACTTAACTTATTAAGAAATTAGTTTGTAGCTTTGGTGCAGATTTTTCATTTGTATACTAGAATTGATTTCCCCATTAGCGCCCATGTTCTTTTTATTGCCATTTGACGTTTTTACTATATTATTAGATGGTGGATATGATTACCTACCAGTCACCGTCAATGTCATGGCAGAGCTGTGTAAATTCATAGTTTGTCTTTTAATGGCAGTTTATATCTTAATAGTACAAGGTAAGTATCCTATCGTTTGCAAACTGATTGAAAAAGATATAGACCATCTATATTAAAACTAGCTCGATCTTTCCCTTTCAGCAGAGTGTCTCTCATTTGTGATTCCTGACCAGAAAAAAAGAGGATCTCAAGGGTGCTTTTCTTATTTTGCACAGTTTTCGGTATCCAAGCAACCAGAGTGCAGTGATGCTACCTAATAGGCGATTGGCATGTTATAGAATACTACCACTTAATCACAATGCTTTGCCGACTTTCTTTTGTATCACCATCAGTGCAAATTATTTAATTAATCTCCACAGGCTGGAGTTAGAAATTTGAATATGAAAGAGAATTAGACTGAATGCTGGTAGTGGTAGTAAAATGATGCCATGATAATGCAAATCCTCTATCAGGCAGCTAATCTTCTAGTCGAACCAGATATCAAACTGGTTTTTGTTTGTACACAGTTGTGGACGGCGACATATCAAACAAAGCTTCTCCAGTCGGCAGATTTTCTCTTTTCTTGTCACGAATCACAAACAAGAGTGACTCTCCCAGTAGTGACTGACTCTTTAAACCTCTGACATTTTTTTAATCACATTTCTAGAAAGTCTGTGTCACTCGGGACTCCACCTAAATGTTTTTCTGCTTAAATTCTAGAGGGTAAGACTTTCCGCGAAGTGTTTCATCCATCACATGTCAAGTGGAAAGAATTTTTCAAATGGTCTGTTCCTGGGTTGTTGTATTTCTTTGATAACTTACTGGGCTTTTATATCTTGGTTCATCTACCCCCCGTAAGTATGGATGCCAGTCATTTCAATCGTTAGTGAATGAATAAGAAATGTATTGGAAAGTAAAAGAAATGAATAGAAAAATGCCAGGGAACTTAATAGGAAAACATGGTTATAGCTGAGTACTGGTACTTTACTTGTCTTGCTTATATATATCTCGTTTTATTTACCCCTTGTGAGATTAAAAAGCAGTAAAAATAATTGGATGGGACATGGATGAAAGAAATACAAATGAATAAAATTATGAAAAATAAATCGAAAGGATTATAGCTAACTGACCAGTATGCATTTTATATCATGGTTCATTTGCCACATGTAAATATGATAAATAGTCAAAGTAAATGGATGGGAAAAATAGGAAGAAATGTTAAATAATGTGGAATGAGTGAGAAAGGATTTGGGGTTATTGGTGTACATATTATTTGTGTATCATTTAGCTCACGTACGCGTAACAAAAGATGGTAATAGCAAATGGATGGGAAATGAATGGGAAAAGAACGAAATGTATGAAATAATGAGAATATAGAATGGAAAGTATTTGAAAATCTTCCTGGGAGTTTTTGAAGGAATTTAAAAACTGTTCCTTGCAATTTCTTAAACCGTATTTTTCTCTTTCTAGGCTGTGTATAGTTTATTATCAAATTTTGTCATCATCACAACTGCAGTGTTATTTAGAGTTGTGCTAAGGTATTAGTTTATATGATTGATTGGTTGATTGATTGACTGATTGGTAGATGGATGGATGGTGGATGGATTGATTGCCAGACTGATTGATTGCTTGCTTGCTTGATTGATTGATCCAGATTCTGATATTGAATATTGGTTGAGACAACTCCTTTAATAAGTTCTTTTGTTTGCAGGAGAAAGTTATCTAGAATCCAGTGGGCATCACTAGTGATTCTCTTCTTGTCAATAGTATCCTTGTCAAGCATGAATCAAACAGATCATCACCATCTTGGCCATCATCATGAAGTCATTCAACATCATCATGAAACTAAGGACTTCCCAGACCCCTGTCGACACAAAGCAATTGTAAATAACTCTACAGCTGAAGCAAAGCCAAAAATTTCAAAGTTCCACATTAACGAAGGACATATCTTTGTACTAGTGCAGTGCGTGCTGTCTTCACTTGCTAATATCTACAATGAAAAGATCTTCAAAGAGGATGATGGCATGGAACAGAGTATATACATTCAGAACAGCAAACTTTACTTTTTTGGTATTGTCTTTAATTTCATCACTTTAATTCTAAAACCAAATTTTCGTAAGCATTTATTCCACTGTGGATTTTTCAGTGGGTACAATACACAGTCAACATTGTTAATCTTCACTACAGCTTTCTATGGTTTGACTGTTGCTCTCATTTTGAAATTCAGAGATAACATGTTTCAGATCATGTCATTTCAGCTTTCAAATGTTTTAATTATTACATCGTCTGTTTTATTTTTTGATTTTCATCCAACATTGGAGTTCTTTCTCATTGCTCCGATAGTTCTTTTGGCTATATTTATATTTAATGCAGGGAAAAAGGACAGCAGTGTAAAACTGAACAATCATGATACTGGATATATGTATTCACAGCTTGCAAAAAATGATAGTTAGAAATAGAAATATTGAATTATTTATGTACACTTATTTATAAAAAAAAACATTGTCAGTGAAAATGATGTGGATGATGGATAAGGGATTGCGGATGTCCATTAAACAACTGAAAAGGTTATATTTAAAGTCAAGAGGTTCATATGTTGAGGATTAAGTTTTTATCGATGGACCATTGTCTTCTCCAAAGAATTAAATAATGTTTAAATGTTTGTGAATAAAACACGCATAATAATGTTGAAAGCAAGTGGAATCAATCTATTTGAAATGAGGTCTTGAAAAATCTATATTAAAAGCTATATAATCAATGAATAATTTTATCATCTGATAAATACAATCTATTACATATTATAAACAATATTTTTTATTTAGTTAATAATTTTATCAAATAAATGCTGATCAAATTAAATGGAAAATTGAATATGTATATTCATTCGCTTTAATCACCGGTAGCCCAAGCTAGATGTTTGAGTCTACTTTTTTGCAGTAGAACAAAATAAATAAGATATGAAAAATAAAGTCTGCTCTTGTGTATTGTTATTTTAGGACTTCCTTACTATCAAATTTCAGGAAATTTGAAACATTAAATTATTATATTCCCACAATTTTGCTTCAAGTTGCCTGAAATTCAATAAGAAGATAAAGAAAATAACAGTTCACAAGTACAGACTTTATTTTTTTATCATATTTTTTTTATTTCATTCTACTGCTAAAAAAAGGTCACAAACATCTAGCTTGGGCTACAATTGTGGTTGAATTTGATCAATATGTTTGAGGCATTAATTCATTTACTGGAGCATTTGACTTATCCTGTGGATTATTTGGAGAACTTATCATAATATAGAAAACCACATAGTGGGAGAACATGATATTTGCAAAATCAAATTGTAACTAACACAGCAGTACTGATAAGTGTTCCAGAGGTTAAGTGTAACAACTCTAATACAAATTGTATTATTTTTATCATAATTTCTAATAATTTTCAATAGCTTTATCCAGGACCTACTTTGTATTATGTACTATATAAAACACGTCCTGCGAGTTTTTTATATGACTTCAAAAACCCCAACACTTATAAAACCAAATATTTCAAATAAAATTTTGAAAAATAAGCGAAAAAAGTTATAAAATTGACTGGTGGTCATTCTGATCATGCGCAGAATTTCTGATGTGTGTTGAATATTCGTCCCACATTTGAGTCTGGTCCTTCAGAGTTCAAGGGGAACAAACTTTTTAAATTAAGAGGTTCAATTCCTTGGACCATTTTGGTCACATGATTGAACAGAGGTTACTTCGTAGCATGCAAAGTAATCTCATTACTATTCAATGTACCTTTATATAAAGACTCTAGAGTCTTTATATAAAGATTCATTGAATACAAATGAGAGTACTTTATGGGTATAAAACCTCATGCATGTGACCAAAATTGGACCACGGATTGGACAAGATGCTCATGAATTATTAATGAGCTTTTGAATGTTAATTAAAAACTAAGACAAGTTCATCATTAATCCTGTTCCATCTGTCTTTCTTAATAACAACTTTGAAAAAAAATTGAAATTTCATTCTACTTACAGACAAGATAGAGTTGCATCGGTCCGATTTTAGTTAAATAATGTTATGGCACATCCTTATAATTTTCATACAGTTGTCCCTGTTGCACTCAAGTAGACACTTTTTAACACTATCACAGATAAATGGGAACTGTTTAACAGTTTCTATGAAAACCCCTCTATTTTGCATAGTATACTGACTATTTATGTTTCTGACCCAACATTGTCTGCATTAACCCCAAGCACTATGATGTCACATGTAAACAAATCTATTGTTTTAATGCTAAGAATCATGGTCAAAAGAGGGGATTTAACATCTTAAAATCAATGAAAAATAGGGTAAAAGTTCATTTATAATATTGGAACAAATTATAAGTATAAGTACAATGCCAAATCTATTAAAGGAAAAATATTTGCCTAACTAGATGCATTTTTATTCATGTAAACAAGCCATGACGTCATAGTGCTTGAAGGCAATTGGATATGCAGCACTAAAATACCACATACAATTTGTATCCTTCCTAATTGATATTGTTCATGTTTCTTGTATAACTTTATTTTGGATCACAATAAGCTCTAAACACTAGCAGAGTGTCTTGAATATTCTCTAAGCAAAGTTCCCCATGGGCTGGTAGGAAGAAGACACTCCCTTGCTTCAGTGCGATATCAGAAGACTTTGTTGTGCATGACCCTGATATGACGATTAGTATACTAGGGCCATCTAATACTTTAACATTATATGATGATGTACCTTCTGGGATCTGTGAAAGAAAAGACAAAATATAATAATGTTTTAATAGTCTGTATTCATGTTCTTCATTGCTCAGACTAAGCCTCAATAACATGTGATATATTCTTTTGTACAAGCTACATCACATGGCATATTCAAAAATCCAAAAACAACACAAATACCAATGTTTTTTTTCACCTTTAATAGTCCAGTTTCATGTTATTCATTTACTACTGATGCATTTTGGAGAGAGTGTATCATCATGCAACCCTGGGCATGCAACAAGAAACCACTCGGAGAATGTCAGCAAGGATTCATGTGTCTCACCCTTATTCTGAATCAGGCCCTGGTATATCGGCAACTCATCATTTTGCCAACATCATTGTTACCAGAAAATTATTGTCATCTCCATCATCACAATCACCTTTGATTTTATAATCATTATCATCATCATTTCCTCCATCATCATTGCCATCACCATTATAATCATAACCACCATTATCATCATCATCATTTTCATCATCATCATCATCATTACCTCTATTCTCATAACAGCAAAGTCATCTACTGGAGGGTCATATATTGTAACCAATGAATCCTGTGGGTCTCTGTGTGACGAGAAGATGTTCTCTCTAACAGTACTGGGTTTATACTCTAACATATTACACAATGTCTCTGCATCACGATATTTTGGTGTAAGTCCAGCTCTGACAACATTGTCACTACAAGCCATGCACTCTATACAATCTGGTACAAAAAATCAAATAATTTAATGTCACCTTACTTGTTTCAAAACCTTTATCATGAATATTAATATTCACATAATGACAACATTACATTAATGCTCATACAGATAATAATTTATAATACATGCACTGATTGGCCAAAAACCTTGGTACACATGGCATATGCTTCATGATACTATTTTACTTTTAAAAGACTAACTTGTTATAATCTAGCTGTGCTCCTTGATTAATAAGTTGGTGACTGCTTTGTGTGTTTATGTGCAATTTTCTCATAATGTTAGCGCCCTTGTACAGCCAACTCAATCATGTGGAGCTGCCTCCTACGCAATAATTCAGCTTCAAGCTGCAAGTTAGGGCAATGAAGACCCACCAATTTGTTTTTACTTGTCATTTATTCTTAATATTTTCACTTGTGCACTGTATTTGATAATAAATTATCCTTCTTGAGATCACTGGTTTATCTCCCATATGTAATATAATTTATTTGTGAGCATAAATTATATTACATGGGAGATAAGCCAGGTATAAACAGTTAGTACAAACCTCCAGACAGATAGGCATGAGGAAGATTTGGTCCCAGAAACATAGCTTCTCCCGGCTGTAATACCACATGGTTCAAAAAATAAGCACAAAAACAACCAACATCACCAGGGAACTGGTTATTCAGCCTGAGAATCAACCCTCCTAAACACGAAGAAGTATCATGCCCAGCATCCTTCATTTTGGTTATTCTAGATACCAGGCTGTGTAGGTTTTCTTGAACAACTTCTTTAGACTGAACCATCAATGCTGTGAAGCATTCCTTGAGAGCCTTTTGAACATCTGAAAGAAACATTCTATTTTTCAATTTCCACACTTTTCCAGATGACCTATGGAGAGTGAGTGAAATGTAAAGACAATAAGCCATGGAGAGTATCATTTGACTAAATAGTTGTCACAAAACGATGGATAAAAGATCCATTGAATAAAATGAATGAACACAACAATATGCAATGGAAAGAATGATTGTATAGGGTGGATTATCAAATAATTGAATTTGGTGAACTGCCCAGTCAAAGAATAAATAAATGAATCAAGCAATGAATTGGAATCAATGATTCAAGTAGTGATTAAGTAACTTGACAAATAAATGGGTGGGATGAGTGAGTGAATGCATAAATTCCCACTATTGTTACCTGCCGATTGGTTGATAACTGCTGTTGCAGCATCACCAATAACTGACTTGAACTCTGGGACATTGATTAAATAATCTCTTATTTCTGTGATTGGCCTAAACCCACAAAGACCTTCATAAACTGTTAGGGCTGAAAAACGAAATTATTGAACATTTAATAAAATAATCAATTTAATTTTAAATGATCACCATTTAGTATAATCTTCATCGGGGGTCAACCCCAGGGGGAAGCCGCTGATCTATAGGTCCATTACTATCATACTCACTTATACATAAAAAGAATGGTTTAAAAACGTACTAAAAAACATTGTCTAGGGAAAATGGCTTTATTTAATAATGCTTTTAAGGTAGTTCGGGACCCTTGCTACTGGGCATCCTGCTCGCGCATGTGAAATCAAATGAAATTTCTCGTGCGATTAAAAAGAAATTTTTTGTTAGGGCCAAAATGTGGTAATTCTTGAACTTTTTGTTAAAAAATAATATCATAGCATTGCATACGGGCCTCAAAAGCAACTAGTGTCCATTCCCGTGCGTCCAAAACATTGAAATCATCTTATTTTCCGCACGGTTTTTGCTTATAGCTCCAAAATTAGCACGGTGACACCCAATTATTTTTCAATTTTTATATTTGGCATAAACCCAGCTTTAAAATTTTGAAATAAAAAATATATGGTCTTCAAGACTAAAACATGCTAATTTTGACTTTTTTGTGGTAAAGTGTACAAAAAATTAATGAAGCTCTTCATTTAAATCTCCGTAAAATATCTCAGTCGATGTCTTTTCCAACAAGTAAATTCATTAGAACTATAGCGAAGGGAGCATTTTGTCAGGCCCTTATAGCAGATTTGTGAAAAACTTTCAAATTTGTTCACAAGAATATTATTTGCAACAAATTTGATGTTACTTCTTTTAGTTGAAATGGGGCAAAAAAAGGCCTATTACCACCCCCCACAGTTCCAAAACAAGCACGGTGCCCCTATTTTTTTATTTCATTTCTGTTTTTTATAAGTGTCAGTCCTTATTTAGAAAAAGTCTTAGAAAATTCTATCGGCGGGAAGTGTGGATCCCGAACTACCTTAATACACTTTTTCAGAAGCTTGGAAACATTGATAGCATGGTAAATAGTCTTCAGACCCTTCAACGTTTTCATGCCTGGTGTATGTCTTTCAACTCGATCACCTCGGAGTTCATTTCCGAGTCAAAATTCGACTAATTTTTCGCAAACATTTTGTTCTCTATTTAAAGCTATTACTTTGTCAAAGATATAAGCTCTGGTAAGTGTGAAATAGTGCAATTATAGTGCGAAATAGTGCAATTTTGTCCAAATAGTGCAACTTTGCTAAAATTGTGCGATTAGGTGTGATTTTTGTCTAAAATTGCGGGATCGCACCCTTGCATTTTTTCAGAGGCACTGACTTAGAAAATAATGTTGTCATTATCTGGAACGCCTGGTTTTTAATATTTTGATTTATGAAAAAAAGCTGACATCTTTTTTTCAAAAAGCCTTAAAAACGTCGCGAATACAGAAAAGATTTTGATCATATTTACACAGTTTATAGTTTTCATTCTTTTGAAGCTATGCTGAGTTTTATCAAAAAAACAAAGTTATGGTAATAGTTTTTTTTTGTACTTTTGTACGGACTCTCTTGCAAGACCAGCATTTTATAACAATTTTCATGATGACATGGCGCTTTACCCTTGACCTTTTACACTTTTTTTAGTTATACTTTTAATTAATTTATTATAATTTTTCAAGTGTTTCTTTATTGGTAAACATTGTGTTATAGGTCAGGAGGAAATATTAAAAACCTGTGTGTTCCCTGAGAATGACAACACCATTTCCTGAGTGTGCGCAGTGCGTTTTTCACCCGTGTTGACAGAGAGACAAATGAGAAGTGATGATGACTCTGAATAATTGAGAGTAGCCTGATCACTGCAAAGTATCATCATCATTTTCGTCATCATTGTAACAGTCATGCTCTAATACCTATTGCCATTTCAGGTTTATGATTGGGATCCTTGTATACATCAGATCTCTCTGCATGAAGTTTCTCAGCATGTTGTTTATTAGGATGGGCTTGAATAGATAGAGACTTATTCACAGATAATACTTTTAATAGAAAAGGAAGATTTTCACCAAATCGTTCCATTACTTTGTTACCAAGGCAACCTTTATGGTTTTCAATCCATGTTGACAGGGTTTGTTTCTCAGAGTTGTCTTTACTAATGACTTGTGATGGTCCATTAGGATGGGTACCCATCCATAGCTTTAAAACATTGAAATAAATATGTTAAGGAGGAGACTGTTCTGAACAATGTAAGCAAGCATGTGCTGTAGATAAGTTCTGAGCCATGAATTAGCTGTTAGGCTTTAATAGTGAAAGATGCACTATGGCCTCTTAACCATGAAAAGAAAAATGTAAGTTATACACCACAGAAAGAAGAGAGTACTTACTGATGCTTTGTATTTTAGTCCATCATGACTGTTAAGAACTCATCAACTCTCTAGGACTAACTATAACAAAAACCCACATAAAGACAGGACACTGAGGCTTGTTTGATTGCTAAACAAACATGGCCGCCCAAGTAAATCCGGGCTTATTATAATGGCAATAACAAAGGAGGCCAATACAAAAATATGAATATCTTAACAGTGACCTTGAAGGACTAATGTCTGAAATGTCAGTAAGTACTCTCTTCTTTTTACGGTGTATTACTTACATTTTTACCACAACCGTTTCATTAGAAACACTATTGCAGTTCACACTAGTTTTATTGTTAATTACCTATTATTATTATTATTAGAAAAATAAGTTTGTCAGCACAACTAGCAGCCTTAGATAATCATAGCTTTAAAGCATCAATTCAATGTGTTAAATTAAGTGGAGCTATAAACTAAATGCAAGCAGCAAGAACAGAATATTATAACAAACATTTTTCACTGTGCTACTGAAGGACAAATTCCTCAGATTGATTCTCAATCTATCAATATTATTAGTTAATACCTCAGCATATGGCTTGTTGTTTTCAACTACAAAGGAAGGACTATTCTGTGCTAATTGTGCTACTTTACTGTCCAGTCCTATCTTTCCCCAAGCATATGTCTGAACAGCACACTGAAGCTTCACTGGATCTAAGATGAATAAATGACAACAAACATCAACAAGTGGGTAATAATTGAATATAAGTACACATAACACATTGGATGAATGCATACACACACACAATACACAGTTTTCTTATTGTTTCATAGCTTAACATCATATTGCAACTGAAAAACCCATACTGGGATGTACAATAAAATATATGGACCAATGGATCAGGGGTGTAGCCAGGTTTTTTTCCTGGGGGAGGCAGCATTGGGTGATGACATCATATACAAAATAACTTGAAATTTTATTCTAGAATGTTAGTGAAAATCTGAGCTCAGAGGGGGGAGGGGGGGGTTGAGCACCTCCTGCACCCCATCTGGATCCCCTAAATAAAAAAAAGACTAGTTAAAATGACAGGAGAAAAATCGTAAAACCCATTCATGGATATTAGCTAACTCCCATTGAGTTCAAATGGGAATTGGTCTCTTAGCAGAACACTAATCCTATTTAGACTCAATGGGAATTAGGAGGGGGGACTCCGGGGTAAACGATCAGGGATGCTCGTCGTATATTTCTGGGGTAAAATCAGCAATTTGGTCTCTTTTAGGGTTTTAATTTGAAATTTGATTGGTATATTTTAGAGTTGAAAAAATTGTCCCTCCCCCGGGCATTTTCCCTGTGATCCCCTGTGAATAACCAATGAATACATGAGTTTACAATAACTTCATTACAATTCAGATAATCTTGAGGGTTAACTGATGCCATGGTAACCTGTCAACACCCTGAAGCATGGATGGTAATTATTGTGGAGCGTTAGTTTCAGAGGTAGACCTGATTAAATTTTGCAATCTTAGTAACTTTTCTAATATCTAATCCATTATCCAATCAACGATTCTCAGATTTTATTGATGTTTTAAGAAATAACTATTTTCTTGAAAGAAAAAAAAAGAATTGTATTAGATTCATATTAAGAATTATATAAAATTTCCAAAAACAACAAAATGATTTTCAAATTTAAAAGTTAGCTCACTCAGAAAAAAAAAATCAGTGAAATATTTATATTTTTGTGCACATTAATTTAACCTAAAACAGCATCCTGATAAAATGATAAAATACTAAGAACTTACTGTCTAAATAATCCCAAAACACAGTTTAAAATTATAAGAAAAATCATACCTTTTTGACTCATGATTTTTGCGCAGAATATTTTCCACGTACCACGCGAGAAGCCGCTGTTCACTATTCAACTTGAGCCTGACTTGATTAAAAATATTTGCACGGAGGGGAGGGCTGCTAAATTTCCAATAAATTCAGAATTTACTCATGTAAGTATTACATTATATTATATAAAATATAAATTATCAACTTTTAATTTACTAGAACATTTTATAATTTGTAAATATATTTTTTCAAAGGAGTAATTTTTTAATGTGACAATTTCCACTATGCACCACCCCCTGTGAAATGCCTTTGTGATCTCTCACATTTTCCAAGATGGCGGTTCGCCAGCGTCGAGTTTGCATCTAGAACGAAATTTCGTTACAGAAACTTTAGTTCTTATTAAGGTAATTTTCACATAGTTTGATATTTTTTTAACGCGGGTATAAAAATATCTTCTATGATGACTGAAAAAAATTGGTTTAGACGCCAAGCCACGCGTTCTCTAACAAAACATCGGTCCGTGTTCGTTTGCAATGTGTATCATTATTGCTCTCATTATCTTACAAAGCTGTCCCTCTTATGATTAACTCTTGCGCACAGATTTCAACGCTCATGTTGTGTGTTTTTTTTTAATATTTGATTGAATGAGTGTGCTTGGTGCTAATTGTGAATGTAAATTTACGATCCTTCGAAGACGATTAATTGATATTTGATTTTCATGTTTGTATTGAGCTTTTTTTAAAGAAATCTCATTTTTATAAAGTGTATGACAATGACGTCTGGGTGAGTGGAGTTTGTTTGGAAGACTGTTATTGTAGTTTTGAGAAAGAATGTTGGTAATCTCGAGAAAAACAGCTGTTGTGGTTTGGAGTGTTCACGTGATCTTGCATTAAAGACTTTGTTGGTCTTCAGAGAGACTATTTTGTGTGTTCTAATGGAGGCTGGTCTTGAGAGAGAACGTTTGTGTGGCGTTGAGAAAGGCTGCATAGTCATGAGAAAGACTGTTAAACGTGTAGTTAAATGAGATTACTGATTGTTGGTCATAAGACTATTTTATGTGGTCTGTTATTGAATAGAAGCATTTTATAGACTTTATGTATACCCAGGTTCAAACCATTTACTTACAGCTATTTGCTCTTTTGTCAGTGTAAGGCATTTCATATACCTCAAAACATGGCATTCATGGGAAGTCCAAATGAGGCTGCTATCAAAGCATTGTTGGGTCAGCTCTTCATGTCAGGTATGCAGCCAAATACAGACCTACAGAACATGGACATAATGAGACTACAAGAACAGCTCATGAGGTCCAACCGCAACATTGAAGATATTGACAGCAGAATCAGAGAAGAAGAAAGAATGGCTCGGGAAAGAGAAAGAAGAGAAAGAAGCTTCCAAGATAATTTTGATAGCAGTGATGTTAGAGGTCCAGCCAGGTCTAACTTTTTTGGTGGTGCACTTGACAGGCCTGAGCGAAACATATCAACTGAGTCACCATGGCAACAGCAGGGTAGGTGGAGTAGTAACAGTGACAGTTTCCATGACAATGATAGAATAGATGAAAGGCGGCGATCAAGAGAAAGACCATCTCGTTTTGATGATATAAGTAGTGATCGACGAAGCAGTGCTCCTGTTGATATGGCTGCAAGTGTAGGTCCAAGTCTTCCATTTCCTGTGTCTTTTCAAGACTTGGTCACAAGAGGCCCAAATATGTTGTCGGACCTTGCCAATTTACAAAGCTATATGTATGGCGGGGACAGCAAACCCTTTCAACCACCTTATACTGTTGAGCCTCGACCACCAAATCAACCACAGCCATCGCTATCTGAAAAACCACTTGGCTGTCATACTATCTTTGTTGGCAGTCTGCCCGAAAACATCACTGAGGACATCTTACGAGATGTGTTTAGCCAATGTGGGACTATTGAAACTGTGAGAATAACTGTTGGTAAAGGAAGCAAAAAGTTTGCTCACTTACGATTCATTAAAGCAGAATCTGTAGACATTGCTGTGAGCTACAGTGGTTACAAACTGTTTGTTGGTCATGGTGATGAACGTTCTGGAGGCCGATTACATATTGATTATGCTAAATCAAGAGAAGATGAAAAAGAGTATGAGATGATGATCAGAGCAAAGGAAAGAGAAGCCAGACATACAAAAGATAACATGGAAAAGCCTGTATTGTTGTTCTCAGAGAGTGCTGCGTCTGAACTTGTGCAGACTATTCGTTCGTGTTCAGGGTTTCACGAGTCTTTCAATACTCTAGCACAGTGGCTTGCACGAGGTGAATGTACAAGAAAAACATCATCTACTTTCTACAGTTTGTTAAGTGCTGTTCATAATCACATCAAAAAACTTGTGAAAGAGAAGAAGGAGCATGAGGAGATTGTGAAGAAACAGAGACAAGAACAAGAAGAAAGAGCAAAGCGGATTACAGCTCAAGGTAGGGTTTTGTTGTAGCTGTTTTGGTTGGAAATTTATTTTGGTTGAAATTTTTTTTTCAACAAGTGTGAAATTTTCCAAACAGTGTTAAAATTGTTGAAAACTGTAAACAGCTACCTTTTTTTAGTCTAAAATTGAAGAAATGTGCTAAGTTTCTTGCTTATCCAAAACCAAAAAACTTCACCTTTTGAAGCTATATATGAGAAACCATTTCCAGTTAAGACAAAACACATTGTGCATCAGTTAAACAGCCATTTTATCATCATTAATCTAAAATGAATAAATGACATCAGCTCTTCTCATGTGGAATTCACATTTTTTGGTAGGTTCTGCAATTATGAAGATATTCAAAGCAGCATCCAAGAAAAAGTGCTGGGATCATTTTAGCAAAGCACAAAGAAGAAATATTGATGAATGGCATCAACAAGTTGAAAAGGTATGAAATAAAGTAAAGTAATTTAGATGTTATGTGATGAAATGCTTATTTATTGCAGAACTAACACACACAAAAACACTTGAGGTTAAGTCACATTAAATTAATAAATTTTAATGATTTATAACACGCATTTTTCATGTCGTGATGATCAAGTGCGCAAGACAGACACTTCAGGTGGTCACTGCCAGAGATTTGTTTACGTCCTCAGCGGTTCTTTTACGTCCACCTTATAACATAGTCAGAGTGAAGGCAGACAGGACCTCCGGCTTTACGTCCTTATCCGAGAAGACGAGGCACTGAGAGAGTAAAGTATCTTGCCTAAGGACACAACGTGATCACCCAGTCTGGGAATCGAATCCAGGCCACTGGACCCGAAGTCAATGCCCTAACCATTAGGCCACCACGTCTCTCTAATTCCTTGTGAAAGACAAATGCAATAATCAACAGAGCAGAGCAAGGTTTTTTCATCTAGGATGCCTGCATTTATTTCGGTCAGGAACACAGCTCAATACTATACACAAACTCTTTGTTATTCTGCAATATTTTGTTTGCCAACTCCATCTTATCTTGTTTTAGAATTAGGTGTAGATCTAAGGAATAAAGCTTGTTTTTACAACTTATTTTTTAATGATGTTTAATGTCATGGTAAGTTATTGCAAACATATTGGCTTCTTTCTGTAACACATATCAAAAGGAAGTATTTGTAATCTCTTCTCGATGAGATTTCGTTTCAGTGCTATCCTGAGTATTGATTTGCCAACACCCATTTATATCCATACAGGGATAAAATCTGTAGTGAGTAAAGGGTCTTCTCAAAAAGGGATCCTTTCATTAAAAAAATGTAAACAAAAATGAAGAATGACTGCTTGAATGAATAATATTTATTGCATGGCTCTTTCTCACTCACTAAACTCAAAAAGCAAGTCTAAAAATGGTAGTTTTTAATTATAGTGAAAGTGTAATCAAGTTGTCCAAATATATCTTGGATGTCTTCTCTATGAAATTAAAATAGGAGGAACTAAATGGAAAAGCAAAAAGATTGAATGTTAATAAATGGCTCTTTTCATTCACTAATTAAATCTAAAATGGACGACTTCTACATTTGATTGCTGGTTTAATTGGATGACAGTATACCTTGGAATCAAAATTGCAAAAATGATGAGGAGCATATGAATGAATAAATGGCTCTTTTGCCTTCTACAAATCCAAAAAAGTAGACTAAAATGATAGCCATTAAGGGAAAAGGTTTGTGAAGATGTCATTATATCTTGGATGTCTCCTTTAGGAAATTAAAATAAGCGAAGAAGAACAAATGGAAAAACGTGAAGAGGTAGGTATGGATCTTGAAGAAGATCATGATGAAAGTCAGAGTACATCAGAACACAGTCAACGTGACATGGAAGATAAAGCTGAACCAATAGCAAAGAAACAAAAACTGGAAGGTGAGTTGTAGGTAGAGTTAGGTGTAGTAGTTGTAGTTATCTTTAAAAGTGAGTTTCCTATGTTAATGGTACTATCTTTATTGCGCTCTCAGCATTTCCTATCAGGCTCCCCTGTGATAAAAAACATTCTAGGGCACTTCAAGGCTCTTTTTCATCATGTTGAATTTAGATATGTGCAACTATAAGTTTGTTGATATTGGTGTTATGGTTTATCACCTCAAATGCCTTGCAGTGGATTTCTGAATTACAGCATATGCCAAAACTGGTTCAAAATAATGAATAATAGGTAGATAGCAGCTCTTTTGTTCTGTAGGCTTCATCAGAATAACACAACTAGTGCTGTAGTTTGTAGACATGTCTAAAATAGTTAAATAAGACAATGTTAAATAATTGGTTAGTGATATTCAAAGTGGTGCTTGGGTTTCCAAGGCATGTAGGGTGCTTAAAATTCTGTAGTGTCATTTGTGACATTTTATAAAATCACTTTGGTAGGTATATTTGTTGTTCTGGTGGTATTTTGCATTAAGCTTCACATAACATGCATTTAGATCTAGGGGGTCGGAAAAATATTAAATATGCAAATTAGAAATAAAAATCTTATCAAACATACAGCAGGTAGGAAATTCAAGAAGACTAATTAGTTCTCTGATTATTCTTATTCTTATTAGAATATCTATGTGATGTCTAAACTATGTAATCCCATACACACAACAAACTGTCATAGCTTAGAATAATAACTGACAAAATGTAAGGTTTGCTTGTGGTGCATGTAAATCAGGTACGTTGTCATTTTTTCATTTTCGAAAGTTGATGCATATGTTAAACATTTACTCCAGATTCAGAAGAAACTGATGCTTCTCAGACTGACCAGGAATCCCAAGAATCCAAACAATCTGAGGAAAATCATGAAGCACAGGATCTTAAACTTCGTGCCCAGAATGAAAGCTTGAGAGCCTTAGCGGAGAAGAATGCCTCTCTCATGTGGGAAGTGGAGGGCTACAAGACAGAGATTGTTGACCTGAAGCAGAAATTTGCTAATGTATTTCAGGATAAAGATTTACAGGTAAATATGGTATTATCTATTAGTAGAAATAGTCTGTCTGTCTGTCAGGTTTGTTTGTTTATTTCGATGTTTGTGAGTATTGTTTATAGGTAAAAATGATTTGTTTGTCTGTTTATAAATTTGTTGGCATATTTATTGGTTGATTTGTCTGTAAAGTTCATAATTATTTTTTGCTTGTGTTCGTTTGCTTGTTGTTATTGGTTGTTTTTTTTTTCTGTTTTTTTGTTGTTGTTTTTTTTGTTTTTTTTCCTTTGGCTTGTCTTTTTGCTTGTTCATTGTTTTTTGGTCATTTGTTGGACTATTTGTGTTCCTCTTTGTCCATTTCTTTAGTATAAAAACTAGTAATATATTAGTATTGACTGTGTCTCTAAAAACAAGGACTAACGTCCGAAACTTCTTTGTCAGTGTCCAAATTACTCATATCTTTTTGCAACTGTCCATACTATGTTTATTTGCTGAATATGAATGTTTTATCAGATTGCTAGACTTATGACTGCTGTGCAAGGATTGCAAAGCTTTCTTCAAAATGTTACTCTAAATGCTCCCGAGGTAAGACCATCATCTTTGTAGTGACATTGCTATATCATCATCACAATCGCTGCCATCGTCATTGTCATCACCATCGCTACCATTGTCATCATCATCATTGTCTTTAATTTGCTTCTAGCCTTCCTCCACAGGCTACTCCTTTCTTTATTTGGGCTTTCTATGGCATTTTTGTGCCGTTAGGGTTTGCTGTGGAAGCGATAGAGAGAGACTGGATCTATTCTTTCCTACCCGCCCCCTCTCCCACCGTCTTTTTTAGACAAGTTTTCAGTAGCTCAGTAGATGCATGCGGAGGAGACTAATTTGCTTTCTATGCACGTTATTATTAAACTATTATCACTGTCATCACCTTTATAATCAATAGCGATACTTGAGCTGACATAATCCTTTGTTATTTATGTGCCAACCAGACAGTGATTGGCTGTTATTTCAATAGAGCTTATTGTAGTTCTGGTTGGCACATTAGCATAACAATTCATTTGTTTATAAACATAAAGTATAGCTATACCAACTTCGTCATCATCACAGTTACCATCATTACTCGCATTTATTCTTTCTTATTGGTCATCCAACAAACACATGATTGATGTCATTGTTTTTTAGGTTTATGCTAGTAATATCGAAGTAGAAGTTGTGGAAGACAGCGTAGACCTTCAAAAGCCAACAGTGCTCGCAGCATGTGAATCAACTCCAGTAGAAGAGACAACAACAGAAACTACTGATCGGCAACAAGCCGAACAACCCAAACAAGAAAAAGAAGAAAACCAATCAGAAACAGAAAAGCAACCAGGGAAGAATGAGCAGAAAAAAGGAAAAACCGAGGTCAAGAAGGGAGCGAGGACTAGAAAGAGAGGAAGAAAAAAAGACAAAGAAGTAGCGGGGGAAGTGGAAGCGAGTGAACAAAAGAGTCAAGACAGCCAGTCAACTGATATAGAAGGGATGGAAAAATCTGTGAAAAACGATGACGTCACAACTACTAGCGTGACAAATGACAGTTTGATGGAAACTAGCGTGACAAATGATGTGACAGAGAATCTGAGCAATCCTAACAGCGTAAGTCCTACTGGAGTCATCCGCTTGTCAAGCCAAGATATGACCGTTGTCGGTCTTCTTTGTTCGTATTTACAAATATGTCCTTACGGGGCCACTTCAGATCAAGTGCTTTATCACATACAGCGTCAGGTGCCAGGGGTCACTGCTGAGGGTCTGGAAAAGGTCCTTAATGGGCTGCCGATGATTTTTAAAGGAGATGGCTTAGAGTTTTTGAACAAAACTTGGAAGTTTAAACAAGTTTTAAATTAAACTCATTCAACACTGTACATTGTTCAAATAATGACCGGACAGAGGCCGGAAGAAAGTAAAAAGAAACAGAAAACAGATTAAAAAAAGGATTTTCGTTTACAATCTTGAATATTTATTTTATTTGTCAAGGTTTCGAGGCAATGTGGCTTTCTTCAAAGCAAATGAACAACAAAAATGGCTTTATGTTTGCCGAAAGCTTGGGGTGAAAAATGTAAAAAGGCTGTAAAAGAAAATTCGTTATGAAAGTTAGACGACGCCAAACATCAGTGTGGACACATTAACTGGGCCCATCTGTACAAAACCGACCAAACACAAACAATCTGCAGGAGGGACGGAACCAGAGGGGGGAGGTGCAGAGGGGGGGGGGGGGGGGCACCCACACCCGAGCTCAGACAATCAAACAAATTTTCACTAACATTAAAACAAAGTTTTTATGTGACGCCATCCTCCAATTCTGCACCCCCCTGGGAAAAATCCCGGATCAGCCCCTGTTCAGACAACCGCTGACTCGTCAAAACTTTGTAAAATTTCGCGTCCGAGTTCCCGATTGGTTTTGTCAAGTTTATCGAAAATTGATTTTCTGTAGATTATTTGTGATTGGTCATTTTTGCACTGGTTGGCCTAGTTAATAGCGTCCGCACTGTAAAATAAAAAAAAGGGGGAAAAGGGTGGAGATGCTCAACGGAATTTTTGACAATTTTTGAAAATAATTTAGTTATTTCCAGGAGGGCGTGGCAATGCATGATTTTTACCGCTAAAAGGTACCAACTCAAATCCTAATAATTGGATATAATAATCATAAAAACAACACGTTGTTTTTGAATATCTGTGAATACCCTAAAAAATAATAAAATACCAATTTGAATTTTGAGTCTGGAAACCTCTTAAAGACCCTAAAAGGTACCAGATCTCCGATTTTGACCTCTAAAAAGTACGACGAGCATCCCCGCCCTTCCAAATATGGGAGTTCCCTCCTCCGGGAAATATTAGACTACAAAATCAGTGAAACAGATCTACAGACATGCCTGTAAGTACAACGTATACAAAAATTACAAACACGAACAATAACTACCAAGAACAAAAACATGTTTTGTTAATGTAAAAGGCGTATTTTTAAGTCACAAAATGTATTAGTTGATGAGTGACAAACCTTTCAAAAATATGTGTCAATGTTACTTTAACGTTTTGATTAAAAGTGCACGTTTATTTATCACTAGTGACTATCGGTTCATTCTCGTCCAGCTACTAAGCTAGACTCCTCCGCATGCGTCTCCTTTGGGTTACCTGTATCAAGCAAAACTGAGAGCTACTAGAGACGCCTAAAAAAGACGGTGAGTAAAGAAGAGAAAGCTCTCAATCGCGTTACAACTAGTTACAAATATCAAGAGTCAAGACAGCACAGCACGAATGGATAATGAACTACTAAAACAGACCAGAAAGATCATTGTGAAAGCCAGAGAGGAACGACATAAAGCCATTTTACAGCAAGTTCGCGAAAAGATGGATAAAGGGCCAACGACCTTAACATGATGAAGGGAGCTGCATCAAGCTGGTTAACCTACTTACCAGTACAATCAGAGAACCTTAGAGAATAGTCCAGTTTCATGTTCCTTATTGCTCAGCGATGTGGTATATTCTTTTGTACGAGTTACTTCTCGTGGGAATGCAGCAATCCAAAAACAATTTCAATACCAATTCGGTTTTGATATGATTCAGTTTTGTTACTGTTTACTTACAATTGAGGCTTAGCCTGAGCAATGAAGAACATAAAAATGGTTTATTTTATGATGCTTTTAGTCTTAGATATCGCTTGACTCCAAAGTACCTACTATCAACATGTACTTGGGGCAAACGATTTAATGTTGACCACGCCATGTCGTGTTTGAAAGGCGGGTTTATACATAGACGTCATGTTAAAAAAAAGAGCTCTTTGCTCAAGCAAAGAAAAAGAAAAAAAAAGAAAAGGAGAAAAAAACGGCAAAACAGTGGAATAGAAGACAACTTTGACGTGTGATCAACTTTTCAGATTTTCATGGAACCATATTCTGAACTACTAAGCCAAACTATTGCCTAGGTTCAACGTATACGCCGGCGAAATTTTAACAAAAAAGGCCTATTCGAATGAATAAAGTTTCGTTTTTCATTTTCCATTCGGTGAGTGCATGTTTAATGACGCACATTGCTTACAACTTTTAGATTTCCCTTTGTTTTATTATTTTATTGTTAATTATTTTTAGTTTCTATTAGCAGAAAAAAAAGAAATTCAGTTAAAATGGCTATTGACGTCCTCCTATTGATAATTTCGCGTTCAATAATTTACACGAGCTTAAAAAGGATTACGTGTAAATTGATCTGATTGAAATATCTCTTTTGTGTAATAGACATTGCAAAATGCAGGTTCTTACATGTCCAAGTGACTTAAAACTCCCACGCCCCATTTTCTTTTAAAATTCCAGTCATATCGAAAAACCTTTTTTGAGGTAGTACCGGACCCTTGCTACTGCGCATCCAGCTCGCGCATGTGGATCTGAATAAAATTATTTCCTGCGCAGCTAAATTGAAACCGTACGGTAAAGGCAAAATTTAGCAATTAGCGGACTTTTCACTCAAAATTAACTTTGAAACGCTTTACGAAATTACAACATTTTTCGCGCGTTTTTAGCTTATAGCTTCAAAAATAACACGGGGACCCCCATTTTTTTCGTTTTCGTTCGATTCTATATATTTTATTCTTTGGATAAAGAGAGAAAAAGTTCATTGACATATAATTTGGCCGAATATATGAATGCATTTTGCTTTCAACAATTCATTTTTTACACTACTTACAAATGATTGGATAGATTTTTTATGTTGACTGATATGTCATACTCAATACCTATAGTACTAGTTCGATACATTTTTTTTGCTTTTTTTCTATAAATTGATGGGAGTGATTTGAATTTATTGATTGAGGTAGATTTTCTGTCAAAACGCGCGAAAAACTGAGCAATCGCACTTTTTTACGTCTTATGCCTCGAAAACCAATACGATGTCCGTTTATTTTTCCCCAGTATTTGAATTCCTCAACAATAATCTTCAAATGACAGAATTTAAAAAAAAAATCATTGACAATCTATGAAGATCCGGTACTATTTTAATATATAAGAAAGATTATTGATGTTTTGCGGATCTTAATCTATTATTTTTATTGTCAATTTGTTTATTATCTGCGGCCGGACTTTGATCGGCTGAATTTTACTAGAAGTCGTTGTCAAAAGAGCAATTCTTTCAGGGCAATTTTTATCTTATTTAAATTGATTGCGCTTTTTGGTCTAATTGTGTAAAATCATTATAAAACTTTATAGCAAAGAAATATTTAAAACCTTTAATTACATAGTGTGATTGTTTGAAGTCTAATGCCGGGTTTCCATTTAATTGCTATCGCTGGTATCGCTACGATCGCAAAAAAGTGATCTAAATCGCTGGGATCGCTCAAATTCTCAGAGATCGACTTGAGCGATCATAGCGACGGAGCGCATCTAAACACAAAGCTTTTTCTAGGGAAAACAGGAAAAAACTGGATTTTTTTCCGAATTTTTCAGCGATCCTAGCGATTATAGCGATGCAACATTCAATAATATAACCGCAAAACAATTCTTGTCAAAACTAGCATTCTTTCTTAAAGCTGGCCTGCTTTTTTACACAGTTTTCAAAGACTAATTGTGGTTTTCGATACATTTAGTACATGTGCTCGTACTGGTCGACAGGTATCTGTTTCCATCTTAGTAAAAGAAAGAAATAAGAATTATAGTTATTTGATTATAAGTAACCTGTCTATCTATAGTTTATACGATCATTAAAACAAATCAGAAAATTAAACAAATTGTCCGATCAAATGACCTTATAATCGATTTGTCGCAATAATTGTAACAACTATCAAAGAACTCTACATACTGCCTTTGCTATGTAAATGAAAATGTGTAAGCTTCGATTCGAGAAAACATGTTTCTTTTGAGCTATATTTATATTTTTGCTAAATTCGTTTTTAAATAAATAGTACCATTTTCTTTTGTCTAAGTTTTTGTTGTCTGATTTAATTCAAAATTCTTTTGTGCGACGGGATTTCTTTACTAATAGACAATTGTTGCTATATTTAGTTCTAGTGAGTTTCATGACTACAATAATATAGTCGTTGGTTGCCATCGATAACGTGCGACCGAAAACTGAGACTCGAGTGTTTTTCGCGACAACCTTCAAATCTGCTCACAAGAGGGAAAAAAACATGAATGACTTACCAGCAAACTAAGAGCCAGGTGGCAAGAGGTGCTTTGAATGGCGCCAAGAAAATAGTCGATGAATTTGCACGCCCTGTATTATAGATTTGTTCTCGCGTTGAAGGAAGACACTGACCAAGATCTGGCAGGATCTTGCTCTTCAGTTGAAACTACGAGCAAAAGAGAACATATTTCTTCACGAGTTTTCTTCAAAGCAAAGATAACTGTACAAGGTATTTAGTTCCAGCTTTTTATACATTTTTAAGTAGTAACTTTAAATGACATGACAAGAAAACAGAAAAAATGTTATTTCCAACTGGGGCTTATCGAGATCAAAACTTTATTGACAAAATTTATCATCTATCCCGGAAGGTTTAACACGTGGAGCCGTTTTCAAATGGCATTCACTGCAGTGTAAAGTGAAAATGCTTACAACTTATTTCTAAGCTACTAAAGGATGGGAAAAGTCTTTCTTCGCGAGAATTCTGTAAGGAATTATATGTTTATGTTCAAAATCATTGTGAAAGTTGAAGACATAACACTGACGTAACATGTTTTATTTAGTCGCATCACTTCAAAGGATCGACAACAATTAACCTCAGAAAATACATAGCAGTTTTAACCAAAACTTAAAGGTATTTCTCTATTTTAATCATTCCTCTGTACCTTTATCTTCTTCCGCTAGAACACTTTGTTCCCAGTATACCTCTAGTCCAGTTTTCCAAATTTGAATGTTTTAATTAACAAATCAAGAAGAACGATGAAAAATTAAGAAAAACACTGAACTTTATTGTTATATAAAAACATGAGTATTTACGATGGCATCCAGAAAAGGTATTTATATTCCTTCAAAGTGTCGTATATTGATCAAAAAATGCGCCAACCTATCTCAGCAGTTAATGCTAGAAAACGTCGGGTTTTAAGTCTTTTGTTTGTTAGTTTTTTATGTTGTAATTGTGTTTTTTATATATATATTTTTTATTTAATTTGTGTTTGTTTTTTATTAGGAAAGAAAGAAACTTTGCATATAAAATACTTTGTTGTGATCACTGATCCGATTTTCCGTGCTAGTTTTACATATTATGCCTACCCCTCCCCTACCTTCCCAGTAGAGACTGTAGGCAAGGTCGTTTGTAATAAACCAATCTCATACTCAGAGCCCGCGTTTTTCCTCACCAGCAGCGGATAACAAGGGCTCTTTTTGCTCAAATTTGATTGGCCAATCAATTTTGACAACCACGCAAGTGCGAACAACCGGAAACACAAATAAACTCAAGCTCGGATGTTTGCGACCGTTTTTAGCAGTAGAAAATATATAAAATATGATAAAAAATTAAGTCTGTATTTGTGTATCGCTATTTTCTTTACCTTCCTAGAGAATTTCAGCCAATTTGAAGCAATAGTGTTTTCAGGTGACGTAATGATTTTTTCAAGTAATTTTTTAAACTATTTATAGACGCTAATAAAGGTGTGATTGTCAGTAATACCTTAGTTTATGCATAATCGAAAATACGGCTTTCATTTCAAAGAGCATATCAGAATGAGGACGACTTCAAAATTCCATCACTGTAATATTAAATGATCAAAATGTACAGGTGTTTCAAATATCCAAGATTTCAGTGAGAATTTGCATTTTGGCCCTACCAGCCTCGTTTTCACCCTTGTTTGTTTTGTACATTTCAAAAGCTCATAGCTCTGCAGTCATTCAACATAGAAAATTTAAACTCTTTCAGTTGACTATAAAAGATATACTCTTTCTTTTGGTTAAATCAGATTAGTTTAAAAAACATTGAATGTTTAAATTGCTAATTCCCAGTCCCCTTCACTTTTTTGATAGCGTAAATATAAAATGTTGAAATATATATTTCCTAGGTGATTCAGCAGCGTTTACATCATTAATAACAAAACCTATTTCGTATTATGATGTTTCGTCTGCCACTATATTGGTCTATATTGTGTCCCTTGACATTAAGGACACAAACATGGCCGCCCACACATTTACACTGATGGTTGGGTCTAGAAAAATCATCATGCATTGGTTTATACATTTGCACCAGCGACCCCTGACTGACAGGTCCCTCATAACTCTGAATCCAAATGACATTGTTAGTCGCTAAAACAGCTGTATGGTCTCAATTCTAGACCGCCGAACAATTTCCGGGGAGGAGGTTGCTTAGGGACGGACCATTAGAAAAGTGAAGGGGTGGGGGTTTGGTGGGGAGGGGGGGGGGGGTAAGGTTCAACCTTGCATAGTTTTACTTTTCGGCTTGCCTATTATGAAAGTTCTTTTTTTTTTTGCCATTGGGTCAAGGTCTTTTTTTTAGTTCGGAAGGTTGGGCTTGTATGTTTTTTTTCTGACGAGCTGTGGTTGTATGTATTTTTCAAACCTTGGAACTACCCAACTTTTTTAATGGTCCGTCCATTAACATGTTCTTTCAGTGGTTAATTTGAGATAATCACCTTTAATTCCCTGATAGTCTGGAAACTGAGAAGAAATAAACACAGAGTTCTATTTAAAACGGCAGGTTGCGCCAAACAGACACGGGCAAAACTTGAAAACAATCATCAATTGATTCACACAAACGAACAAAAGAAAAATAACCATAGGGGTATAAGAAAAATAATTAAATAGAAAAACAATTCAAAAACTTTCTCAATAATCATAATCAGTGTATAAATGCCTTTTTTGCCTTTTTTGTGCGTGGGGTAGCGGTTTTGTGATGCAAATAATCTTTTTTTTAGTTTTTTGTTATTCCTCAATGCAATTTTTTTCAGTGGTAATAACTATCCCAAAAAATCAGAAGCCAGAAGGTATTATGGGGACGTGAAAGTACAGAATAAATCAACAAAATCACAGTATGTTAATTAAATTTGGCGGCAATAACAAAACCTTTTTAAACAGGTTGAAATAACATCGGTTAATTGAAGCCATTCAAGTGCTGTGATCTGACCATGAAACCGCAATAATAATACTAATAATAATAATAATACTAATAATAATAATAATAATAATAATAATAATAATAATAATAATAATAATAATAATAATAATAATAATAATAATAAATTGAACAAAACTAAACAAATGCACATGGGTCGTAATTTCCCCACAAACCTAAAATAAAAACGGATATCAACATCGAAATGCAAAATACTTCAAAATTTAGAAATAGGAATTAATTTAGTTGAAATCCATGCAAAAAGTGACATAACAATTCCCCGCTTTCCGGAATTCAAAAAGGGACCGGGGCCGAGTTAAAATTTTACTCAAATTAAGATATCAAGCCCCAAACAAGAAAGATCGTACCATTTTTAGTATTATCACCAAGTTTCATGTGGCTAAATAAAATATTTAGGCAAAGTTAAAACCGAGACTTCACTGCGCTGGCCAGCGGTCTCCCCACCTATGCGCACGCTCCCCTCGTGGTACTGGCAGTGTTTGCAGCTTTGCAAGACCGGACGAACTTGCTTTCTTTTTCGCAAGTTTTGGCCCCACTTTCTACGTCTTCGGTGAATATCACACTATGGCTGAAAGTCAGGAAGAAAGCCCTAATATTCCCGCCGCTCCTTCTACAAGTTCCTCTCAAACAGAGCTTTCTCCGGAGATATTATCAGCGATTCAAGTCGCCGTGAGTGCAGCCATGAGGTCGAACCGACAAAGCTACCCAGTAGTCTCGTCAGAGCCAACAGTGAGCACGTCGACCGCCCCTAGCGGGGCTGGAGGTAGGTTGTCGTCAGCCCCGGACTTCGTACCGACTTTTAGCATTAATCAAGCATTTCCAAGCCTGTTGCCGACGACCAGTTGTTCAGTGCAATTCCCTTCCCTACCTAATTTGTTTTCAGCTAACATCAGTAATCCAGCTTCACTGGCTCCCGTCATAGCGCCCTCCACGCTGCTCCAACCATTTGTAGTGGGCCCTGGTTACTCGCCCGTTCCGGCAAAGTTAGTCACACAAATTGTGTCGGGGAAGTTCATCGATTTGAGCGATCTTACTCCAGCAAATTTGCTACCGATAACGGAAAACGAGCCCCAACTCATGTTGGACGGTCGTCTTGTCCTTACAAGTCAGTCTAGAAAGAATAAGCGTCGCCTAGACGGCATCATCTCGTGGACGGAAGCATTTTCCATTTATTGTTTGGTGATCTGTTCCTATTTTCCGCATCGCTGGAGGGAGTTGATGTTATATAAGCTCCTAATCCTTCGTACCCACAAGCTATTTGGAGGCCAAGCATGGCTCGCTTACGATCAAAGCTACCGCGAGCATGCAGCCGCGACACACTGCACAGACTGGTCACAGATAAACACTCAACTCTACAATTTCCATACGGCAGGCGCAGGTGCTCATAACTCACCTGCTAAAGATATTATTTGCAAATCGTGGAATAGGGGCTACTGCACTTCCCCTTATACCCCCTGCAGGTACCTGCACAAGTGTTCCTCGTGTTCAGGCCCTCATCGCGCCAACGCCTGTAACCGTGACAACAAGTACGCGTCGTCTGGCAAACGTTCCCGCACTGCTTCCCCTCCTCCCAGGAGCAAGCACTAAACTAGCGAAATATGGACTGTACATGAAACTTTCCGTACAACCTACGAACATTACAAGTATCCTTAACGTTATGTAAAAAAACTGGGACGTTGTCAATTGAGTATGTAGCCACTGGCACACACGTGTTTCGTTTTTCGGTACGACATTACGATCAATAGACCGAATAGTCGTTGCACTTGGATAACTCCTTAGGTCCTATGTTAACATTAAACCATTGTTCCTTGATATTGATTGTTGAGTCGCTGCAATTGCATCAGCGCTACCATCGTAGTGGCCCATCATGTCGCATTCACACGCGCCCATCGTTGCAGCGTATCTAAGCCACGCCAATCAACCACCGGACCGTCAGCTTGCAAATTCTGCATCGCAATAATATACGTCATCGCTTGTCCTGTCGGCCCGATCGTTATGACACAGTAACGACATCGCACGTCGTTCTGGTTGCTCTGTCATTGCATCTGCACGACATTGCTGGTCGTGTCGGCTCCATCGTTATGACACAGTTACGACATCGCACGTCGTTCTGGTCGCTCTGTCATTGCATCTGCACGACATTGCTGGTCGTGTCGGCTCCATCGTTATGACACAGTTACGACATCGCACGTCGTTCTGGTCGCTCTGTCATTGCATCTGCACGACATTGCTTGTCGTGTCGGCTCCATCGTTATGACACAGTAACGACATCGCACGTCGTTCTGGTCGCTCTGTCATTGCATCTGCACGACATTGCTTGTTGTGTCGGCTCCATCGTTATGACACAGTTACGACATCGCACGTCGTTCTGGTCGCTCTGTCATTGCATCTGCACGACATAGCTTGTCGTGTCGGCTCGTTCGTGATGTCTTAGCTACGACATCACACGTCGTTCTGGTTGCTCGTACCGTCACGGCAGTTTCACGACACTGCTGGTCGTGTCGGCTCGACCATCATAACACAGCTACGACTTCGCACGTTGATTTGGTTGCCCGTACCGAATCCGCATCGACATGGTCATTGCTTCACGCGTCGGTACACAGCGTCAACATCGCCTGTTGCACCAGAAGATGTACCGCAACGATCTCGCTTGTTGCGTTGGACTAGACCGCCGCTTCGCAACTATGGCAAAAACACTTCCCTAGCATTTGTACCATTAGCACAACTAGGAAATAGCCAGTTGTACGGGCCCGCGCCGGGTGAACATCTATACACCCAGGGGGAGGGCGGTAAACCAACGCTAACGTTTTCCATCTACCACCCCTACACTCAGCGCGGCATCCCCCTCAGTCCCACGCCATTGCGAGCACGGTCGTTCCCCCTAAGGGAACCTCGACAAAAGGTAACACGATGTGTTGTGATTTCAGCCTCCTTGACCCTCCCCCCAGTGTCTCACGTGACACCGCTGATTGCAGATCAATTTGCCGCCGAACTTCTAAACCATCCGGACAGCGCAAGGGTTAACTTCGTGCTCGACGGCATACGAAACGGCTTTAAACTCGGGTTTAACCACAGTTACCTTCAGCCCGCAAAAGACAACAAGAAGTCGGCAAATGACCATCCTGAGATAGTGGACAGCTACCTAGCCAATGAGATAGCTCGGGGGAGAGTAGCTGGTCCATTCATCGAGCCGCCTATTCCTAAGCTTCACATAAGTAGCTTCGGCGTCATCCCCAAGAGTGGTCAACCAGGAAAATGGCGCCTGATCGTGGACCTATCCGCTCCAGAAGGAGCTAGCGTTAACGACGGCATCAGCCCGGAGGAATTCTCCCTACAATACATAAGAGTAGATGACATTATCCGAATGGTCAGCAGCTTGGGTATTGGCGCTCTTATAGCAAAATTCGACATCTTGACTGCCTTTCGAAATATTGCAGTTCAACCAGTCGACCGTTGCCTGCTAGGGATGAAATGGCGAGGTAACTACTTCGTCGACTTAGCTCTTCCGTTTGGTCTACGCTCCGCCCCCTATATCTTTGACACTGTTGCAACCATGGTCGAGTGGATACTTCGCAACAATTATGACGTGCCTAACCTGTTACACTACTTGGACGATTTCATCGTGGCTGGCCCTCCTCACTCCCCGTTGTGCGCCTATCATCTAAACTGCGCCTTATCAGTCTGCTCACGCCTCGGCCTTCCGCTCCACCCCGACAAATGTGAAGGCCCTTCGACCACTCTAGTCGTCCTAGGGATTGAATTAGATTCAGTGAACCAAATAGCTCGCCTACCGGAGAATAAACTTACCAGGCTACGAGCTTTGCTGGATTCATGGGTCGATCGTCGTTGGTGTCGCCGGCATGACCTGGAATCACTAATTGGTCACCTACATCATGCTGCAAAGGTGGTGTGGCCAGGCCGTTCATTCATTCGGCGAATGATCAACCTTCTAAGCTGTTTTAGGAATGCTCATCACCCTATCCGTCTCAACTTAGAATTCCATCTCGACCTGACCTGGTGGCGCACCTTTCTTAAATCAAGGAACGGAGTAAGCTTTTGGTTATACCCCGGACTGAGCCCTGCCACATCCGTGGTGGTAACCTCCGATGCCTCTGGTGCCATCGGTTATGGCGCCTACTGGAACCGTGAGTGGTTTAATGGTATATGGTCTGACACCCAGGCATTTCTCTCAATCGCGTACAAAGAGCTGTACCCGGTGGTTATTGCTGGTCATATTTGGGGACAGCATTGGCAACAGCAACATGTTCTCTTCCGTTCCGATAATGAGGCAGTCGTCGCTATCGTGAACTCCAGAACGTCAAAAATCCCCAACATTATGCGTCTTGTGCGTTCACTGCTGCTTGCAGCTGCAAAATTCCACTTCACCTTTTCTGCACTTCATGTCCCTGGTGAGCAGAACCCAATTGCTGACGCTCTATCCCGCTTTAATTGGCAGGTTTTCTACCACTTGGCTCCATGGGCCCAACGCTCACCGTCTCTAATCCCTGGTCAGCTACTCCTGGACCTTCAACAAACACGCTAGAATCTCGTTGTCGCGAGCTGCTCACGCAAGGCCTTGCTCCATCCACGCGTCGTTCATACGCTAGCGGGCAAAGGCGATTCATGGAATTTTGCCGTCAGCAAGGGAAGCTCCTTCACAACGGATCTCCATGCCCCGCAGACGAATGGACCCTCTGCATGTTCGCAACATTCTTGAGTGGGTTTGTTCACCACACTACCATCAAGGTTTATCTATCTGCTGTGCGAGCCCTACATATAGAAGAAGGTTTTTCTGACCCTCTTCAAAACTGCCTAAGACTCGAGCGGGTGATTCGTGGTATCAAACGGTCACAGGGATGCAAACCGCCTAATCGTCTTCCTGTTACCGATGACATAATGCATATAATATTTCGTCACCTCGATATGAGTTCTATGGACCATATAATGTTCTGGGCCGCCTGTTGCCTAGCCTACTTTGGCTTCCTCCGCTCCTCAGAATTTACTGTGCCAGACATTCGATCTTACAACCCCCAGCTACACTTGAATGTCAGGGACATATCCGTTGACTCGACTTCAGCTCCAACGTGCCTTCGCGTTTTCATCAAGACCTCTAAGACCGACCCTTTCCGAAAGGGCTGCCACATTTTTATCGGTAGGGGCCGCTTCCCCCTATGCGCAGTCGAAGCTCTACTGACATACCTGGCCATTCGAAGAGAATCACCAGGCCCCCTATTCCTGATGCAGTCGGGTCAACCCTTGACCCGACCCCTGCTAACGAAATGGCTTAGGGATATTTTGTCAGCTGCAGGAATCCCTGGTAACTACTCGAGCCACAGCTTCAGGATCGGTGCTGCAACTGTAGCTGCCCGCAACAGTGTTCCTGACCATCTCATACAGGCCCTTGGTCGTTGGTCATCTGACGCCTACAAGACTTACATACGAATTCCTAGCGAGGCTTTGGCGTCTGCCTCCTCAAACCTATGTTAAGTTAGCTTTTAGCTAGTACGTTCGTTTATCTGTAATGTATCTGAGTTCGGGTGCTTGGAATGGTTTGGAGGTATACCATGTTAACCGGTCACAGATTGTACCAAGCACCCTTGGTATTTGGGGTGAGCTGTGGACCGGTTTCCATGGTTACCTCGTCGCTGGGCTGGTTACCCCTCTCGCCGCCTCATCCTGGCACCTAACCCCAAACTCATTGTCGATGAGTTTTAAATGTGGCTAAATAAAATATTTAGGCAAAGTTAAAACCGAGACTTCACTGCGCTGGCCAGCGGTCTCCCCACCTATGCGCACGCTCCCCTCGTGGTACTGGCAGTGTTTGCAGCTTTGCAAGACCGGACGAACTTGCTTCCCTCCGCTCCCTCCCTGCCAAAAAATTTAGATCAGGTAAGTATAATCTCCATTGATTCCTACGGGAATCAGTGTGACAGGTGTCAGGGGTGAGCTGTGGACCGGTTTCCATGGTTACCTCGTCGCTGGGCTGGTTACCCCTCTCGCCGCCTCATCCTGGCACCTAACCCCAAACTCATTGTCGATGAGTTTTAAAGCGTGTATGGATAAATATGTACTGATTGGCAATTTTTTTTAAATGACAAAGAATGTATGGGGTTTGAAGACAGCTTCCCCAAATTGTTCCCGCAAAACTATACATTCTCTCTAATTTTGAAGATTTCTTTGAAACCTACAAATCAGTCAGTATTTGTTTAAACTCTCTGAAACTAGGTAATTTTAGTGCGATCTTTCATGTGGCGAGATTTGTTTTTTATTAGAGAAATACTTTTAAATTCGTCCCTTTTTGAATTCCGGAAAGGCGAATTCTGACGAATTTTGTTGTTTTTAGCTTGGGCAAGTACAGGCAAGCATAGCCCACGTGACAAGGATTTGAAAAAAAGTCAAAGAATGCAACCATTTTACAATTTGAACTTGAACTTCAAATATATTTTTGGATATGTTTTAAAAGCAGACAAAAATTTGCATTTTCTTCAGCCGTCTTATAATTCAAAAACACTTGAGATATCAGAAGCCGGCAAAATAGTTGAACTGAAAAAAAGGAACTTTGGTAAGCTAAAATTATCATCCAAAATCAAATCAAACAATTATTAATTAACAAGTACTGTCAACGAAATTCAGTTTCCAAGGTAGTTTGTAGAGTTAAAAAAAAAAACAGCAGACAAAACTGTTCTGAAGAAATCGAGTACAGTTCTTCTTTCGTGACGGAAAGTCAAGAAATTGCAGGCTAAATTATTGATATTGTGTTTAGATATTGAAAAAAACCGTGAACTGAAAATGACAAAAATCCGGCAGACATTGTAATTTTGAAAATAAAGTGCCAACTTTCAGATATAAAAAATAAAAGTCGCCGTCAACAAAGTCGTTCGCTACGCTGTACGCCTACTCATTTCATTGGTAATTTATGTGAATGAATGTCTGAGAAAAATGCTAACTAACGAACTTACGCGTGTGCTTTCACGTTTAACGTAAATTCAGAATAAACAATAAAGATTGCAATGATTATTCTTATTTTTTAGACCTTGGACCATGAACGCGTGGACGACATGAGTCAAGCTACAAGCGCTGAAACACAAATTGCGATCTTTTTCTTGGTGATGGCTATTATGGCTTTCATGGTTTTCTACTGCTATCGAAGATGGATAAAAACAAGAAAAACCCATGAAATAGAGGCAACTAAAGACGTGACATTAGTTAAAACGCCAGACAGGACGTTGAATAACACTATAACTTCCTCAAAGTGTTCAAACCTCTGCAGTGAAAAGTGGAAAGTTGAAGACTTTTATTTAGAAACTTTAGTCTTTAAATCACGAGATGGGAAAGATGTTTGGAGAGCGAGACTGAAAAACAGTTGTCAAAGAGTCAACATACAACTTTGTCCTTACTGTGACTGTGTTTTCGTGCATAAATGGACTATCAGTTATGTAATTACGGAGAAATATCCTCTAAGAACGCAAGAAGAAGCTGTGTTTGTTTGATTATATCACAAGCCACCAACTGTACCCAACAGGCTTTTGCGCGTGAGCCAGTATTATGATTCCCTGATCGATATTTACAGTAAGTCATGGAAAACAGATTTATTTAAATGCAACAAATATGGTCTTGGTATACTGACCCGGCATTTGTGGTTTTGGATGATTGTGGGGGTGAAATTGCGTATGTTGTTTGTGCTTAATACGTATAGCCAATGACCAAATCAATCATCTTGTACTGAAACGGCCGCTATTTTCCGTGTCGGTCAAAAATGGCATACGGACACGCATAGGATCAATCGGCGATTCTTTAGTTGGGGGGACTGGTTATGAAAGCCGGAAAACTTCAAATTTGGAATGTCTGTCAGCACACAAGTGAGAGCCAGGCTTTATTCATCCGCGTCATCTTCATCCATGAGTACGAAAACCTGGTTCTCACTTGTGCAGTAGAGTGCAAATATTATACCTGTGAAAAAGTGAACTAACTAATTCGTGCTAATTAGTGATAACTTTGGAAGTCAGTGAAGCATCTACTAGAATTCAATGAACGAGGAACAACTTCAGATTGGTAATCTCTTATGACTCATGCTTGACTCTGGCTGTTTTAAAGCAATTTTTATAAATTTCACTCTTTTACATTTGCGTTTTGTGCCGTTATTCATGACGAACACGTTCAAGCTTTAATAGTTTGCTGCATTTCTATTTAGTGCTTATTAGTACTAATTGGTGCTGGAGTGCAAACGCTAATTGTGCACAACTGTTGTCACTATTTAGCAGTAAATAGCACTGTTTAGTGGTAGAGTGCACGCACTAAAAGTGTGCAACATAAATGCCACTAAATAGTGCAATTTTATGCTAATTCTATTGTTTTCTTTTGTCTAATTAGTGCTGTTTACTACTAAATAGTGACAACTGTTGCACACTTTTAGTGCGTGCACTCTATTCATATATGTTGCACACATTTAGAGTGCAAACAATAAAACCGTGAAATACTAATTACTAAATAGTTTTAAATAGTGCTAATTAAACGAAAGGAAACAATAGAATTTGCATAAAATTGCACTATTTAGCATTACTAAAGTTTCACGGATTAATTGTTTGCACTCTAGTGCGCACACTCCGTATTTGTTAGCGGATATTTCATAGGTATAGTATCTGCACACTAAGGCAGCGTTTACACGAAGCCGGCTATTTTCGTAAACGCACATTTTTTTTATCCGTTTAGGCCTACCGTTTACACGAAAACGCTACTTAGCCGGCTATTTTCGAAAACGCTTCTCAGAGTGGATATTTTTGAAAACGACGGCTATGCGTTTTCGTGTAAACGCTTTAGCCGACTATTTTCGAAAACGCTGAAGTCATC
Source organism: Diadumene lineata (assembly GCA_918843875.1). Lineage (NCBI taxonomy): Eukaryota > Metazoa > Cnidaria > Anthozoa > Actiniaria > Diadumenidae > Diadumene > Diadumene lineata. The sequence continues at coordinate 10,541,253 of OU974069.1, read as the reverse complement.
ACTTTGGTCCAGTTATAATGAGAGAGAGTAATTCCAAGATTTAGTCTCCAAAACGCTTACAGACGATCTTCGAGCTACCAAAAACGATGCGAAAACGATAAGCGTTGACTTGTCGCCTAGTGTGTACCGACCTTAAAGGTTTGGGGAATTTTGGTCGCTGCGACTTGACGCATGAAATCCAATCAGTTGGATTGTTGAACTGAGTCAACCTGGTTTAGCGGGCTGGTTTCTTTTGTGCTGAATCTATCAGAGCGTAAAAACAAAACAAACCAGTCCGCTAAACCGGGCTTGCTCGCCTCATATAAACATCCCCTCAGACAGAAAGATGAACAGAAGAAAGGGAGAAGAGAAGGAAAGCTCCACTGTAAATTTTTTTAAATAAGATCTCCATTTCTTGGAGAGCTAAAAAATCGTTCTAAAAACGATTCCTTATTTTTTTAATCGATGTTTAGATAATTCAGTTCTTAATGGTCGCAATAATGCGGGCCTCAGATGACGTCACATGTATCTTATAATAGCACACAATTTTAGTTTTAGAGGAATAATTGGTACTGAGACACAACAAATGAGAAAATGTAGAGTTAAAAACTAGTACAAAAAACTAGCAAGGACTGCGTCGGTGTTTCTAAAGAAACAGTTGTAAATATAATGATAACTTGTACACCGTAGAATGATACATGAAAACTGACGTTTCGGACGTTAGTACTTCGTCGGAGTATTCAAATGAGAAAATGGTCAACTTTGATTTGCGTCACAGTACCATAAATTGCTCTAAAATTAAAAATGTGAGCTATTTTTAAATTATTATTATTATTATTATTATTTTTTTTTTTTTAAATACAAGAGCTGATAAGATACAGCTCGCTGCCATTGGATTCGCCCTTCTACACAGGAACACCATTGGTTCTCGCCAGCCTGTAGCATCATCATCACAATTAACATCATCACTATCAACGATAACAGCACCGACAACGATCGCCAACATTGTGCTCAAAGGAAAAAAACCCATCAAAATCCCAAATTTGTTTACCCGAATACCAATATAATTCAAAGATTTCATTAGAAAAATGTATCTATTTTGAAAGGCATTGATCTGGTCGATTTTACCAATGATATGTACCAAATTTGGGTTTTTGTTATTTTTCCTGCGACTACAATTTAGTGGCTATATTTGCAAATCAGGGTCAAGAAACTTTGACTCAAACCGGGACACGCATGTTCAAAGTCTGAAAGTGAAAAATCAATCACACTGACCAAAGGTAGCCCAAAAAACTGCTTCTACGAAATTTATCACATATTGAACGATTGAACAACTGGGATCAAGTCACTATCAACGGTTATAATTTTCATCTTTGAAATCTATACATATATGTATGAATAAAAATGAATTATATTGATAATTTGTTGTATGATATTTACTGTGGCCATGTGTGATACGTTTTAATATGTAATATATTTCACAAAAACAGTACTTGGGCTGCCTGTTCTTTTGACACTCCTGGGAGGGAGGGGGTAGTGGTACCAACTTGGCTAAGGGTATGCCGCCGGGGCCTCAAAGCCCTGACCTTTTTTTCAAACCCTATTCCAACTATTCCCACAGAAAGTGTATATTCTATTTAACACTAAAACGGCGAAATCGTTCCTATCCGCAGGTTAAAACGACCAAATCGTTACCCTATGCAAGTGAAAAAAATTTTTTACATTTACCAAATATTGAATGTGCTGATTATTTTTTCCATGATTTTTATCCCGAACACCGCTAAAAATATTTCGTATATCCCGAATCCCGATCCTCAAAACCATCAAATCCCGGCTTCCGCGCATTATCTATATCCCGTATCCCGCCTCATTTTTGGCTTGTTTCCGGTATAATAATCCCACCTTCAAAATAAGGCCAATCCCGTGTCCCGCCAAACCTCTTGTGGACCCTCGTATAGGTGCATGACTTTACGTATCCCCATACACCCATGTTTTCAGTTTTATTTCCATCGATTCCGTATATAAGTGTACAAGCGTTACTACTAAAAAAATGAACACCGGAACGATCATGATTAACCGCCGAACGTATAGCATCGGACGTTAGTGCGGGAGGTCACGGGTTCGGGGCCCTGACCGGACCAACACTCAGGGTCTTAAAATAATTGAGGAGAAGTTGCTGCCTTTGTTTCTCTATCTGCAAATGGTAAATTAAATAGCGGCACGCCTTAAATAGCGGCACTTATAAATAAATAAAAATTGTAAAGCGCATTGAGATGTATGAAATGCGCTATATAAGCACCTCACATTATTATTATTATTATTATTATTATTATTATTATTATTATTATTATTATTATTATTATTATTATTATTATTATTATTATTATTATTATTATTATTATTATTATTATTATTATGAAATAAGAGGGATCATGGCATGCAAGAGTGCGACTTCAGTTCGTTGGGCCAACTGAACTAAAGACAAATACAAACAAGTTTTGCAGTAACACTATGATCTTTCAAATTACGGGCATTTTTAATGTAACACTATACTTTATATATGGATTCATTATACACATTTCTCAGATTTGTAACTTTGAATTTTGTTCGATCAGTCTTCATTGAAATGAAATGGGAAATTCAGTGTTCAAGTTCTGTGAGATGTATTTTAACGATGCATTTTCAAACTGTAAGACTCAGTTGTTAGTTGTGGCTCACGAACGGACCGATTTAGCTTTACGTGAGATTTGCAACCAAAATTCCAATTTCAGAGTCATCGTTTCTTTTCTTAGTCGTTGGTGAGTTCTCGTTTTCTGTTCTTTGACTAATTCCTTTATAGTAACTACAACTTTCCACTTTATTCTAGCGGGTATCCGCGATGAATCGGCGTTCTGCCTTGCAACAACATCACCTGGATTTTCTGTCTCTCTACTTTTCTTTTTGCGTTTTTCAATAAACGAAGTTGGATCAAAGAGTTTCTCTTCTCTCTTTTCTTCGGTAGTGTTGGAGAAATTGCAAAGCTTTTTATCTTCGGTGAATGAGCGACAAGTTTTCGTTATAACATTTCTTTGCGTAGATTGTGAAGACACACAGAAAATTTCTCTTCCTCTCTTGTTTTTCTCTAATTCAGTTAGGTTCAACTGGATTGTCAGTTTTTCTTGAACTAAGGAACTTTGTATTAAGATAATTCTCAGTTTCGAATCAGTTTCGGCATTTGCTGAAAATGTTTTTAGAGTGTCCATTATTAGTGCAAACCCGCTGGCTTCCCCGACTCATTCAAAACTGCATGAGGCCTTGCTTTTATAGCAAAAATCTTGGATGACGGCCAGAAAAAGTTATTTTCATCTTTAAAAGATAGGACAAACTTTATTTTTAGTTATTTTGCGTCGGAAAATTCAATTTTTGTTATCAGCTCTTGCTGAGCGATGACATACTATACAAAAAAACAAATCAGCTCCCCACGCAAGAAGACTTGACCACCCCCATTAACTGTGATAAACAACTGCACCTTTATATAACTAGTTTTCACATGCATGCTCTATCCACTTTTAACTTTAAAATTAAAATTTAAAGTGTGTGCAAAATGTGAACAAATGCATGAATTCAAAAATCATTTATATCATTGAGCAAATTCTAGGGATCCGATAAATCACCGAAGGCTAACCTAAAATTACTCGTGACATGCACAAACAGACACCAAATCGTCAGTATGAATCCGAAACATTTCTATGTAAATTCTATTGTTTAATTAGAAATTTTTGTCACGCTTTCCGGTATGTAAGTTATATCGTTCCAAGTTTTTGTGTTAATTTACTCCGACGAATCACTAACGTCCGAAATGTCAGTATCGCCATATCACTATACAGTGTCTATTTTACCAATATATTTTAAAACTTTGTTTTTATCTACTTTTCTGATATGTAGAGAATTAAAATCAGTGCACACAGTCTCATTAGTGCAAAAAATGTTTATTGTTTAAAAAAACACACACACATGTCGGTAATATCTGTTATGTTACTAGTACATGACTGGGATAATTATTTTATCTTTTTGTAATGCTCTTTTGATACTTTTTTTGTAATAGAATGTAATAATACACGTTCCATTTGTCACTGTACAAAGTATAAATTCGTTTGTCATTTCGTTTGTCAAATATGTCTCCGGCGTATTGTGGAGATAATGAAAAAAACAATTTGTTATCTTTCTGTTTATTTGTAGCTCTAGCTGTTTTAAACATAAAAACAATCATTGCTTTTAGCCTAAAAACAAATTAGATCTGTATCGGTTGGAGTCAACAACACTAAACAATTGATATTTATAACTAATCCGTGACAAATAACAATGTTTTTATTTCTTGTTTTCATCATTGACATTTTAGTTTTTAAGAAATAAAAGGCTTTGAGAGCGATTTCCTTTTTATATTTCTTTCAGCTGTTTTTAAGGAAATTCATTCGCTAGTTCGCTCATTCGTTCATTCAAATTTTCATTCGCTGTCGATGAATATTCATATATATTAATGTAATTTTATCTTTTTGAAACTCCAAATCCATACTCGTACGTCATCGTCACAAGTACTTAGCGCGTCAAGATATCAGCGCGGGAATAAAATTACGCCAGGTCACTAAGTCCTCCATTCCAAATTTTCAAAATGGCGGCGATGTGATTGTTTTTGGAAACCAACTTCAAAGCAACTTTTCTGTTTTGGAAACTCGAAAACCTCCGACATATCTACTGGAAAAATCTTTCAAAGAACTATTCTGTGCAACGATATTGTGGAAGTAGAAAAAAACGGGGACAAAATTGATGATTTTGTTGTGAAGAAGTTTGTGTTGTTTGTTGACAACGGTGACCAAGCGACGAGCTGAAGTGAACTTCTCGTTTGAATTTGGACGGAAAAATACAAAAACCCTGAACTATGAGGTTGAAAATACATCTTCAAAAAGAGCAGAAACGTATCCTTGTATTAATTTATTTCGTTAAAGTGAAAAATAATTGTTTTTGTTAGATTTTAGAGTACGATACGATAGTTTTTACTTTCTTAGTGAAGTTTTGTCCTTGACAGTTTTCTAGATAAAGAGCTGGTTAGTTGTGTGGGTTGGACGACATCTGAAGAACTGTACTCTAGTGGGTAAGCTTGATAGAAGTTTTGTTATCATTTTTAACTTTATCCTTTGCATGTAATTATTAATCGATAAAATCTATGATCGATTGGCTAATCGATATTAAGGTAATGTATTGCTTATATAGTACATTTCAATATTGATGTTTCAATGCGCTTTACAATCTGTAGTTTTTAATATGGTTTTACAAGCATAAGGTTGATTAGTTGTTGATAATTATGTATTAGTGTTGTCCTACAGAGGATGGTCGTGACCTGCATCCTAAGTTGTTCTTTTTATGTCTCCTCGTTACTTGTTAATGTAAAAGTTAGGAGAAAATTCAATGTCCTTATCCAAGAAGATGCAAACCCCGGCAATTATAAATGGAAGAACACTCTCAATTATTTTTAAGACCCTCAGTGATGGTCCAGATGAGGGTTTGTACCAGCAGCCTCCTAGTGCAAAATGTAGTGTTATAAGTCAGACTTCATTGTAACATTGTGATTTCAGAGATGATCATACAATCTTAAGATGGAACCTTCTATCTGGTGAGACATCACAACTTGTCAAACTTCCCCAAGATGTGTTTCCCACTGATATACATTGGTATCCAAAGTCCATCGCTGGGAAGAAACAAAGTCAGTCAGATATCGTGGTGATGACATCAACTGATGGTAAGCCACTCATCCAGTAAATGAATGAGTTAGTCTAGTTAGTCTTTGTATTTTTTTTGTTTTGTTTTTGATGATTTGTGCTCCAGTCACTGGTGTACTAACAAACGGACATTTCATCCCAGATGAGGCTAGTACACCATCGACCTCCGGCTTAATGTCTTTATCCAAGAAGACACAAAATTCTAACCATTTGCAGATGTGATAACAAAGGCAGCAATACAAAGACCATGACTGTTGGTCCGACCACGGGGATCGAACTCGTGACCTCCCACCCCGCATGATAGACTGGCGCTCAACCAACTGAGCCAACCAGGATGCGGTTTTTGTCAGACAGTCAGTCATCAAATACTTTTTTAAGTCCTTTTTTTTATTTCATTTGTCTACTTTGTCATAATTTGTGCCATCCCTAGTAAGAATTAACCTGCAACAGGCTCTAAAATTATTTTTAATTAGCTTTATAAGTTATTAGTTAGGGCCTGTACCTTATTTAATATATAAATAATGATAAAAACTCTTGTATATTACTTAATTCAGCTGATAGGTACAAATAAACGTTGTTGTTGTAGTTGTGATCATACCAACATTGTTACAGGGTAGAGGGAAGGTCCTAAAAATTCATGTCACAAAAAATTAGTTTTAAAACAAAGATTAATTTTGAATCTTAGTGTAGTATATGGATGGGAAACAGCATTGATATGGAAAGGGAGGGGGGATTAGGTATTGATATTTGAGTCATTGATTAATTGTCAATCTGTCAATAATCTAATAAATATCACAGATTAAGGTAGTCTTTCAATCACTTGATCTAACAAGAATAATACAGCAAAAACCATTTAAGTGTTTAATGTAAACGTTTTAATCATTTGTTTGGATTGTTTTTTACTCGATTAAAAGTTGTGTTTTCAAGGTGATCAGACATTGTTTTACTTGTTAACCAATGAAAGGTCTCCTGTGATGGCTCCGCCCCTAGAAATGCTTGTCATCTCACATAACAATGGACAATTTAAACTGTCTAAAGAAACCATCAAAATGTTCTCATTAAACACTCAAACGGTTTTTGCTGTAATTGATTATATATTTTTAGGAAAGTTTCATCTGATTTCACGCAATGGTAGAGTAGAGAAGTCAGTAGAGGCTCACAGAGGTGCTGTGTTGTCAGGGCGATGGAGTTATGATGGGAATGCCATGGTAACTGGTGAGTTACATGTACAATATGAGCACAGCCAATTAAACCAATAAATTTTTAAATGCACTCAATCACCTTATTTGTAACACTCAGCACCTTTTAAACCTCTGCTTGCATGCTATGACCAAATTTAAAACAAAGGTATATTTTGAAAGAGTCACTTATAACTCTGAAATATCCCTGTCGCACAGTCTTTTAAAAAAATGTATTTGATTGGTTATGTACAGATATGATTATTTTAACATGATACTGTGTTTCATGTTTTCTAATTATGTAATTTTGTGCTTACATAGAATTATTTTTCATGAGCTTAAAACTCTATTATGTGCAATCATTTTCAGTGATTTTCAGTCAATGATTGTCATGCTATTAATTAAAGGTTGTTAATCATAAGTCTATAAAATCACTATAAAATGATTACAATGAATAATTAATAATAATAATAATAACTATTGTTTTCAGTTGGTGAAGACGGTCAAGTCAAGATTTGGTCTAGAAGTGGAATGTTGAGATCAACGCTAATGCAAACAGGTTTGTCAATAAACTTATTAAAAAACACCTAGTAGAAAGTATTTGTCTGGTTTGTCTATGAACCAAACAGCACAGTATTTACACTCCAGCTTGACAGCTAATCAATAGCAAAAAAAGACTTTGATCGTGTTGCAATATTACAGCCAAATTCCTTGTATTGTGTTTTAAAACGTTTTTTTCTGAACTGCCAATCAATTTCAGGGGCGGAGTTTATTTTAGATTAACCAATGACAGAAAGTGTTAGGACAAGCTCTGTCCTATAAAATTGATTGACAGTTTAAAAAAATGCAAAACAAAGTTTTGAAACGGCAGGTAACGATACAACAAATTTGGTTGTAAAGGTTTCCATTCCTTTTGAAGGCATGCCAGTGTATTCTGTGTCTTGGAGCCCTGATTCAGATCAAATACTATACACCAATGGTAAACAACTGGTTATAAAACCACTGCAGGCAGCAGCTAAACCAATACAGGTATGCAGTGTGTGAGGACGGTTTATATCATCTAAAGCCTTGTTTCCATATAATTGAGTAAGATCAAGAACGGTTGCAAGCGATTGAAAAAAAATCGATTATAAAGAAACCAATGTTTTTCCATCCTAGGACCATTTTCAATCCATATACGATTATGATCAAAAATCGTTCAAAAAAGGGTGTAGGATTGACAAACTTTGTTTTCTCCAAAATCGATTTTTCCGATCTTTTGCAACCGTTATCGATTGGTTGCAATTATATGGAAAGCAGGCTTTATTGACTACATTATTTGTAATAATGTATTCATATCACATGTACATTAATTAATTAAGTCATTGGTTTTGGTTGTTGATTTATTGATTTCTTCATTTATTTGTTTATTTTCATAAAAAGCACAACACTTTTAAGCAGGTTTTAGCATGTAGTTTCATTAACCTGTTTTCATTCATTCACTCACTCATTCAATCATTTAAATTTGTTTATTCATTCATTTATTCATTTGAATTGATTAATTAATTAATTCATTTATTTAAATCCATTTATTCATTCATTTATTTATTTCTTGGTTTGTTTGTTTCATTTCAGTGGAAAGCTCATGATGGTGTTGTTCTCAAAGTGGACTGGAATCCTCTGAACAATTTAATCATCTCAGGTGCCGAAGACTGTAAATATAAGGTGTGAAATAGATTTGTAAATACAAATTGTGATCCTTAATATAAGTATATTTGATAGGATGAGAAGGTACCAGTTACTAGCATGCATATTCAATATTTTTACTATAGCATAACGTGCCTAACTTTGGCCACTGAAACAAATTTTTTTTATGAATTAACTGATCATATAGCAAGGATTTGGTTTGAAATTACCAACTTTTTATTAAGCTGAACTCACTATTTATCATGTACAGAGCTAGATTTGAATTAAGACATTTTGACCTAGTAACTTTAATTTTAAGTTTTAACTTTGAATGATTTAGTAAGGAGTTCAAAAATGAGTTTTTTAACAAGATAAACTAGCTGTGATAAAACTTTGGTGCACACGCTAAGGTGTATTTTGATGTAATGTTGTTTGTTTGTTTATTTAGGTGTGGGATAACTATGGGCGTATCATGTACTCTAGCGTCCTCCATGATTATCCTATTACTAGTGTATCTTGGGCACCTGATGGTAATATTGTCTAATATTATGACCATAACCATCATCATCATTATCACCACTGTTCTCACTAGTATCATCATCATAATATTAAATTACTATAATCATTGTCATCATTATCACCATTGTTCTCACTAGTATCATCATCATATTAAATTACTATAATCATTGTCATCATTATCACCATTGTTCTCACTAGTATCATCATCATATTAAATTACTATAATCATTGTCATCATTATCACCATTGTTCTCACTAGTATCATCATCATAATTGTATTATTAATATTACTATAATCATTGTCATCATTATCACCATTGTTCTCACTAGTATCATCGTCATAATATTAAATTACTATAATCATTGTCATCATTATCACCATTGTTCTCACTAGTATCATCATCATAATTGTATTATTAATATTACTATAATCATTGTCATCATTATCACCATTGTTCTCACTAGTATCATCATCATAATTGTATTAAATTACTATAATCATTGTCATCATTATCACCATTGTTCTCACTAGTATCATCATCATAATATTAAATTACTATAATCATTGTCATCATTTCAATGGTTTATCTTAATAAGTAATTGGTCTTCTTCACCAGGTGAACTGTTTGGCATTGGGTCATTTAACACATTAAGACTTTGTGACAAAACTGGGGTAAGCACAAAATCTATTATTCACTCATTCAATCATTTGGTCAGGTATATTCAATAATTCTTTTTTCTAAAATTACATCTAGTAAGTACTCACCAATTTAAAGGCAATTATTTGATATTTGCTACTTAGTCAGTTTATTCATGATCCATTTGTCAATCAAGTCATTCATTCAGTCATTCATTCCTGAAGTTAAATCATGATATTATTCATTCAATATGTTTGTTTGCTCATTACATTCTTGATATACATGATATTTAGTCACCTCTGTTAGTAATGCACAAACCATGTTTGTTTCAACAACAGTGGTCCTATTCTTTGGAGAAGCCTAATACTGGATCTATATTTAACATATCATGGTCTACTGATGGTACCCAGCTTGCAGGGGCTTGTGGGAATGGTCAGGTCATCTTTGCACATGTCATTGAAAGGTTTGTGGATCAAGTTGATTTTATCATCACTGTTTGAGATGATTATCAAGTATAAAATCATAGATTAGATGGAGAAGCATGTTAAGAAACTATGCCAGTCATGCCACTTCCAGCTGAACAACATTAGTAAGATCAGAATGTTTTTAAATCGCGAGGCTGCAGAAATTATCACTCATGCCCTTATTGTATCTAAATTGGACTATTGCAATGCCCTCCTGTACGGTTTGCCGAAGTGTCTTCTTAAAAATCTACAATTAGTGCAAAACAGAGCAGCACGAATAATAACTCTTACATGTAAATACAATCATATTACACCAAGTCTGATAGAACTCCACTGGCTGCCTGTTGAATATCGCATCATGTTTAAGATCTTACTCTTAGTTTACAAAGGTATTAATGGCCTCGCTCCTAAATATATATCAGATCTGTTATGTCACAGTTCTTCGTCGTACACATTACGATCTAACACCAACAAATGTCTGCTAGTTCCAAGGAGTAAATTAAAAACCTATGGTGATCGTAGGTTTTCTGTTGCTGGGCCTAAGTTGTGGAACAATCTACCCTTTCAAATCAGGCAATGTGACACTACTATGAATTTTAAAAAAACAATTGAAAACACATTTATTTCGTTTAGCCTATTCTGCTTAATTATATATGAGTAAAATATTTTTAATTATTATTATGATATAATTATTATTATTATTTTTTTAATAGAATGTACATATGATTATGTTTTTTAGTCTTATTTAGCTTAACACCTTTGTAATTAGTTTTTTAGCTTAATCAAACACGTTCTTGTAAATAGTTTCTAATTTTATATTCATGTAGTTATTATTGTAAAGCGCCTAGAACATGTATTGAAATAGACGCTATATAAATAAAGATTATTATTATTATTCTTATTATTGTCTAATTCAATTAGTCTGTTCAATTATTTGTTCAGTTCATGTGATTCTGGAATAGGACTTTGTACTGGTCTACTGAGGTTGTTGACAAAAAAAGCACTTCAGCATACTGATAATATTTGATTTCATGCACAGACGTTTAGAATGGAAGAACTTTGAGATAACAGTGACAGAGAGAAAGAGCATCAAAGTACGAGATGTCATCAATGACACAAAAGAAACTTTAGGTAAAGATTGAACATTTTAATCTCCCATTCAACTATAATAGTTATTTTCTATTTCTGGTCTGATTTAAATGCATGGACATCAAAGCCAGGGGTTGGGTAAGTGATAGTATCCCTTATTTGAGCTTCTTTGTACTCATCTAGGGATAACCCTTAGGCCTTAAATGAATATAATCTGAAATTTAGCCTCCACCCCCTCCCCTGTGGTTGTACCACGACACGGATGCATTTATTGACTAGTAGATCCTAATTGTCATTTGTTTGTTTATTCATTCATTTATATTTTTCCCAAATTTGTTTGATTTATTGCTTGCGTGTTACAATGTTGTGTGTTATATATAGATTTCCGTGATCGCATAATCAAGACATCTTTGGGATTTGGTCACCTTGTTGTTGCTACTTCATCACAATGCTACATCTACAGGTTAATATAATTATAACTAGATCTAGTTTTGAAAATTTAGTATTACATTGTACAGCTGCCCATTCTGTCCAGTTAAATCATTGTGATAGTGACAATCATGATGATCACCAACTTCATCATGACAGTAAGTTATCAATGACATCATCAACAACATCATCATCATCATGATCGTCACAATGATAATCACCATTGTTTTCAGCGTCATCATCACCATCATTATCACCATCATCATTCATCACTATCATCATCATCACCACCGCACTGAACCTTATATTTCATACTATAATAGTAATGACCACCATGATTGTCATCATTATCAGTATCATGATGGTAACCATTGTTATTGGATCATGACACTAGCATTTTGATGGTCCATTAATTCCACAGTGTGAAGAACTGGAATACTCCAATGATCTTTGATTTAAAAAATGGAAATATTACTCTGATTATGCTCACTGAAAAGTAAGTCACAATCATCAGCTGATTATGAGCATCCTACTTTCTTATCAACATCATCTTGACATCAGTCATCATTTAAAACTGTCATGAATGTCATTGTCGTCTCCATCATTATCATCCTACTTTCTTATCAACATCATCTTGACATCAGTCATCATAAAAAAACTGTCAATGTCATTGTGGTCTCCATCATTATCATCCTACTTCCTTATCAACATCACACAAGGTCTCATCTTGACATCAGTCATCATTAAAAACTGTCAATGTCATTGTCGTCTCCATCATTATCATCCTACTTATCAACATCACACAAGGTCTCATTTTGACATCAGTCATCATTATCATTGAAAAAACTTTCATTATCATCATCACCACCATCATCACATCATACCTGTTATCATGATGTTTTTCTACAGATGTTTCCTAATTGTGGATGATGCAGGATTACAGATCTATTCATATGAAGGAAGGCTGATCAGTGCTCCTAAAATCCAAGGTCTTAGAACAGATGTCTTGAATGAGCAAACAGTCTCCCTCAGTAATGATGCTATTGCTATTAAAGACCGTAAAGATGAAAAACGTAAGAACGTTATGTTGACATGATATGAGATTCATCATCTAAATGTCATTCATAAAATTCATCTAAAGTGGTTATGATCAATAAGCAAAGTGGTCATCATAAACTGTGTTGTCGATGGTGTTGAAACGAACATTATATTCTGATGTTCAATAAATATTGTTGATATTACTCTGCAAACAGCATTGATTGACTGATTGATTTGTGTGCCAATTAAGTTTTCAGCCAAATTACAAGCTAATTGGGCCTTGAAAAGTATGAGAAAATGGTACAACCAATTTCTAATGATTACATCCAAACTGCTCTATTTAAACAATATTGGCTATTTATTATTATTTATTGTCTATGTAAATTTCCACTGATTTGTCATCATGGTGCTAGTGTCACCTAATGATGTAAATGCTTAACAGGATATTTATCAGGAGTCTTGCTTTTTGGTAGGGAGAAAAGTGGCTCTGTTTTCAGGGTATAATTGTTGGTATTGATTTTAACAAGACAAGAGAGTATGAGATAAGAGAGCTTATCCCCGGACCTCATCAGGGGCTCTACTGATCATGCAGTTTTTAGAGATGTTTTGATGCTGCGACTGCGCCTCCTGTAATCTGGCAATCACATTTCGTCCCCGAAATAACTTCACTTTAAAAATAGAATGAAAAGATCCCCTGATTCATGTAAAGCCCAATATGGGGGATAAGCTCTCTTATCTCATACTCTCTTGAACAAGTTAGAGTAATATGTCATATTGAAAGATTTCCGACCCCAAGACTTTACAATATGCACTTTAAGTTCTATAATATTCTGAGATTCTAAGATTATTTAAAAAAATTTTCCAAGCTTCTGAGACCCTCAAATTCATAATTAAAAAAATCAGAGACTCCAAGACGTTGAATTCCAATTCCAAGATTTCTTGATCCCGGGTAAATTCTTGTAAATCTTCAGGAATTGCTTTATTAAGGCTCATGGTATTGCTACTAATTTTAGATCAGTCGGCTTGTTGCTTGCTGTTTGGTATCACTTTTAAATTGACCAGAAATTATGAATTCAAAGTTAAAAGAATTGAGTCCTTTATCTTAGAATGATTCTATTCTTTTTTCAGTGGTGTACTTGTTTGAGGCTCAAAGTGGTAAACCCATTGGGAATGGAGAACCATTAACACACACAGTAAGAATATTGTTAACATTGTCTGTGAATTCAATCACATCATTTATCCATTCATTTATTTGTTCAGTAATTTGTTCAGTAATTTGTTTGTTCTTTAATTCATTCATTCCTTGATATATTCATCCATGCCTTTGTTTATTCATTCATGCATTCATTTATTCAAACTATTCCTTGCTCGAGTCTACTCATTGCTTTAAACTTATCCTTTAATCCACTGTGAAATCTGCTTCCATTCTATAAATTAATTCATTCAGACATTCCTGTGTTGTTTTGTGAATCAGATGGAGGTGCTGGATATTGCTTTAAGCCAGTGTGGTCCAACAAACGAGAGACAGCTTGCTATCATTGATAAAAACAGAGACATGTATCTTGCTCCTATAAAACATATTGGTCCCTCTGGAAAGTTTGTTAGATTAGGTGAGTACTAAAATCGTTTTAGCATGAATGGGAAAAGGTATGGCCATGTCAGCACTACTATACAGAAGGACATTCGATAGCATTTCAGAAACTACAGTTACAATATGATATGGGGGAGGGGGGTGGTTGGAGAATGCAAAAAGGAAAACAATAAACTACACAGAAACCCCTGCAAGAAAGGAAAAAAGTGAGAAAAAGCAAAAGTTGTTTGGAGAGAAGGCGATGGCCATTTTGCTGTAACATCATTTTTTTATTATTTTATTTTCAGGTACAATGGTTACAACAATGGCATGGAATGATACTACTAACATGCTAGCGGCATTTCAAGATGGTACATTTACTGTCTGGTATTATCCTACTGCTGTGTTTGTAGACCAGGATATCTTACCTAAGACATTGTTGGAAAAGGACTCTAGGTAAATTAGAACATGTATATTCAGTTTCCTTAAATGCCCTTTTGACATGTGTTACTTTTGATCATTTTCATGCTCTTTTCCTCTGGTTCCATTTCCTTTCTCTACCTTTTATCTCTTTTTTTCTTTTATTTCTTTCAATTCCTCTTCCTTGACTGTCTCTCCTGTTCCTTTCACTCTTAGCTCTATCTCCTTCATTAGTTCAATCTCTTCCTTTTCACCTCATTCCCTTTCTTTTTCAATGCTTCCACACATCTACTGATTTTACATTTTTTTTTTATATTGCAAATTTATTTATTGGTCTGAGTGCTCATTTGTATGTTCCTTTCAGTGATTTTGGTAAAAATCCACAAATCATCAACTTTATTGACAATCACTGCACAATGAGAAGAGCTGATGGATCACTCTGTAATACAATGTAAGTAATCATTTAATAATTAATTCAATTAACTAGAAAGCCAACAGACTAATGCACTAGTCTTTTAGCGGTGTGATCTACCTGCAAGTTTAGAATACAAAGTATTGTGCAACGTAATAAAATATCAAATATACTGGTAGCAAATGTATATTGCTTGTGTTAGTTGATGTTTTGTAGCAGCTTTTGTAACGTGAGAGACACAAGTCTCTTGTCATGCAAGCGTATGTATTCAGATATATTAGTGACACAGAGCACATGTTAGCGACTATGATTGTTATTGCATAGAGTGACAGAGATAAATTATGGTAAAGTTACACTTGCAGATAAAAAAAACACTATGCACCTAAAACAGTAAAGCTGTCACTATGCAATTATAACAAATTTAATTTGTATTTCTTTTGTTTGTTTCAGTATCTCACCATATCCTGCTATGCTGCATAAATACTGCTCTGAGACTAAATGGGAAGATGCTGTCAGACTGTGCCGGTTTGTCAAGGATTCTGCATTATGGGCCTGTCTGGCAACTATGGCTGCTTACGCTAAAGATCTCAACACTGCAGAGACAGCTTATGCTGCCATTGATGAGGTTTGTGTGATATTCATGGTCATCATGTTGTAACTATCATCATCAGTATTAAAATGGTATGGAAAATATCATCATCATTTTCGTTCTATCACTATCATCACCATTATTATGATCGTTATCCTTACCACCATCATTACCATTATCACCAACACCACCATTACCACCACCATCATTATCACCACAACCATCATCATCACCACAACCATCATCATCACCACTGTTAGCACAACCTCAACAATTATTGTCATCAATAATCGTCATTCATTGCCATCTTAATCAGTTGTCCTGATCATCATCATTGTAATAGCAACAGTTGATGTTGTAGAAAAAGCAAAATCCGGTCAAAATTGTAAAGGTGCCCAGTTGCAATGCAATGAGTTTAGCTGTAAGTGGCCAATCTACAGACTACCTAAAGGATATTATTATCATCATTATCATTTTAAATCATCATCATGCATTCACTTTAATTCTGTGCTATTCATCTGCTGACTTGATCTTGTCCCAGTACTACATCTTGTTTTGAATCCCCTTTCTTATCAGGCTGACAAGGTACAGTATATAAATCACATCAAGGAGATCCCAACCAAGGAAGGTCGTAATGCAGCCATGGCTTTATTCTGTAGACAAACACAGGAAGCAGAGACAATACTTTTACAAGCAGGTCTAATTTACAGGGCAATCCAGCTACATATTGACCTCTTTAATTGGGACAGGTAAATGACTGACATACTGACATTCCCTGCGTTTGCTTGACTGGCCACAAAACAATAGATTCACACCAACGCTGGAGTGTATAAATCCATACATTCTCAGTATTTTTTACACTCCAGCCTTGATGTAAGTCTGTTGTTTTGTGGTCGGTCAAGGGAATGCATAGGGAAGGTCTATTCTTTTTCTTCTGCCTTGAATAGCTGATTGAATCCTTTGTTTCTCCCTCCCTTTGATCCTTTGCTTCATTGATTCAATTGAATTCTAGTCATTCATTTATTTGTGGTTAAATTCATGTGTATATTTTTAATTCCTCATTCATCCATCCACTAATCTATTGGTCATTCAACAATCCTTTCCATAGGGCCCTGGAGTTGGCTGTAAAGCACAAAACACATGTAGACACTGTTCTTGCATTCAGACAAAAGTGTTTGGAAAACTTCGGTCGTAAGGAAACAAACAAGCGATTCGTACAATACGCTCAAGGGGTATGTTGTATAAAAAGTACAGACAGTATCATAATGATCTTAGTAGTGTTGGTATGGTGGATTGATAATGGTGTTGACGTTGATGATGGTGATGTTATGATTAGATGTTGGTAGCAATGATAATGGTATTGAAGTTGATGATGATGATGTTATGATTAGATGTTGGTAGCAATGAAAATGGTAATTGAAGTTGATGATGATGATGTTATGATTAGATGTTGGTAGCAATGATAATGGTATTGAAGTTGATGATGATGATGTTATGATTAGATGTTGGTGGCAATGACAATTATAATGGTGTTGATGATACTGGTGGTGTTGGTAATGATTAAATAATAATGGTGATAATTATAATGATTGGTTGATGGTAATGATTACAATAGTAGTGGCAGCTGGTCTTGATATTCATCGTTTTACTTGTTTTATAGGTTGAAGTTGACTGGAATAAAGTGCATGCTAAGATAGATATGGAGCTGCAAAAAGAGGCTTCTAGACCAGGAGCTAAGCCTTACAACGGTTGAAATATGTACAGTCTGAACTAGCAGTGCCCAAAAATGTTTATATTGTAGCAGTATGTGATATGTAAATAAGCCTGACTTGTCCTAACAACTGTGTGTACAAATCTAGTTCATTATAATCCTACATCATACCTTGTGCGAGTCCAAGAAAACATCCACATCTTGAAGTCACATAATACAAAAACTATTTCAAACTATCCAGAAATGTCAAAAATTAAGGATTGTGGATAATACTAGAATTTGAATGAAGAAGCAAGCCATCTGACCATTTCATGTTTCTTGTAAACCATCTCAGTTTGTAAACATACTTCCTCCCAGCATAACATATTAAAAGCATGTACATGTACCAATAAAACCAAACTGAATTTATCTGCAACTCTGTCTGTTTTATACATAGTGAAGGTAAGAAGAAAAAGTAAACCGTATGTTCCAAATTATGCAATTTTCTTTGCAATAACGAGCATGAGTTTTGCAGCTTTAAACATCACACAAACAAGCTTCTTCAACCTGAATAATACAGTTTCCGTGATGGTGTCATTGACTTCAACTACCAGAATGCTATCTATCATTTTCTGTGATGACATGCTAAAGAAAATTGCCACAAAAGAGCCACCTACACAGCAACTCGCCATGTTTTTGAAAATGAAATAGTCTCAATATTCTTACAATGACCACGTAAGCTTCAAGACTACTATAACATGATACTACTGAAAATCATTTCTTTTAGTTTCCAAAGTCATTTTCTGATAATAAGAAAGAAATCGTAAAGAATGCTGGTGGTTTGGCTCACTGAGCACATCATGGCAATTATTTACACTCCCTCTCTGTTTCAACAGTGTGAGGACAAAAAATATATTCTCTGCAATGAAAAAAAAAATATTTATTCAAACTTTACAATAACTATTTACATTCCTTCAATAAATATCATTCTATAACAATATTCTAACTACAAAATACATTAGCACAGGCGATAGTTCCATGAAAATCTTCAGCTAAAGCCACTCTCTGTTTCTTTAACAATGGAGTTGACCTTTGTACATGTATTTTACAGATGTACAGCCCTAATTTCTTTGTGAATTACCCTATTTAACCATAGTGATTACAACTATTGAGCATCAATGACTTCTATACTTGCTTTATAATTATAAATACACTGTACATTAATTGTTCAGAATTTTTCTTTGTTGTCATGGCGATATTACACCCAGTTCGTCCATGGAAAGATTCTGAGCCCATTCATAAAGTTTATCCCCCTCCTCTTCCCAGTCCTCTCTCTCAAAGATATCGTCATGGTAACCACTCTTGGCAAGGTCTGGGGTACTTCTTGGTGCACGGAGATCTAAACCATCCTAAAGTGAAAAAAGAAAGAACAGCACAAATTAACTTTTTCATAATTTTGCCTTGAAAAAGGAATGGGTCAAGGAAATGAAAAGACTTATTTTGTGGTAGAGTTTATATATTTGATTTAGAGCTATTTTTGAAAAGGTTGTACAGTTGAAAGTCAATTTAGTCAGTAGTAAAGTCATTTGCATAAAAAAAATTATTGCAATCATGTAACTGTAATAATATGTGCAGCTTTGTATTCTTGTTTTAAGTGTATTTCAACTGGACAACCTTTTCAGTAATAGCTGTCTGTATAATGTGCACATTGTGTTGTTTGTAATTGGCCATAAAACATGACATCTGACCATGTTTTTCAACTTGCACTGTAAAATAAGTGAACATTGCAGAAGGCATGTCAAACTATAATCCTTTGGCTTGTCCACTGCAAAGAGCACTTTTTGTCCAGCCTTCCGTTCCTGTTCTTTTGTTGAGTATTTGATAAAGATAGCAATTTAGGTTTTGCATCAGAGGATCTCACCTGTTTGTTAGGACTGTCCATTCCATATATTTTTCTCATTTTTTCTACTCTTTCCTTTGCTTTCCTGGTTCTCCTTGCTGTTGACTGACCTCCAGACAGATCTATGTTCTTTTTATGTCTGTAGAAAGATTTGATAAGTTTGTAATAAATATTAGGTTGGATTTTGTCATAAGAGCAGGAATACAACTGATAAGAGCAGAAAAAGAGTGAGAAGCAGAAGCTGCCTGGGGAGGACGCTGCTTTTTATCATCACCATAATATTGTAATCGTAAACATTACAACACTATCAACAATACAAGTATCATCAATACCATCAGCAAAAATGCCACCATCGTCATTGATCACAATCATCATCATCATCATTCTTACTTTTTCACCATCATTACCCTCATATCATTACCATCATCTCAATACCTGTAATGAGGTATAGCCTGTATCCTAGCAACCTGTATTGCCTGGGTAACAGGATACATTGACAGTAGCTCAGGACATTCCTCTACTAGACGTGGTGAAGCAACACCAGATGATACAAAACTGAATATATCATGGACTATGTTCTGTCTTGGAATAACTGTAAACACAAAAGACACATTGAGATTGGATAACATTTATGATCATAATAAATATAATTAATCAATAATAATACTGTTTATATTTATCTTTACCATCTAATGTTAGTCGTCTCCACAAGTTTGATTTACCACCTATTTCTGCTGGTGTCTCGTCCAGATGACAGAGATACTGAAATGACAATAAAAACAACATGTATAAAGAAATTGATGGGTAGATGCCAGATGAATGTATAAATGACCGAAAGATTAAACAAATCAATTAATCAATGAAAAAAATGGAAAGTTTGAAGAACTAATGAATATAGCCATATGAATTGTGAATCAACAAATGTTTATTAATGTTGTTATACCTTTACCGTATTAATAAGCGCCTCCCCCGAATAAGCGCCCCCTTCGGACAAAAAATAATAATAAGCGCCTCCCCTGAATAAGCGCCTCCCCTCTTAGTGGAGCGCTTATTCGAGGATTTTGTATTTGACTAAAAAAAAATACTGGCTCTAAGACAGCACTGGGAATTTATTTTCACTAAATACAATATTTTTCAGTTCAAAATGGTCGTATTTATACATAGCTCGATCGTTGAGCTCCTTCGTCAGAATCTTGGCAAATCTTAATTCTCTGGTTAATGCCGTGAATTTGGCTGGTACGACAAGGCCAACCTCTCTTTTTCTCTTTCCGGTGGCTTGAGCAATTAGTCTGTTGTCCTCACTAGCTTGAAGAAAGTTCTTAAACAGGGATGAGAGTTCTATTGGCACATGTCCAACTAGTTTTTTCTTGGATTCGGGCTGTTTTTCACGTTTGATATTGAAACTAAAAGGAACTTCGTACTTTTGAATAAGCGCCTCCCTTGAATAAGCGCCTCCCTCGAATAAGCGCCCTGTTTAAGACGTGAAAAATTTAATAAGCGCCAGGGCGCTTATTCGAGTAAATACGGTATGTAATCTTTCATGGTAGTAATATCAATTTCATCAGTTATTTTATCTTTTTCATGTTGGCATAAATCAGCAGTCATTTGATCATAAAATTAAAACAAATGTTTATTAATGTTGTTATACCTTCATGTAATCTTTCATGGTAGTAATATCAATTTCATCAGTTATTTTATCTTTTTCATGTTGGCATAAATCAGCAGTCATTTGATCATAAAATTAAAACAAATGTTTATTAATGTTGTTATACCTTCATGTAATCTTTCATGGTAGTAATATCAATTTCATCAGTTATTTTATCTTTTTCATGTTGGCATAAATCAGCAGTCATTTGATCATAAAATTTTCTGTTTCCCATCAACTGCAAGGAATCGCATGCAGCCTGAAATGAAAACACTTAAAATATGAATCTTTGGACAATTTGTGTATGAAATGATATCCTATCTTGAAACAAAAACTTACATACCTGTGATGTAGGTTTTATTACTCTTTTTCCACTGATGTACTTTAATCCTTGCCCTCCAGTATGTATATAAACCTTGAATAGAATGATAGGAGGAAATTCCTCTCCTCCAAATCTGTTCGATAGAAATCAACATAATGATCATAATAAATAATGGTGGAAAATGAAAAGATGAAATTGATGATACTGTCAAATTGTGATGATGATGACAACATTATATTAATGAGGAAAATAATATCTGGATTTTTACCTAAATCTCACTCTTGCCTGCACCGCAGGGTCTTTCAATAGCTCAGCCTCAAGAGGCGAAACTTTTCTAAGTACTTCAAAAGTGAGCGAATGTTCCTAAAATGAAATGATAGAATTATTAGTGAACATTTCAAACAAGTTCAAAGTTGCACTTGAATGTGTTTAATACTTACGGCTGCACAGATTGCAAATTTGAGTAATTTAAACATCTGTCTGTCCCGATAGGAACACCAAGTATTCTCTATTATCCTAGTAGCCTGCATTCTAGTAAAACTAAAAGAGAAATATAGCGTTTTAGACTCAGATCTAGAGCTAGATTCAACACATACTGATGAAAATCGAATACAACAACATACCTTGGTTGCGACTGCAAATCGTCAACTTTATGTCCCATTTCTACTGTCTTGGATATCAAATCCGTTACTAGATATCTAATCTATAATTCAATGCGCCTAATTACTTTGTAACTTAATCCTAACATTCAAAAAACTGCAAAATTATTTTCCAAATTATGTTTTCTTCTTTCTGTCATCCATGTTTATTACCCAGAGTACTCCACGGCCTTCTCGTAGCAACAGCTGATTTGGAACGTTGCGAACGTTGCTAGGAAAAAAACCTGCTAGTACTCAGTCTATCGCAAGTGAGCCTGCATACAACGTGACTAGCGGTTAATTTCATTAATTCAAAATGGCGGCCACGATGGTGGGAAAAGAGTTATGGAAGAAATGGTTAAATTACGCAAGGTAGAGTAAATATGTTAATCTATCGTTTTCTTTTAATGTTAAGTTTATTATGTCAGGCTTGTGGTAATAGTTTTATTTCTCGCAGGAATCCTTGTTATCGATATGTTCTGAGGTCAATTTCCACAGGTATTTCAATGTTCACATTTTATTTTTTATTTTTTGTACAATCTCCGGATTATTATTTTGCAATGTGTTATTTTGATATTCAATCAAGAAAGTAAGATTTTCTAACAAACAAAAGTGCTACTTGTTTTGCTATTAAGATAATATTGTGGCTTTTATTTCATGTTTTATTCATAGACCGAAGTCAGTTTATAGTCTCATCTTTTATTTATTTTCATTTTTCTGTTTACACCTTTTTGCTGAACTCAAGTCATATAGAATATTTAACAGATATATTATTATTAGGTCTTAATAAATTATAGTACCTCTATTCTTTTATTCTGGTCATTTATTGGTACTTTTCGTGGTGTATAGATATCAAACCAATTGATAAGGTCCTAATAGCCAACCGTGGTGAAATAGCTTGTCGTATCATGCAGACGGCAAAGAAAATGGGTGTCAGGACAGTTGCTGTTTATAGTGATGCAGATCAAAATGCAAGACATGTAGAGATGGTTTGTACTTCAACAATATTTACAAGTATTATTAATTTATTAATGATTATTGATAGCTACCATGCATGTGAACCAGGAGAAGGTTGGCATAATATAAGACTTCCAAATTGGTTGCAGCTTTACAATTAAGGTCATTGTTTAATTTTTCAAAAAAATAAATAAATAAATAATTAAACTGTTACAGCTACCACAGAAAACATACCTGTTTTCACAATATACCATAATGAAACATTTCAATAATATACTTTCATTTCAGGCTGATGAATGTTTTCATATCGGTAAAGCCCCATCAAGTGAAAGTTATCTCAAAATGGATAAAATTATTGAAGTGGCCAAGCTTACTGGAGCACAGGCTATTCACCCTGGCTATGGATTCCTATCAGAGAACCCAGAGTTTGCCGAACTCTGTGAGAAAGAAAACATTATCTTTATTGGCCCTCCACCCTCTGCCATTAGAGACATGGGCATCAAAAGGTCAGTCAAACCAAATGCTTTAATTAATTTACATGTACATATATGTACCAGCAATCACTTTAATACTATTGAAATAAATCCATATGATGTTATTGATAAATCTGTATGTCATTCTCAAATATTTATTTAAATGTTATTAATAATTACCAGTACTTCAAAGGCAATTATGGGAGATGCTGGTGTTCCAATTATACAAGGTTACCATGGCAAGGACCAATCAGATGAAAGACTCCGCAAAGAAGCAGAAAAAATAGGGTATGAACCAATGTATCTATCTGGATGACCCTTGACTGAGATTGTTAAAATAATCAAATTGAATGTGAAAGGTGATTTCTCCATTACAAACATTACATTGTCACATTAGGACTAACGTCCAAAACGTCAGTTTTCTCAACCATCATTCTATGGTGTCCAACTTATCATTACATTTACAACTGTTTCTCTAGAAACACTGACGCAGCCCTGCCTAGTATTTTTTACTAGTTTTTACCCTAACATTATCACATTATTTACACTTGAAATAACCTGTGTAACACAGGAGCAGGCTAGTGTTCTAATGAACGGATACCACGGTAGTAAGTGGACTTATCCAACTGGACACATCCATGATGTGCTAATATATGTGTCTTGTGTCTGTAGATATCCTGTAATGCTAAAAGCTGTTAGAGGAGGAGGTGGAAAGGTATCACTTTCAAATGGAAAATGTTTATTTTTATAAATCCTTTATCTGTCAGCAGTAATTTTAAAACGTGGGCTGGTCCATATCTCTCTTTAAATTAATATCCATGTTATAATACCCTCATCAAGATCAAGCACTGAATGACTTGAGTAAATGTTGCACAATCAGGTTGAACATTGAACTATATCTTTACTCTCACTTTTATATTCAGGTGATATTTAATTTTCGTCATTTTGTTTCTTCCACTTTTCATAGGGAATGAGGATTGTTCCTACCCCAAAAGACTTTGACAGTGCTCTGGAATCAGCAAGAAATGAGGCAAAGAAATCATTTAATAATGATGACATGCTAGTGGAGAAATTTGTTGAAACTCCAAGGTAATGGTAAATGTTTACAAGTTAAAGTGACAGTCATGTCACAATGGTTACATTTAGAACAATTGTTATATACTTGAGATACTATGCATACTTTTTATTGGTTGATAAGCATATTCTATTACTGAACAAAGTATGTTAGTGTAACTAAGTAAATAGTGACATCATCTTTTATAACACACTTGCTCACATATAGCATACATTGTGTCAGAATAAAAGTTGTGTGAAGTTCACAAATGAAAAGTTTTTATCACCCTAAATGAAAAGAAGTTATGCTTTTGAGCAAAATCCTTGAATGGACCGAAATAGCTTTTCCATTAGTACCAAAATATTGACTGTAATTAATGTATATTTTGTGAAAAAATTGAAGCTTTTTTTTAATTTAGACCTTTTTTGCTGCTTTGATCCCAACTGTTCTGATGTACGATTTCAGTTTCACTAATCTTGATCAAAATAATCTGATAATGACAGTGAAACAATTATCTGATAACTTATTCTTAAATGTCCTTCATCCCCAGACATGTTGAGGTACAAGTGTTTGGAGACAAGCAAGGTAATACTGTTTACCTGTATGAAAGAGATTGTAGTGTCCAGCGACGGCATCAAAAAATCATTGAAGAAGCCCCTGCACCAGGGGTTTCACATGAGGTTAGACAGAGAATTGGTGAAGCTGCTGTCAAGGCTGCAGAAGCTGTTGGGTATGTTGGAGCAGGTACATTATTATTATGGCTTATATTATCATTCTTCTAATTTACTCGCTGATTTAGCAGTTATCATTCATTCATTCATTCATTCATTCATTGATTCATTCATTTATTCATTCATTTATTCATTCACTCATGCATTCATTTATTCATTTATTCATTCATTCAATCACTCATTCAATCATTCATTCAATCACTCATTCAATCACTCAATCAATCAATCAATCAATCAAACAATCAATCATTCATTCATTCATTCATTCATTCATTCATTCATTCATTCATTCATTCATTCATTCATTCATTAATCCATCCATTCATTCATTAACTCAATCATTCTATAAACTAGCATGACACTTCAAACAAATGCAGTTTGTATATTGTTATTATGCATGACCAGCCACACATACAAGCAAGGATGTATATATTTGATGTGCTATCGTTGTTGAAGCATTAATAACATTGCAATTTCCTCCCAATAAGGAACTGTTGAATTTATTATGGATAAAAACCAAGACTTTTACTTCATGGAAATGAATACAAGGCTACAGGTATATATCTAATGTTGAGATCTGATGAAAACATGGTTGTAGTGATTATGATGAAGATGTGTATGGCTGAAGAGCAAGAAAAACATTCCTGAAATATTTCTTTCTGGCCATGTTTTTTTGTATTTGCACTGTAATAATTGTTTGTGCAAGCTCAAATAATAAATCAAAATTGTGGTAAAGATAAAAAATGGTTGGTATTGTGTGAGACAGCTGTGAGCCAGGTTTGACCATAAACCTCACCATGTTGTTCCACTTTCCAGGTAGAGCATCCAGTAACAGAGATGATCACTGGCGTTGATCTAGTAGAGTGGCAGCTAAAGGTAGCAGCTGGTGAAGATCTGCCATTACAACAAGAAAACATCAAACTATTGGGTCATTCATTTGAGGCAAGGCTGTATGCTGAAGACCCTGAAAGGTGCATCATTAGACTAGTGCCAACTTAACTTGATCCTTTTTTCGTCATTCCCCTTTTTGACCAGTAAAATCATATTTTTTGATAAAATTTATTTTCAACATAGTTTATACATTCAACTTTAACGATTTCAGTTACCCTCCTTAAAAATTCCTGGATCCACCATTGTATATAAGTGACCTCATGTGTGCTGCATAAATTGTATTACACAGGAGATAATCTTGTTGTAATGTTCATAAAATGTTTATACAAAATCTTTGTGTGGTAACCAGGTAACATTTCTATTAGCCAACTCTACATTTGAATCTTACATACAATAACTTACTTCAGTTCATAAAATTGTTAAAGGGTTAAATCTACTTTCAATATTTGTTATTTTCAGAGAATTCCTTCCAGGAGCAGGACCAATAAAACACATGAGCACACCACAGGGAGCCCAAAACATTAGAATAGAAACTGGTGTCAGACAAGGTAAATACAAAGGAAGCCCAAATGGGCCTACTGTTGCATTTTCTATTAATTAAACTTGGGGGGGGGGGCTTGTCTGAGGGCAACATGGATAGTTATTCTACTCTGATACACTTGTTACAATTTGTTACTATTTTCTACTGTGATAATAATAATCTGATTATGTTTTAGCAGGTGATAAAGTAAGCTTCACAGTTTTATAAGGTGACAGCGTTTTCATTGTGATTTTGTTTGTTTTTCAGGGGATGAAGTTTCCATCTACTATGATCCTATGATAGCAAAGCTTGTTGTGTGGTCTGAAAGTAGATTATCTGCTCTTCACTTACTCAGAGACTGTCTGACACAATACAATGTAAGTACATAGTGATCCCTGGTGAAACATGATCCTATGATAGCAAAGCTTGTTGTGTGGTCTGAAAGTAGATTATCTGCTCTTCATTTACTCAGAGACTGTCTGACACAATATAATGTAAGTACATAGTGATCCCTGGTGACATCATGATTACGATGTAAGGTGTGGCCACAAGGGATGCACTCTTCCTCCTTGTTTTTGCTTCAAAATATTGGGTCTGAGTTTCAAGTTTCTTGATTACATGTTTGAGTCCTCAATTGTATAGTGTTGCCAAGTTGATCAAATCAAAAGTAAAACTAAAACAACTGTATATCTATTTGCAAAAATACATTATTTTTTCTACCATGAAACACAGAATTTTTAATTATTAAATAACAATGAATGTTTTTGTTTAATTTTAATAGCTTGTTGGATTCAACACAAATATTGGTTTTCTGACAAGTCTGTGTGAAAATAAGTTTTTTAAAGCAGGTGATGTCCATACTGATTTCATCAAGGTTTGTATTTTTACTACATATTCTCTTGTGTCATCATCCGTTTGAAGCTAATTTTTTATGATTATCCAATGCAAAGAAAAATAATAAAATGCATCCATGATTTCTACAATGCTTCAAGTTTTTTTTCTTTTTTGTTCACAAAGTTTTTTTTTTATTGCCATGTTCCTTTTGATCTTTGATAAATTTCAATTCTCTTAATTCACAAAGAGGGTAGATACTTTTCTTTCCCAATGATTTAAATGTGCATGCTTAGCGTCACATTAGTAGCAAAGGAATAAGGATTGACTCTTACTTTCAGTTACCCTTGTTCAGTTACCCTTGTAATATAATTTGAAGCTACTTCAAATAAATACAAAACAGAAATCTTGATAAATTGGCAATTCACAATGTGTTTTCTATCTCAGAATGGTCTCTGGAATACAATTAGTATTTCTAGTAGTGTATGATTGTGTATTGACATACTTATGTTTTGAATGTAGTACCAAGTCTGATCCTTCTTACAATTTAATGTATTTATAATCTATTTTTTTCTAGGAACATTATAATGAGCTATTTCCAGACAGGACAACACCATCTGATGAAGTCCTTGTCCAGACGGCTCTCAGTGTGATATTGATGGAGTATGAACAAAAACAAACTAAGATATCAACTACACAGGGTATGCATACTTTCAAGGTTGGAATTAGTATTCCACAAAATAATTCCTAGACTATGATTTAAATGAATTTTTTTCATTCAGCCATCAGTTTATTCATCTGTTAATCCATCGATCCATTAACACACTCACTCACTCAGACAGTCACTCAATCAGACAGTGAGTCAGTCAGTCAGTCGGTCACTCAGTCAGTCTGTCAGTCATTTGTTCTTTTATTTATTCTTTCAACCTTGCATCACCTCCCTTCCCTACCTTTCTCTTCACTTCATCTATCCATTTTTCCATCCATTCACTTACATACTAATTTAAATACTCTATCCTTCACCCATCTATTTTGGTTTTAGATGAGCATAGTTTATGGGGATCTAGCTCTGGATTTAGAGTCAACCGTCACCACAAGAGAACAATAAAGCTGAATAACGGAGAACAAAGTGAGTGACACATTCATTTTCATCCTATGGTCTGCTGTAAAAATGCCCACAAGAAAATAGCTTGATGAAATCTAATGTAATTTGTTTGTTTGTTTCAGAAATAGATATGTCTGTAACATATCACAGCAAAGATTCTTACATTGTTGAGGTAATGTCAGTAATGCCGGTAGCCTGTGTACACCCATTTCCACCCCTCCCCCTGCAGGGAATTTTGGGAGAATTTAGGTTGCATGATTTTGAGGCTGTAGTCAATAAACTGATAACTGTACCACAGGTCTCTGAATGTTTGTTTTTTGATCTGCTGAAGCTGGAGTCACCCAAAGTTCTTCAAAGTTCTTCTATAATCTACACTCACTTGCAAAATTAGTTGGGACACTACACATAATTTAGAAGTAAACTGCTCAGTATTGTTCTCAAACTTGAACCCCTCGAACCCCTCCCCCCTCCACAATGTTGGTAGTCTCGATGATGATTAACATGTCATAACAACGCCAATACAACATTGATTCGGGGAGGGGGGATTTGAAGCAGGTGAAAACGTTGTATACATAAAAAAAGGAGAAATTTCGAAAGGAAACGGGAAAAACTGTCAATGTCCCAACAATTTTGCAACTGAGTGTATACAAATCATACTTTTGCTAAGTGTTTTTTGGTTGATAGATAAATGGACAACAATACAATGCCACAGGAAAACTGCATAGAGAGGGCAACAAGACAAGTTTGACAGCTACCATCAATGGTAAAGTGATGAAATCATCCATAGTGGACATTGACGGAACTATACATGTTTTTAATAAGGTATGAGCCTCTATTAATTTGTTATGCTTGTTTCTGCTGGTAGCAAGATGAAGAATGGTACTGTAGATCAGTGTGTTTGGATGGTGATGTTATTGATGATGTTAGTGGTGATGGTAAAGATGATGATTAGGATGATTGTGTATGATGACTAGACATTGATGATGATAATGATGATGACAGTCATTGTTTATGGTGGATATGATAATGATGACAGTAAAGATGGATCTGATTGGTGATGGTGATAATGGAGGTAATGAGAAAATCATTACTTTGATTCTGAATAAAAACATACATTTAATAATAATCATTATGAACATTGATACTTTGTGTTTTAGGATGGCCATTACAAGCTAGACCGACCAGTTCCTAAGTACTTACGAAGTGCTGTTACCAGTGGTGGTAGTGGAGGGGCTAAAGCACCCATGCCTGGAAATATTGTCAAGGTTAAAATAAAATACAACTTACAGTACAACCTATCATTCAATCGTTATTTTCAACGGAAGTTTTCGCTTTTTTACAAAGAAATATCTGTCAACAACTCAGCTAGGCTTCTTCTTAAAAATCTTTCCTTTTTCAGTGTCAGACTGTAAGTAACACGTAGTTATTTTACGACAAATGTATTTTCCATCAATCTGCAGATTCTTGTCAAGCCAGGACAAGCTGTGCAGGAAGGTGATGTACTGGTAGTTATGGAAGCCATGAAAATGGAGGTAAGACACCCTATATAAGTATTACTGACACCACTTTGTAGGAATGTGGTCACATAACCTTTTATTTCATTAAAAATAAAAAACAAAAACTTAGAACAGTTCAAAACGAATACCTGATTTTGATAGGGTATTCTTTTGTCAACACTCTTCTGAAAGTTCAAACGTGATAGCTCTTAAAATTGAAGATTTTTTTTTGAAATCATTAAAAATAACAAGTTTGTATGGACATCTGGCCCCGTCAGTCAGCTATACATTCTCTTGTAAATTTAAGTGTTTTAAGAAAATTCTTCTATCTTCAAAGTTTCAGAGAATGCTTATTTTGGAATACATATGTAATGCTTAATTGTGTGTAATGGCAGATTAAAAAAATCTGAGTTGAGTTCTGCATGGGGCTCGAACCACTGACCTCTCGTTTTCTAGACAAGGTCTCAACACCTCTACCACTGAGGCTTTACAGGAGTTGTTTATTATCTTTCAGTATTCAATCAAAGCACCCAAAGCTGGCAACATCAAAAAGATTCTTTGTAAACTAAATGGCACCGTAGAAAGAAATGCACAGCTAGTACAGTTTGAAGAGGACAAAGAGACAGTTGAAGTTGAAGATGTTGATTGAACAAACCACAGTTCAATGTAAAATGTATAAAATGAATGAATAAATTATAATCTGAATTGTCCTAGAACAATACATGTACAATTTAATGGTGCATGTTGACTTACTGTGGGAATAAGAGACTTTCTTTCAATTATTTGAATTCACCAGCTGCAGGCATGCAGTCAAGCGGAAAAAAAATTAAATTCTGATTTGAACTACATGTCAGCTAGCCGTTGACCAAGTCTAGCAGCTAAAGCAGAAATACAAGCCAGTCCAAAATCTAGTTTCTCCTAAAGCTCACTAAAGAATAGCACTCAACTACAGAACAGTGCACATTTTCACACAAGTAGAGATTGTTTTTAAAGTTGCACGAGTATGGTCCAACAATGCATCGGTCAAGGACACACAGCAATGTGCTCCCCAAGTAACCTATGTGAGCGAGACTACTGACGGCATCCCTTGCACAGGGTCCACAATAGGTTTGGCAGGACATATGATTGCCTTATTTTGAAGGAAGGATTTGGGAAACAAGCTAAAAGGGAATAGGATGCAGGATAAAAATAACAAGTGGGAACAGGATTTCATGGTTTTGAGTATTCGGGATGTACAAAATATCTTTGTGCAGGATAAAAATTCTTTTTGTGAACTCTCAACAGAACTCTTATATAGTCGATTATGGGAAAAAATGAGCATGGTGGGATCAGGGGGACACCTATTATGGACCCTCCTTGCATTTAGATTAAAGAATGTTATTTTCCTCGAGTGGATTACGCCAGTTGCTGTTATAGCTCATTGACAGTGACCAGCAATCGTAGGCACCTGGTTTTGTTAAGAATTGCCAAGACTATCAAAGTTTTCTATCGCTCAAAGTGACAAGCTGTAACAATTTGTAAAATCACCCAACAAATTCATCATTATCAGTGACTTTATTAAATCAAATAAATCATTCTAGATACACAAAATAAAGGGATATAATTTAATAGTGATGTTTTTTTGTTTCTTTGCATTGTTTTCAATACATTTTTGTTCATTTTTGTTTTGTTTAACAATTCACAACAATTTAGACATCCATGTCATTGACAAGACTGGCCCTTGCTTAAAACAAACACACACACACAAGTACTTCAAGCAGTATCACATTTGTCATAAACTAGTAAAAAAAAAGACAAAAAACTGATAATGAGCAGCATGCTGTTTGAGCTTGTTTCAAGTGAAGGCCATCCATCAGTTTTCAATGTGTTGACTGCAAAACCAGTCACACTAACACTTAACAACTTACCCTATATTATTGGCAAGTCTTATTTGGTTTTGCAATGTATTGTTTGGGTTGCCTGTGTGCCTCACAACACAGGAATCCTCATTGCTGTTTTTAAGAACAAAACTTTTGATATAAAATCAAACCATCCTAATGAACACTGTTTAACCACGGGTCACCCAGGCATTTCATTTTTAAGGAAAATAAAGATTGCAATAAAACTGAAATTCTTGGGCTAAATGTTTTGGTCATAAAATAGAAGTACAACCCAGCAAGTGGACAATATATATCTATATAACCTACATTTAAGATGTAAAACAGATACATCGGTTTTGGCTAAAATAGTTTTTTTTTAAATATGTAGTGACATAAAATTGACTATGCAAGAACCAGTTTATGGATAAACATACATGATTATATCATGATTACCATTGTTAATTGCTCTTGTAATTCAAATGTACAAATGATTTCATTATATATCATTAAACTGATAAAATGCAAGATTCTTTTTAAATGTATCTCTCGTTCATGGAATAAAGTGACCACAGATTAAAGAGTTGGTGAAAGAATTATCAAATTTGAGATTCACCAAAATGACAAGAATTTAACTTGCCACACAATATCATTTACAGAATATTATCACATTATTTTAAGTGTTATTATTTACCTACAATTGACCAATCCGCATTGCATCTTTCTTCAAAACATTTTATACTTTGCACTTTGATACAAGAATATAAAAATGCTGAACTAAAATACACCTAAAAACATTGTGTGTGGAGACCAGTAAAAGTATGATGTAAAAATGGATGATTTCTAGTTTGTTGTTTGAGGGTTGAAAACATTAATAGTTACTAGAGCTGTCACCATTCTTAAAACAGTTTTTTGATAGTTTGATAACAATATTTTATCTGTAATTAGTTTGTATTCACTGTGCATTCACTGCAAGCAATATCTAAGTGTTCATCAGGTCAGGCTGATTTTTGTCTATTCTATTTTGCTTCTGCTGTTGCAGCCTTGGATTCAGTGTTAACTTGAGTTGTACTACTACCTTCTGATGGTATGGACTTCTCCTCACTGACTTCTTTCTTGTTATTATTATCCTTCTGCTCTCTTTCTGTGCTATTTTGTTTCTGTGGTTCTGTATCTTTGCTGCTTTCTTTACTTTCACTCTTCTGTGCCCCTTGTTTGCCATTATCAAGTAACTTCTCAGCATCGTCACTCTTCCTTCGAGTGTTGTCAGGTTTTCTCCAGTTCTGACCCAAGCTTCCTGCATTTGGCCTTAGCTGAGCTTGGTTGCTGCCACTGTTACCACGGGGACGATTCATAGGTTGGCGTGACTGGGATTTGTTCTGGTTCCAGTTTCGGTTGTCTGAGCGTGATCCTTTATTGTAGCCGTTATGTGAACGACTGTCACTTTTTTCATCTCTGTTATTGTCATTACTGGATTGTTTACCTTGTCCAACAAACCAAGGCGATGGTTTTTTACCATGAGCAGACTTGTGTTTACCTGCAACAAAAATGATGCTCATTACTTATAAATTGTACATACATGTGCTCTTATTGAAACTTTTAAAAAATGGCTTTTAGTTACGCCAACGAAACACATAAAAAAACAATTTCATCTTAGAGTGTACACACTAAAAGTGTACAACATAATTACCACTAAGTAGTGCTATTTTATGCTAATTCTATTATTCCCTTTTGTTTAATTAGTGCTATTTACTACTAAATAGTGACAACTGTAAATATATTATTCAAAGTGAATAAACTCTTCCTTACTGTTGTGACTACCATGTTCTTCACCCTCTTCCTGGATATCTTTCAGTTCTGATGTTGGAGTGTTAGAACGTTTGGTGGTATTCTAAATAGACAAAGCAAACAAACTTATCTACATTATGTTATTCAATATTTTGAAATTTTCACAAACAGTACTTCTTAAAACTAGAAGGAAGAAACCATTTGTAGTTATATTTGATAAAACGGTAAATCCTCAAGAAGACTTAAAAAACACAAATCATTTAGTCATACTCATTGTTATTGTTGAATAGATCTTCCCCTGCATTCACTTGACTGGATACAAATCAAAAGATACTCATCCAGGCTAGTGTGTATCAAATAAAGAGAATGTATTGATTTATACACTCAAGTCCAGGCTGAAGTGAATCCATTGTTTTGTAGCCAGTCAAGCAAGTTGAGGAAAGGTATAATTAGCAGAGATAAGATGTTATGCAACAAAGCATCTGTGAGTGCTATCAGGACTCGTCAGCTCCAAAAACACTATCAGAGCTCCCAAAGGTGAATAGGTAGAATATCATAGAGATTACCTGTCGACTACTATCTCCTTCACTTTCACTACTGGATCGTATTCGAACAGTATTACTATATCGACCTTTCTGACCAGGGTTGGTACTGATGGACATTGCCTCATTTAATTCACCTCCATAACTCTCAGTTGTTAATGATCTATCTCTTCCACCACTACTAGCAGGGTCGTGTGAGGTTAAAACAAGGTTTGTTCCACCACGCATCTCTGCTGGAGTAGGTATATACGATGGGCCACTTGGTGGACTGATGCCCATGTTTTGTAGTTGTTGATCTAGGGCCTCCTTATCTCGTTTCATATTTTCTATTTCCTGAAAAAAAAAAAGATGTATAACATGTATTGGTTAACTCTTTGGGTTAATTGCCACACTATGGTATGGTATAGCATGGTGTAGGGTGGTATATGGTATTTGGTATGGTACAACATATGGTATGGTATGGTATTGCATGACATGGTATGGTATATGGTATGGTACACGGTACAGTGTGGTATGGTATGGTGTGGTGTGGTATGGTATAGTATGGTATGGTATTGCATGATATGGTATGGTACATGGTACAGTGTGGTATGGTATGGTATGGTGTGGTGTGGTGTGGTGTGGTGTGGTATGGCGTGGTATCGTATGTGGAATTGGTGTTGTATGATATTTTGTTGTGTTGCATTGTTAGTAGAATAACAAAATCTGATAGACAGAGTTCAATCACATCAGTGTCACAATTTCTTTTTCAAAAGTATTGATTTGAATGATACCATACTATTTCTTCTTTGCTCTATTAATACTCCTCCTGAGGCCAGTTGTATGAAGCCTGGTTAGCGCTATCCACCAGATAAATCCCTATCCAGCAGATAAATCATAAAGAAATGCTATGGAGTGGATAACTTTTATCTAGTGGATAACTTACTTTCAAATGCGAGAGATGATAGTCAAGCATAATTCGACAATTTGATATACATTCTGTAGTACCAACAAACAGGAATGATACTTCTTTCTGTAATTACAAAACCACATAGAATTAAATATAATTACATACAGTAGAGTTTAACATAAACAAAACAGCTAGCTCCTCTGCAAGATCTCGACGATGTTCAAATCATTAACAACAATTGAATCACTCTAGGAACAATATATACATTAATGATAAATCACCATCTCCTTTATTCCAGAAACATAGAGTAATGCATGGGTTATCTACCACCTCAAAAAAATAGGATTTTATATGGCTCTAGTAAAAACATTAAATTTTCCTATGAAACTCAAACATCAAAATCCCACTCAGTGGTTTATAAGTATGTGTGGTTTCTAGAACTTAATTATTGTTAACATTATTTATGCCTTTAAAATATGTCAAAAGTATCCTTATTATAGGATAATGAATGCAGTGTGAGCTGAGCTTTGTGCACATAAGACAGCATACAACTAGGTTTTGGCAAATAAATGGCTATTAAAAAAATAATAAATTGAAAAGCATGAGAAGTCATGCTAGACTGTAAACAATATTAACAAGTGTTGCCCAGGGATTTTATATGCCACAGACTAGTAGTGACACTAGACACCCAGAAGACAAGTGAAGTGAAGTAAAAAAATTAAATTTTTTATCAAACTCAAACATCAAAATGCCCTCAGTGCTTAAAGTATATGTAGTTAATTCTAGCACTTGTTTATTGCTCACATCAGTTCAATGACAAACCTTTGCAGATTTTTCTTCTTCTGTTTCATTCTCTACTGGTGGTTCTATCTTGACTCTTGTAACACCAGACCTGTCCACCATGTCTTGAATGATACGACCATTCTTACCAATGACTTTACCTGATGGAAACCACAACAATGACACCCTGTCATTAACATTGGAACAGACTCAAGAAACTATTGTGAAAACGAAGCTGAATGACAGATCAGTAACAAGTTAACGCCTGAACAAATGTCTGCTTCGAATGTTTTTTTAGAGATTTATTTACATGTATTCATTGTCTGATTGTTTATCAAATTGTTGATTGACTGACTGACTACAGATTTGATTGATAGGTTTATTGATTGATTAATAATTATTATTGATTCCTTAATCAACTAATAATTGATTTATTGAATGATTGCCAATTGATTGATTGCTTTATTAATTCATTGCTTGATTCATTGATTGATTGTATACAATTGAAACCATAAAAAACCTATTACATTTAACTTACCTACAAATGGTTTAGGGACATAAACAGTTTCTTCTGCAAATTCCAGTAAACGCTTAGCTTCATTGATGACTGTCTCATTCTGTTTAGATTTCAGTGGAAATTTAATATTATGAGTCAGTAAAAATAACATCATCATCATCATCTTTGATTGTTGTCATCATCACATTTTAATGATCTTATTACCATAATCATTATCAATCATTGTGATCATCTCTATTACTTGGACAAATCATCATCATCATCATGATACAATAATATTGCAATAGTCATTACACCATGATTGTTATCATCATCCTCACCATAATCATCATCACCATCATAATCACTATCATCACCATTATTATCTTCATCACCACCATTATCATTATCATTACTATTGTAAGAATTTTTTTCATCATACCATACCTCTCCACAGATGTAAAATGTACAATTTTCTTCATCCACTTCAATGGACATTATACCAGGAATCTTTCTAGCTTGTTGGATGTTGGCTCCTTGAGCACCAATAGCTAAGCCCATCAGATGTTCAGGAAGCTTTAGCTTATCACAAATTCCAACTTGCTTCTTTGCAGCCTTTGTAAAATAATTACAAATGGTAACTTGCTTTATTCATTCATGTACCCTTTTCTTTGTTTTCTTTTTTTTTCATAATCATTATCATAACTGCCTCACCTCGAGTTGTCTTGCGGTTTCATCTGTCCAACATTGTAGGAGCATTTTAGTTCTTAAACTTCGAAAATGCATCTCGCTCAGCATTGCTGCTCGCTTGACTGGGAGCTCAGACCTCGACTGAAAACAACATATTTAATAATACACTGAATAATAGAGAAACAGTTAAGAATAAAGACAGACAAACAGATAAGGAAAAAACAGGTCAAGAGAAGGAAACAAGTCAAGATAAATCCTAGACAAAGTTATAAAAACTAGCAAGATACTAGATTGGATTAGTTTTGCCTTCTTCATTCTACAGTGTATAACTTATCTAAGATACATTCTAGAACTAAATCCTAGACAGTTTATAAGATGGATAGAAAGCAAATCAAATGCCAGACAGATAAACAAAAACAAAAAATCAGTATATCTAAGCAAACAGACAGACAAAATTAGATCCAGACAACACCTCTAAACATGGAAGCACTAACAGGAAGTGATGAACTAGTAAACAATAGGATAATAGATCTAGCGGACAGGAAGTTACAGTAGACAAGAGCAGCAATAGTTACTTACCAAGACAACTAGAACATTCATATTATCATTGTAGCCAACACAAGCTGCATTGCATTGCTTCTTGAACTCTCTGTGATGGACATCATCCTTACATCTAAACATAACACACAAAGCCTGAATAGTGAACATTTTAATAACCATATAATTCATTTCTACTTTTAAAAGAGACTGTGTAACAGCTGAGATATGCCAAAGCTTTGAGGTACCAGACATATTCTTAACCACTAAACATATTATATACTTAGGGACGGACCATCAGATATTTGATGGGGAGGTTGGGCAAATACCCAAAAAAATGTTGAGCAAAGGCGTAAACAGAGAAAAAAATCGTGCATGGCAGAGGTTAAAAAAAAAAACACTTTGCAGGGAGGAAAAAAATATCCAGCACAACTGTCATGTGGAAAAATATCCACCACCCATCCCCTAAATATGTAATGGTCCATCCCTTAGGCCTTTTGTTTATACATGACCACGCATTCTGGATTGGCACCTAGCTGTACCAAACCAAGACCTGGACATGATGAGCCATGTACACAGTATGCATCAGTTTGGCTTTTTCAGTGTTTTTTTGGTTTCATGTAATGTCAGCCTTAGCCAACATGTGCTTCTTTGAATGGAAATTATAATAGGCTTCAAGCTTTGGTACATCAAACAAGCCTTTCAATAAGTACAGAATTGAAGAATGCAAAACCCATATTGTCATATTTAGGATAATTGTTAAGCCCGATTTACACGGTGCGATTTGTCATATGTGATTTGTAGTATGCGACTAGTCGTGAGGCTCAAAACGTTCTAAAACTAGTCGTAGGACATTCTAAAACACGTTTTAAAGCGCGAGCAACTAGTTTTAGAAGTTACGACTAGTCGTATACTACAAATCGCATGCGACAAGTCGCACCATGTAAATCGGGCTTTCGTTGATGTTCATATTTATGAAAGCACTTTTATTAAAAAAAGCACTTTTATTAAAAAAGCAAAATCAATGTTTCCAAGTAAGGTAAAATACTACTTACATTGCTCTAAGATCTTGAGGAACATCAATCATGACTTTGTAGTACATACTTCGCGTGATAGGTCCCCTGCAGAAGAGTGAACAACACAATGCCATCATTAGCTTCATGTGCTTTATCTCAACTATCTAGCAAGGTCTTGATCCAGTATAATTGAGGAGAATGTTCTTCAAATTACAATATTTATAAATGCAAACCCACCCAGTCCCCAATTAAAAATAATATTCAATGGCATTGTTCTTTATGCCTTGATTATGCTAAGCACTTTCATAAAGTTTTAACCTACTGAGTACTAGACGGTCTAATGCGTTCTCTTGGTATAATCTCATTGAATGTTGCATCCCAACCATTATACTGAACAACATATACCTGATGAAAAACAAACAACAACATAAATAAGGGTATAAAACAGAAATGCAGTAAAATGCAGTTGAGAGTTGTATTGCATATTAGATGAAGTGTACCATTTATTTCTGTTCTTTTGAAAGACTGTGTGACAGAGGCATTCAAATTTTCTGCTATATTGCAGCAGTATTGTAACAGTTTCCCACTAGTGCCAAAATGACTCTGGTGGTTATGATGCTGGCGATACAGATAGAATATTTACAATGAGGAAGGTGATGATGGTATTATGGTGATAACAATAGATTGCAATATGATGATGATGATGATGCAAGTGACAAGAAGAGTTAGCCATTTTTTAGCATTTATCATTACATCGCCTTTCTTGAGCACAACTCTTCCTGGCCACCAACCACACGGCTCGTCATCATTTGCCCTTGAAAAAATCTGGAAGAATACATGAACAAATTATTAATATACAAAACAAATTAAGGTAATTCCATAGAAATAAAACTGCCCAATGAAATTTTTTTATACTAGTTCAAACAAAGAATTTTGAGAAACGCTTTCAGAAAATACAATAAAAAAGGGGGTCACCGACTTCTGTTTGTGCAATATGACGTCAAAGTTCATGCATTTTGGTGACTTGAGAACGTAAAGAAAAAAGCTCAAAAATTGAAGAGAAATGGAACAAAAACACAGTAATTTGTTTTTTAAGAGCAAAATTTGTGTTTTGTTCAAATGTCTGCACTTTATTTTATTAAAAAAATATGAACAGATGTATAAAAAATATGCGATCTTGAAGACATTGACGAAATAGCAACATGCGCACGAGCTGCTAATTCATTCGAAAAAGTCCTAAGTGGAAAGTATTTTGGAAATTTCTCAAAAGTTA
This sequence comes from Diadumene lineata, assembly GCA_918843875.1. Taxonomy (NCBI): domain Eukaryota; kingdom Metazoa; phylum Cnidaria; class Anthozoa; order Actiniaria; family Diadumenidae; genus Diadumene; species Diadumene lineata. The sequence goes on along the minus strand of OU974069.1, from coordinate 10,501,390 downwards.
GCCCGATGACCTATGCTCAATTTTAGATATATTTGATGTTATGTTATAAAAAATAATTTTATCAAAAAAAAAATCTAGGTCACCGTGCTAGTTTGTGAAATATTTCAAAAAAATCGTCATTTTATTATCAAAAAACAGGTTTTCCAAGAGAGGACTTGGTCGAGTTTCAAAATTATCGCGTTTTCTCGCTCGAAAATGTCGCAATTCTTCGAATTTTTTATTCAAAGTAATTTACAAACATAATTTAACTAGATTACATGATAAAAGTCCTGAAACCAAAAAACTTGAAACATGCGCAGAACTATGCGCAGTGCAAAACTACGGAATTACCTTAAGCAAATACTGGAATGTGATAACAATTACATATATAACAAAACAAACATAGAGCTAAATATATATATGTACATTATAATACTAGTACAACTGAAAATACAAAAAAATAAATAAATAAAATAACCAGAGGTTTCATCCTTTTGAATAAGCGTCTCAGTAATAAGTAGGCATCTGTGTACCAAACGTTTCTAGGGGGTCTGGGGGCATATTTATTAATATTAAGACACAAAATAACTGGCGGTAAGAGGTAAAATAGGTGGCGCTTTACTACCAGTAGCCGCCTATTATTGAAAACATTGAATAACCAGTAAATAAAACCAAACACACAAATTTAATTCAAAATAGTTAGAATGGATAACAAAAAACAAACCTGAAATACACTTAAAGGTATTACACTTGATTACACAACCCATATCCACACAGTCCCAACTCTCGGCCATTTGTACAGCATTACCTTGAGCCAAATATTTTCCCTTGCGGCCCTCCCACTCAGATATTAATTACTTTAATATCATGCCTTACTTTAATATCATGACACCTTGTTTTGAAGATTTTTGAAAACCACTTTTTTTTTTTTTTTTTTTCACATGAGCAACGATTTGATTATCACGAAGAGGTAAAAATTAGTAAAAAATACTATGTAGGAATGTGTCGGTGTTTCTAGAGAAACAGTTGTAAATGTAAAAATAAGTTGACCACCATTAAATGATAGTGTTAACTGACGTTTCGGACGGTAGTCCTTTGTCGGAGTAACATCATATTACACCGACAAAGGACTTACATCTGAAACGTCAGTTACCACTACTATCATTCAACAGTGTTCAACTTATTTTTATATTTACAACCAATTATCACGAATATTAATAAATAAAAATAATTTTAAGTAAATAAAATTAAATACGGAATAGATGATATGGATTAAAAATCTATAATAAATAAACCACAAAGTAAAGCAAAATATAAAGAACGTTAGGTACCAAAAAATAATAATAAGCAAAATAAAAATAACGACAAAATTTCATTATGTGGGACGCCACGTTTTGACAATGACAAATTCGGTCAAATTTCTTTGATTACCGCATTTTTAAGTATCAGGAAATCATCAGAGTTGGCTTATTCCAATTGAGCGCTTTATTAGGGCAACGACATGGAAAACTGTTAAAATAATAGCTCATTTAATAAATATTTATTTGAAAAACATGTGTAGGGAGACGATGAAAAATTTCATTCATGAGTTCCAAGCTTCTAGATTTCAAAGCTTTTCAAATTTTCAATTCAAATTGCTGAACATATTTTTTTAATGCTAAAAAGACCAAGTAACGAGAAAAACATCCTTGGACACTGATTACTTATTTATAATAGTCTTTATTAGGATATAAGAATAAACGTGTTTTGTAGGCGTCCTCGTTCGGTTTTTGCAGCAAGCCCACGTGAGACGAAAGAGCGTAAACAACATTGCATTAATTTCCCGCGAATCATGTAACAACAAACCTTATTCTGTAACTTTTAACTCAGATAAAAGTATAAATATATCCGGATATCCTTCTTTCGTGAATAAAACTCAACACAAGCCCCTTAAGGGTACGTTTGAGTTCTAAAATGCACGAAAAATGAGGTTCGCACATTGCGCAATCCATGTTTGTGTCCACATACAGCGAGGCACGCAAACCTACCTCAACTTCATCGTCAACGTAAAGATCTTTTCGTTGTGTTGTCGAAGGAGGCAGACGAACTTCTTCATAAGAAACCCTTTTAGGATTGTTCAAACTACAAGGATACAAGATATTTCGTTTGTTTGTCAATGATCTTGAGTTATTTTTGTGTTTGAAGATGCCAGCATGCGCGCGAGTTTGTTTTCCAACTTACTCATGTTCAAAGGCAATGCTGACTTGATCCTGATGTATATTCCTCACATAACCCTGACAAAGATTTAGAAAATGAGACACAAGGCAAAACACAGTTGACAAAAAGGTCTAGCGGTAAAATCACCTTATAATACGCGCCGTTTTTTCCGCAAACTTCAACCGCCAGTTCCTCCATTTTCCAGGTTCTAGTCTTGCTCAACAACCCACGACCGGCCGCTAGTAGTCACGGGATATCAACAAACTCGTGTCCACAAAACGGAAGCAAGCACGATGTGTACAATTTTATTTCCGGTTTAGATTTGAAAATTCGGTAGGTACTTCACATATGATAACTATAATGTCCTGCATATGTCCTTGCCTATGTATGTGTTTGCTATGATCATCTATGATCATTAGCTGTCCTTGGTTATGGTTATATGTCCTAAGCCATGATTACATATCCTTAGCAATGATTAGATGTCCTTCGCTCTGATTAGATGTGAGTAGCGGTCCTTATGTGTGAATAGATGTCCTTAGCTGTGAGTAACTGTCCTGAGCAGTGAGTAGATGTCCTTAGTGGTGAGTAGCAGTGATTAGCTGTCCTTCGCTGTGATTAGATGTGAGTAGCTGTCCTTAGCAGTGAGTAGATGTCCTTAGCCGTGAGTAGCTGTCCTGAGCTGTGAATAGCTGTCCTTAGCTGTGAGTAGCTGCTCTGAGCTGTGAGTAGCTGTCCTTAGTTGTGAGTAGCAGTGATTAGCTGTCCTTCGCTGTGATTAGATGTGAGTAGCTGTCCTTAGCTATGAGTAGATGTCCTTATCCATGAGTAGCTGTCCTGAGCTATGAGTAGCTGTCCTTATCTGTGAGTAGCTGTCCTTAGCAGTGAGTAGCTGTCCTTAGCAGTGAGTAGCTGTCCTTAGCAGTGAGTATCTGTCCTTAGCAGTGAGTAGCTGTCATTAGCAGTTAGTAGCTGTCCTTAGCTATGATTAGCTGTCCTGAGCTGTGAGTAGCTGTCCTTAGTTGTGAGTAGCAGTGATTAGCTGTCCTTAGCTGTGATAAGTTGTCCGTAGCTGTCCTTAGCTATGATTAGCTGTCCTGAGCTGTGACTAGCTGTCCTTAGTTGTGAGTAGCAGTGATTAGCTGTCCTTCGCTATGATTAGATGTGATTAGCTGTCCCTAGCTGTGAGTAGATGTCCTTAGCCGTGAGTAGCTGTCCTGAGCTGTGAGTAGCTGTCCTTAGTTGTGAGTAGCAGTGATTAACTGTCCTTAGCTGTGATTAGTAGTCCGTAGCTGTCCTTATCTATGATTAGCTGTACTTAGCTGTGAGTAGCTGTCCTTTTTTGTGAGTAGCAGTGATTAGCTGTCCTTCGCTGTGATTAGATGTGAGTAGCTGTTCTTAGCTGTGAGTAGATGTCCTTAGCCATGAGTAGCTGTCCCGAGCTGTGAATAGCTGTCCTTAGCTGTGAGTAGCTGTCCTGATCTGTGAGTAGCTGTCCTTAGTTGTGAGTAGTAGTAATTAGCTGTCCTTCGCTGTGATTAGATGTGAGTAGCTGTCCTTAGCTATGAGTAGATGTCCTTAGCCGTGAGTAGCTGTCCTGAGCTGTGAGTAGCTGTCCTTATCTGTGAGTAGTTGTCCTTAGCAGTGAGTAGCTGTCCTTAGCAGTGAGTAGATGTCCTTAGCGTGAGTAGCTGTCCTTAGCTATGAGTAGCTGTCCTTAGCAGTGAGTAGCTGTCCTTAGCTGTGAGTAGCTGTCCTTAGCTATGATTAGCTGTCCTGAGCTGTAAGTAGCTGTCCTTAGTTGTGAGTAGCAGTGATTAGCTGTCCTTCGCTGTGATTAGATGTGATTAGATGTCTCTAGCTGTGAGTAGATCTCCTTAGCCATGAGTAGCTGTCCTGAGCTGTGAATAGCTGTCCTTATCTGTGAGTACCTGTCCTTAGCAGTGAGTAGCTGTCCTTAGCTGTGAGTAGGTGTCCTTATCTGTGAGTAGCTGTCCTTAGCTGTGAATAGCTGTCCTTAGCTGTGAGTAGCTGTCCTTAGCTATGATTACTTGTCCTTATCTGTGAGTAGCTGGCCTTAGCTGTGATTAGTTGTCTCTAGTTGTCCTTAGCTGTTGTTGCATGTCTATATATCAAAGAATACAAAGTTAAGTAGTACTGCTTTCTCCTCCATAAAAGTGATGATGTATTCAAAGAAGTGATAAAGATGCCATTGGAAGGGCTAATCACAGCTACTCACAGCTAAAGACAGCTACTCACAGCTAAGGACAGCTATTCACTGCTAAGGCCATGCAATCGTAGCGGAGGACAGCTAATCACAACTAAGGACACATTATCATAGCTAAGGACAGGTACTCATAGCTAAGGGCAGCTATTTGCTGCTGAGGACAGCTACTCAGAGATAAGGACAGCTACTCGCAGATAAGGACAGCTATTCACAGCTAAGGACAGCTACTCACAGCTAAGGATAACTGCTTACAGATAAGGACAGCTACTCACAGATAAGGACAGCTACTAACAGCTAAGGACAGCTACTCACAGATAAGGACAGCTACTCACAGGTAAGGACAGCTATTCACAGCTAAGGAAAGCTAATCACAGATAAGGACAGCTACTCACAGCTAAGGACAGCTACTCACTGCTAAGGACAGGTACTCACAGATAAGGACATCTACTGTCAGCTAAGGACAGCTACTCACAGCTAAGTACAGCTATGCACAGCTACGGACAACTAATCACAGCTAAGGACACCTACTCATAGCTAAGGACAGCTATTTACTGCTAAGGACAGCTACTCACAGATAAGAACAGCTACTCACATCTACGGACAACTATTTTTTTATTTTTATTTATTTATTTTTTTTTTCATAGCTAAGGACAGCTACTCACTGCTAAGGACAGCTACTCACTGCTAAGGACAGTTACTCACAGCTCAGGACAGCTATTCACAGCTCAGGACATCTACTCACAGCTAGGACAGCTACTCACATCTAATCACAGCGAAGGACAGCTAATCACTGCTACTCACAACTAAGGACAGCTACTCACAGCTCAGGACAGCTACTCATAGCTAAGGACAGCTACGGACAACTTATCACAGCTAAGGACAGCTAATCACTGCTACTCACAACTAAGGACAGCTAGTCACAGCTCAGGACAGCTACTCACGGCTAAGGACATCTACTCACAGCTAAGGACAGCTAATCACTGCTACTCACAACTAAGGACCGCTACTCACATCTAATCACTGCTACTCACAACTAATGACAGCTACTCACAGCTCAGGACAGCTACTCACAGCTAAGCACAGCTATTCACAGCTCAGGACAGCTACTCACGGCTAAGGACATCTACTCACAGCTAAGGACAGCTACTCACATCTAATCACAGCGAAGGACAGCTAATTACTGCTACTCACAACTAAGGACAACTACTCAAAGCTCAGTACAGCTACTCACAGCTAAGGACAGCTATTCACAGCTCAGGACAGCTACTCATGGCTATAAGGACATCTACTCACAGCTAAGGACATGAGCTACTCACATCTAATCACAGCGAAGGACAGCTAATCACTGCTACTCATAACTAAGGACAGCTACTCACAGCTAAGGACAGCTAATCATAGATAAGGACAGCTACGGACAACTAATCACAGCTAAGGACAGTTAATCACTGCTACTCACAACTAAGGACAGCTATTCACAGCTCAGGACAGCTACTCACGGCTAAGGACATCTACTCACAGCTATGGACAGCTACTCACATCTAATCACAGCGAAGGACTGCTACATCACTGCTACTCACAACTAAGGACAGCTACTCACAGCTAAGGACAGCTAATCATAGATAAGGACAGCTACGGACAACTAATCACAGCTAAGGACAGTTAATCACTGCTACTCACAACTAAGGACAGCTACTCACAGCTCAGGACAGCTACTCAAGGCTAAGGACATCTACTCACAGCTAGGGACAGCTAATCACATCTAATCACAGCGAAGGACAGCTAATCACTGCTACTCACAACTAAGGACAGCTACTCAAAGCTCAGTACAGCTACTCACAGCTAAGGACAGCTATTCACAGCTCAGGACAGCTACTCATGGCTAAGGACATCTACTCACAGCTAAGGACAGCTACTCACATCTAATCACAGCGAAGGACTGCTACATCACTGCTACTCACAACTAAGGACAGCTACTCACAGCTCAGGACAGCTACTCAAGGCTAAGGACATCTACTCACAGCTAGGGACAGCTAATCACATCTAATCATAGCTAAGGACAGCTACTCACAGCTAAGGACAGCTACTCACTGCTAAGGACAGCTACTCATAGCTAAGAACAGCTACTCACATCTAATCACAGCGAAGGACAGCTAATCACTGCTACTCACAACTAAGGACAGCTACTCACAGCTAAGGACAGCTAATCATAGATAAGGACAGCTACGGACAACTAATCACAGCTAAGGACAGTTAATCACTGCTACTCACAACTAAGGACCGCTATTCACAGCTCAGGACAGCTACTCACGGCTAAGGACATCTACTCACAGCTAAGGACAGCTACTCACATCTAATCACGGCCAAGGACAGCTAATCACTGCTACTCACAACTAATGACAGCTAGTCACAGCTCAGGACAGCTAATCATAGCTAAGGACAGCTACGGACAACTTATCACAGCTAAGGACAGCTAATCACTGCTAATCACAACTAAGGACAGCTACTCACAGCTCAGGACAGCTAATCATAGCTAAAGACAGCTACTCACTGCTAAGGACAGCTACTCACTGCTAAGGACAGCTACTCATAGCTAAGGACAGCTACTCACTGCTAAGGACAGCTACTCACTGCTAAGGACAGCTACTCACTGCTAAGGACAGCTACTCACTGCTAAGGACAGCTACTCACAGATAAGGACAGCTACTCATAGCTCAGGACAGCTGCTCATGGCTAAGGACATCTACTCATATCTAAGGACAGCTACTCACATCTAATCACAGCGAAGGACAGCTAATCACTGCTACTCACAACTAAGGACAGCTACTCACAGCTCAGGACAGCTACTCACAGCTAAGGACAGCTATTCACAACTCAGGAAAGCTACTCACGGCTAAGGACATCTACTCACAGCTAAGGACAGCTACTCACATCTAATCACAGCGAAGGACAGCTAATCACTGCTACTCACAACTAAGGACAGCTACTCACAGCTCAGGACAGCTACTCACAGCTAAGGACATCTATTCACACATAAGGACCGCTACTCACATCGAATCACAGCGAAGGACATCTAATCATTGCTAAGGATATGTAATCATAGCTTAGGACATATAATCATAACCAAGGACAGCTAATGATCATAGATGATCATAGCAAACACATACATAGGCAAGGACATATTCAGGACATTATAGTTATCATATGTGAAGTACCTACCGAAAATTCGTCCGGAAGTACAACATAGCATGAGCTTCCTGTTTTTAATTTTTTCTCTTTTTAAACAATATTTTGGCAAAGAATTGTTATCAAAATATTTGACTGTTATTAAGTCGGATTTTTTCATTGAAACAAATAATTTTGTTGTTATTTTGAAGGGAAAAAATTTATTTTTATGCGATCTAATCAAACTCCTTGCTTTGTTTTTCATAACAGTTTGTTGGTAAAATCTTTTTTCTGCATGAAAAATATTTTCTAACGGAGTGTGGTAGATATCTTTCTACGTCAGAATTGGACATGATTAAAGGGAAACAGCAGATTGATCTTTAAAAATCATAATTGTACTTTTAATACATTTGGAAAAGCGTCTGAAATCCAGTTTTTAAGATACAAAATTTGTGTTTTCAATTCTTTTTATCAAATAATAGTTATTTCTGGAAGATATTATATTTTAGGCCCTTTTCATTGACGTCATTGCCTAGCCTTTAAAGTTTAACCGCATGAGGTCTTGCATGCAGGCTCAGTGGTTCTCATGTCTTTCTATTGCTGTCAAACGATTCTGGTGGCCAAAAACGACAGCGAGAAAATGAACTTTTATAAACATTCTAACCGGCAAATAGTCCACCAGAATGGATATAGAAGACGCATAATATCTAAGGAAATGGCATTTTATTGTTTTGACATTCTAGCAAGTCATCTTTATCGTATGAAAGAGCCCCCAAGACCGACATTCACCAACGATGCTTAGTGAGTAGAACTTTCGATATTTTGTTGATGTTGTGGTCGCAAATTGCTCCAAAATCATGTCTTCTGTATAACGTATCTCTCTCAAACTAATCTTATATAGTTTTTACGTTGTTATAGCATATTTTTTTGTGTTTTAGAGAGAGTAATTCTTGTTATTATTGCGAGTGAACGAAAATGCAGTTGGTTACAGATGACCGACTTGAAAATTCCCCAGTTTCGTTTCACCATCAAAACTACCTTTTTTTCTCCGTATTTGTAATCATTATCACAACTAGAATCTTTGCATATAATTTATGAGTTATTAGGAAATGGAATCCTGAGTGTTTCAGGTCTGTGTTTTTCGCCATAATCCTTTCTTTGTGATGTATTTATTTTGTGTTGCTAATCGTTGCATGACATGTACCTCTGAGATATTTGGCTTTCTTTAAACGTTGTGTGACAAACCTAATCAGGCATTTTAAACCACAAAACTCGAACTGCTCCTCTTCCCCAAAAAACAAGTTGAACTTCTTAAATGGAACTCATAGTATGTGTTCTTGAAATTTCATATTTTGTTATTCGATTGGCAAGGACTGGCTGCTAGAAAAAGCTTTAATAATTTTATTCTCTCATTGTCATGTTTCGTTTGTTTGAATTATCAACATTGTACTCATTTGAATACCAAATCATACCAAATGAAATTTCTTTGTGTTAATTCTTCTTTTTATACAACACCTCCGTTTCTGTCAAGGAAATTAGTGGTTCAATTTATCAACTAAAGATTATTTTTCGTTAGCCTTGGGCTCAATCTTTCTGGTTTTATTAGATTCATTCGTTAATCATCATACCTCTGTCCTCTGCTTCGTTCCTTGAATTTATCATAACTTTGTCCATAAAGCCTTTTCAGTATTTGTATTGATTGAAAGCAAATATACATACAAAGGGAAAATTTTATTGCGAATTTGCAATTGAAGAAAAAGCTATTTTTGGTCAAAATATTTTTTATTGCTTTCTAGAATATATATAAGTTTTTTTTATAAAGCACTTGCAGTCTTGAAACCTTCCTGTTTCAGAAGTATGTTTTACAAGAAAAAAAAACTTTATAGGTTTATAATTTGTGAAAAAGAAAATCAGAAAAGTGTATTGAAAACAAATGCAGCTGATTTTGGTGCCATTATTGATATTCGTTGTTGTCAAATTTTCCTCTTAATCCATCTAGAAAGCATGAAAAATGAAACTTTATGCTCCTTTTAACTATGGACTGACATTAAAAGACATCAAAGCTTAAGCATTTTGTTTTTTAGCAAAATTGATTGCATGTGTTTTAGATAATTCCATAGTTTCCAAATCTGTGAAGTTCAAGTTCAAAACAGCTGATCAGAAACACCTTTTCATCTACCTAACAACACAAAGATGTTGCTATGCAATTCTATAAGACCTAACAAAATGCCAGTTTCACTTATTTTTAACTCAGTATTACAATGTATTTTTCATTTATCTATTTGTTTTGTTCAAATACTTACAAAGTCATTTTTTTTAGATAAAACTCATAATGATCAAAATGTTAGCTATGGACTTTGATGAATATTTTAATGGCAAAACACAATCACATACTTCAAGATGTAACTTTTAAAGTCTCACTTAGACATAAGATATCTATTGACTATGAATTTTATTTCATATTTATTCAGAGGAATTGAGCTTAATTGTGGATAAAGGGTTTTTCTCTGTCAGTCAATTTGATATAGAATGTTGATTAAAACTACATTTGTACAATAAAAAAATAACAGGATTGAAAACTTTATTTTCACGCTTAAGTTCTGAAGTTTGGTTGATAATTTGGTAATCCACAATTCACATCTTGTCTGATGAATATTAACCAACTAAAGATAACTAGAAAAAACTACAACATTCAAAATAATCCTTCCAGAACAGATTATGATTTTGATGTCGATACGAAGCAACTTTGCCAAAGATAATTTTTGAATTCTGACATTCCAGAAAGCAATTAAGTTCTTTTGCCATATGAAACTAAGCCAACATCCAAACATTGTTATTGCTACATGTAAGAGGTCATAAAATATCATTTAGATGTTCAGAATGTAGTGTCAGCTTTGAGTGAAGTCCATTAACAAAAGCAATTCAAAGTTTTCCTGTCAATTAACTCCCACCATCTTTATTCACTAAAAGCCGTACCTGAACATGCAAATCAATCTGGTGCCAGTTGGTTGAAGCCTGGATAAAATGACCCACTGGATAATAGTAATCCACTGTATAGAGTTTATTTAGAATTAATTTTATCCATTAAACAGGGTAGCCCTATCCACGGAAATACCTATTCACTGCATAACGTAATAATGAATTTGTTTGTTTGTTTGTTTGTTTGTTTGTTTGTTTGTTTGTTTGTTTGTTTGTTTGTTTTTTTAGCACACATATCCTATGCTAAGGGTGCATAAGAAATGTTATGCAGTAAATAACTTTTATCCAGTGGATAACTTTATTCAAGCTTCATACAACAGGTCCCTGGTAGATAGCACTATCTAGGTTTTGTGCTCAGGCTGGTTTACAGTAATTATCTACTCTTTATATCTTTGATCTATTGCAATTTATCTGTTTGTTTGTCTGTCTGTCTGTTTATTTGTTAGTTACTTTTTGTTTGTTTTCAATCAAAAGGGGCTCACAGTTCCTGTGTCGCAGTGGGTTGATTGAATATCAGTATTAATTATTGATTTGAATATTGTTTTCAGTCCATTGTTTGTTACATGGAAGATTGGCCATGACCACAGACTAAGAGGTTGCATAGGAACATTTGCTACCATGCCACTTCATTCAGGCTTAAAAGAATATACATTATCTAGGTAAACTTTAAGGTTTCCTGTGTTGATCAAAGGGAGTGGGGTCTGGTAATTAGCAATACTTTGAGTCTGGGTCTTTCTCAACTAAGGGGCCGATTACATGGACATTTTAGGACTGAAAGGTAAATGTCTTGTAATTGTATTCCTTGTGATTACAAAACAAAAATAATTGCTCCTTCCAAAAGTCTATTGAACCCAGAACTGAGGACCCGAAGTTCGATGCCTTTACCACTAGGTTTATACTACATCTATAACATGTTTGCTTTACAAAATTATATATTTTAAGCTGTTACCTTTATTTTTCAAGTTGCATATTCATACTTGAGGTAAAAATGTTTATTGTGCAGCGTCAAATGAAATATATTTTGTATTACCACACTATCTCATTTGCCATGTTGTTTCTTTGTTAGTGCATTAAGAGATGGCCGTTTTTCACCAGTAACCAAGGATGAATTAGCTAATTTACATTGCTCTGTTTCTGTTTTAACCAATTTTGAAGAAGGTGCTAATTATCTAGATTGGGAGGTGAGTTGTTTGTATGTAACAGTGAACTTTTAGTTAATTTTCTTATAATAATTAGATTTTTTTTCTCATGAAAATCAAGTACACATATTTTTGTGAGTGGTGGATTTAAGCAATGAACAAAATGTCGCAATATGGGTCATTTTATGGGAGCTGTTACTAAGGAAAAAAGAAAGTAGTTTTTGGATTCAGATTGCTTATTATTATTCTAAATCTAAAATTTTGAAAAATGATGAAAATATTGAACAGCAACAAGTTAAGCAAAACTAAATTGTTTTCCTCTTCATAACAACTATCATGGTGAAGTCACTTATAAATGAATTATTTGCACAAATTTGGAAATGTTTGTCATGATGCAATTATTGGTACAGTGTACAGAGTTACAGCAAGTGTCAGCTCAACTAACAGCTGGCATGTTTTTTTTCCTTCTATTTTCTAGACTGGTGTACATGGTCTTAGAATTGAATTTGTAAATGAAAAAGGTCATAAACGTACAGCAACTTATTTACCTGAAGTTGCTAAAGAACAAGGTGGGCAAAGCATTGTGATTGTTAATTAAAAATGTCTGCTTCTGAAAAAAAAAACTACCACCATGTGGAAATCCAATCATCACTCAATATATAAGAACCCCAATATTCTTTGACTTAGGAATTCTGTGTTTTACTTATTCTTCCCAATAGGCAATTGTCATTGTGGCGTCATTTTACTACCAAGACCAGCATTCCTTACAAATTCTCTTTCATATTCAATTTATAATCCCTGTGAAAATTAATAAAACAATTTGCACTAATTACAAAAGAAAGTCGGCAAAGCATTTCTGGTATTGGTAGTATATGATGCCATAATATAAATCACCTATACTAATAAGAAACCCATAATAAATCTTGTGGAGCACAGCAACCCCATAAAATATTCAGAATAATATCACTGAATATCTCCACAGGAAACCCAGAATTGAAACATCTTAACACAGGAAGCCCAACTAAATTGATTTGACAACATCTATTTCAGGCTGGACCCAAATTCAAACCATTGATTCTCTGCTAAGAAAAGGAGGATACAAAGGACATATTAATCCTGAAGTGCGTAACTCAATCAAGGTTACTCGCTATCAAAGTGAAAAAGTAACAGTTAGCTATAATGAATTTATGGCTGCTAAGCAGCGTGGAGCGTCATGACAATAGTGGATTGTAGGTCATGGAATACTAGTGGAAATGTAAAAGGTGCAATACATAGGCATTACTGTGATTTAAGAAGGAATATACCTGGGGCATGTTGCACAAAGTCTGGATTGTGCTACCCTGGCACTAGGTAAATTCCTATCAAGGGGATAAATCCCTTTCAAGGGGACAAATTCCATACAAGTTTTATACAGTGGATAGATTTTATCTAATGAATAAGTTAATCCCTCATAATATAACTTACAGTACTTGACAATGACAATTCAGTCAAAATCTAGACTAGTAAATAAGTTGTATGTTATATATCTAATTTCTCAAATCAAATCTAAGCTTCTGTGAAGTTGAAGAAATCATATATTGTGTTTATCAGAAAATATCCATACCCTTCCACAGAAAAGATTTTTACTGAAACCCCCTTTCCTCAGAATTTACAAGAAATGAACTTCTTATTCTCCCCTTCTCACTCCTCTGGTATTTACAAAAATCTCCTGTCCAGGTGGGGGTATGTATTTTTTCTGGAACCAGTTGATAGAGTACAAATAATATACCTGTGAAATAGTTAACTAACTTATTAAATGCTAGCTTTTGTTTGCCGATATTTCATAGTTATATTGTTTACACTCTAGCTGTTTTGCCTATGTATTGATCACCTTCATTTTCTAGTGTATTTTTATGTTTTAGGGACTTGTATATTCAAGAATGTTATATTGGATTTGTATTATTAATATTACAATTGAATTATCTTATTGCTACAACATTAAAATGAACACTAGGTTTTAGGATTTTAGCAACATAAGCATATTATGAGCAGATTTCAAGTAGTGTTTCCTTTTCTTTTTATATTTTTTTTCATATTTTGTTTCACATTGTTTTCACCTCTTTTTGTTCTTGAATCGTAGAACTTCATGATCATTTCGATTTTTATTTAATTTTTTTTTTAACTTAGAGAAACACAACAAACATCCCAAAGTGTGGAATGCATTGCAAGTTTTTATCATTAATAATGTATAACAATAATTCTGGGTACTTAAGCATTCTAGAGCTTTGGGTACCTAGGTACAGTCTTTATAACTAGTGTTCATTTTAATATCTGTCGAACTTGCATAGCACAAACTCCACATAATATATTGAAAAAATCATTCTAAGCAGGGTCTTGTAAGAAAAAAACCTTCACTGGGTTGTATGGAATACTATTTGTAAGTTCTAGTTAATAAGGTGGGAATCTGAATTATTAATAATTAATGTGACGATGGTGTGTGGATATTTTTTTCTGGAACTATCACAGGCAGCCCAAGCAATCTATTTGTGCTCTTTTCAAAATGTCAGTTCATTGGAAGAATGCAAGTTTGAGTCCAACGCTGTGAGACTTGAAGAAAAATTATTTTCTTATCACTTGATTTTTAAACCATATTTTTCTTACTATCTTTTTTTATTTTTATTTTTCAATAAATTGAATTTCTTTCATTCAGGTTTTAAGAAATAGTAAATATATTAAGAAAAATATGGTTTAAAAATCAAGTGATAAGAAAATAATTTTTTTCTTAAAGTCTCCAGACGTTGGACTCGAACTTGCATACTTCCAATGAACCCCCATTTTGAAAAAAGCACAAATAGGTTTGCTTAGGATGCCTTTGGAATTATGTATTTTTGTTTTGTGAATTTATAACATTAACTGAGTGCTATGTAAGCTCTCCCAGTACAAACACTAGGCATGCAGTTGATAGCATTTTAAATAGCAATAGTTAGGGGCTTTTTCCTTTGAATTAGTTTTACTGTATATAAAGTACGGTAGTGTGATATCAAAACTGTGCTTTTAGTGTTTGTAAATTCTCAACAACAAAAAAAGAATCAATTTATTGCTCTTATGTTTTTCTTGTAACTTGTTCACAAATAATACTATTATTATTGTATCAGATCCAGTGTTCAAATGAGACTGCAAGCTTTTCAAGGTGAATGGCAATGGTGTGCAAGGAATGTGTTGTTGAATGACTCACGGTACAATCCCATGAGCACACCCATGCCTACGATGTTAAAAAACACTTATACATTTTGTACATCCCAGTACAATAGGAATTTATCTTTTTGATGTGTTTTCCCATGTTTTAAGATAATATGATTATTATTCTGACTTGATTCATTTCAACATACTGTAACAAGTTTTTTATACTCTTTGGCACACAAATACTCATGGGACAGTACCCCGGCATGTCAAAATCGAGGAAACTGAGGAAACTTTTGTATATTTGTTTCATTAGATTAGTTGTTTAAGAAAATTATTAACTTACTTTATTAACTTACTTTATATTGTCTTGTTGAATGTTGTTCCGGATTCAGTCAGACGGTACATCAAAATATACATAAACAAGAATTCGAAAAGAAAGGCCGTCTTGTACATGCTTTTTGTGTTTCATTTGGACTGATTTAACTCCTATCAACAAAGTTGTTATCGGCGCGATGCACTAAATATCATTATTCAATAAGGTACCTATCGTGAACGTGAAAGTCTTTGATCTTTGTAGTATTACAAATCTAATTTAAACGGCACTTTTCATTGTATTTATGAGAACCAATAAAGTTTATATCATAATTGTTTAAGGTCTTTCTTCTATTAATTCAATTTTGTTTGTGTTTTATTTTGTTTGTTGTTCCCCGCATGAGGAAGATTGCAATGGCGGGTGAGCAAAACAAGATTGAGGAAAGACTTACAATAACAACTTTGTTTATAGGAGTTAAATCAGTCCAAATGAAAGTACAAAAAGCATTTACCAAACGGCCTTTCTTTTCGAATTCTCTATCAAAGATGCTCAGGAATCATTGTTTACCTGACTGCCGACTGAATCCTAGTAAACAACATTCAACAAGTTTATCACTGCGAACTGTAAACAACTAATCCAATGAATCACATATTAAACAAAAGTTTCCTTAGTTTCCTCAGTTTCCTCGATTTCGACATGCTGACAGTACTCTGTAGTAATTATATCATGTATTCCTCAAGTATGTGTGCCATTCACCTCTTGCAAGCACTAGTTCAAGCTTGATTTAAGCAAGCTTGAACATTTCTTTGCATTGAATTGCAAGGGAGTCAAACATGTTCAAAACCCTTGCAAGACAATATGAGTTCATGAAAGCTTAGTCAATGCATGTGGTCATTTAAACAAGAAGATTGCATGCAGAACTTGCAGTGAATTTTCAAAGACTTGCAGTAACATTTGAAAGGCACCTGAAAGTACATTTATATCACCAAAGATTGTACTTAACTCATGCAATATTGTGCGCACCATGTACAAGAGAGTATTAAATGAACCATCTCCTTGTAGGTGGAAGAAAGATTACTAGAAAAATATCATATTCTCTTGGTAGAACTCAAACCCATGTCTTGTAGGTGGGTGCACAATGGCATAGTTTGTTTACATGCAAAATATGAAATGCCAACTGAAAATTGATATAACAGATAATTGGACATATTATATAATATTTCAAGACAACATTCAATATGAAAGTTTCAGAGCAAATGCGGTAATACATTTTTTTAAGAAAAAGGCTTTTTAAATTACCAAATTTTAAGCAAATATTCAGTGAGTCCAACCAGCATTTACTGTTAAATCTTCAAAAATAATTCTACTCTCAATTTCTTTTCAACATTTTGCCTTCAAATGTTCAGACATTGTAAATTAGAACAAGTTCTTTAGTATTTCTGGAGTTAATATTATTTGTTTATTGCTTGAAATTCACATGGCACCCACCTATGGTAAATCCTAGAATGTAGCGCTATACAATCATCTACCAAGGAACATCACCGCGGTCAAACGTCAGTGCATGCATGCCATTTGCACTTGTAAACAATCAGATCCTTTGGTTTGGTTGATAAGAAATTGCATGATTATTTAGACTTAATGTTTTCTACATAAACTCTTTTAAAAATTATCTTTGTATCCTAAGTTTAAACTTTTTCAATTATTGTTTACATTTTAAAAAAAAGCAAAGGTTTTCTCTTTCGTAGCTTTCTTTAGAAATCCCTACGCAGAAAGCACTTGTAGATACAAGATCGTTTGATCTGCATTTCTTCCAGTTCTTATATTTTTTCGGGAATGCACAGATGTTTGGCTGCGGTGTTCCAAGGAACACTTCATTGATTTCCAAAATTAATATAGTTGATTGCATGGCTTTAAGTATTAAGCGCTGGATGTCCAAACTGGGTTTAACTTGCATAAAAATGGTGTACACACACTGGATTTTAAAAGTACAATCATTATATCTTGACAATATTACATAACTGTTATTCATTACTAGGGTTTGGTTATAAGGAATTATAATAAACAGAAACAAATATTCAATCTTGATGTGTTTTAATCATATCAACTGACCTGTCCTTCTGTGAAATCATTCTTTGCTTGTGGCTTTTGGGCAGGAAGATTGGGCGGGTCATCTCCCATGTAATATTATTTGTGCTCACAAGTGAGGTTACAATGACTCACATGTGATCTCACTTGTGCAGCATAAATTATATTGCATGGGAGATAACCTGATTGGGCACAACAGAACACAACACGGGTTACTCCACCTCAATTCCCTAAGGGCCTCTTTGCAGGCTACGGTACATGGATTGGGGGGGGGGAGGACTAGGTGGGCAATAGTCCCCTGAGACTTACTACTTTTTCAAAGCTCCCTAACCTTAGTTTTTGTTCTTGTAACACTTTCCATCTAGATAATCATCCAGTATTTTTGACATCATGTAGCAGAAGAGTTACTTGACACAAATATTAGATGCATTTAATTCAATTTCTATGATGTGACAAGTTGTGTGCACTCTTTACTTATCAGATGAATTTTTGAATGTTCAAAAGGGCAACCCACACATGCCCAGAGGTCCAGCATTCCTATCAAAAGGCCTAAAAGTACAACCTTTTGAACAGTCAAATTTATCTGTATATAATCTTGGGCTAACAATCACTTTAGAGTGTTGTGCAAAAGTCTATGGCCACCTATAATAATTATTTATTATTTATCAATCATTTAAGAGCAAGTTACATCTATGTCTAAATTTCACTCAGTTTCATATAGCTACTTTTTATTAAAAATATAGACAATGAAGTATGTTCATAATTGCTGGTGATTTTCATGTCTCACTTTAATAAATGAACGATAAATAATTACAGTTATGAAATATTGTGCAAAACTTTTAAGAATCTTTACTTTACAAATCTAAATGAATGAAATTAATTGATGACATTAAATGTTTTTTTCCCTGTATAACATAAATTTCAAATGCACCCAACAACTATATATTTTAGTCTACAAAAGCTGTGTTGTGCTAACTAAGTTAGATACAAGTCGTCAATAATCATTATATCAATTTTAGAAAAATCCAAATTTTGTTGTTAATAAATTAATTTTACACAAATTCAAATCCAATAGGACATTTGACAAAACATGCTCCTAGAGAGTGAGTTTATATTTTTCAAATGACCTACTTTTCAGATATAATATGTGTAAATGTGGAATACATAATATTCTGGGTATTTTATAACTATTCCAAGTCTTCATGACTTGGATGGATTTCAGAGCAATTTTCTAAGAATTTATGTTGATCTGGCCCCTCCCATGAAAATGATCCTTTGCATTCAAACAATACAAACATTATTTTAAGATGACATCATTATAGTGCAATAGGACAATTCTTTGCAACACTACTGCACATGTTGTACTCAGTTGATTGTGTTATTGTTAAAACCTAATAGTCTACATTTCAATTTTTTTTGAATTTGCTATTCCTTCAAACCTTGTATCAGCAATCAAAGACAGTGAAGTTGTTGCACTCAACTTGCATTAATGATCAGAATCTAATGAAAGTGAAGATCATTTCAAATGCTAATACTTTACAACAGTGGATATAATTACTGTAAATTATGATATATTAGTAACTCATCTAACATCGCTTCTTTCAAATTGCATTATAAATTTTATCAACATGCCATGTTGATATATCAAATAGCAACAATGGGCATCATTGTACACATTGTTGTACTGTATTATTAAACTGACGTTGCGGCAGTTGATTTGCCAACCTCATCCCCAGGGCCACTCTGTTCGCTCTTTTTTTCAAAATGGCGGTCGCTCACACATTGACCCTGGCACCGGCTGGTTTGACACATGATCAAAATCTCCAAGATTTTTGGAGATTTTGATCACATGACCAATAAAATCAATATGGCCGACAGTCACATGTCAAACCAGCCAGTACCAGAGTCAATGTGTGAGCGACTGCCATTTTGAAAACAGAGCAAACAGAGTGGCCCTGGGGACAAGGTTGTTGATTTGCATTATCAATCAAAATTTAATGGTCTATGAATTTAGATTCCAAATGCATTTCTTCACAACATTCCTCACATTTTGTTGTATCAACAATTCACATGATTTTGCTACATTTATGTGGCATTTTTTAATCAAAATCTGTCGGCATCTTGGACTTCGATTTCATCAACTAAGGCAGGTCGATGTCCAAAGTAAGCTCTTCTGTTCCTGTACAACAGATAGCCACCAACACATATAATGATGACAACAACAACCACTACCACTACACCAACAACTATTTTTGTTCCTTTACTACCTGCAAAAAAACATTGATTTTAACTCAGATCTGCAAAACAAAAAAATGAATTTTATGGAATATAAATCCCACAACTTTAAATTTTTTCCCTGGTGAAGATTTGAACATTTATGATCTTTTAAAGCAAATGCAGGAAAACCATGAAATAAAAGCAAACCAAATACTAATAAATAGTAGAAACGTTTAGCAACTATTTGTCACTGTCACTCAATCAGAACATTACTATTTCTTTTGTCTGAGTACTGTGTTCTGGTTGAGTGCTATTGAGAAATAGTTACTAAATAGCCATTTCTTCAGGGTCAATTCTCTTTGGAAGTTGCTAAATCCCATTACTTTCCATGACTCTTTCATGACTTTCTTATTACTTTCCATGACCAATTATTATAAAAATAAATAAATAAATAAAATAAATTTTAAAAAATCCAACCAATTCATGTTTTTTTCATCAGGCCACCATTTTGTATCTGACTTGATAATTTAACTGATTCTTATCATTGAATTTCCATGACATTGAAAATAATTCCATGTTTTTTCCAGGACTGGAAAACAAAAATACAAAATTCAATGGCTTTCCTGTATTTAAAATTCAACAAGCCCTGTATTTAGTATTTAGCTTTCATTTCATGGTTTTCCTGTGTTTGCTCTTAGTACTAACATTTTAGGAGTTTGGTGTAATAAATGTTTCATCACATAAAACCATACTTACTTGATTGTTTTTTGGTACATAAATTGCTTGGGTTAGCGTATTGGGTATTGAAGATGAGATAGTGTCCTCCATTACTCTTGACTAACATAAAAATCTAAAGATACAAGGAAATGGAGTATTTATTTAACAAAATGTGTTCATACATGAAAAATTAAGGAGTTTAATCAGCTTGCTACTGATATCTAAACAAATGAAGAAAACATGTAAAAAAGCGCCACATCTTATTGATAGAAGAGTTAATGAATATTAAGTAAATGAATGGATGGGTGGGGGAATTAATGGATAGATGAATGAAAGAATGAGAAGAAACTACTTTGAAATAATCTGATATTTTGGTTATCACCTGAAACCATTATCAGAAGAATAAACAAAGATTTCTACTACCAAATCTCCTTTCAATGTGAAGAGACAAATAAATGACATATACTAATGAATGTTTGGGTTAGATAGATGAATCAAAATATAAAATTGCTGAGAAAGAGAACTGATAAGCACTACACAGACAGCCCTACCTCAAAAAGTGTTTTTCCACCATCTGATTTCTCAATATGAGCTTCCAAGTCTACTGCAGTATATTTAGATGCTTTAGTTATTGTTTTCCTCATTCTTAGACTCTTACCCCCAACAATTGAAGTGGTAAGGTTAGCACTGAATGTTTCCTGATCATGGGCTTCATGTTTAGAAGTCAGAACCCAAGTCTGTTCCAAGTACTCACTACGATGTATTTCTATCTCCACGCTAGGAGAACCACAGGGGTTTTTCAGCTTAGAGGCAAAGCCAATCAAGAAAGGTTTTTCAATGCCAATATAGCTTGTACACCAGTGATTATCCCATGAATCTGCAGAACAGTTACCTGACAAATAAGGATTAGTTAAGTTGGTAAATGAAATCAACACAATGTCCATTACAACCTTTGGGATCCTCTGTTCAAACTGGGATTTATTTCCAATGAATTAATCAGTGACTTACTTCGTTGGCAGACACCTTCGACTTGAAAGAACTGATCAAATACTTTAACTCTTTTGTTAGACTGAGCCAAGGGAAATGAATGGACCTACAGTGTGTTAATACAAAACTATTACAATTGTATTATATACTAAAAACATAAATACACACAAACAACATATTAGGATATTTCAACATTCAAATATTTAGGTAATGAATGATGAAAAGGCACAATGGTCAAAAGAAAAAAGAATGAACCCATTGAACAAATTAATGAATGAGTGGACAAATGAATCGATGCATGAATGGATGGACGAATGAATAAATAAAATGGTGTATGAATCCATTTAAATCTGCATATTGAGTAAAACAAATATGTTATAGATGAGTTGTTAGATTAATACTGAGTGAGTATGTGAAAACATTAATGAACAAACCAAGAAGTAATAACTTACAGTAGCATGTAGCTGTCCAGCATTGAACCCTGCTGCATGAAAATGCATTTCCAAACTTGCACCATGCTTCAAATTAGCTGTAAAATATTGTAAGTGCAATAATTCTAAACATCTCCAGCAATATCATTGCATAGCTAATTTGTATTCATACTTCTACATCTTTGGGATCAATGTCATAAAAATCTTTTAATTTATTCACAAAAATACTTCTGATAACACAGTGAGCAATCTGCCTCGTGATAACTTTTACTCAAGGGCTCGTGAGCAAAAACCTCATAGTGTGCAGAAAAAATTGTCATTTTTCACTTCTCATGAGGCATTTTGATGATGTCTCAGTGCCTCGGGAGATGTGAAAAATGACAAATTTTATCTGCACATTGTGATTTTTTGCTCAAGAGCCAGTGAGGAAAAGTCATTTCAAGGCAAACTGCTCGCTGTGTGTGGTGGCCTTAAATTTCAGTCAGGTTGCTGCTGGTTAATTAAAAACATGAGCGGAATATGTATGTAAGTATGTGAATACAATATCACTTGTCATACTTTTAAGCTGTACTAAATGATAAAATTATTTTGTATCTCCAGGTTACATGTCGTGCTAACCTTACAAAAAAGTTGATAATGAGTTCCAAGGAACAAAATAATACAGACACATGCAGATAAGGATGATCTTCCAATTACTTTTTAACTGGTGGTCAAAATGTGTAAAATGATTCTTTTATAAAGATAAATCTACAAGATAGGCTTTCCCCCCAGCTTGCCCTTTCAAAATGCATTCTGGCCAGTCAAGTACCAAATTGGAAGGACCATCATCCCTTGACCTGCCTTTATTTTGAGCCTGAGTACAAATGATGCATTAACTCAATGATATCGAGGAATTTTAAACTAGATATTTTTCTTAGATGCCCTAATCTTGCTCACTTAATTCCATATAAATACTGTAGTTATTTTATTCTTCCCAAGACTTCCCTCTATCCTGTACGAAATTTCAAAATCCCCTGCATGTAGGGTATGGCTATTTTTGAAGCTACACAATACTTACAAATAATTATAGGACTTTGAGAGTCTTCTGTAAATGTTTGTTCAGAATTAAAGCCCAAACTAGGGCAGCTAACTTTGAATACAACAGAGACTGGTAGAGTACATGCATTGACTTTGACTTCATAGAAAACATCATGATCATCAATAGTTTGACGGCAGTCAGCAGTGAAATTAGACTTCTTGCCACATTTGAAGCTTGGATGATCTACAAAAAAAAAAAAAAAAAAAAGTAATGTATACCCCTTTTCGGAATTCAAAAAGGGACTGGGGCCGAGTTAAAATTTTACTCAAATTAAGATATCAACCTCCAAACAAGAAAGATCGTACCGATTTTAGTATTATCATCAAGTTTCTATGTGTATAAACGAATATGTACCGAGTGGCAATTTTTTAAAAGTCGCCAAAATAACAGAAAATGTATGGGGTTTGAAGACAGAGTCCACTAATTGTTCCCAAAACCACACATTCTCTATAATTTTGAAGATTTCTTTAAAACCTACAAATCAGTTAGTATTTATTTAAACTTCCATGTGGTGAGATTTGTTTTTTGATTAGATATTTCTAAATTCATCTCCAGTCCCTTTTTGAATTCCGGGAAATGCTGGATCTCATTCTTTATCAATTACTTAGAGTCATTACATTTTAGAGTGCACACCACATAAGTGTGAAACAAATCTTAAATGTTGTGCACCAAATAAATATTAGTTATCAACTAGTATGCTATGCACAATGAACTAAGAATTCACTGAAGCACAAACACAATGACAAAGTAATCCAGACACCCTTTCATTTTAGTTGTACTTCTTTTGTTTATTGCTTCGATAATAATATGCAACTGTCATACATACCTCAGTGAATTTTTAGTTAGGTCCAAACTACTGATACTAGAAGTGCTAAATAGTTTAGATTTGCTTCACACTTAGTGGCGTGCAATTATTGTAAAGTGGTAGTTTATTCAGACAACCACATAGTAACACATCATACAATCTTTGACTTGGTGAGATTTCAATACTCAAAATAAAAGATTGGTCATAAATCATACCAACATACACTAAGTTTCAAAATTGTTAGGACATTGTCATTTTTTTCGACACCATTTCGTTCTCTCCCACTTTTTTTTCTTTTTCACTCTAAAATATCCCGGTTAATCCCCCCTCCCCCTAAACAATGTTGTCTGAGGTTTCATGTCATACCAAATTCGTCATCGATATTACCAACATTGTGACAGGGGAGGGGGGAGGTGCCTGGAAAATACTCAACAAAAAAATGTGGTTTAAAACAACGAATGTCCCAACTAATTTTGAATCTTAGTGTAGTTCAATTACTGATATGTATCAGATAGTGAATTTTAGTTAGCTTTCCAAAGGTTAATTGCCTGGTTAATTAACCCAACCAGGTTTTGGGCCAACGTGTTCTGCTGGAACTCTAAAAGAGTTACCCTGTTTATGCCAAACAACAGCTAAAATTTGTAGAGTGCATTTATGACAAAGGATGTGATTCATTGCATGAACTTCCTGTTTAATTTATCATGTCAGCTCAAACATTGTGTTTTGACAATAGTTAATAGCCATCTTCAGCTGATAAGAAAGTACACACCTTGATTATCTCAAGAAACTTGGACAAAATTTGGAAATGAACTGTAAAAATGGAGTAGAACTATGTACACTGTTGCTGACAAGAAGCTCAAACAACTACACCTTGCTCAGCAGATCATCCCATATTGTTCATATTTGGGAACCCCTCTCACCCCAGTTAATTGTAACAGTGATAGGGGTTGGCGTATGTAGCACGGTGTAAGACCAGAGCAAGGTGGACAATTTTGGAAAAATTCTAATTCTCGTCACAATCGATAGATATAATGGTTGAATAACTTTTGGTGCAAAAATCTATTTAAAAAATCATTTTTTTACGTTTTCTTTTGAATATCAAAATTGTACAAACACAAAGTTGTTGAAGCACCTGTTCATAAACGATTCATTCAACAGCCTACCAAACAAACACTTGATCATTAAATACATACTAATTTTTTTAAACAACATACCAAAACTCCTTCGTACTATCCTCCCGTTCAGTTGCTGAATAGGCCGGTAATTGTTAACCAAAGGTTTTGTGGACTGAACTGTACTCGACACACTGCGAAACTTTTCAAGCTGACTTGAAGATATGGGGACTTTTTCTTGAAAAACAATCCATTTCACATTTTCGTCACATGGTGGCTTTGTAAATGACCCAGTATAACGATAATATGATAAAACATTGTCAGGAAGAATGTCTCTAACAGAAAATGAATGTACTTCAATAGTTTGCCCTGGGAAAGAGAGATTTTGAAAACTGTTTGTCAAGTTGTTGTAAGCAGGATTGTCTTGTGAATCTTCCCTGAAAATCACGGATAATATAACTGCTGTGGGACTCGATGGATTTTTAACATCTCTGTGCACTAAATGCATCTCCATTGGATATTTTTGTCCATCAAATTGGTGTTCAGATCCTTGGGAATTGTCTGAGCCAACGTGGAAGTGGAAAGACTCCAGCTCATACGTCGATGATAATCCAGCTCCTCTGAAGGAAAGCTTTCCAAAAACTCTTGCTAAAATAGCATGCCCATTGTTAGTAACATTCAGATCAGTTGGCCTACTGTAGTTGACGACTAAATCACTAAACGATCCATCAAAAATTGAATTTTTGTAGATAATATTTATCGGAGATTGCATTTTCCCACCACATTTTGGGTAACTTTGTGCCCATGTGCTTGGGCCGTTTGGCTCTGTGTAACTCCATCTACCGGCACGAAACGCAAAGTTAACTATCAAAATATCACATAAATAGAAAAAGATAATAGCAAATGTCCTTGACATGACTGCAGAAATACAAATATCCTTCAGCTTTCACAGTAGTGGTCCATTTAGCAAATGATGCTAGACTGAAAACTACCGACTACTACTGTAAGAAAGAGCCTGGGTACTAGCGAACTCGAAGGCGCGGACGCGCGAGTTTCCCGCCATAATGTAAAGATTTGGTGAGCAAATGAATAAAATTATCATGAATTTATTTCACTATTGGAGTGTATTTTAGGTTGTTAGACCCACGTCAAGTCAGATCAGAAGTAGATCAGGAGCCGTCCTCATTCGCTGCCGAACATATATTGGCAAAAAATGGTTAATCATCTTTGATCCAGGAATAAGCCGACCCGTTAAGGAGGGGGACATTGGGGAGTAACGAACACCGCAACACCGCAAAAAATCGATGGTGAACACCGCAAAACCGCAAAACAATTCAACAAAACACCGTCACCGCATTTTTTCATGAGTCACGTGCAAAAAAATCATTTTCGTTGGATTAAAATCGCAACTCCGAAAAAAGTTTTTATTTCACCGTGCACCGCACGTAAATTAACTTAAATATCGCACATCGCGAGGTTTTGCATTACCGCAATACCGCAATTTTTCAGCCTCGTTCACCGTAACACCGCACTAAAATAAGGACAACACCGCAACACCGCAAACCCCAATGCCCCCCTCGTTAAGCCGAATTATAACTTTGTCTCTGCAGGAACGTTGGTAGAAGGTACAGTGAAATATTCACAACAATAGTTGACTTGACGGTATAGTTTTATTGACCTACTTTAACTATGACTCAGGGACGGTGAAACATCATTTAATTTTTTTTTGGGCGGGGGATGGGGGGGCTCAATTTCTTATCCACTCTCCCAACCCCTATCACACTGCTATCATTACTGGTAGTATCAAAAACAAATTAAAAAAATTTTAACATTGTCCTGTGACTTAACATGTATCAAATTATCCATTCCATGCTTGTCAGAGATTTCCGGCTCAAATCTTTCCAAGTAGGGTAATAAATCCATAGATTAACAAAAAAAAAAATAAACTAAGTACACAATGAAACTGACAACTTGCAAATAAAAAGCAATAAAATAAATAAAGACAGACTCTCAAATTTATGGCGTCATTTTATTGCAACTATTCTTTGCAAATTGTCTTTCATATTTAAAATTTTAATCCCTGTGAAGATTACACACACATCACACACAATAAGTCGGCAACCTAAAGCACTCTGGCAGTCGTGGTTTGTTTCGTCATAAAATGTGGGCTTCCTGTAGCTTGGATGTTTCCACGGGCTTCCTGTGTAGTTACATATCAAAGTGAATGTCTACACTACAATCACTGTATTGACACTGTAGGCTATGGCAAATTCTGCTAGTTATGAGCAACCAGATGACGACCTAACTGATTCTATGCGAGCTCTAGGCAAGGAAGTGCAGCTTACCACATTCAAAACAAACCAATTGTTGCAAGAACAGCAAGAGGGACTGCAGCAGGAAGTTCGAAAACTTGGCATAGTTTGTGTTGGGACTTGCAACTTCTGGGATAAAATCGTTTACATCCGACATTGCTTTCAGGACAAACCAAGTGTTGGCGATAGTAACTGTATTATTGGTGTAGAAACACTAGAAAAGGATGTAATATGGGACAAAGAACAAGGTTCAATTGTGGATATCAGTGGAAAAGAAAATACCAAGACTACAACTTTGACCCAAAGCGAAAGTGAAACAAACCAAGTAGAGGGCCAGAAATCTTCTGAACATTTAGAAGAGGAGAACCATTTTTTTTCCAGCAGAAATACCATTCCGCTGCAGCTTCACTTATCTATTGTAGGACAACGCATGCCAGATAGACTTGCCAAGCTTTTCCTAACTCGTCGAGACAGTAAAATTGGCATAATAGGAGCTGTTGTGTTCTGTTCCGCTAGTAACACAACTCTACAATCAGCTGTCGAATGGAAAAACGTCGTTCAAGAAGCCTTGCAAGCTAACAAGGAAATTCCCATCGTTTTGGTCATAGAGAATATAGATTCGGCAGCTAAATGGATGGGGGATGGAAATTTTGTCGAGGACGAGGAATCAATGAATGAATATTGTGACAAAACAGGCTTCACGTGCTGGATGGAAATGACCAAAAGCGATTCGAAGCTTGGTGAGAGGAATGTATTCAGGCATGCAGTTAACGTTATTTTACGACAAGAACTGTGCAAAAAAATTGAATAACTTTGGTCCCGTTTGGTGACCTTATCCTTGCGTGACCAGGAGTAACTTCAAGGCTGCGTGACGAACAATGAGATCCATTCGAACTGAAATACCGATTTCAAACAAAAATATACTTGATTCTAATCAAACTTAAACGTAATCCTCAATCTAAAATTCATGCATATACTCACTTCTTTATGTGAGGTACTAGCTTTGTGTATTGTATTATATTGTATTTTCGTGTCTTTCATAAATTTTGTTTGTGAATTTACAAATTTGTTCAGGGCCGGATTTTGGGTGAAGGGGATGTCTTTCGCTGCTCCGGACACTCCCTTGCGTCGAAATTATAATGACAAAGGCTCTTCTTAGACCATAAGTGAAAATTGTATCTCTCTCTATGCCAGTGTGAATCTCATAAACCTGTGAACTCTGATTTCATTATTTTCCTATTTCCTTTTTAATTTAATGACAAGCGTACACAATTTAAAATTATAAAGTTAGTTTTTGTAAATTTTTCCAAATGTCGAGCAAAATATCTAACAAAACAAAGTCCGTCTCTTCCATTTTTTTCGTTTGAGGTACTGACGATTGAATTTTGAATGAGAACAAATTTACGTAACAAATCGAGTTCTCAAGGAATTGGAAATCTCAGCTTGGAATTGTATCTTGAAAGCTTCTGACCTAATTCAAACACCAAGAGACAGTTTCATTTGATATCTATATTTGTTGTAACGTTTTTTTTTTTTTTTTTACAGTAGGAGTGTAATTAATTTTGGAGTCATTGAAAAATATGGTGGTTAAAATATACCAGTGTGCCAGTTGCTTTATGAAAAAAACCACTCCCCCCCCCCCCCCCAATCATTTGTGATCCTCCCCTGGAGCCGCTTGCGCGATGCCTGGATAGCGCTATTTATCGCTATCCAGCGGATGAATTCTAGAAAAAATTCTATAGGGTGGATAAGTTTTATCCGGGGGATAACTTACAGTGCAAACACTCTAACCGGGACCCAATCGGGTTATCAAAATTTTTATTTTCCGAGCTTAAATTCTACTGCTTCAAACCCTCTGAAAAAGTAGGATTCAATTTTAATACATTGATAGATCAAAATTATATTTCTATTTGATTCACTTAAAGGATTCAAGTTTTAAAAGTATTGAAAAAAACCACGATGTGGTACCGGTTGGAGTGTCCTCACTGTAATTCAGGTTTCGTGTTACTGGCCCCCTATTGTTTGTGGGCATCTGCATGTTTGTTTGTTCGTCATTCGTTTGTTTGTTTCTCTGATTGTTTTCTCTATTTCTTTTACCGTATCCCCTCCATCGTCACAACATCACAAGCTCACATTTTTACTACAATTAGATTTATTGTAAAATAAACTTTGTAGTACAATTATGGTGCAAATATTAAGAAAGGTTTGATTATAATTTTTACCAAAAACGTTTTTTCCCCTTTTAGTTTCTTTTTTTATTTTATTATGAATCTGAAGTTAATGTATAGAAACTTCAAAACAGCCAACATTGCTTATATTTCATAACCATTTCCATATCAAAAATGTTACCAGCGTATACAAAAGCGCTTTGTCCGAAATTGGTTTTACATCAATAGTAAAATGAATATTATTGTGTTCTCTTATTGCCTACATTAACCAATAATAATGAAGTGTGCGTACGAATTTAGCTTAATCATAGTGAAAGGTAATACAAATTTTGAAAAACAAAAAAGCAGTCCTTGTGATTTTCAGGCCATTTTTGGTCTTCCATCCAGGGGTAAGTTTGATGCACTTTTACTTGCAGATGGACTTTCCTTGACGGTCAGTCTTCAACTCACAATGGTTGTGGTGGAAAGGACAGTGACCAATCTTCTTAGCTTCATCCACAGATACTTTTTGCACCATCTAAAAACAAACAACAAAACATATGTTAGAAGTTTGAATATTTCCTCTGGTAAATTTTTAGACTGACATGACCGTAACAAAATCAATCTAATGAAAAAGTAGAATTTACATAAAATTGTATGTGGACACAAGGTCACAAGATTTAAGTTTTTTTCGCAGATTATATGAGTCTTTTGATCACTTTTGACTAATTACGCTGTTTCTTGGAAACTGATGACATCTTTGTGTGCGTGTCCTACAGTAGGAAAACCAAAATGGCCCGTCATACCTTCCTACTCCTGGTTAGCAATTACGCTATTTAAAGATCAGGTGTCAAGTTAGATTACAAACACTTAAAGTGTTAATTCTATTGCGTCCTTTTGTTAAATAGTGATAGCTATTGCACACATTAGAGTGCACGCACTAAAAGTGTGCAGCATAAATACCACTAAATAGTGCTATTTTATGCTACTTCTATTGTTTTCTTTTGTTTAATTAGTGCTATTTACTACTAAATAGTGACAACTGTACACATTTAGTGTTTGCACTCTAAGTGTTTGCAATCTATTAACTTGTACTGATGTTTTTGTATGAATAAACTGGAACTGGAACTCAAGGCCTATTCGAGTGTGTAGGAATTCTTTACCGCTCGTACAGATTGGCTCGTCAGTCTAACCATCTTTAATATGTTAAGATGAATATGCCTTTTCTAAATCTAGTAAGTAGTACTTCGGCTCTAGATATATAAAGGTAGCTTGAATATCAGGCTCTCAGAGGTCCTGATACTCGGGCTAGATTTAAGGCAGTTATGTGTCTATTATATGTAGGAACTTGTACATAATACTCACATCTGTAACCTTGGTGTAGTTGGCCTTGCCTTTGCACTTATCACGCATCTCACCCAGTTTGTCCTGGAACTCTCCAACATCCTTGACGTTCTTGTATGGACAGCCATCCTTGAAGGCAGGGCATCTTTTGGCAAGACCTTTTAGTCCACGCATGTTGTATGGGCAGGCCTTTCCTTTATCAAAGGCAGGGCAGTGTTGTTCTACGTACTTCATGGTCACTGTTTCAGGGGCCTAGACAGAACGATACAAATGAAGTTTATGCAATGGTGCAGAAACGAACTAACTATAACGAACAAACAAAAAAAATCAAACAAACAAATGATTGAAAAACTAAGAAGGAAGAAAAACGAGCAGATAAATAGTACAACAAAGTAAATTTACCATAACAACAAATAAAATGGAGAGCAAACGAACAATCAAACGAGAGGAAATAAACTTCTGGTTCCAACTGATAAAAAATCAGCTATGCGACTTTCCTCTAGCTACTAATTCCTAAACATACAACCAAATTCTGTATACTGGTTTACTAGCTATAGCTGATATCCTTTAGAAAACATTATTCACGTATTCCTGACCCCTGCTAACTTACCACATAACGACCATTCAGGTCAGTTTTCAAACAGCAGCCAGACTTGAAGAATGGACAATGACCATGTTTGGCGACATGAACTCCATTGGCTCCATAACACAACTACAATACAAGCATATAGAGATTCAGTGATATTTCATAGGCGCCAACGTTCTATCATGAGTCATTCTTGGGCTGTTTCAACAGTCGATGGAAGGGGTTTGTGTGATCCGTGATTCGTCCTTGAATCGTGAAATGAGATAAACGTTTGCCGGGATTCGTGAATTTCGACCCAAAAAGCAGCTTTACGTGATCATGAAGTGACAGTCTGTGTGGTTCGTGATCCAACCCATGTTTCAAGCTGCAAGGGTTTGACCACGGCCTTACCCATACTTGCTACAACATTGATTTATCTTTATAATACCTCCAAGGCCTTGTGATAGTTGTCCTTTCCTTTGCAGTTGTCTCTCATCTCACCCATCTTGGCTTTGAACTCCCCAATGGTCTTCACATCTTTGAAAGGGCATCCATTCTTCTTGAACTCAGGGCAGCCTTTACCAAGGCCCTTCAGATCTTTGACGTCATAAGGACATGCTGCGCCTCCTTCAAACACTGGGCAATGGGTCTTTACGTAGTCCATGGTGACGGTCTCAGGGACCTGAAAGACGATGAAAGTTGAGGTTAGCCTTGACAATAATAAGTAGTGCGAAGTTCCTGATGATGACAACTATTGTGATGGTGGTGCGATGGCGAAGAGAATGATGATGGGCTTATCTCGCGCGTAATATAATTTATGCTCAGAAATGAGATCACAATAACGGAGAAACAAAAGGAGTATCGTCTTAGTTTGAAAACGACTCACTATTTTGACCTCACTTGTACAGCATGTATTATATTACACGGGAGATAGTGCTGATGACGATGAGTACGCCGATACTGAATGATGATGAAAATGCTGCAGTTGTCATTATGAACAAAAGATGATACAGATAACGACAGTTTTTTATGAAAATTTTACTGACAATGGCTATGATAGCCATCTATTCTAACCAGTGGCTGAGACGACAACAACCGGATATTGACCACCATTATTACATTTACTTTAAACTTACCGATGACGTCAATTTTCCTTCCATCAAAATTGTCCTCGTGAAGTATGGTGCTTATAAATGGCGCTAAATGATGATGATTATGATGATGACGATACACGTGCATATCAATAATTCTAATTCAGGCATGATGATGCATACGTCCCACCATAATAATAGCAGTACCTTATAAATAGTGCTAAATGATGATGATGACGATGCTAGCGCATGGCGATAATACTAATTCAGGCATGATGATGCATACGTCCCACCATAATAATAGCAGTGCCTTATAAATAGCGCTAAATGATGATGATGACGATGCTAGCGCATGGCGATAATACTAATTCAGGCATGATGATGCATACGTCCCACCATAATAATAGCAGTGCCTTATAAATAGCGCTAAATGATGATGATGACGATGCTAGTGCATGGCGATAATACTTAATTCAGAGATGATGATGCATACGTCCCACCATAATAATAGCAGTGCCTTATAAATAGCGCTAAATGATGATGATGACGATGCTAGTGCATGGCGATAATACTTAATTCAGAGATGATGATGCATACGTCCCACCACAATAATAGCAGTGATGACTTAACGATTGTAATGATAATGAGCGCAGACGACCTTACAATATGTTGTGGGTATCCAATCATCAGTGCATTCTACTCACAATGGGTTTTCCTTCACGGTCGGTACTCAATGGACAGCCAAACTTGAAGAATGGGCAATGGCCAAACTTAGCTAATGCTTTACCATTGTCTGATTGGATGATCTGAGCAAACAATCACAGAAACCAGTCAATATGTGTTTGAGTAAATCAATCTCAACAAATGCTGGCTAAACCAACAAAGAAACTGTCAAACTGTGAGAGAAATAGAAAACAAATCGGAACGGACAAACAAATGATTAAAAACATAAACAAACATAACAACTGGCATCAAAAATAATAACTGAGAAAAACAAATAAATAAATAAACAAGCAAATCTATAACATTAACGGAAAAACATCCTGGACAGACAGTCAAAAAGAACAATCTGTTGAACAACAAACCCACATTGCATTGCGCATTTTTTGTTGTTGTTGTTGTTGTTGTTGTTAGTTTTTTTTTTTTTTTTTTTCAAAACAAATAAGTACCGACAGAGAATCCGAAGAAGAAAAAAAACTCAAGTCAAATTGAACACGCTACGTTAAAACTATCATAAATGTGCATGTTTATTTATGTCTGCTGTTAGTAATTACAGACCTTGAGTGCCTCATCATATTTGGTCTTTCCTTTGCAGACATCTCTCATTTCACCAAGTTTTCCTTTGAAGTCTCCAACAGTCTTTACTCCTTTGAAAGGACAGCCATTCTTGAAGGCTGGACATCCCTTGGACAGACCTTTCAGCTCAGGTACGTTGTAAGGGCAGAATTTGCCTTTCTGGAAAACTGGGCAGTGTTCCCTGATGTATGCCATGGTGTAATCATCGGCAACCTATAGCAGAAAATAAAACTATTTCAAAAACGTCGCATGCACTCTAATTGGTCGAGATGCTTTCTCTGTTTTAGCAAATAGAAGCGGTTTAGACGTACTTCGTTCATTGAGACAGCAGGCTGTAAGTGACGAGAGTACTATTAGAATACAGCTATTAGCCAATCAAATTGTGCGTAGTATCTTACTATGATAACATCTGATAGAGCACGATGGCTCGTTTTCTGTTCCTTCAAACCGAAACGATATCGGAACGTTTCCTTGAAACCCTTCTAACCGGCTCAGTGTTTTGCAGCAGTTGTCATAAGTGCAAAAAGTGCTTGACTTACAATGGGTTTGTCATCCTCATCAGTCGACAGCATACATCCAAACTTGAAGTAAGGACAGTGTTTGCCGTATTTAGCGGCTTCAGCACCATTCGCACCAGCTATCATCTATAAACATGAAGCGGAACTAGTCAATAATGGAGTAAATCATTAAATGGGTCTTAACTTTCATTTCCGACTTGACCAATACAATCAATTGTCGAAATGTGCATAAATCATTGAATAACAATCATCTATAAACAAGGAAACGTCAATAACTGAGTATACATGACTAAATAACTGCGGCCATCCCGTGTTCAAACGCGAGACGACACCAGTAGTCCATGGGCCAGAAGGCCAAAAATAGGGTAGTGAGTACCATTCTGGGGGACAAATGCTATCACATATCGTTGTAATCCTTAGAGCCTGACCATCACGATTATGGGTGATAGCAAGTCTGAAAGAGTAGCTTTCGAGCTTTTATCACGTGATTTCCTGACGTCATCAATCTTACGACAGATACTAAGTAATGAGATGTTTATTTTACTATTGCTTACACGTTTACACAATGCTTTCTAATTGTTATGTTTAAAGTAACTAAAATGTACACTACAAGCCAATATCACTTTAATCACACTTTTGTTTGTATGATTTGTTACCATGGCAACCAAGTATGTCCTTTAAAAGATAATTTGAGTGAATATAATTATTTGCAAACTTTTAAATTCATATACACACTTAGATTCAATTTGTGTTGTTCTCAATATACAATTTCATAGTGTTCAGTGTCCATGTAATGTTAAGTGTCTATCGCCACCTTAACTATCTTCATCATCATCTTCATCTAAACTGGGATCAATCCAGTCAAAAACGTCTTCTTCATTTCTGTTCCCGCATTCTCTCAATCTACACTTGTCAGTGCATTTGAGTCCATTTGAACAACAAGAACAGTTTAGTGGCTGGCATGTTCTTAAGCACGAACATGATAGAAATTCCAAGACAGCTTTTGGTGCTGGCTCACCACTCATCCACTTGATCTTCAGGCCATCTTCCTCTTGCACCCACCCATGACCAACAGCAGAAGGAACAACGGGGCATGCTTCTAAGCTTCTTCTCCATATAGCTGCTTGATAATTTGCTCTTGAAGAGTGTAGCTTAAGACAGTCCCCACAAGGAGGCAGTTGATTAGAATCGAGCTCATCTTTACGTGTACAGAACAGTCTGTATCGCAAGTCGTTGACATCTGAAGTACCAGAGTTTACACTATACAGTAGACATGTGAACTCCTGGAGTAGAGCAAAGTCTTGATCTGAAAGTTGCCATTCCATTCCGAGCTGTTCGAATAACACCTGAAATTTTCTGTGCTTTTTGACAATCTTCAAAGGTGCAAGTTTTCCTTTCCCAGCAAATGCACTCACGCTATCACACCCTGTAAAGGCGTGCAGTCCTGGCAAACTTTTACACAACTGCGTTCCAAACATGCGAACCACATCAGACACATCGATATACTTGGTACGGTTTTGTGTGCCACACTTCACATATAATTCAGATGGAATAGACGACTTGAAAGCCAAACATAGAATGAACACATCTGTGTCATCTGATGAGATAACGATTGCAGAAAAACCAGTTGATGATGCATGAGCTGCATGGAGTAGTATTCTTGTATCGGCCTCTTCATGAGTTGATCTTAGCTCTTCGTTCTCTGTAACAGCTTCCTTGGAGATTTCAAAGCAGCGATCTTCTTGACAAAGATGACAAAGATGGTCTTCCCGGCTATCTTCCTTCTATACTGCTCCTTTTTCTATTCTTCTGCAACAAACTTGATGAGGAGTGATTTATTATTGGAATGTATTAAACATTTTCGCCATTTATGGATCTCGTGCTCAGGCTTGATATTGCGGGTTCATGGCCGTTTTCTGATCCCCTCTTTTCTTTCTCAGCATTCTTGATAGATTCTGATCTGTAGACATCAAATACTACGTCAATTCGTTCACTATTACCACTTCGGCCAGAGCTTTCAACAGAAGACTTCTGCAAATGTCATTTGGTCACACTTCATCTTTTGTACCATTGCCATTCCATCGATAATTGTTGTGCAAGACTGTGGTATCATATTTGCTGCAAGTATAGTTTTCTTAAGATCATTTGCGAGGGCTGCCTTGTTAGTTTTGCGTGGAGTGCCATCAGCGGACGCCAAGGACCAAGGAAGAGGATTAAGTGGATGGCATAGGACATCGCTCATCCTAAGCTTTCTGTTTTCAGCTATTATTACCATCTGAGCAAATAACTTGCGGTCTGCCTTTAGAATAATTTCTTTGCAACTTTTGGATCTTCATTTTCTTAGAGAGGTCATTGAATGTCTTAAGCTGTTGTTTAGACATCTTATCATTGAACTTAAACTTGGGAGTGTTGGTCTCCAGTCTTTCTTTACTGAATCTTCTATACGCCTGCTCTCCTACTTGCTGGGCACATAACAAGTCTTTCTGTATTTCCGCAGTAGCCAATTTACCGTTAGACAAGCAAACTAGATCTTGTACTTCACTTTTGAATGGATTGATCCAACTCTCCTCCATAATTTCCATCAGCACCTTAACATCTGCTTCATCTCTTGCAATACGGCTGGGTCGGAGATCAGTGTGTTTGCTACTGGACGTTCCCTATATGAAGCATTTCTTTCAGCTGTCGTAGGTAAATGCTCTTGTACTCAGCTATGGTATGCTATCTGAGGAATTTTGCCTTGTTGTACAATTTTGGCTGCTTCAAGCACTGGTGTATATTGTCGAATAGTAGCAGCAGTAAGGAGAGAATTCCACGAACCAATATATTGGGGGGATGTTAAGTCATCACTTTTGTCATCTGTGCAGTGTATAATACATTTTTCTAAACGAGGCTTTTTAATTTTTCGTTCTGTAAATGAAATAATGAAAACCCTTTTTCTAAAGTTACGGACTTATAATCTCTGTAAGTATTGCCTTTAGAAAACAGTTCCATTGAAATTGATTTTTGTATAAAAAACATTTTTTAAACTTTAAATATACTATTCACATATTTATCTAAATTATTTTGAAAAAAGTTTTCTTGAAAGTGTAGAAAAAAAAGCAAAGAATTGCAACACATTGATGTACCTACCCTTTTGAGGATCCGCCATCTTGAAAAGTACCCACAATGCAACACGGCATTTACAAATTACATTTTTATTTACAGTTCTCCCTTAGAGGTTGATAATTTCAATCTTTTTAGATAATATTGTTAAACAACCTGTTTACTATCAATTTCCATTGTTACATTGTATCTTTTGCATTGATAATTATTTTTAAAATAAAAATTTATTAGCAGCCTCGCTTTCAAGCAAAATAGCAATTTTAAAGAAAATTGAAACAGAAAAAACATGGGGAAAGCTACCTTTTCAGGATTGCTATCACCTCAATTTTGATACTCTGTCGGACCACCTTTAATGTGGTATAGTTGACATTTTGTCCCCCTGAGTGGTACCGACCACCCCCTCTGGCCCATGGACTACAGGGATGGTTACAAGTCCGGGCACTGTGGAAATAGTAGGCGTTGCAAATGTTCAAACGTAAGCACAAATTTTAACTTGCGACAATTTGGCTTTGAACAGGGTACGAGAGTGATTTTCATATGACCGTGAAAGCCTAAGCAAACTAATAGCTAGTAGTAAACGCTAAAGCCCTTGTTTTCTTTTATTCTTTATCAACTTATACAAACTAAATGGTCTATTTTCTTTCACGGTCATATGAAAATCACTCGAGTGAATTTGTTTAGCTCAGTAAGTGGAGTAGATTCAAAACTTAGTGTAG
Organism: Diadumene lineata; assembly: GCA_918843875.1. Classification (NCBI taxonomy): domain Eukaryota; kingdom Metazoa; phylum Cnidaria; class Anthozoa; order Actiniaria; family Diadumenidae; genus Diadumene; species Diadumene lineata. Next base: position 10,463,713 of record OU974069.1, on the reverse strand, counting down.
CAATTATCTTTTTGGTTTCTATTAGCCATACAATTATGTATTATTGATAAAGCAATGTCGATGTGATCAAATTTGTCCAGTAAAGCGGAATCAGAACTCAGAGCAGTGTTACTATACTAACGTCACTGAATATGGGTAAGTAATTTCAAAGAGATCCATATGTACCCACCGTCAACGCCTTCTTGTAGTTACCAGTCCCTTTACATTGGTCTCTCATCTGACCCAGTTTTGCTTTAAACTCGCCAATAGTCTTGACGTCTTTGAAAGGACAGCCATTCTTGAACTCAGGGCAACCTTTTCCCAGTCCTTTGAGACAAGGAATGTTGTAGGGACAGTGGCGGCCCTGCTGGAAGACTGGACAATGTTCCTTGACATACTCCAGCTCCATGGAGTCAGTGGACTGAAATTGAACATGAATAGTTTACTAAAAATCAAATCAAATCCAAATTATGGAGGGGTAGTCGAACTACAAAAACAAATGGCAATGCGCTATAAACAAACTGACAATCAAAGAAAACGACCAATAAGAATAAGAAAATAAACAAATAAATTTAACAAACAAATATTACAAACAAATATTTAACAACACAAATAAGAGATACAAATGACCCTTTCAAAAGGTATCAGGGGACCCTAAAAATCTATGTCTACAAAACGCCTTATGGTGCGCGAACTATTGTAGCTACTACTGTAAGAGTATACATTTTCTTAAAGCTGAATAAATGGAGATTACAATGGTGTAAAAATTATTTTGATAAAATTGATTCTAATTTTTTTCAATAAGTGTTTTGTGATTCTCGACCGCCTCTTTTCCCTAAGTTCCAGGAACACGGGATTTCAATCGATAGTGTTGAAATTTTGCATCGATGTATAGCTTTAGATGTTGATACAAAAACGGTGTCTCAGTTTTTTTATATCTTACCGCGTTTGTGAATTATTACCGATTAATGCCCAAAAATGCTAAAAATGACGCTTTGCAACTTTAACAGCGAATATTTTATAGATACTACATGCAACATAATTTCAAGTAAATTGTTGTACATAGGTTTCATATTAGACTACGTTAATCAAAAACATGAGACACCGTTTTTGAAATCGGAATTTCCTCTAAACGATGTCATTTGTTAGTTTATGTAAAGTAATCCTGTGTTCCTCGAACTCCACGAAAAGAGGCGGTCAAAAATCATAAAACACTCACTTAAAAATAATCAATGCATCACATCAATACTTTTTATACCATTGTAATCTCCATTTATTCAGCTTTAAGAAAATGTATATTTATGTAGTAGTAACTATAATAGTTCGCTCGCTATAAGGCGTTTTGTGGACATCGGTTTCTAAGGTCCCCTGATACCTTAATACACTGCAAAAAAAAAAAAACAACAACAGCAGCAAACAGGCAACGAAGCAACAAGTACATGCAAACAATAAAAATAAATATACACTAATAATTATGATAATTAATAAATAAATAATAGTAAATAAATATAAAAATAGATATTAAAAAAACACAGAAACAGACAAACAAATATTCTAGGAGACAAACATTCAAACACTTTCAAAATAGTACAGTACAAACGAAAGCGACAAATTAGACACTGCTACGAAAATACACAAAACAACAACAAAATAACAAAACTCGGTCAAAAGTATATACGTACAATGGGTTTTCCATTCAAGTCTTCCTTCACTTGACATCCATACTGATGGAAAGGACAGTGACCATGTTTAGCAACTTGCTCAGTATTCACGCCAATGATAGTCTATTAATGAATAAAAGAATCGGTTCAATCTGATGTTTTTTTTGGACTTACATAATCGTATTCTTAAGTCAGATTGATTATTTTTTTTCTATTTTATTTCTTACATGGAAATATGCATAGTCGATATCACGATCCAGAGTAGCAAAGTATCTAGTAATACAGTTATCCTGGATTACGTTCTCGCAATATAAATAGCTGTTTGTTCAAAGTCATTTCTGAGATGACTACAAGTTCATTTTTAATTCTCTGTTTTTTTGTTTGTTTTTTTTCTTGCTCTTAATTGTTTCACGCGTCTCGATAAAAATAAATGTAGGGCTATAAGCTTATACAAAATGTTGTATCATTATAGGCTAAAAGATGGAGATTTTAGCTCTCAATGTTTTTTTTTTATGTTTTAACCTGTGACAGGTTATTTTCCAGTTACAGTTACTATGTTACCCCATGCATTAACAGGCGCGGCTTCTCACTGCGCAACCATGAACAGGTACAAAATAATTGATCTCTTCTTACCTCAAAGGCTTTGTTGTACTTGGCATGGCCCGTGCATTGGTCTCTCATTTTACCCATCTTGTCTCTGAACTCGCCAACATCCTTGACTCCTTTGAACGGGCAGCCATCTTTGAACTCTGGACATCCAGCAGCAAGGCCTTTCAGGCTTGGGACATTGTATGGGCACGCTTTACCTTTCTCAAATACTGGGCACTTGGCTTTGATTTCATCCATGGTCACATAGACGGAGTCCTAGAAATTGTATAGAAAGATACGAGATTGCACTAGTTATTCATCATTTATAATTATTTCCATCATCAGTGAAGTTCAACAACGGTACAATTCTAAAAATATATAGATATATATATGATAATACAAAAATATACAAAAACTATCCACAATATATATAGTCTATACAGTACATATATAAAACAAAATAAAAAAATAACCCAAATAATTGTTTAAAAATTAATTTGTTGATAAAAGAAAGTTTTTAATAGTAATTAATAGGAATAGGGCGGGGACCCGTGATCGTCATATTTTTGTTGCCGTGATTCGTGATTTTAGCGATTATATGTCGTGAAAAAAAATTAAAAAATCTTGGAAACCTCGTCCTCCTCTCTGGCTATTCCTACTACCCTAAGACAAACAAAAAAAACCTTGACCTTGCGCTGACTTGAAACCTGAGATCCTATTGCTTTAAACACTAACTGGAATAAGTTATCATATAATGTTTGTTTATTGATATCAAATTTCACCCTCGTGGCTCTACTTGCTTGTTTGCTGGCAAACATCGCTCCACGACTACTGTTCGTGTTTTCGTGTCTCTGTATTCTTACTCTGCTGGAAAGAGTGCCATTCAGAAAGAAATTCAATATTCTCATTTGTGCAGCGAAACACAAATCTTTCTCAGAGTTTAGGACGCTGCTAGTGAATTTCGTCAGAATAAATGAAATCGCCAATGCATCATTAAATGTCGATGGTGAGTTAATATATTTTTTTCAATTTCAAGTATTGATCCTAAATTATGATATTTTTATCAAATATTTTAATATAAACTTTAGATTAATGAATGACATTACTATGTAATTAGTACAGCTGATACCCTGGTCCCAGAGGTTCGATTTTGCTTTCTGCGTCTCTCTCTCTCTTTGTTTTTGTTGAGGCTTAAAGCGCCATAATTTTCGAGGCCGAAGGCCGAGTCGTTCTGGTGCGGCGCTTCGCGCCTCAACCGAGGAAGGGGGAGGGACAGGGTGAGTGAAGTCGAAACTCAGGGACCAGGGTAAACAACTTATAATTAATTTACACATATATTCAATGTATATTTCAGTTAAAACATTGCATTTGTATTTGTAGAAATAAGCAGGTCTGTAAATTCAGCCTTGAAACAAGTGTAAAAGACGAATGAATAAACATAGGGGAAAAAAGCAAATGCAGAAGTTCGTGATTCGTGAAATGCCTTTTTTTAATGCCGTGATCCGTGAAATCAGCAAAAAATCGTACGTGATTCGTGAACGGTACCCCCCTTCCCCAGCCTGAGGCTATGTCGCGTGTGTGCGCCAGAACAGACGCTAACTGTGAAGCTTTCAAGTATAATCACCGTGTTTATGTCTAAGATTTCTGGGTGACTGGAATTGACATCAAAATTAGACGCTGATTGTGAAGCTTACAAGTAATCACGAGTCTATTCCATGTTTATGTCTAAGATTTCCGGGTGACTAATATTGGCATGTGATATCAAATCTCGTGATTCTAGCCTGGAGGAACTGATAACTAGTTTCACTTCAGTCACGGGTTACCCGGGACAGGTTGTTTGTAAATGAAACGTGAATGGATGCTTTTGATTGTATGAAAACGTGAGTTTTGTATATTCTTGTGTTACGCTTTATTACGCTCTACTCGGATCGCTGTTGATGTCAAATGCATTCGGTTTAATATATAAATAAAATATGTATAAATATATTTTGTATCACTTAATTTAATTTATTTTATTTCATTTTTTTTATTTTATTTCATTTATTTATTTATTTATTTATTTATTTTATTTATTTTATTTTTTTTATTCTTATTTTATTTTTATTCTTATTTTATTTTTATTTTATTTTATTATTATTTTTTTTATTGTTTTATTTATTTATTTTTTTTATTTATTTATTTTTTTTTATTTTAAAAACTTTACCAGAGAACAGGTAGGAATATAGACTCAGGGTATATATACCCTAAAAACTGAAAATATAATTACAGTACAGGTAGATAATTGCACAATTTCTGCTAGAAAAAAAATGGCAAAATGACATAGAAACAGCCAATCAAAAATGAATCGCCTTCGGCTCGGCATTGTATATTCCATACAGATTGGCCGCTCATATTGTAGATATTACATATCAGATATAGGTACTGCTTAAATTGTTTCAATGACAGTTTCTTGTAATTAGCAGAAAATTCATTCCAGAGCTTTATTGCTCTTGGAAAGTAGTTGTAGTCGTTATTTCTTATGAAATTCGATAGTCAATTACATAATTATTACGTCTTTTGTCTTTCTGGACTTGAGGTTATGTAAGGTGTGTTGTTTCAGTATCAACTGATGAAGCATGAGCGTGATAAAAACCACCATGACCTTGTCAAGCACATTATGTATTACATAATAATGTTCATGGTATGAAAATTATCGAGGTACACGTGTTTCTCTAATTGTTAAAAAATCTGACCCATATCACGCCAATCGGTGTATTACAGGGCTTTTCCGATCAAATAGTTATGTAATAGATGATATTGCCCTAGAGTGTAGAATTTTTGGCATGGCCCTTATTCCCGCGCGAAAGGCCGGGGGGGGGAGGGGGGGGACTCGATAGTTTTACCCTTTCGTGTAAAACTATCGGGGATGCTCGTAATATCTTTTATCAGTGAAAATTGTCTTCGAATCGGTATTTTGGAAATTACGATTAGAAAGAATCAAACCGCTCGTTGGTCGAAACCCAGGCGATATACTCTGTCGCTCGAAACGCGCTCCCAGAGAGCGAGTTTCAACCGGCAAAGTATCCCGTCTCTGCCGTCTATACCGCCTGGGTTGCCGAGGATGAGACCATGGACGATGGATCACAATATGCTAGATAAATAAACGTGTAATCAGTAATTTTATCTATTGCAAAATTAGTTAAATATTGACTGCGTTAATGATGATCTTCCATGATTTATTTTTCCGGCGAAACAGAGTGGTCGGCCAACATGTTTTGGAACTGGAGCAAAAAGTAAAAATGTCGTATAATTATCTTAGGAATTATGTTTAACTCACGTGAAACGTATTATATACACTGGGCCTAAAAATCAGTAGCACTACTTCAGGATCAAAAACTATTAAAGAAGCTGATTGTGAAGTTTGTAAACAATCACCACGAGTCAATTCGGTGTTTATGTCGGTGCTATTCACACTAATTAGCTCCCGGGGTGCGATTGTGTAAGATTTCCGGATGACTGGAATAGACAAAATTTGTTAAGAAATCTCGTGACTCTAGCGCGACTCCGAGCCTGGTTTTACCACACTGGTACCGTTTGTTTATTTCTTTGTAAGTCAACAACTTTCGCTAGTTAATAATAATTAAGATTGTCTAGTTGTGCATTTTTATTTTTTGTGGTCGTCACATTTTTGAAAAGTGTAGAGAAAACATGACTGAAACTGCAGCAAGTCTAGTTATTAATATTTTTCCCCAAGACATCGATCCTGCGTTAGCTTGCTTTGCTGACAGTTATGTCTCTCGTTAAGAGAATAATCGGTCTGCAACACTAAAGATATCTAAATCCAGGGTTCTGTTAGCCCGGTATTTTTTCTATCGGACGTAAAAACGTGAAACGTTATTTTGATAGTCTGTGAAAACGTGAGCGAAGATCGAAACTGTTTTGCTTCATGTGAAAATTGCCGGAATAAACCCGACTGCTGGCGTAGAATGAAAATGAGCAAAATTAGATTATTCCTGATTCAAGAGGCTTTCTCTTTTAGTTAATTACTTAGTCTCTTCTGGTCCTCAAGGTTGTATTTCACGGTTTTATCTTACAAGTACGAAACAAGTAAATATAAACAGAATACAAAGTTTTTAACTGTTTTAGTGTTAATTTATCTACTGAAAGTACTGTTATCGCAGAACAGTCGCATGGCAGATCAGTCTCCGTTCACTCTTGATTTGCAATAAATGAATAAACTACTAACGAAGCACATCGAGGCTTTGAAATGTGCACGTTGTATTCTCTTGACTACATTTGATAAATAATCTTGCTTACCACGGCAGATTGTGGTCCAATCACTGGTTTTCCATACTTGTCAGTGTTGAAGGGCCAATGAGGATGAACGGCTGGACATTTCTTGCCAAACGTCTTCTCCTCGTTATAGCACAACAATACAGCTTGCTGGACAGCGTGGGCCAAGATTTTCTTGCCATTTTCATCTTTAGGAAGCACCGAGGCTAGAACATCTGTCACCTGACCAACAGTTTTACATTGACCTGGTTTGACAATACAACCATGGTTAAAGACTGATGATTGCGAAAAGTCTTCTTTCAAACCAGTGAAGGGACAATGGTTGTCTTTGAACGCAGGGCATTTGGCTTTAACTTCGGCTACAGTCGTTTGCTGAAAATGAAAAATGGATATCAAATTAATGGATATTTTAAATAGATGAAATACAAAGCGGTATATCAGAGAAAACTAAGATAGGAGAAAAGGGAGCTAAAACCCAATACAACACAATACATTTTATTATAAATTTGTTACATTTACCCAATATGACACTTCTTAAATCCAATTAAATAATAATTTTAACACTTTTTAGTTAGACACTAATTCGTTTACCACTTAATTGTGTTTTTGGACCTTTTGCTCCTTTTGCAAAATGATTAGCATCATAATATTCAGCGTAATACACCATGCATGCATCATGACCAACTCTTTGCGTTTTGTCATCTGGTGTAATCCTCATTTTCCATAGATCAAATTAAGCTTATAGTAAGTCTAAATTGCTTAAACATGCTGACATGCAAAATCTATTTGTTGCATAACACATACTCAATGTTGTTTTGAGTTTGCCCACCAGACCTTGCATGACCAACTCATGAGTCAGTAATTGCGTTTTTGTCATCTGGTGTAATCCTTAGATTTAAACAAATAACTGTAACAATTCACTTCAATATAACTTCAAAAAACTCAACTGTCCATTTTAATAGTTTTAAGCACGAAGCTTAAGTTATAATGAAAACACGTATTCACTTCAAAAAGCCTTGTCGGAAAAAAAAGGAATGCGCAGTGGTCTACTAAACTGTCTTTGTAAATATGACAAAATATACACAATTCAATTGTTAAAACATTTCTAAACTGTCTCTATTTTATAATAGTTTAATTACAGAGCTTGGGTGTGTTTTAAGTGCAAATATTCGACATTCGACAACTTTGGCATTCTCTTCGACGCTTTTTTTCTAAAATAGGTATATATATACATGCGCTAAATTCGTAAACGTACAAAAGTAACTCACCCTGGACATCGTTTTGGCACTTTAAATCAACCTAGGCAGCTTTTGAATTCAATGGAATTATACGGCTCAGTTTGAAATGTAGTTTCTCGAACGAACTCTGTCGTTGCACCCGAAACAATGAATATATAGTTACATAACAGCACCTTTTATTGGGTGATTGAGACGCTCCTATTGGTTGATACTTTCCCCTATTGAAATAACGGCCAATCACTGTCTGGTTGGCACATGAATAACAAAGGCTTACGTCAGCTCAAGTATCGCTACCTATACAGTAGAGGCGTGGCCCAAAACCTTAAGGGTGTCGCCATCATAAAATACAGCGTAATACACAGAAGAAATTCCAAAGAAAATGTACAAAATAAAGCTTGATAAAGTATGATTAAGGGTAATGCCTGGTTTCCATATAATCGAGAACGATCGAGAACGGTCGCAAGCGATCGAAAAAACAATTCGATTATAGGGAAACCAACGTTTTTCGATCCTACGACCGTTATCGATCCATGTATGATCGCGATTGAAATCGTTCAAAAACGGTCGTGAGATCAAAAAACTTTGATTTCACAAAAATCGATTTTTTTTCCGATCGTTTACGACTATTCTCGATCGTTTGCGATTATATGGAAACCAGCCTTTTAATAAAGTGTAGTACGCTAAAGTGCTTTTCATGGGTTTTTGAAAATCTCTTTAATGCAAATGTAAAACCGCGTTTTATGCTGGATTTAAGCCATGTGTACACTAACACGGATAAATTTGAACGACACGCCAAAACCTAAACAAAAAATATTCGGTACTGACAGTGAAGTAGAAGGAAACGTTGCGTAAAGACAGCCATCTAGTTGGATGAAGTTGAACAAAAGATTTCAAATCAGCGGCTATTGTATGTGTATCAAACCAGGGTTCCACTCTTCTGTGCTTTGATTCCCAAAGGCCAATGGTTTCAAACCATTGTAAACGTTGCCATTAGTTCTATTTACCAATGTTTGGTATTAACTACAAATGTCGACTAACAATCCACCTGAATTACTGATTGGATTTCATTTTCATTCGTATGTTTCGATGGCCACCAAAACTCCTCGAGCCTCCATCACATTTGTTTGTTCGACCCTAAATCCATAAACTGAATGCTCATTTTCCATAGATCAAATTAAGCTTATAGTAAGTCTAAATTGCCTCAACATGCTGATATACAAAATCTATTTGTTGCATAACGCATACTCGATGTTGTTTTGAGTTTGCCCACCAGACCTTGCATGGCCAACTCATTGCGTTTTGTCATCTGGTGTAATCCTTAGATTTAAACAAATAACTGTAACAATTCACTTCAATATAACTTCAAAAAACTCAACTGTCCATTTTAACAGTTTTAAGCACGAAGCTTAAGTTATAATGAAAACACGTATTCACTTCAAAAAGCGTTATCGGAAAGAAAATGAATGCGCAGTGGTCTACTAAACTGTCTGTGTAAATATGACAAAACATACACAATTCAATTGTTAAAACATTTCTAAACTGTCTCTATTTTATAATAGTTTAATTACAGAGCTTGGGTGTGTTTTAAGTGCAAATATTCGACATTCGACAACTTTGGCATTCTCTTCGACGCTTTTTTTCTAAAATAGGTATATATATACATGCGCTAAATTCGTAAACGTACAAAAGTAACTCACCCTGGACATCGTTTTGGCACTTTAAATCAACCTAGGCAGCTTTTGAATTCAATGGAATTATACGGCTCAGTTTGAAATGTAGTTTCTCGAACGAACTCTGTCGTTGCACCCGAAACAATGAATATATAGTTACATAACAGCACCTTTTATTGGGTGATTGAGACGCTCCTATTGGTTGATACTTTCCCGGGGATACCGTGCGCGAAATAATTCATAATTACCGTATTGAAAACTTCGGATGGAACTAGTCCTTTGCCGGAGTAACAAGTAATTTGTGACAATTGTGTTGTTGATCTCAAAAGAGAATGGAGATTTGGAAGAAGATTTCTTTATTCTTATTTAAATCAGACAACGAGCTAACCTGTGTACATCGTTTTTCCCCGCAAGGGGGGAGAGGGGGGATGAGAACGGATGTACAAAGGCTAACAACGGACTGCAAGGGTCATGTCATCAGGTATTTCTCTCGTTATAATCGGACAATGTTTCCTGATGCAACGCAGGCTAGTTATGATGCTGAGCGTACTCGAAAACATTACAATGTATATTATGCTAATATATTCTCAAACTTATTGGGCGAATATATATATATACTGCTATTCTTGAAAAGGTTGTCCAGTTGAAATACTGAGTTTAGCGAATAACAATGTCATTTGCATATCTCAAGTTTTCAGTTTGCTTGTTTTAAGGTCAGACTTAAAACAACAATACAAAGCCGCACATATTATATTGCTAGATGTAATGTTATTTTGTACATTTTCAGGCATAATTTCTTAAAAAATAAATAAATAAATCATGAGGTATGCAAATGACTTTGCTGTTGACTAAATTGTCTTTCAACTAGACAACCATTTCAGGAATAGCTATAGCCTAAACATCCAATATCACAACACTTATCATCTTTCTGAAACTAGTTCACTGTACAAAATAGCCTGTACGTGTACATCCGTTCTCACTCCTACTACACAGGGTATGTACAAAAACAGTCAACGTGAAACTGATATGCAGCGAATGGAAAAGTGCCTGAATAGCTATTTCATTTCAATTAGCTCTAACAACATGTTCAGACTAGGACTGTAAGCAGCTTGGAACTCGACCCAAGATTTGGAGCGCGAACTGCATAAGAGAAAGAGTATCAATCGAAGATTTCCTGCCTTTATTTTGAATTTTATAAATACCTTTGACATTTCCTGGATAATCTTATCATAAAACTAAAATAAATGGATAAATAAATAACTTTTCGAGTTGTAGTCGATTGTTTTGCAAAGTTGTTGGAAGAAATGAAAAACGAAGTAGGTTAAAGAAGACTCTGCTCGCAGGGTAGTGAAACTACAAACCTTTTAAACATATTGTAATGTGATCAACTAGTATGTGATCAAGTAAAACTTGATATGCAATCAAGCAGATAAAGGACAAAGGTGATGCGATTACACGAGCCTCATTCTTGTAATCCAGTTTGACTGGTTTATATATACCAACCAATCAGTTAAAATTTTTTGGTCTTTTCATTTTCATATATTTTAAAATATTCCACTGGATCATCTTATGAGATCTAAAACCGTGAACACAAAGGAAATTACACAGGAGCTCCAAAGAGATTTGATTCAAAAGGCCAAAAAACTATGTTAGCCGATGTGGATTCAAGACTGAATGGATTAGTAAATAAATAGGAAAACAAAGAGGAAGATGTGAGTATTTGAGTGGTTTATTTGATTTTAGTTAGCAAACATTTTTTCTCGAGACAAATCAAGGAATCTCCTAAAACCCGTGGGTTTGCCCGGGTGTCAGTCAAGTTCCGGGGGGGACTCCGGGGATAAAGGATCGGGGATGCTCGTCGGAATTTTTCAAAAATACCCCTAAAAACTACCTAACGTTTTTCAAAGGGGCGTGGCTTCGCAAATTTTTAATCTCTAAAAGATACCAAAATCAGGAGTTTCAGTGCTATTCGACCCCTAAAAGATACCAAAAAGTGAGAATTTGGCAAACCTCCCCCCCCCCCCCGGGAGTCAAGTGTTCAGATGTAGACTTGCTGCAAATTCTGGGAGCGGTGGCACAAAGCCTGGATAGCGCTATTCACTCTGAAGAAATTCTATAGGGTGGATAAGTTTTATCAAGTGGATAACTTTATTCAGGTTTCAGGTTTCGTGCAACTCTCCCCAGTACTTTTTAGGCAAACGAATACAACGTAAGCGGAATTTGCCTATTTATTCCCAAAACTAGTAAATTCTGCACATTAAGTAAATTCGAGCTTGTGTTCCTAATGTACACCGTAGTGATTGTGTTGTAAAAAGATGCCGTTATTTTAAACACCTGAAAATGATCCTGACGTCTCGGATTGTGCAATTAAGCTATATTTTATTACTCTGTACGTGGTATATACGTTTATTACTCACCCTAGACATGGCTTCAACTTTAAATTTCAGTGAATTTTCGCTGCCTAACAGTTGGAAAGCTCAGTCTCTTGAACGAACTCTGTCGTTGCAGTTGAAACTATACGGCAGGGTGGTTTTGGAACGCCTTTTTTTATTACGGTCATGTGACTGGACATTGATTTGTGGCAGTCATTCTGCAGGTCTCTGATTGGTTAATACAACATGGTCAACCACAGGCTTTTGACATGGAAAAAGTATTAAAGGCTTACATGTATTGCAATGCCAATCCAAACTCGTACACTGTCTGCATTTGAACCTGTTTGAAACATATGAAACCATCTCCTAAAGAGTAATTAAAAATAAATTCAAAGGGCCTGGTGAAATTGTTTTTGTTTTTTTTTTCGTTGTTTTGGCCTCCACCATGATTTGTGGCAGTCATTCTGCAGGCCTCTGATTGGTTGATACATCATGGTCATTCAATGTCACAGGCTTTTGGCACGGAAGAAGTATTACAAAGCTTACCGTGTATTCCAATGCCAATTCAAGCACTTACAATGTCTGCATTGTTTTTTTTCTTTTTTTTTTTCTTCTTATTTTTTTTTTTTTTGTTGTTGTTGTTGTTGTTGTTGTTGTTGTTGTTGCTGTTGTTTTGGCCTCCACATTGCTTATTTTTATGTTACATGTACTCAAAAACTTTTCGCAGAATCGGAACATGCTCCAAAGATCATAAACGTAATGCCAAAGTAATGCCAACGAAAACACTCGGCAACTCCAGTTCCAAATTCTCTTTTGCACAGCCTTGTGTGTGTGTGTGTGTGTCAGATTTTGCTAAAAACATTTTTTTTTAACCAAGTAACACATCAAAAATGCGCTGGAGATTTAATCTAATGCACACTAGTTTGCAAATTTTAACTTATTTCCCGGTATCGGGGGACCGGATAGTTGTAGACCAGGACATTTGTGTATCAAGATCGTCCGACTAGATTCAGAACTTTCTTAACATTAGCGAGAGCCGACAGATGCAACTTTCTAGTTTCAGACATAGGTAATCTCTTAAGTATTCTACAAATAATAGAAAAGTTCCAGTCGCAACTTAATAATAAATACATCCACAGAAATGATTTATTTTCAAAATTATCTGACTGAGTGATAGACACATGGATTAACAATTAACTCAATTAGTGCATTCGCTGATCATTTTATTCATTCATCATTTATTAAAATTGATCAATAATATTATTTGTGTTTCATATATGTTATCTTCCTAAAATAACTTTCAAAACACATTTATTCCTATCTGCTCATATGCTCATGCTCTATTTACTCTGGCTCATGTGACTTCATTAGAGGACATGCTTGACTTGTTTATAGCTGGATTAATACAATGCTTCAACTCATGCAGGACTGATTCTCAGACGGTGATCAATATTTCGGTAACGATCACACAGTCAATAAACCAGAATAAAGCGCCGCTTTCTGTTTACCGTCTAACCTTTTAACCCTATAATTTTTTTATTAATTTTGTTCACGATCCGTTATTAGGGACCGATTGATCATGCGAGTCTTGGGGAGGTGGATTCCCGGAGGGGGGGGGGGGGGGGGATTTTGGATGCTAAACCTTATTACACAAAAATAGGAAGTAAAGCGAAAGCGACTTTGTTGTCACTATTTCACTTTTGTACAATAAACAAAACCTAGAGTTTATGGTCAGCCTTTTTCATATGCAAATTGTGGATTTCACGTTACATGATAATCTCTTGACAGAACGAATCATTTTCCAAGAATGTACCCTGTGTGCAGGCGAATTCTTGTAAGTCTAGCAGACACGATCTGAAATGGAACATAAATTGACGTGAAGTTGGAAAATTTTTCCATTCACGTACACGGTTCGGACTGAACTGGTGCTTTATGACACGTGAAGGGAAACTACTGCTGTCTTTTAGTGACCCCCTTCTGGACTAAGCATTCTTTTGTCATTTCTGAAACTATTATGAAGATCTTGCATTTGAGGACAAGTCCCAGTTTTTATTCATAATCTTCTATCTCTTTTGATGCTACTTTCTCTTATCAGTTTGCATCATGATTTTCAAGCCCTTGAATCTAATAAGGGAAATCAGACACCAGTCAAATTACATATACTTTGTATGCTTGTGTGCGATAGCGTGTGTCGAGTACGATGCATGGAATGAAAACATACAAGGGAGCCAACGAGGTCTTTGTCACATGACCAAGCAAATCATCGAGTGTAAGAAAAGAAGTGAAACATTTCTCAATTTCTTGATGATTTCAGTGTAATACCAACACTTGTGAAATGACCAAGCAAATAATCATCGCATGTAAAAAAAACATTTCAAAAATTCATGACGATGTCATCAAAAACTGAAGTAATTAGAACAAAAACTGTTTTCATTCTATGGTTGCATTCTATGGTTGCATTCTATGGCTGCATTTTATGGTTGCATGTTTGGGCTGCTACAGACCATAGAACTGAGGGACATGAGTATAAACACCCCGTTCCCCCGTCATGATCACTTTCATCAAGATGTTTGTCAATGGGCTTCTGTTGTGCATTACTAAGCACTGTGAACAGTAGGATAAGGGTCAAACTCACGCAGACACAGTTTTATCAATAGCTAAAGCTGTAGGACTCACTGCGGTAGGGGACAAGAAGGAGTTTTGCCGTCAAGACGTAATTCTTGGGTATAATAGTTACATAATAGCATAGTAACTATGATAATAGGCAAGACGAAAAAAAAGTATGCAATGTTGAAACTTTTCCCTTTTCTAATGGACCTTCCCTGAGGCGCAAAGGTTGCACATGGATGTGCTTTCGTGTTACATGCATGGGATTTTTTTATCCTGTCCCCAGAGTCTTTCTTTATACCTAAAACAACCTAAAATAAACTAAAATACACATAAAATATTTTTAAAATTATTCCCCGCACCCTAACTTTCATTTATATGCCACAAAAAGGGTTATAAAAGATATCACTAAAAATAATAATAAATGAATAAATAGTTAAAAACGGACTGAAAATTGTTCAGAACATTTTGCTTGTTCGCTGAATAAGGTCCAAGGTACGTTTTAGAAAATGTTCAGAGTAACTGGTTGGACATTTTACGGCCGTTTGACCCGGACTTTGGCATTCTATTTCAGTTGCGATAAGAATGCGATTCAATTTCGTATTCACATCGAGTCGCATCAAAACGGTGCATGGTGAGGTGCCGAAAGATGCTGTTATTAACAACAAGAATGAAAATGCTGGCTTCCAGGGAAGAGGTTAAAGTAAACATCGGTCAACAATATGTCCAAAAAGACAGAGCAAATTCCGCGCATACTGAAGCAAAAACTATCTTTACTCACGTAGCGCGACGCGTTTTAGCGATCGATTCTAGCAGTCTCACTCACTCCCCCCCCCCTCCGGGCTCTCACTGTTGTATCTTCTACGGTAAATGAAAGATCGTGCATGGCCACAAATACAAAGTTTACCCGGGAAGTCAACCTATCAGATAGCAATAGTTGCTTTGAAAAAAAAGCCTTTTCGTTTCACTTTTGATCTTAGATAAAAATGCCTGTTTGAATTTTGAACTTTAGATGGTGCATTTAGGAGTTCAGATAATGAGTTGTCAACGCCTGATACTGTTGATAAACTACCAGAATAAAACAAGTTTAAAAATATCTTTGGCGGACGCGCCAAAGAATTTCTGAATATAGTACGGCTGCATGATATAGTTTTGTTCAGTTGAAAAGGATAAATAAACGCAATGGACCTTGCTCCACGGAACACAGCTAGACCACAGGTAGCCCAAGCTTATTAACAGTGTTGTTTAACAGCAGTGTTGTAGCTAGACAGACAGACGAAAAATACATGGGTATTTGATGTGGATTGTATGGGTACTTTTAGGTCAACTTTTTTCTACTTTAAAATCAATAAACTTCAATAAAACTCTTATCTTGTGTCGCTGATATATTTAAGAGTGTCATGTATGAATTTGAGCTCATTTCGTTGGGTTTTGATAGTATTCGCCTACCATACTTCAGTGTATGGCTACACAATCTAACCGTTGTTACTGAAAGAAGGATTGACCTAAAACAACCTAAAACTACCTAAAACCAACTGAAAAAATCCACAAATTCTCTAGTTCTTAGTTAAAAAAGCCATAAACGTACACAATATGCAATTCACGTACGTGAAATACCAGAACAAACAAAAACGCTCACCTCCCCTCAAAGATCTTTCTCTACCTGGTCCCGTAACAAGGAAGTCGTTTTGTCACATGCTGGGCATTAAAGACTGTAAACTGTTGTTGTTGTTATCAATGTTTTGATTGTCTGCGCATGAAACTTTATCTCAGATCCACTCCAAAACGTACGCTAAAATCTTTTAAATTAGTAGTTGTGAATATTTAAAATGACCCGTTTTAAGCTACGCGAGACTTCTTATATACAATCATCTGATGAGTTAGCTACATCTCAACACATGCATGAAATGCGAGATCATTTCAGGACACTTTATTCCGGTTTATTGAAATTATAAATATTAGAAGACGCGTGTGACTATTGTGTACGTGGTATAACATCAGTGTCAGTTCAAGTGTACCGCATGATGTCGTTTTTCAAAGACGATCCCGAAAATGTTTTTTCTCTTTGATTTCTGACCTCTCGATGCTGGTGGAACTCACAAAATTCAAAGAATTGCCTGCCTGGAAGATTAGATCACAAACACAAAAGGAAAGTTTGGGGGGTAATCCCATGTAAATGCATCGGAGATGCTCGTGGGTAAAAAGGTTCAACCACCTAAAAGATACCAACCAGAAATGCAAAAATCAAAGCTCAATAGTTTAACTCAGATTCTTCGATAATCGTAAAAATGCCGACTCCAAGGTCATTTTTGGCACTCTAAAAGAGTAGTTTGAAAGTGTTATTTTCTATCTAAGAGATACCACTAGAGTCCCGGCCGATGCTTTTAGATGCGAGACCCAGCCGTGAATTCATATTCATTCTACATAATAGAACAATATGACTTTTGGGATGGACATTATTTTTGTAGCACACATTGCTTGCATTATTCATGTCCAAGTATGACAATGCTCCAAAGGTATCGATAAACGATATGCACAGGTCAAAAGCATAGAAATTTTAAAAATTGGCGAATCTTATATCCCGTTTTTGGCCAGGCAGCTTGCATTCCAGAATATCCGTTTCTGGCTAATCTGCTATTAAAATAAATAAGCTTATACGCTCAGACAGTTAAGAAGTTAAAACCGGTTTTGGCATGTTGTATTTCGTGGACTCTGACAAATCGCGGACTTGTAAAACGCGGACTTGTAAAACGCAGACTGTAAGCAACGAAAATAGATATAATAATAACAATATATATAAATAAGTGAATATATATATATAGTTGAAACTGAGGGAAACATGCCAGAAACATATTAAAGCCATTATTTGATGTACAGACCTATTGACCCCGGAGAAAAATAGCAGGGAGACTACAATCGCTGGACCCCCAATATGGAACCCCAATATGGACCCCTATTTGGACCCCCATATGGACCCCCATATGGACCCCCATAAGAATGCAAAAAAATCAAAATATGAACAAACAAAACCCAAAATTACCTTCATAGCTTGACGTGGTTGTGTCACAAGCACGAATGTCAAAGTGCAGCTGAGCAGATACGTCTAAATAACGTCCGTCTTAGAAGCTTTCGTGCGATAGCCATCGATGAAGAACACATAAACATACATTTTTATATTTTTATGTCATTCTTAAAATTAAAAAAATTGGATGTCTGGAAAAACTTATGTTATCCCGATTCTTGACCTCGCTATAAAATTTTATATTAGGAAAGATTTCCGGTGTCAATTTGCCATATACATATTTTAAATCTTTCACAGATCCACAGTCAATCTTTTGATTGACATAAGGTAATTTGGCCTAGCCTATTGTAGGCATATATTAGATTTACAGCATATGAGAATATATTTTTGAACATGCATGTATCATTGCGAGAGCAAGAATGCTAGCTGTCGCCACGATCGCTCAGATCGCTGAACTAGTGGTTTCCATATAATCGCTGCGATCGCTCGTCACTTTGTCAGCAGCACTTTGACATTCGTGCTTGTGACACAACCACGTCAAGTTAGGCAAAAAGTTATATTTTTATTTCTCTATCGTAATATAAGTGAGGTAATTTTTGGTTTTGTTTATTCATATTTTTTTGCATTTTTATGGGGGTCCATAGGGGTCCATATTGGGAGTCCATAGATTGTAGTCTCCCGCGAAAGCACGACTTAAACAATTGGTCAATTTTAGCAAAAATATGTTTATGTAAATAATTTGCTGCAAATGTTGTATAAACCATAACCATTTGTCACTGATTGGCATTTTATGTCGTCATATATAAACATATATTATATTACTGAAGATATTACTTTATATCACACTATGTATATATTACACAACTTCTGTATCCGCCTTTTGTGAGATTTCTGCAAAACGATTTAAAACCAGTATAATCTATATTTTTCATATTGAAAGCGTACATTTAAGGTTTTTGTTAAGGTAGTACCGGATCATCAAAATTCGTCAATGAATTTTTTAATAAATTCTGTCAATTAAAGTTCAATGTTAGGGTATTCAAATACAGAAAAGAAAATAAGCTAAGGGGGTCGCCGTATTGGTTTTCGAGATATAAGACTTCGAAAAAGAACGGTTTTCAGTTTTTCGCGCGTTTTTGTGGAAAATCTACTTCAACCAAAAAATACAATACTCAGGTCCATTTGTGAAAGAAATGCAAAAAACTATTTCGAACTATAGGTGTTGAGTTAAGAAAACATATCAAGATAAAAAATTCATCCTTAAGCATTAGAAGATGATTTTCGTGTTTCTATATAATTTTAAAACATTTTATTAAAAAATTTTATTTAAGCCATAAACGTACACAATATGCAATTCACGTACGTGAAATACCAGAACAAACAAACGCTCACCTCCCCTCAAAGATCTTTCTCTACCTGGTCCCGTAAAAAGGAAGTCGTTTTGTCACATACTGGGCATTAAAGACTGTAAACTGTTGTTGTTGTTATCAATGTTTTGATAGTCTGCGCATGAAACTTTATCTCAGATCCACTCCAAAACGTACGCTAAAATCTTTTAAATTAGTAGTTGTGAATATTTAGAATGACCCGTTTTAAGCTACGCGAGACTTCTTATATACAATCCGGGATACAATCATCTGATGAGTTAGCTTCATCTCAACACATGCATGAAATGCGAGATCATTTCAGGACACTTTATTTCGGTTTATTTAAAAAATTATAAATATTAGAAGACGCGTGTGACTATTGTGTACGTGGTATAACATCAGTGTCAGTTCAAGTGTACCGCATGATGTCGTTTTTCAAAGACGATCCCGAAAATGTTTTTTCTCTTTGATTTCTGACCTCTCGATGCTGGTGGAACTCACAAAATTCAAAGAATTCCCTGCCTGGAAGATTAGATCACAAACACGAAATGAAAGTTTGGGGGGTAATCCCATGTAAATGCATCGGAGATGCTCGTGGGTAAAAAGGTTCAACCACCTAAAAGATACCAACCAGAAATGCAAAAATCAAAGCTCAATAGTTTAACTCAGATTCTTCGATAATCGTAAAAATGCCGACTCCAAGGTCATTTTTGGCACTCTAAAAGAGTAGTTTGAAAGTGTTATTTTCTATCTAAGAGATACCACTAGAGTCCCGATGCTTTTAGATGCGAGACCCAGCCGTGAATTCATATTCATTCTACATAATAGAACGATATGACTTTTGGGATGGACATTATTTTTGTAGCACACATTGCTTGCATTATTCATGTCCAAGTATGACAATGCTCCAAAGGTATCGATAAACGATATGCACAGGTCAAAAGGATAGAAATTTTAAAAATTGGCGAATCTTATATCCCGTTTTTGGCCAGGCAGCTTGCATTCCAGAATATCCGTTCCTGGCTAATCTGCTATTAAAATAAATAAGCTTATACGCTCAGACAGTTAAGAAGTTAAAACCGGTTTTGGCATGTTGTATTTCGTGGACTCTGACAAATCGCGGACTTGTAAAACGCGGACTTGTAAAACGCAGACTGTAAGCAACGAAAATAGATATAATAATAACAATATATATAAATAAGTGAATATATATATATAGTTGAAACTGAGGGAAACATGGCAGAAACATATTAAAGCCATTATTTGATGTACAGACCTATTGACCCCGGAGAAAAATAGCAGGGAGACTACAATCGCTGGACCCCCAATATGGACCCCTATTTGGACCCCTATATGGACTCCCATATGGACCCCCATAAGAATGCAAAAAAATCAAAATATGAACAAACAAAACCCAAAATTACCTTCATAGCTTGACGTGGTTGTGTCACAAGCACGAATGTCAAAGTGCAGCTGAGCAGATACTTCTAAATAACGTCCGTCTTAGAAGCTTTCGTGCGTTAGCCATCGATGAAGAACACATAAACATACATTTTTATATTTTTATGTCATTCTTAAAATTAAAAAATTGGATGTCTGGAAAAACTTATGTTATCCCGATTCTTGACCTCGCTATAAAATTTTATATTAGGAAAGATTTCCAGTGTCAATTTGCCATATACATATTTTAAATCTTTCACAGATCCACAGTCAATCTTTTGATTGACATAAGGTAATTTGGCCTAGCCTATTGTAGGCATATATTAGATTTACAGCATATGAGAATATATTTTTGAACATGCATGTATCATTGCGAGAGCAATAATGCTAGCTGTCGCCACGATCGCTCAGATCGCTGAACTAGTGGTTTCCATATAATCGCTGCGATCGCTCGTCACTTTGTCAGCAGCACTTTGACATTCGTGCTTGTGACACAACCACGTCAAGTTAGGCAAAAAGTTATATTTTTATTTCTCTATCGTAATATAAGTGAGGTAATTTTTGGTTTTGTTTATTCATATTTTTTTGCATTTTTATGGGGGTCCATATTGGGGTCCATATTGGGGGTCCATAGATTGTAGTCTCCCGCGAAAGCACGACTTAAACAATTGGTCAATTTTAGCAAAAATATGTTTATGTAAATAATTTGCTGCAAATGTTGTATAAACCATAACCATTTGTCACTGATTGGCATTTTATGTCGTCATATATAAACATATATTATATTACTGAAGATATTACTTTATATCACACTATGTATATATTACACAACTTCTGTATCCGCCTTTTGTGAGATTTCTGCAAAACGATTTAAAACCAGTATAATCTATATTTTTCATATTGAAAGCGTACATTTAAGGTTTTTGTTAAGGTAGTACCGGATCATCAAAATTCGTCAATGAATTTTTTAATAAATTCTGTCAATTAAAGTTCAATGTTAGGGTATTCAAATACAGAAAAGAAAATAAGCTAAGGGGGTCGCCGTATTGGTTTTCGAGATATAAGACTTCGAAAAAGAACGGTTTTCAGTTTTTCGCGCGTTTTTGTGGAAAATCTACTTCAACCAAAAAATACAATACTCAGGTCCATTTGTGAAAGAAATGCAAAAAACTATTTCGAACTATAGGTGTTGAGTTAAGAAAACATATCAAGATAAAAAATTCATCCTTAAGCATTAGAAGATGATTTTCGTGTTTCTATATAATTTTAAAACATTTTATTAAAAAATTTTATTTAAGCCATAAACGTACACAATATGCAATTCACGTACGTGAAATACCAGAACAAACAAACGCTCACCTCCCCTCAAAGATCTTTCTCTACCTGGTCCCGTAAAAAGGAAGTCGTTTTGTCACATACTGGGCATTAAAGACTGTAAACTGTTGTTGTTGTTATCAATGTTTTGATAGTCTGCGCATGAAACTTTATCTCAGATCCACTCCAAAACGTACGCTAAAATCTTTTAAATTAGTAGTTGTGAATATTTAGAATGACCCGTTTTAAGCTACGCGAGACTTCTTATATACAATCCGGGATACAATCATCTGATGAGTTAGCTACATCTCAACACATGCATGAAATGCGAGATCATTTCAGGACACTTTATTTCGGTTTATTTAAAAAATTATAAATATTAGAAGACGCGTGTGACTATTGTGTACGTGGTATAACATCAGTGTCAGTTCAAGTGTACCGCATGATGTCGTTTTTCAAAGACGATCCCGAAAATGTTTTTTCTCTTTGATTTCTGACCTCTCGATGCTGGTGGAACTCACAAAATTCAAAGAATTCCCTGCCTGGAAGATTAGATCACAAACACGAAATGAAAGTTTGGGGGGTAATCCCATGTAAATGCATCGGAGATGCTCGTGGGTAAAAAGGTTCAACCACCTAAAAGATACCAACCAGAAATGCAAAAATCAAAGCTCAATAGTTTAACTCAGATTCTTCGATAATCGTAAAAATGCCGACTCCAAGGTCATTTTTGGCACTCTAAAAGAGTAGTTTGAAAGTGTTATTTTCTATCTAAGAGATACCACTAGAGTCCCGATGCTTTTAGATGCGAGACCCAGCCGTGAATTCATATTCATTCTACATAATAGAACGATATGACTTTTGGGATGGACATTATTTTTGTAGCACACATTGCTTGCATTATTCATGTCCAAGTATGACAATGCTCCAAAGGTATCGATAAACGATATGCACAGGTCAAAAGGATAGAAATTTTAAAAATTGGCGAATCTTATATCCCGTTTTTGGCCAGGCAGCTTGCATTCCAGAATATCCGTTCCTGGCTAATCTGCTATTAAAATAAATAAGCTTATACGCTCAGACAGTTAAGAAGTTAAAACCGGTTTTGGCATGTTGTATTTCGTGGACTCTGACAAATCGCGGACTTGTAAAACGCGGACTTGTAAAACGCAGACTGTAAGCAACGAAAATAGATATAATAATAACAATATATATAAATAAGTGAATATATATATATAGTTGAAACTGAGGGAAACATGGCAGAAACATATTAAAGCCATTATTTGATGTACAGACCTATTGACCCCGGAGAAAAATAGCAGGGAGACTACAATCGCTGGACCCCCAATATGGACCCCTATTTGGACCCCTATATGGACTCCCATATGGACCCCCATAAGAATGCAAAAAAATCAAAATATGAACAAACAAAACCCAAAATTACCTTCATAGCTTGACGTGGTTGTGTCACAAGCACGAATGTCAAAGTGCAGCTGAGCAGATACTTCTAAATAACGTCCGTCTTAGAAGCTTTCGTGCGTTAGCCATCGATGAAGAACACATAAACATACATTTTTATATTTTTATGTCATTCTTAAAATTAAAAAATTGGATGTCTGGAAAAACTTATGTTATCCCGATTCTTGACCTCGCTATAAAATTTTATATTAGGAAAGATTTCCAGTGTCAATTTGCCATATACATATTTTAAATCTTTCACAGATCCACAGTCAATCTTTTGATTGACATAAGGTAATTTGGCCTAGCCTATTGTAGGCATATATTAGATTTACAGCATATGAGAATATATTTTTGAACATGCATGTATCATTGCGAGAGCAATAATGCTAGCTGTCGCCACGATCGCTCAGATCGCTGAACTAGTGGTTTCCATATAATCGCTGCGATCGCTCGTCACTTTGTCAGCAGCACTTTGACATTCGTGCTTGTGACACAACCACGTCAAGTTAGGCAAAAAGTTATATTTTTATTTCTCTATCGTAATATAAGTGAGGTAATTTTTGGTTTTGTTTATTCATATTTTTTTGCATTTTTATGGGGGTCCATATTGGGGTCCATATTGGGGGTCCATAGATTGTAGTCTCCCGCGAAAGCACGACTTAAACAATTGGTCAATTTTAGCAAAAATATGTTTATGTAAATAATTTGCTGCAAATGTTGTATAAACCATAACCATTTGTCACTGATTGGCATTTTATGTCGTCATATATAAACATATATTATATTACTGAAGATATTACTTTATATCACACTATGTATATATTACACAACTTCTGTATCCGCCTTTTGTGAGATTTCTGCAAAACGATTTAAAACCAGTATAATCTATATTTTTCATATTTTTGTTAAGGTAGTACCGGATCATCAAAATTCGTCAATGAATTTTTTTATAAATTCTGTTAATTAAAGTTCAATGTTAGGGTATTCATATACAGAAAAGAAAATAAGCTAAGGGGGTCGCCGTATTGGTTTTCGAGATATAAGCCTTCGAAAAAGAACGGTTTTCAGTTTTTCGCGCGTTTTTGTGGAAAATCTACTTCAACCAAAAAATACAATACTCAGGTCCATTTGTGAAAGAAATGCAAAAAACTATTTCGAACTATAGGTGTTGAGTTAAGAAAACATATCAAGATAAAAAATTCATCCTTAAGCATTAGAAGATGATTTTCGTGTTTCTATATAATTTTAAAACAGCTGCACTGACTCCCCATCAGGAAGAGGATTGAGTACAAGATTCTATAACAATAGTCCACAAGACACTCAACGGTCAATCACCTATGTATATTAGTAACCTTATCAAAAAAAGACCAAACAAGGGAACCAGAACGGACAAAAA
Organism: Diadumene lineata; assembly: GCA_918843875.1. Lineage (NCBI taxonomy): Eukaryota > Metazoa > Cnidaria > Anthozoa > Actiniaria > Diadumenidae > Diadumene > Diadumene lineata. The sequence goes on along the minus strand of OU974069.1, from coordinate 10,439,326 downwards.
CAACGACCTAGTAATACCTACCATAAAAAAGAACAGTTGCGGTGGACGATCATTCTCATTCATTGGTCCCAAGTTGTGGAACTCGCTTCCACGTGATTTAAGACATTTATTTTTAAATGTACATATCATTAGCAAAATGTCTTTCTAGTTTCATTTTTCATTTCATTTATTCTTGTATATATCTTTATTTTAAGGAATTTATAAGAACGTTTACATGATAATTTATAATTGTAAAGCGCTATAGAGTCCTAGATATAGCGCTCTATAAATCCACAATTTATTAGATATTTTATCAGTATTGTAAAAAAACAAATTGTAAAAAGCAACATTCCGTGTATTTGGCCAAATTATATGTTCGTGCGGGTGTAAAAATGTTGAAATTTGAGAACGTTTGTCAATGAACTTCTTTTTTTCTCTCTTTATCCTAATAATAAAATATGTAGAATCGAATGAAAAAGAAAAAACTGGGGGTCCCCGTGTTATTTTTGGAGCTTTAAGCTAAAAACGAGCGAAAAATGTTATAATTTTGATGTTTTGGCCGGGAAGGCATGGGCAGTAACTTCTAATCAGGTCCATATAAAGCGTTTCAAAGTTAATTTTGAGTGAAAAGTCCGCAAATGGCCAAATTTTACCTTAACGTACGCTTTCAATTTAGCTGCACATGAAATTTTATTCAGATCCACATGCGCGAGCTCGATGCGCAGTAGCAAGGGTCCGGTACTACCTTAAGCTAATTTACGTTGATGTCCCGTAAAGCAAAGTTGAGACTTGTAACGTTTGGATACACCTTTTATACATCATTTCAACAGATCTACCCCCTCTCCTACCTATCAATTTAACGTTTGACCCCCTCTCCCCCTATGGATTTTAGAAGCTCCCCTCCCGATAATTATTGCGCAGTCCCTTAGAATGCATGAGGTGATCTAAGGAATCCTGAATTAGGACTGGATCGCTGCCTTGCTTCGCTCCTTCTACAGAATCGCTCTACTGCGGCAATCTTTGACGAAGATAATTGTGTCCGTTTGCGTTTTTGAAATATTTTATGCTAATAAGACACAAGTGATGAAAGAGACGAAAATGATGATCAGATGATAATGAAGAAGTATTCGAACATATGAAGAAAAAGCAAAGTATAGAAAATTTCAAGAATAATGAGAATTTGTATATTTGTTTGAACATTGTATATTAATTTGTTAAAATACCACATCTACAAAATGGCTGTGAATTTTCTTCTTTTAATCCATCAGTCCCGCTAAGCTTTTTGAAGCGTCTTAACTTACTTCATTACCCTGGTCCCAGAGGTTTGGCTCATTTTATTTTATGTACAAAAAACATACTGTAAAAAAGACTTTTTTATTATTATTATTGTACACTTATATAAAATGTAACTATAGCTTGTATTGAGCAAAATAAACATTCTATTCTATTCTATTCTATTGTTTGATTTTACTATACTTACTCCGTCTCGCTCTTTGTTTTCGTTGAGGCGCGAAACGCCGTATTTTTCGAGGCCGAAGGCCGAGTCAACGAAAACGATTCGGCCTTCACTGGGCCTCGAAAAAGACGGCGCTCCCCGCCCCAACAAAAGCAAAGAGCGAGACGGAGTAAGTATAAAGTCCAACCTTTGGGACCAGGGTATTACTTCATCAGAGATGAAATTACACCTACAAGTTTTCGAAGAATCAATATTATAAAAAAAACTACAGTTTGTATTTGACGAAAGAGGCAGAATATTAAGCCACTTTCATTAAATACGCACAGTATTTTTCATTTATTCGACTTCGAGTAATTTCCTATACTTATAATCGAATCTTTTATAAGTTTATAGATTTAGATAGTGGATTGTATTACATGCATATTACATGCATACCAATTACCCTAGGAAAATAAACATAAATTTACACAATTTGTCTAAAAATTAGATTGTGCATATAGAGTGTACGCACTAAAAGTGTGCAACATAAATACCACTAAGTAGTGCTATTTTGTGCTAATTCTATTGTTTTCTTTTGTTTTATTAGTGCTATTTAACACTAAATAGTGACAACTGTTACACACTTTTAGTGCGTGCACTCTACTGCCAACAGATAAGTCACTGATTGCAATGTGCAACCACAACGTTTTTACCAATTTTACACTGGGTAAGGGAGGGACTACGGTGACCCACATACGGTGGCCCATAAGTGCCACGGCAAAACTTTTTTTATTTGCGGCAAAACCTTTTTGTTTTACGGCAAAACCTTTTTGTTTGCGGCAAAACTTTCTTTGTTCACGGCAAAACCTTTTTTTGTTGACGGCAAAATCTTTTTGTTGACGTCAAATCCTCCGTTCAGGATTCCTGTGTTCAAAATGGCGGATGAAACAAAGAAGTGCCGTTTATATATGTTAAAAACTCAATACCAGATGAATATTAGTCTAAAAACTCTCAAAAGAAAAAGCTGAAAAAGTATAAATTTCAGAGGAACATGGTCGAGTTCATCCAGCAGGAACTAAAAATGCAATACTGTCAGTTATGGATGGTCCTGGATGTTCTGAGTACTGGTTATCGTAGCGGGCATGCTTTGCAAAGAAACGGAATAAGAGTAGCTAGAAAAGTGGTAGAGGAGATTTAGATCCTGAAGGAGTTGAAGCTAGGAAAGCACACAAATTGCGTGGATGATTGCTGGTCGCTGGGTTGGTCGTTTTGTTGGAAGCCATGTGCTGTACTCCAGGACGCACTATTTCAAAATACAGGAAGCCCGCAGTTGCGGTCTATCCAATGCGTGTTGCGTGAATAATTTTTTCCCCTAATTTCCGCCGCTTTGTTGCATTAAAAATATATTTTATTATCCAACTTGTAAAAAATAACGCGTGAGTAAGACTGGATCGAGTAAAAATATACAGCGATATTTTTCGCTGTCTAAACCAGTTTAACAGGTTTTCATCTACAGCATTTACAGCTAAAATGTCTGCAAGGCAAACTGAATTAGTTTGGAACGTTTTTTACAGAAACGCTTTCGATTCTTCTGTTAATAAGATAACGAAAATGTCGAAATTAAAATTGAAAACAGAGTCAAAGTGAACATGTAAACACAGAGAACAGAAAGTTTATTGACAAATAAGCTGACTAACTACCTCGTAAAAGGAAAAGGAAAAAAATGGAATTTTACCTTAATACAACAAAATGTAATTTTTCAGTGGAAGAGCTGCAAAAATGTCCTTTATAGTAGAAATGTAAAGCTAATTGAAGCAAGCAACTACGACCCACGAATTGAAACGAAAGCACTACAATCGCTGCAAGTTCTTGACACAACATTTCCTTTGTTACTGCATTTTCATTTGACTTCATCAAAGTTTCCGAACGGTAGCCATATTTTCATTTGTCTTGTTGACGTTCTCCCTCTTTTTTCTCAAAATACAGCCAAAATTTGTGCAAAAACAGTCGAGAAAATTACATCAGTGATAATCGGCTAAAACGGCGTGTTTGTGTAAGCTGCTAAAACCTGTTTGACCTGTATGAAAAATGAGCCAATCAGAATGCAATACGTACGTCACGCAATGTCCAACTAATTTTTTTAAGGAAATGAAAATTACTATTTTTTCGATTTTTTCTACCCTTTTTTTCATTTTTACGAGATAGTTGGATAATAAATAACTTATTAGACAGTTGGATGTGGAATATGGCTGGATATTTTACTCGTCAACTTGCATTTTGACTCGCCTGAAGGCTCGTCAAAATACAGCGTGACTCGTAAAAATATCCAGCCATATTCTACATCCAACTGTCTAATAAGATATATGTATTAAATATAATATAATAAAATATCCCCCCTCCCCCCCCCCCAAAAAAAAATAATAATAATACTTAAAAAGAAAAAAGAAAAGAAGAAAAAAACTAAATATAAAATAATTTGCCGGGAATTTCATGCGGCTCGTGAGCCAAGTTTGTAAAAAAAAACAAAAAGAAAAAGAAAACAAAGCAAAACAAAAAATAAAAGAAAAAATAAAAGAAAACATGCGGTGCGAACAACAAAAGTTTTGCCGTAAACAAAAAAGTTTTGCCGTGAGCAAGATAAGTTTTGCCGTGAACAAAGAAAGTTTTGCCGTGGCACTTATGGGCCACCGTAATAAACAGAACTCCACGGCAATAAACAAAACTCCACGGCAATAAACAAAACTTCACGGCAATAAACTAAACTCCACGGCAATAAACTAAACTTCACGGCAATAAACTAAACTCCACGGCAATAAACAAAAGTCCACGGCGAAAAAGAAAAGTGTACGGCGGAAGTGGACTTCGCGGCGGAAGTGATAAATCGGAGGGGTCGAGCCGAGCCTTCATTCACCTTGACCAGCAGGAAAACAAAATGGCGGACGAGACTAACATTGAGGATGATGATTTTTCTGAGGAAGAAACCATAACGTATTATTTTGCGAGAGGGTTTAATTATGAAGAAATCCGCTTGTTTTTACATAAGTATCACAGCCTAGAAATGAGCATACCGGGCGATCACGTTGTTTCCTTGGGCAAGATGCTTTACTCTCTCAGTGCCTCGTCTTCTCGGATAAGGACGTAAAGCCGGAGGTCCTGTCTGCTTTCACTCTAACCTTGTCATAAAGTGGACATAAAAGATCCTGTTGTATCTGTCGCAAAGAGTTGGGGATCGTCTCCCGGTACAACAGTCTGGTCTCGGAGGCACATATCACTAACAATACTCAAGAATGTAAACTGCTTGGCTGCGATTCGCGCCGACTTGATAGCAGTCCGACAAGTCCTCCACTGCAAAAAAAAAATTGTAAATCTGAGACGTTTGTTCTCAGATCATGCAGTTCCCGCTTAGGGAAGACTCATTTATTATTATTTTTTTGTATAGCGACCCTCAAAAGGCGTATCAAAATCTTTGATCTTAAAAAAAGAAACATAACATTCGACGTCGAAGATCTAAAAGCGAAGGGGAATTGTGGATGGCCATGGCTGTTTGAAAGGATATCGCTAGATTTGCAGTGCAATCACTTTTAAGGGAAATAGATCCTGAAGGTGCCATGGAAAGAAGAGCACATAGACTTAAAAGGAGAACCTACCATAACCCTGGTCCAAACTATTCTTGGCACTGAAGTTGATGAGCTTCTCCTGTAGTTGGACCACCACGATTCTATTCTTTGATTCCTAGGAGATGGTACATATCGATGGCATGAGGAGTCCTGCCTGTAGAATGAGTGAATCCCAGCCATTATTCCATTTTCAGTTCCTAAGTCTGTTATCAAGTAAACTGGACATCCTTTAAATTCTCTGATGGCATTTAAATAGAGAGTAGCTATTCTGTTTGGATTGCTATTTGTGCGTGTAACATAAAGCCACAGCACTTTTCTGCTAAATCCATCAACGCAGGCGTGAATGGGAAATCCAAAAGGTGCAAGCTCAGCGTATCCGTCACAGTGCCAAGAATAGTTTGGACCAGGGTTATGGTAGGTTCTCCTTTTAAGTCTATGTGCTCTTCTTTCCATGGCACCTTCAGGATCATCCTCAATGTTAGTCTCGTCCGCCATTTTGTTTTTCTGCTGTCAAGGTGAATGAAGGCTCGGCTCGACCCCTCCGATTTATCACTTCCGCCGCGAAGTCCACTTCCGCCGTACACTTTTCTTTTTCGCCGTGGACTTTTGTTTATCGTCGTGGAGTTTAGTTTATTGCTGTGAAGTTTAGTTTATTGCCGTGGAGTTTTGTTTATTGCCGTGGAGTTCTGTTTATTGCCGTGGAGTTTAGTTTATTGCCGCGAAGTTTAGTTTATTGCCGCGAAGTTTAGTTTATTGCCGTGGAGTTTAGTTTATTGCCGTGAAGTTTTGTTTATTGCCGTGGAGTTTTGTTTATTGCCGTGGAGTTTTGTTTATTGCCGTAGAGTTCTGTTTATTGCCGTGGAGTTCTGTTTATTGCCGTGGAGTTTTGTTTATTGCCGTGATACTTGTGGGCCACCGTAAGGGACAGCAATTTTACACTGGTGAGGGGCTGCAGTTCTAATTATAAACAATCCGAAAATGGCGGTAATTTTTTACATAAGAACCGCATATTTTAGTTTCAGGCTTATTTTGTTCTTATTGATATGGTTATGATTTGACCAAGATTCAGCCTAAGAGTTTTTGATTCACCTGTTTTTATATGCGAGTTTTACTGTATTCCGACTTCAGGGCCTCGCTCAGTTCTACTTTCGACCGACGGCGCCACAGCTCTCTTCGTTATCACTTGACTACAAATACAACACCCACACTTCTTAATCTCCTGCAACACCGTCTGATTAGAGAATGCGTAAATCAAAGGGCTAACACCACCGTAGGCAAAGATAAATATAGAAGCGTAATTCTGACACCACTGGACTGAGGCAGGGAGAGGCTTACCAAGACACCACCATATAGACGCAACGCAGTAAGGCATCCAACAAAGAACGAACAAAAAGGTCACAACACCAGCGAGCGCCGTTAGCTTACGACGAGTTTTCAGTAAACTTATGTCCGTAGCTTGAGATAATCTTGTAGAGATCCATAATCTGTGAAACAGACGGCCGTATACTAGGACTATAACAATACTTGGTATTAGACAGACTAAAACAATGGTTATTATTTCTGAGACCAGTTCGCTCGTTGTACGAGCAAGCACAGACGTTCCACGACAAAGTCTCGAACTTGTGTCCGACATAACGGTCACAACTTTAGGTCCACTTAAAATTACCGCAAAAATCCACGAACACGTAATTAGAATTCTTGCAGTACGTTTGGTGTCGTGTTGATGATAGAAAAACGGTTTCATTACCGCGAAGTACTTATCTAAAGCGATGGATGCGATTGTGAAAACCATGACAAATGACATGAAAAAGAACAGCACATCATAAATGGCACACTGCGCCTGTCTGGCAGATTTTACTTCCCGTAAGATTAAACCAGAACCTTCAACTGTAACACAGAACAAGATGTTAACAACTGCTCCGTTGATTATGTACATGATTGTAGCTTTGCGGCGGAGATTTGAAGATTTCAAGATGATTAAGAGTATTGCCGTATTTGCAAAGAAGTTAAAGGCCATCAAGAACCACAACGCTGGCAAGAAGGTGTCCAAAATTTCCATACCTAACATTTCATCTGTTTCATACATTCACCTTAGGAATAATAATAGCAAATCAAAGATGTGAGATTTTGAAGTAGAGAATTTTGTGTATTTGAGAAATTTGAGTTTGTAGTATTACCAGTTTTTCAGTTTTGTTGTCCAGATTTGTTTTTTTTTTTTGATCCACTTTTCAAACAGTACAATAATGATGTGATTTGTCTTTTCGATGATACTTAAAAGTGTTTTTGCTATTTGATGAACACTTTAACGAACTCTAGCGACTCTTTTTTTGTTTTGTTTTAGTTCGGCAAGAATGTTTTTTTTAATCGGTCACAAGAACCTTACCTTCACGCGGTATTTTACACTTTTCTTTTGGTAACAATTTTCATATGCTAAATTAGTAAACGTATTCAAATTGAAATATCTGTCATTCTTACATATAGCAAAATTCACGTCGGTTTTGACTTGGATAATATTTGAACGTCTTTTAAATGGACTGCAATAAATCCTATCTTGTTACCTCTCTAGTTTTTGGATTTGTGAAAAAAAAAACTGTCGTCGAAATTAGAATTTCAGAACTCAACCGAAGATTCTCGAAGGGACTGATTTTGCAGAAATTTTCAATCAGTTTTAAAAACTGGTTTGTACCTCTTTAAAATCGCAGTCAAACTTCGATGGATGTATCTGGATGAATAATAAGGTGATTTCTCGGATTAACTCATGCGCTTCCCAATGAGGACGTTCCAGCATTTGTGTAAAGTCTATCGGCGACTTGAGAACTGAAATTTTCTGATAAGCAATTAAATATGGCAGACAAAAATTAGACACACAAAAGCTAGCCAGAAAAGAGCAGCTGTGTTACGCGCAGGGAATATTAAATCGTTTCCATTTTGAATTGAACAAAATTACAAGTGGCAGTTTCAAATTCCACGCAGCCACGACGCTGTCAGACCCTTGCTTTTGTATTAATCAATCAATGAAATGGCTTTGAAAATCGGCTCTTCTGGTAGGAGAATTAAAATAATTGCTGATTTAGCTAAGATTGTTTTCAATATTTACATATCAGTAAAATCAATAAATTTTGTGAGGTGCGTAATATCAATTCACTGACACTAAACACCTCGAAACTAAAGCCTTTTTTGTATGTAGCAATAAAAAATTCGGAAAAATAGTTTTTAAAAAGGGATGCGTTTCTCATGAAATTCCTACTCGCAAACTTCAGGTGTTTCTTCTTTTTCGATGACATCCAACAATTCCCGAAGACTTGCTGTGTTAAAAATTTAACAAAACAGGTGAACGAGTGACTATGTAAACGTCAATACCATTAAATATTTACACAATTTCCATGGAATTCATCAAATAGCATGATACGATGAATGAAGCTTCTGTTAAACATGTGAAGACCACTCCATATATTACAGTGAGGATACTCCAACCGGGACCACTTGGCATTATTTGTATTTTATTTTCTTCGCTTAATGTCTACTGCTTCAAACCTTCTGATAAAGCAGGATTCATTGAGTGATCAAAATAATATTTCTATTAAATTCACTTAAAGGATTCAAGTTTTAAAAGTATTGAAAAAAACACAACATGGTCCCGATTAGAGTGTCCTCAATGTAAGTTACAAAAATGACACTAGTCAATTCCAGCTCTTTTTCCATCAATGCTCCTTTTTACGGATATTCAGGGAATCGCTTCATGACCACTGTATTTATATCAGGGATATGCAATATCAATCGAATCGGAAGTTGCTCTTTAACCACGAGAGATGGTATCAATTGAAGTTGGCTGTTTATCGTTTATTTCATTTTTCCTCTTTTTAAATCGGGCTGGACTGAGATTCACTGAAATGATATGTTCTTCTCATGTTAATTAGTTGTAATATTTCCAAAGACAATCTAGAGATATAGACACTGATTAAAAAGATATATTCAAGTTTGAGCCCAATCTTTAGTTGACTTTGCTCTAAAAAAAATTGATTAAAACTTTGCTGCAACGTTTAAGTTAATTAAAGTAAATTGGATTCCAATATTGAAATCAACATGAGACCAATAATTGTTTAAGCTATCCTTTCGAAGATTTACGCCAGCTGAGGAGGTAGTAAGAGACCAACGTTATTGATTAACATTAAGTGAATAACTCCAATGCTAATTTTTTTTACTTTGACATAAACCAAAGAATAAAATCTCCACTTAGTAACTGCGATGAACTAGCTATCTCGTCAAGAAGCCCGAGTAAGCCCGAGTGATTCCATATGAAACTTGTGCGATCTGTGTTTCAGGCTTCTCCTATTTTGTTAGTTGTTAACTTAGGGAGGGGAGTATAAGTTTTTTTTTGATAACTTGGAAGGGGGAATGTTAGTAGTTTTTGAGACGACCTTGCCTTCGTTAATTAGGATTTCCGATTAAGAAAAAAATAATAATTGCGTAGAAGCGTAGATGTAAACTAGAAGGACGTCTGTTGTTTTGTTTTCTAGCGATATTCGAAAGCGCTGCTCACTTTTAAGATATCAACTAATCTAAAAAATATCAATTAGTTCTTTTCCCCGGGGGGAAATAAAGAGTTTTTAGAAAAAACGTGTTAGCGGATTTATTCATCCATTCATCTATCCACTCATTCATTTATCCACTAATTCATTCATTCACTCATTCATTTACTTAAGGGACCGTTTATTTTTTATCAGGTAGGGGGGTCCGGTGGTTTTTGATGGGGGAAATCGAAAAAATTTGGACACTTTTTGGGGGCTATTTAAAAAAAATATAGTCTATTGAGGGCCATGAAATAACAAAAAATAACGTTAAGTACCTGTGATACTGCAAATTGTACTACGATTTTTGAGCAATTTTAAGCATTTTGTAGCAATTTTTTGCGCGATTGTAAGCAATTTTGAACGATTTTAGGTGACTTAAACTCCCGAGTTTAGCCTTTCCAAACAAAAATTGTAAATGTAAATGAAAATTGTAAATGATCCCCCCTTTCAAAGCTGTCATTTCCATCTGATCCCCCCTTTTGCTTTTATGAAAATAAATTGACCCCCCCCCCCCCAAAAAAAAAAAAAAAAAAAAACTAACAATAATTGTTTCAATTTTTGCTCAGCATCACCTGCTAGGTATTCACTTTTCAAAAGATACTGTATTATCCCTCGTAAATGAAGCTTTGAAGATAATTAATAAGTGATAAAATATTTAATCAGAGAGCTTTAACACAGTTTTCTTGCCTTGTAAAACTATTTCAATGATGGCTTTGTCAATGCCAAAAACATGTAGAATTTGTCTGCTGCTTGTTTAACTTGTGCTGTCTTTTGGGTTTTCTTTCTTTGTTTCTTTTGAATTTCTTTCTGTATCCGCAGCTTTCTCGGCTTCTTTCCAGATGCAATTGCATCTACACGGGAAAAACCTTTTTTAACAACAAACTAGTGTGTTTTTTTACTCAATTTTCAAGCTTATTAATGGAACGTATCCCATGCCCTTTCCAGCATGATGCAAAAGAAGGCCATTAGTTGGATGTTTTCAGCACGCCAACCACAAATGCAGATGAGCTCGCTACCTAGGTTTTGCTTTGGGTGACTTAATTACATAGTCCAGCTTACAAAAATAACATACAGACCTCAGTAATAAATTATTTATTGCAACTGACAGCTACGTTACAGGCTATATACCATTTGAATCCGACTCTACTGATAATAGCATTTAATATTATTATTTATGATGAGAGATTCATGAACAGGTTTTTGTGAACGCTCCCTTAGATGATCCAAAATGCTAAAAAGCGCACTTTTAAGGTTACAAATTTAAAAAAAAATTTGGGGAGAGCATGCCCCCCTTGAACCCCCCTAAAAAACGCCACCCCTTGGTGATTGCCACTTTTATATAACGGAACTTGTTTATCCTACAAAGTGCTACAAATTGCACTTTTAAGGTTCCACATTTTAAAAACTTTTCTCGGGGGAGCATGCTCCCCCACCCTCCAACACCCTAAAGAAATGCCACCCCTGGGTGATTGCCAAATTCATATCCATCTACACCCAAAAACAGAACTTTTTTATTGCTCAACTTGCTCACACTAGATATAAAAATTATCACGGGGGAACATCCACGTGAACCCTATAATAAAAGGTCACCTCTTGGTGACTAATATTTTGAAGCTTAAAGTCTTCTGTGCCCGGCCGATATAGCAAAACTTGTTTCTTGTTCTTTTAAAGTGCTGGAAATTGCACTTTGGAGCTATTTGAATTACACGATATTCTTTGGAGCCTGAAAATTGTAAAAAGGAGTTACTGAAAGGTGAATGATGGGGGTCATCCAAAAAAAAATGACAGAGATTTAGGAAGGCGGGCCAGACACATTTTCAACCATAATGACCTAAACCCCCCCCCCCCCCCCCCCCCACCTGATAAAAAAATGAACGGTCCATATGACATTGCTTATACAGATGAAATATTCGTTCATTTATTTTCCTAAAAATATCCACTGACTTTTATTCTTTAAAGGGAGCGCGTGGAAATTCTTAGAGAAAAATCCGGATGGCTTACTCATTCATTATCTATATCTTGGGCTGCCTGTGTAGAATGCCTGAACTTTGTACTTTGGTACTCGGAGTGGACTTGGCCCCAGTTAATTTATGACGTCGACAATTGATCGCACACTATTTCATTGTAAACTTTGAACGTTCCATCGATTCTTGCAGAGAAAAATACTGTAACTTTTCCATAATGCTAAGAGGAAAGTGCTCTGGTTTATTGAGATTCCCTACTCTGTCTAGAAGTGTTATTTATGCTGTCAGATCTCAACAAAGGTTAGTTTAGAAAACGTTCGTGATTTAGATGAATAGTTGTGGTCTTCAGTTTTCAGAAATAAATCACAAAATATGTGCACGCTTTTTGATGTGAAACCCTTACAACGTGCTTTTTAAACTATTAATTTACTAAGTATATCTCGTAGTTAACAATTAAGTAATTTAGAAGTTTTTTCCAACGAAAAAATGCTTTAATTGCCTTCAGATATGGCGACATTTTTACCGGTGTTCTGCTGAGTGTTTACACTTGTTCAACTGAAACATGCATAAGTTATTGTTTTCCAGAGAATATTAATTTTCGTTTGTTTAATGGCTTCTTTCTTTGTATTCCCTTTTTTAGAATCGATGTAAATGAAAGCTGTTTTAGCATTTGTTTGATGTTTTTTTTTTCTTGTTTTTTTTTTTGCATTATTGTACGTTTTGTTATTTTAGTATATACGTTGATTATTGCATAACTGTTTATCGGCGAGGAAGCGTCTTTACTATAATTACTGTCAAAACAAACAACCACAAGTAAACAATCAAATCAACAAGAAATAATCTACCAACCAACCAAATAATACTGACAAACAGCAACAAAGTTAAACAAATAAATCTACAAGTTTATTAATATCCATAATATTATTTTATAAAAATAAAAATGAATAACTTTCAGATGAAAACGTTATGAATAAAGATCTGTTCGATTTTGATGAATTTCCTTCACCATTGATAATTAATGCCAGAATAATTTTATCCCTTTTTCAGATTAACTACAGTAAAACCAACTTTCACTGCAACATTACACAGACAATATGCAACTGAGACGAAGGTAAAATATGGTGAAATATTTGACCATGTACTGTTGTTGTTAACAGATTATTTTACTATGTCTGAGTTAAAAACAAATCAAGATCAGATTCATATCAAATTGATAATAACTGAAGTCAATTCTATTTTAGGGAGATGCAACCGAGTCCAAGTCATTTGCTATGGCATTGTTTAAAGGGCAGTTTCAAGCTGATCAGGTTTTCCCATATCCACAAGGTTAGCAGGAGATAATATATGTGTTTGTTTGTTTGTTTGTTAGATGTTTCAATGAAATTTGGGTTGGTTAATTGATTGATTGGTTGATTGATTGACTGGTTGGTTAATTGATTAATTGATTAGTTAATTGCTTGGTTGATTGTTTGGTTGGTTGGTTGGTTGATTGGTGATTTGATTGATTAATTGATTAATTGGTTGGTTGGATGGTTGGTTGGTTGGTTGGTTGATTGGTTGAATTGATTATTTGATGATATTGACAGGTGGAGTGAGTACTCACACTGATGAGAAGTTGATTGTCAAATCATTTAACATAAGCACATTTCTGTGACAACATTCACCTTTATATACACCATCCTGTCAACCTGGTTATATATTATTCTCTATCTTTTCCAGTTTTAAATGAAGAACAAGAAGAAACTTTAAAGGCTTTTGTTGACCCAGTACAGAAGTTCTTTGAGGTGAGAAAGATGATATTCTTCTTGCTTTACTGTTTTTGTTTCAGTTTTCTTCAAATTTGGACTCTTGAATGGTCATTTCATCACCATTTGTTTGTTTTTTTTTCTTCTTGTTCCTATGAATAAAAACATCTGAATGAAAATGAAACAATAATGAATAATTGTGAAAACATTTTTACAAACATCCATTTTTTAACAAACATCCATGGTATGAATAGGGGAATTTAGATGAAATTCGAATGCAATTCATTGAAGTTTGGAGTTTTGATTGATGTGCGCAAAAACACCAAAGTTGATAATAACGTTCAACTATTTGAGTTGACAGAAAATGGAAAACTACTGTAATACATCTACTAAAATAATGTGCTTCTACATTTACATTGTTGTTGTTGCTGATAATATGCAATGGCATGTCATTATTTATGCTTTTTCAGGATTATGGGAGAGGGAAAGAGATGCAGCTAGAAGGGCTATAGCTCAGTCCCACTTAGGTCAACCTCTCCCTGTATACCTACTAGGGAGTATCCACCTGCTTTGAATACAATTTGACTTGTTACCCAGGGCTCAATTTAAAATTGCTGAAAAGTTGAAAATAAAATTTAAAAAAAGTAATGTTTTGGTGATTTTTTTTTGTAATCAGGAAGTGAATGATGCAGCTAAAAGTGATACAGATGCCAAAGTCAGTGATGAGATCATGGAGGGCCTAAAAGAGATGGGTGCATTTGGTCTACAGGTCCCAACAGACCTAAATGGACTTGGTCTTACAAATACACAGGTCTCTATATACTAATATAGTTTGCCTCTAATAACAGAAATAATTTAGGCAACAGATACAGTGAATTCCCTTTATACTGGACTCTCAATTTACCAGAATTACCATCAAACTGAACAACTATTTTTGTCCATAATTAATTGTCCTATATCCCTTGTAAAGTTGACCTCAGTAAACCAGAACCCTCTCCAATCTGGACATTTTGCTTTGGTCCCAGTACTGGACTCTCAATTTACCAGAATTACCATCAAACTGAACAACTATTTTTGTCCATAATTAATTGTCCTATATCCCTTGTAAAGTTGACCTCAGTAAACCAGAACCCTCTCCAATCTGGACATTTTGCTTTGGCCCCAGTACTTTCCAGAGAGAAGATATAAAAGACACCATGGATAGAAAAAGACGCTATATGTCAGCGTGTTTTTCTCATTCAGATTTTATTGATTTCTGATAAATCGACATTAAGGTGATGGAACAGGATAGAATTTAACAGTTGTATTTAGCTATGGTTATTTTTATAATAAAGGAAAAGTGTAAAAAGAGGATTGGTAATAGGGGATGTTGTAATGTAATGTGAACTAATGAGAAAATATTTTGGGGGCATAAGGGGGCTTACAAATCTGTTAAATACTGTAGCAGAATTGCTACTTAAGCCATCTCTCAACAATTATTCTTGCCAATTGTTTATAAAAGTTTGGACAATATGACTTGAGACTGTGAGTGTGAAAACATCTATTTTTTGTTATATGCATTTTTTATATTGATGTGCATTTTTTCAGACATGTGTCCCCCTCCCCCACTCAATGTTGTGGCACAGATAATAGCCATCCCAAGTGTCATTTCTAGACCATAACGACATTGTTCTGGGGGTTAGGTGGGCAGTAACCTCCAGAAAACCAAAAAATGTGTAAAAAAATTGCATTTTATGTCAAGTGCTCCGTCCAAAATTGCAGCTCTCAATAGTTATGCTTGCCAATTGTTTATATACGTTTTTAATCATTTAATAATTTATACTCTTCCTATATACAAACACATTGATAGTAATCTATTTTGATTTGATTGTTTTTCAGTATGCACGATTGGTTGAAATTGTTGGTTCATTTGACCTTGCTGTCGGTATTGTTCTTGGTGCTCATCAGTCTATTGGGTTTAAAGGCATACTTCTCTTTGGGAACAAGGTATATTCATAGCTGCAGATTTACACTGACATCAATTCATTTTCTCCATATACTGTATCAACCCTCCAATTCATCTGTCCATTCATTCTTAATTATTTCATTCATGAATGAATGAACTCATATATCTATTCATTTAATCATCCATTTGCTCATTCATTCACCCATTCATTCATTTATTCATTCATCCGTCCATCGGTACCCATCCATCCATCCATTGATTCATCTTTTCATTCTTCCATTTATTCTTCCATTATTCATGCATTCATTCATTCATGCATTTATTCATGCATTTATTCATAAGGGATTGTATAATACTATGTACTACTTTTGGTAATTATTATGATATTATTTTTAATTCAGGAACAAAAAGAGAAATACCTTCCACTGGTAAGTGTAGTTGACATGTTTCATAATAGTGTTTTTTTTTGTTTTTGTTTTTGTGTCTATTTTTCTGTCTTTCTGTTATTTTGTCTTATTTGTTTATTCATTTGATTATTTCTTATTTCATTTCCAAACATTAATCAATCAGTTTATCTATTAGGTGGCTACTGGAACAAAATATGCAGCTTTTTGTCTGACAGAACCAACCAGTGGCTCTGATGCTGCTGTAAGTAGCACTATTGATATTAGTTATTCAAAGGGAGTCTTGTCAGGAGCAGTTGTGTAAACAATAAAATGAAATAATTCATTCATTGTCAGTAACAAAGAGATTGCCTCACAATGAAAGTCATGGATTGATACTACAATGGATCATGCAGTGGTTTATAGTCCTGATATTCCTTAATTGCCTTAAATATCATCAGTCAGATTATTTGCACTGTGTTTCGTTGATAATTAATTGTTATTCAAAGAGATTTTAATTTGAAATCGTATTTTAGTCCATCAAGACTAGAGCTGAACTCAGTAAAGATGGCAAACATTACATACTAAATGGAGGGAAAATATGGTAAGCCTCTATTTTGCATCTATACCCTCCAACATGCTGTAATTGCTGTTCTGTATAAAACAACAGCCCTGCAATGCATTTGCATCGATTAACTGATTCTGATAGCAAACGAAATTATGATTTGAATTTAATTATTTACATTTACATCACATGCTATATAATTATTATAACAACAGCTTCCTTTGAGCTGTTATTTTTCTGTTTGAATTAAGATCTTGTGCACTTGTCAATCTCTTATCAAAATGGTTTTTGTTTCTTTAGGATAAGTAACGGTGGAATTGCAGACATCTTTACTGTTTTTGCTAAGGTATATTACCAGTATTCATCTTTGTTATGAACAAGATTATTATGAGCAAGGTCAATTACCTACCAGCAGTTTTGTTAATGATCCCTGTCAAGAAATGAGAGTTTAGCAATTCAAGCAGATTATATAATAAAATTGTTTTATATGTGTGAATGAACAAAACCAGATGGTTGGTCAGAAATGAGGGATTTGCATGATGACCCAGTAGTAAATGCAAGTCTTCTAACCGATTGTGTCATTGCTGTTGGCATGGGTTACTGGGAAACAGCTTACTAGAAAAAAGAAGCAACTCCAGTCGGCATAGTCTCAATTCTCACCAAGAATCACAAACAAGAAAGTCACCTATCATAGATGGGAAGGCCTATAAATTGTTCACTTTACTGCACAGCAATAAAATTTATGTTGTAATGTTTTAGACACCAACGAAGGACCCACAGACTGGAGAAACAAAAGACAAAGTAACAGCATTTATTGTAGAGAGAGGTTTTGGAGGAGTAACCAAGTAAGATTCACATGTGATAATATTTTAAAACCTTCAAACAGCATGTACATATTAATATTAGTCACCAAACAAATTCCAACAACATTTGCATCATCACAACATTGTACAACTCCACTTATTCTGGGAAAAAAAACTTTCAAAATTGAAACTTTAAAAACAATGAATGTATGTGAATTTATGAGAGGTCAAAATGATGCTGGTTTCTGTAACTTCAACAATGAAGTAGACTGTAAATTTTAAATTCAATGGTTGACAGAGCAAATTTTGAGTGATTAAAAGAACCAAATAGAGTTAGGGGTATCTCCTCTTGTACACTCACTCAAGTAAAACCTGTGACATTCCAGTGAAATGTGACTTGTCTCATCACCTGGCAATGCATGTTGCAAATGCTTCAATGCGTGTGAAGTCTTCAGTTGCATTCTGGACTCAAATCACTGATATGCTTAGGACAGTTTATTTCCATGTATTCTAGATTTAGAAGCTTATCATATGCTAACTATTTTGTTGTTTTGTAGTGGACCTCCTGAGAACAAGATGGGAATCAAAGCCTCAAATACAGCTGAGGTATTGTCATTGTGATTGTCTACATTAATGTTATGTTGCAACTTCTACTTTGTAGATGTGTGACCTCTTGTCAGACCAAATAATTTAAATTTGTGCCTCTTTTTCAGGTCTATTTTGATAATGTCAAAGTTCCTATTGAAAATGTTCTTGGAGGTAATATTTTGGTTTTAAAATTTCCTGTAAAATACACCTAAAGCCTAGTAGATTTCATATAATAATTAGTATTTTTATTTTTGATCATTACTCATGATCGCTGAATCACTAAAAATGATGTCAGCAATTGTCAGTGATTATATGGAAACACTTTTCTGCTATCAAAAACTCATGGAAACAAGTGATCCTTATATCATTAATTTCAGTGATCCAGCAATCGTGAGTGATTATATCGAAACCAGGCTTAAGGTGGCTCCACACCTCAAACTTGAAGAATTTTTATTTTGATGACGTCATGAAAATATGCAACGCACCCTGTTAAAAAAATACAAAAAACTCGAAAACTGAGCGGTAAATTTTTTTTGCAATTTTCGGAATATTATTTTAGTGGTATAATAGATTAGTTTGCAAATGTTCAACGTTTTCCCAACTGCAGAAGTTTTTTGATTTAGGAAAAACCATTATTCTGTTATTTTTAAGGTTCTACAATTTGGATTTTTTTGTCACTGTAATATATGCTAGGTCATCATACTTAAATCCATATACAATGTTTTCAAAAAAATTTACCGCTTAAAACTAGAGTTTTTGTTTTTTCTACATTAAAAATGAGCTTTATTATGACAGCCATAGCGTTGCTGTGGTGATTGGTCACGTGATCATTTATGCAAAAACTGAATCTTTGACACTCATGAGCTTTGGAGGCAGTTGATATTTAATAAACCTCCAAGATCCTAGATGCCCCATAACTATATGGAGCTTCCTTAAGTGTGTACCACTTTAATACAAAGCGCTCATGTATGAGGCTGTTATTTAAAATGGCAATCCTTTTGTAATATGCAGGTGAAGGCAATGGTTTCAAGGTAGCAATGAACATCTTAAACAATGGTCGATTTGGTATGGCAGCTGCATTGTCTGGTACAATGAAGGGGCTTATTACTAAAGCTGTAAGTACAACGATTGGTGGATTATGATGGACTTTATTTAAAATTCATATCTAGTTTTAGTCAATGACGGGATGATCAGTGAGTGTGATAAATGTGTGAAGGAAATTATCTTCTTACTGGAAATGAACTCTGAAAAAATCAAGCTGGTTTTTGGGCTTTTTTGGGGCAAAATCGCACTTTCCTTCACTATTTTCTAAAAAGCCAAAATCGCACCATTCCTGTTTCCAAAATATTACTTGGTCAAAATCAAACTTTTTCACTCTATTTGGCGCCCTCACTTTTGGGTCTTTCACTTTTTGTAAAACATTTCCACAATTTTTCCAGCAAGTTTTTTTTCACACACTTTTTCACATGACCTGCAAATAGTATTGTGGTCATTTCCCAGCTAAAGCCTTGTGAGACATGTTGTCCTTGCCAAACTATTCTGTAAACAATATGTTATAATTTATTATCTACTAATAACTATCATTTATTATTTATAGGTTGATCATGCTGCCAATCGTACTCAGTTTGGCAACAAGATAGATACTTATGGAGCCATTCAAGAGAAGATTGCACGTATGGCCATGGTGCATTACGTCACTGAGGTAGGCAGCTCTTGATTTCAAACATCAAGTTAGTCTGTATTTCATCTGGAATTTTCGTTGGAAAAGAAACTTCCAGATGTAACACAGGGAATATTAGTGTTAAATCATTTTAATCTTTGCATTCATAATGATTATTATCATCATTATCAATATTATCATCGTCATTATCATTACTTCCATAATTAGATTTTACAGATGTTTGCACTGGGGTTAAACATTACAACACAGTACAAATGGAATCTTTTTCAGGGTATATTATCAATAATGAATATGTTGAGAATGTATTAATTAAATGAACTACTAACGTTTTTAATGTTATTTCAGTCTATGGCGTACATGATCAGTGCTAACATGGATCAAGGATCAACAGAATTCCAGATTGAAGCAGCAATCAGCAAAGTCTATGCATCGGTATGATATATTTGAATGCTACCATTGCCATTATTACCATCATCATTATATTATCATGATCATCATCACCTCAATGATCATCATCACCTGTGCTTGTTATCATCATCAATGATATGTCCTCATCACAACATCATCATCTGTCTTTGTTATTATCATCAATGATATGTCCTCATCATCATCATCATCATCACCACCTGTGATTGTTATCATCATCAATGATATGTCCTCATCACAACATCATCATCACCATCTTCAACTGTCTTTGTTATTATCATTTATAAACTAATGGTTTCTCCTGTGTTTAGGAAGCTGCTTGGTTCGTAGCTGATGAGACTATTCAAGTCTTAGGAGGCATGGGATATATGAAGGTAATATTTTTTTTATTCACTCAATTATTTATTCATTAATTCATTCATTCATTTATTTTATCATTCATTCATTTTATCATTCAAGACATCCAACCAACTATATTTTTACTCATTTGCTCGTTCGCTAATTCATTCATTTATCCATTTGTCCATCCATTCATTCATTATCTATTCATTCTTCTCAATCTCATGTTTTTATTGTAGATTTAAGATTGTAAATTGTTGCTTGTTTTCAGGATTGTGGTGTCGAGAGAGTGATGAGAGATCTGCGTATCTTTAGGATATTCGAAGGAACGAACGATATCTTGAGACTGTTTACATCGTTGACAGGACTGCAGGTGCGTATTCGGAACACTGAAACTCCGTCCTACGGCCACTAGCTTAATACGGCTACGACGCGCTCTGATTGGTCGATAGTCGTGTGTTATTAACAAATGGGGCCGGTTGCACGAAACCTGAATATAGGATTTCTTTAGAACCTATCGGCTGGATAGCGATTTATCCGGTGGATAGCGCTCTTCAGGCTTCGTCCAACCGGTCCCAGACAAACAAATGACGTCACAATGGTTATTTTGAACGTTCAGCGCGCGCTCAGAATAAAAGAATCTTTGAGTAACTAAAAGAAGAATAAATGGATAGTTGACAGTAAGGAAGGATGGACAATGAAGATGATAATGATCAAAATCGTCTTCTCGTGTATAGGGAGCTGGAAAACACCTAAAGGATTTACAGAAGAAACTGATGAACCCAGCTAACTTTGGTATGCTCGTCTCAGAAGGAGCCAAGAGAACGAAAAGGTAGACTTTTGTCTTGTTTTTACAAGTACAGAGATTATGTGCAAATCAAGGTTCACCCATGATGCTAATATGCCAATAAGCTGCTCTTGATTTTTTTTATTGAATTTTTCACGATCGAAACCTTACGATTAATTTACTAGTCAACTTTAATCTATCAAATGCATTCTCTTGAATTTCATTGTTTTGCACTTGCGTATTGTGCTATTATTCATAACTAACACGTTCAAGCTTTAATAGCTTGCTGGATTCTCATTCAATACTACTTAACACAGTACTATTTGTTAGCGGTATTTCTAAGGTATATTGGAGTGGTTCTGAAAAATACACTTACCGTATTGCACTTTATTGCACTTTATTGGACACATTTTCTTTTTATTTATTTTCGGGCTTATCGGTGTATCACTTTTTATCACACTTTATCACACACTTTATCACACTTTATCACACTTTATCACACTTTATCACACTTTATCACACTATAGGTATTACGTTTTGTTTCATGGGTTTTTCAAAAACGACTTTAAAAAAATGTATTTTTTCTGTTCCAGAATGGTTGGTATAAAATCTGGTCCTTCGCTTAGTGAACATGTTCACGCCGACTTGCAATCGTCAGCTCAACAGGTATGTGTTGGAAATGGAAATAATTAAATTTAAGAAAAAAAGAAATCCAAAAAATGAACGCCCAACGTGGGGCTCGAACCCACGACCCTGAGATTAAGAGTCTCATGCTCTACCGACTGAGCTAGCCGGGCGATGCATGTGAAATTGAGAAACAATAGCGATTTAATTACGGAGACAATTATGTCAATGATACGATTATATTAGTGCCAATAAAGGTAAATTGTTGTTGATGATAAGGTTAAAAGCTACTTAGTTATCTAGCACACTTCGTGTTCTCCTTTTCGTTCTCTGTCGCGAATCAATCCGACATATTCTGTCTGTTTTACAGGCATCTGAAGCCATTGGTGAATTTGGTGCAAGCGTAGAACGAATTCTTATCAAACATGGCAAGGGCATTATGGGTAAATACAAAGTTGTTTTGTAACATTGAAGTTTAGTTTTTAAAGTCTGGTAAATAGGCATAAGCACTAGCGATCAAACATACCCATTTCTCTTGTGCTGTCCTCACTTGTGAAATAAACGTTTACGCAAGCAAAAGGATAAGGAACAAAACTTTGCGTTCTTTTTATGCTTGCGCTTACACTTATTTCAGAGACGACAGCACGTGCACTTATGCTTGCGTCTAATGAGGACCAGGCTTTATAGATTAATACGCGCTGCGCAAATTAGAATTCCACTTTTCGTGTCGCATTGCAGCAACCAACAACTCCTTCAACACCTGCAAAAAAACTCTCAATTATATGAAATATTTCACACAAATATTCAAATTTCTGTAAAAATTGCGTAGTGTCTTTTTGCGATTGCGATTTCAGTTCTTTAGCAGGTTATCTTGCAATTCCGTTCCAATACGAATTGCTGAAAATATACAAATCTATCTACTATGCTATCGAGACAAGCAGTGCGTAATGAAGAACTAGCAAGGCATACTAATGATATTGTTTTATGGCTTACAGAGAAACAGTTCCTATTAAAACGACTAGCTGATGCGACAATGGACATTTATGGCATGGTAGCAGTATTATCTAGGTAGGAATCATCATCTTGCATGTTATGTAATTTAATGCTTATATAGCGCAAATATCTATAAAATTAAATGCGCTAATTAGTAGTTAGTAGTTAGTATGTATTAGTGTAAGCCTATCACCGAGGATAGTCGTACCTGCGTCCTCAGTCGTTCTTCTACATCCCCCCGTTGTGTAGTGTAGTGTGGCGAGACGGGACCTCCAGTTTATCGTCCTTATCCGAGAAGACGCGAAGCCTAACAATGATAAACCGAAGAACATTCTCCTCAATTATTTAAAGACCCTGAGTGATGGTCCGGCTGAGGGATCGAACCCGCAGCCTCCCGGTTAACAGCCAATGCTCTCCCAACTGAGCTAACCTGTTAATCGGTTATGTTACCCGTTTGACCAGCTGTGTACGCCCGAGTAACTAAAATTGAAATTAAATCGATTAATACGATCCAGAGCTTTGCCCCGGGAGCATCTTGCGGGAGCAGGGTCCCTCGTGTGTACGCCTTTGGAGCGATTTGTATTGCACCATGACAAATACAGTCTCCGATAGTGGTAAGAACGGAACTCAAACTGAGCAAATTTGGAGAGCGAGTTATGTCTAAACCACATTCTCTGTCTCTTGTAAACATATATGCATCATAATCGTTATTTATTAAAAGAGGGTTTTTTTTGTTCTTTCAGAGCGTCAAGATCATTACAAAATAACGTAGCATCTGCACAGCACGAAAAACTACTCTGTACAACTTATTGTGACGAGGTTTGTGGCATTGATAGATATATAATGGAGTTTGACATTCTTGTAGAATGTAATGGCTTACTAGTGGGCTCACACGTATTCAAAAATGTCGAATGCGAATTACGGCACTATAAAAATGTCTTGTAACAAAATATTTGTGTTTCAAAATTCAATAGTTGAATTACCGCGTTTTTGGTGTCTTAGTTCTGTTTCAAAAGTGAATAATCGGCATTCGACATTTTCTCCGACACACTAGAATGTAGCTCATTTGTGTGAGAGTGCAGTATTTTTATTCATTCATTAGTTTCTTTGTTTGTTGATTTATCTATTCATTTATTTATTCGTTCGTTTATATAGTGAATCTCATAAACGGTGGCCCTTTTAGTATAAATGTATTTCAAAATAACTTGAGGAAATTATGGGATACCTTCAAATTAACATTTCTATAATCTGTTTGGTATTCTATTCTTTAACAGGCTTACGACAGGGTGTTCACTAACTTACGATCTCTCACCGATTCGTCCCGAATAAGTATTGATGACAGAATGGCTCAAATATCCAAAGAAGTTGTACAAAATCAACACACAGTCCCTGTGCATCCATTGGGATTTTAAATATTGCCATAAATAAAGTTAATTGTACAAATGTAAATTGTGTCAAAATGCTGGAAATAATCGACTAAAATAATTAATCCATTTCTCTGGACTTGCTTGATCTAAAAATGCTTTAGCCCTAGAATGAAGGAGTTTAGTGTCTGTGTGTATTGACGAGCAACTTGGGAAGTATTGTAATTTCTATAGATGGTAGAAAAATGCAGAAAAACTACAATAAAATGCTTTTTATTTATTTACAAAAATGCGTAGAAACGTCTATATATAAATTATATTTAAAAATACAAACAGAAACTGAGTTCATATTATGAAACGTTTTCAATGCGTCAATACAAACCTAAAGAAAAGCAACGCGCGCGCGAGTGCATCAAGAATTTGACGTGTAAGTCGATTGGACAAGATTTGACATTTTGGATGCTGATTGGTGGATACTACCATGAAGCCATTTCATTCCCGCCACAAGGTTCGTCTGCTGTACCCACGTGTCCACAACGTTTTTAATATGGGAAATTTTACACTCTTTTCTAAAATAAAAACAAAAAAAAATCATTTTGATAAGTATTTTCACAAAAAGAGAGTCGGCAATTGTATATTTGAGGAAATTGCCATGAACTAAAAAAAGGCAGAACAGAATTAATTAAAGTAGTTCGGGACGTTTGCTACTGCGCATCTTGCTCGCGCATGTGAAATCAAATAAAATTTCTCGTGCGATTAAAAAAAAATCGCGTTAAAACTAAAATATGGTAATTCTCGAACTTTTTGTTAAAAAATAACAATAAATATGGGCTTCAAAAGCACTAGTGTCCATTCCCGCGCAACCAAAACATTGAAATCATCTAAATTTCCGCGCATTTTTTGCTTATAGCTCCAAAAATAGCACGATGACCCCAAATTATTTTTCAGTTTTTATTTTTAGCATAAAACCAGCTTTAAAATTTGGAATAAAAAATACAAGGTCTTAGAGAGCAAAATATTGCAATTTTGACTTTTTTGTGGTAAAGTGTACAAAAAATTAATGAAGCTCTTTATTTAAATTTCCGTAAAATATCTCAGTCGATGTCTTTTCCAAGGAATAAATTCATGAGAACTATAGCAAAGGGAGCATTTTATCAGAGTCTTATAACAGATTTGTTAAAAACTTTCAAATTTGTTCGCAGGAATATTACTTTAAACAAATTTGATGCTACTTCTTTTAGTTGAAATAGGGCAAAAATGGACCTTATACCAGCCCCACCGTTCCAAAACAAGCACAATGACTCCTATTTTCTATTTCATTTTTGTTTTTAATATGTGTCGGTCCTTATGTAGAAAAAGTTTAAAAAAATTCAAGTGATTTTAAGTTAGCAGTCTTTCAAAATCAGCTTAAAATTATTGTAAACAGTTTATTGACTGATCTGTACCTTTCCTGGCTTTCCCTTCTTCTTCTTTCCCTTCTTCTTCATTCCAGCTCCCAGTTTCATGATAGTCGAGAACGTATTTCCATTCATTCGATGTGTAACATTCATCTTGATGGAATTCAAGCCAGCTAAAAAAATGTCAAGAAAACAAGGTTTAGATTCAGTTACTTATCTGAAAATATAGTTTATAGTAGGTAATTTGAGGAGTAATACCTTGAAAAGCTACCACACTTTTAGTCGCATCAAGTCGAAGTCCATGAATTTCTGTGAATTCGTCCTAATTTCTACGATTTGGAGGTTCATTTGCGTGTCATGTGGAATACGAAAGCCTAAACTGTCTTTGTTTTTATTTATATATGCATTTTGTAGCTTTATTGTTGATTTGAATTTTCTCTAAAATATTTGTGACAACGAAAAACCGCATCGTAAATTTAATTTGGTACCTTCTTTCCTGTCCATCAGTGCTTCCATAATTTCTCTCCCTCCAAGATCTCCTATAAGATTATCATCTAGATCGATTTCTTGCAATCCTTCAGAATGAGTTATTAATCTAGAACGTAAGAAATAAACGGTTCAGCTTGATAAATACATGTAATAACTCCCTTGACATCATGGATGCACTTGTAAATTCATTGTCATAGAGCAAACGCAGGAAAGCCACAAAATACAAACAAACTAAATACCAACAAATAGCACTATTTCGTGGTATTTGTGTTGCACACTTTTAGTGTGTACTATACTATTTGTTAGCATCAAGTTTTATTTATGGTTTTCCTGCGTTTGTTCTATCAGTCATGACGAGTCGGTTTAGTATTTTCTCGCAAAATTTCTTTCGTTTGCACGAACCCCTGACGGCGCTATTCACCGGATAAATCCATATCCATTTGATAAATTCAATACATTTCGATGTAGTGGATCACCTTTATCATTTGGAAAACCTTACCCAGGCTTTCTGCGACCAGGTAGTCTGCAAACCCGCCGCGACGCAAGCCAGAAACACACACATTCGCACAAATAAACACCTCTAAACAGAAATGAGAGCGCGCGCATCTGCATGATTCAAAAGACACGCGCGTCGTGCGCATTTCTCCATCCGGTAACTGACAAAAATGACTTCGCGCGCAGAGAAGATGTGGCTGTTGCATTCCATGTTTTGCGCGCATAGCCAAGAACTCGCACTCGATAGAATCTATTCTAGAACACTGTCGTGTGGAGCACTATTACGTCACATCGACGTCACATTCTAATTATTCCATTTTTCATAAATGCATTCCATTCATTCTATTCGTTTTTGGAATGCATTCTAATCAAAACTAACTAGGCCACGCGTCCCACTGCGCGCGATCTCCAAAACGGTTTGTCGTTACAATGCGCGTGCTTTTCACACAATTTCAAAAGGTTTTCTGTTCGTATGGCTTTATTTGTCCACGCGCGTGCACTCAACCTTGATTAATATTACGCCGTAATATTTAGCAGTACTTAATCGCTACTAAAAAAACGTTTTTTTAGCAATGACTACGTATTCCAGCAAATGAAATATCATCATTTTCTTATAGTAAAACCAAAATAAACGATCAAATAGATCGTTGCTAGTTGTAGTGATATTTATAGTATTTGGTTAATCAATCATTAATTTTTACAATTTCATTCATAGCTTTCGCTCTTCTCGGGATGACTAGTCTGCGTCACATCCGGAATTTCTCTCGTAAATACCGTATTTACGAGAGAAATTCCGGATGTGACGCAGGCTAGGGATGACAAGCCACGAAACCATTTTAGGTTTGGGTGGTGTACAAAATAGCTGAATCAGCCCTTGATTGTAATCAATTCCTAACTTACGTTCTAAACACTTTCATACACATAATAGGTCCAAGTGTTGATGCACTTCCAAACGCATCTATACCATTGTCTAACAGGTGAAGTTTCTTTATCCATGGACCCACTGGGGGAGGGGGTGGGGGCTCTTTCTTCTTTTTTCCACTTTTCTTTTTCTTGCCTTTTTTACCTTTTTTGCCCGTACCTGATCGTGCTGACTTGGGGCTAAAAGTACAATTAAAAATAAATTACAGCAGGAAAAAAAAAAAAATAAAATAAAAAAAATACCAAAACAGAATTTGACAGACAACAAACAAGTGATAAACAAAGAAATCAACAGCAACAATATACAACAAACAAATCGACAGCAGCAACAAATGCTTTGCCATTGCAATGAATTATGTACACGGTCCAACAGACAAACAACAAATATGTCAACAGATTTGTTGTATTTGATGTAATACCATGTTGTGAATTTCCCTCATGCATATGGATTAGGGAAAATTAGCTCTAAATTTCCCTCATGCATAATTAATAATCTAATCCATATGCATGAGGGAAATTTAGAACTAAATTTCCCTCATGTTATTAATGAAGGGTCGTCCCTCCTAACACAATCATCGGGACATGAGCTGGGTCAAGATGACCTAGTTCGAAAACCATGATTATTTTATTTACAACCCTGTATTCCATATCGTCTCATTTGTTTACACTTGTGGGACTCAACTGTTGCACATTATGCATGCACTGTACTGTTCCAGCAATTTTTACGCATGCTTAGACAATAACAAGATCAATCAGAATTGAAGCGAAAAAGGAATAGATTCGTTTTTTTGGCTGAGTAAGTACATTATAATTATCAAAAATACAATTATGGTTTGAATTAACTAACTAAAAAAAAACGATTATTAAGCTTAATTTAGTCTCTGTGTTGAATACTTCAATCTAAAACTTAATGATATTGTTCTTCTAAAGTATGAACACATTCCATTCCTTGAGATCATGCACAATTATCGAACTTTTAAAATCCCCATTGTTGGTTGTCTATTTGGTTTTCTATAGGTAAGCAAAACACATTAGAGCACCGAGGTAATCAACTGATGAAAGTTACTGGACCAAATACTATATTGTTGCGTTATTCTGCTTTAATTTGTAAATTTATAAGCATTCTACTTCATCATTTTCCTCGGTACTGATCATAGTATTACAGCAAACTAATACCATGGCCTCTTTGGGATATTAGTGATTAAATGTCCCCTCAGCCTCGGGAGGTTTAGTAAAAGTCTTCCACTAAACCTCCCTCGGCTTCGGGGACATTTAATCACTAATATCCCTCGAGTCATGGTATTACTTATAATTATATATACATGTATGAATTCATCTGGCACTCAATTTTTATTATTTTCAAACCCTGATGATTGAGGATATTCTCTGAAATAAAATGAACATGTAGTAGAAACAAACATTGTATTACAAATATGAAATCTATGTACAACAATAAACATTAAGTCAATAGATTTATATCAGTAGCGGATTTAGGGGAGGAGTGCAGGGGGTAGGTGCTCCACCCTGAAATGATTTCACACCTTTGTATTCTTAAACATTTTCCCAAATTATCCTTGGCATTTCATGCTTACTGGGTAGTGCACTCCCCTCCTGAAGATGGTGCACCCCTTCCTGAATCCGCCCCCTGTATATACTTGTTGCATACCTTGCACTCCCAGGTTTTGCACTCTTAGTTGACATTGCAGATGTTGGTCGTGATGCTGACCCCATAGCAGAGGTAACGGGCAATCCTAATGTGTTGTGCGATGGTATTTCTGGCATTTCTTCTAGACCCTGTTTTTTCTCAATCGCTTCCATTTCAGCCTTGTCAGCAAACAAAGTTAGCAACTCGATGACCCCATCACATCCAAGCTTGTTGCCATCAAGGTAAAGATCACTGATAAAGAAAAGTAAGCAGTCAGATGCGCAGATATATCAGTAGGTTTGATTTTGCCACGAGCATATGTATTTTCTCTCACTTATCCATGAATGATTCTAAAAAAATGTACAAATGAATTCCATCAATTAGATAAATGAGCAAAGAATAAATTGATAGGTGAATGTAGAAAGAATGGATATAATGAACAAGAGATCTGACCAATGAATGAATGAAAAAATAAATGAAAAAATGAATGAAAAAATGAATGATTGAATGAATAAATGAATGGATGAAT
Organism: Diadumene lineata; assembly: GCA_918843875.1. Lineage (NCBI taxonomy): Eukaryota > Metazoa > Cnidaria > Anthozoa > Actiniaria > Diadumenidae > Diadumene > Diadumene lineata. The sequence goes on along the minus strand of OU974069.1, from coordinate 10,410,041 downwards.
GAATGAATGAATGGATGGATGGATGGATGGATGGATGGATGGATGGATGGATGGATGGATGGATGGATGGATGGATGGATGAATGAATGAATGAAAGAATGAATGAATGAATGAAAAATGAATGAATGAATGAAAAAATAAATGAATGAATGAAAAAATGAATGAATGAATGAATGAATGAATGGATGGATGGATGGATGGATGGATGAATGAATGAATGAATAAATGGATGGATGAATGAATAAATGAAAGAATGAATGAATGAAAAATGAATGAATGAATGAAAAAATAAATGAATGAATGAAAAAATGAATGAATGAATGAAAAAAATGAATGAATGGATGAATGAATAGATGAGCAAAAGGCACAGATCTATATGTGAATGGATGAACAACAGGCAACACACAATAGCAATGGCTCAAAAAATGCAAAAATTTATTTTTTTATTATATGTTAACTACACGTACATCATAAAGATTTTACCAATCTGATATACAACACACATCTATCAAGCTATACCTTACAGCAGTATTTGATATAGTATCCCCTAAAACCTTTCCACTAACTGGTCCCAACTCACAGTAGTTCAAGCTTAGTTTTAACAATGTTCCATTGGCTCTTAGTCCTTTACATAGCCCAATACAACCTTCATCGCCAAACCTGGAAAAGATACAAATGAATATTTTGTCAACTCTTGAACCTCACAGTTCTTTTTGGGTTGTCAATTATGTGAAGTGAACTTCTGCATTCACCATTTCAATACCCATTTGCAAGGGTGGATCAAGGATTGTGGTTTATTTCCATTCACTTTTTATTCTGCTTTAGTTATTTTTCCAATCCATCACTAAGTGACCCACATATTGCCCTCACATGTCTTTTCTGTCAAACATTGACCCTAGGGAAGTAAGGCTGGGATTTAAATGGAGTGAAGTCGATGACACTGTATTGTCAATCTCTTGTTTTCAGGAGAATTACTAATGATTAACAAACAAAGTCATGTCTTTAACATACAGAACGTTTTTGTTCCTAAAAGCTGGTAAAAACTATCACTTTAAACACTGGTAAAATGAGGGTGGGGTGTCAATTTACTAATGTATAATATTGCTTACTTATTGTAATCCAAAACCAGTGCAGTCAGATTGCTCATTCTGAAACATCTGTCAAACAGAAAAAAAGGAAATAGCACAACGACATTGATAATTAAATGGGAATAATGTTCCACTGAGGTCACCACCTCATTAGGTTAGATGGTTTGAGTGCCCTAGTGATCCTTTGAGCTATGTTGGCTGGAGTCTAGTACTCCTGGTAAGGCCACCCATTCCGAACAGGTCGAAGGATAAGGACCAGACAAAGAGTCATCCCCTGCTCCTCAAGGTTGGGGATTGAGCTGCAGGCCAATAACCCACTCCCATAAAATATATATATTACAGAAACCAGAATAAATATTAATTCACTTAATTTGGGGTATGTTGTTGAGGTCTTATGCACCACTAGGCGTCCAGAAGACAAGTGAATGTGAATATGACATGATCATCTGTGCCATGATTGCTAATTATATATATAAAACTCTTTATTTAAGTAGGGTAGAACTAAATAGTCAGAAAAGACTAATAAACCTGTGGCTCTCAATTATCACAGACTATTCAATTATTAAATATAACAATAAATCATTTCGATATCACATTATAACGTTAATAGACATCCTACCTACTAAACCTCTCAATAGCATAGCTGTTTATAGAGCAGTCCATTAACTCTAAGTAAGTCACCGGATACATCGGCTGTTCTAAGAATGTTGCTAGTGATGCAACATCCTCATGTGCCATTGGTATATCCCATACATACATCTCTTTTGTGTAAACGTAACGGGTGCTTCTAACAGCAGCCAGCAATGGTGGGACTTTGACAGGAAGCTCATCAGGAGGACCAGGGGTTAGAATGAACTGTAGGGATCATTGGAACATCACATGTCAATCTAATGGACAAGTGTATAGACAGTCTAGGGCCAGGTGTAGGAAGCCTGGGTAGGGCTGTCCACCAGGTAAATCTCTATCCAATGGATATATTTTAAAGAAAATATATGTAGTGGATAACTTTATCCATGCAGGCCCCAGAATACAAGTCAAGTCATCAAGATGTGCACATGTAATAAAAAAATGTTAATATATTCTAGCTAACAGGTATGAATACCCCAGGGTAATTGAAAGGTCAGAACCAGATAAATCAATGTTTAACGAAGTAATATTTTTGTCGAAGTAACAAAATTATCATGATGTTGCAACCCTATACATGTGCAATACTAATCCCAGCAACTGATATAAATTACCTTTGCTAGTAGCGTATTATCTTCTCCATACTGATTGAGTAGTTTTCTCACGTCAGGATGAGCATAGCTTTTAGTTTCTTTACACCTTAGTTCATATTGTTGTCTCACTGATTTAAGAAACTCTGCAATGCTCAACAGGCCTTTTAGTCCTTTCTTTTCCTTCTTCTTTTTGCCCTTCTTCTTCCCACCTTTCTTTTTGGCTGGCATATTCAAATATCAGTTAACCACCTAAAAATTAAAACAGCATGTTTTGTGTACTAGCATGGACCTCAGAGGGGGAGGACAGGGACAGATTCAGAGATTTTGAAACTGGCTGAAATGCAGTAAGGGTAGCTAATATTAAAAATAACAAATAATCTACGAAAAAAATGCAGATTTTTCCCTAAAAAGGGGCACTGCGCCCTGGTCCGCCCTTGAATCTCCCCTGTGAGGGACTACTTGTGCTTGTTTTTTTGTTTGTTTGTTTGTTTGTTGTTGTTGTTTTTTTCTTGCATCATGAAAAGATCAATTAAACACACATGAAAACTATGTTGATTAAAATAAACAATGGCCCAATATACATTACATACTATTTCAAAAGGAAAGGAAGATATTTGATAAAAATTTCTCATTTCATTGGAATTTAAAGAAATATAGCTAAATATTAATTTTATTTTGAAAAAAAGTTTAAGAAGCCGCAATCAAATGTTCATTTGAAATTATATCAATTTCCATCTTAATTTAATGCCTTTATTACAATTGATTTTCTGAAAATGCTAAGGCTAAATGAATAAACTGTATGTATTTTTTTGTAAATAACAAATATATAATTTATTTACCTTGAAAACTGTCAACGTTGCTAATGATGACATTGAGTGTGATGAGTTTAATACCGTTCAAAAGCCACTGTTTAATGTTAGAGTTGTGTTCTATCAACATTAGAAGTGATACTCCAATAAAGCAACATTAAAAGCCATAAAAACGAGATACTGCAATATTAGAAGCAATAAAAAAAGCTATAAAATTCGATAATATCTCGTGTTCCAAATTTCCCAAATGCTTGGCAACTGAGCATAAACATTCAATTACTAGAACCTATTTCACCCGCATAAGCTCGGACCGAGCGAGACTGAGTCAGAGATGACACAAAACAAAGATGGCGGATGGTGGCGTTACATCAAAACATTCTAAAACAAAGTGGATTCTTCTCTCGAAAATTAAATCTACTGTTCATGTATTGCTGGAGAACAGAAATTCTAACATTTGGTCAACGTATGGTGGGTTAAATAGAATCATCGATGATTTGGAGAGAATATTTCGCCACAATTTAAAATCGCATAAGGTAAGCTTTCAATTGGTATAAAAATCAAACCTTGGCCTTTGAAGCCCTCTGCCTTCAGCTACCCTTTCAGTTATTTCGATTGTTTAGCAGTTACATAGTATCATTGTGGTTTTGGGTGTCTTGATACTCTTGGTTCTATGTTTCATTTCTATTCTATGCTTTGCTTATGATAAAAATACAATAGATACCATTGAGTTTATAAAAATATATTTACATAGCTTAATTTCTTTAAATTTATTTGACATTTATAAGAGTTTCGAGACTTTGTATGAAACTACACTAAATTTCTATTATTACTACTGTTATTTTTATTTATTTTTTAATTGTGCGAAAAGTCAATCTGTTAATGCGTAAGTAAAAGTTATGAAATCTAGAAAATCATTAGTGCGTTGAATTTGAAGCTATTCTATAATAACGCTGCGTTTATACGAGTAGTACATGTATTACATTAACAAATGCAGATTTTTATTTGTCCTTTGATATTCAATTTTGATTCATCAAATAGTTTTTTTTTTAAATATTTTGATAAGATTGTATTGAATTTTAAATAATAAGTTAGAAAACATTTCAATGCCAGACATTTATTGATTATTCAAATGTTTAGTTTGATTTTGTTTGTAATTTATAGAGTTATAAATGTAGTGATAAGTTAGACACCATAGAATGATAGTAGAGAAAACTGATGTTTTGGACATTAGTCCTTCGTCGGCTGATTTGCAATTTTACAAAACGGCAAGACAGAAGTTTTTAAAATTCTAATTTCATGTCATTTAATCTTTTTCATAATGCAATAACATTGGTAAGCAACCAGAATCGAAAGCATGAAAACTTTGGAAAACAGTTTATAGTTGTTTTTTTTTTTTTTTTTTTTTTTTTGGAGCATGTATAATAATTTACCTATTATATTGTAATTCAATCGGAAGCTCAATGATGGGGCTGATGCGAAGAGAGCTAAGAGGAAGACCAATACTGGAGCTACCAGTACTCAGCTGGCTTTGCCTGTTATCTTTAAGATCTGCGGTTGTGTCTGCCTCTCAAAATTAGTTTAGTAGTCACAGAAGAAAGTGTGCGCAAATTCGATAAGTCATGGACAGTTGTCCCAAGACTGCCTAATATGTTTTAATTTGTCTTTTATATGTCCACAGGATTTTTTTGGCAAACCAATAGATTATGATGTTGTCTTAAAGAATGCTGGCATTCTTGGTGGAAATTACACAGGCAAAATATGGCTGAAAGAGACTTTAACACAGCATACATTCATGTCACAGTTAACATACATCATAGAGAATAAACCACTTATAAAAGAATTTTATCAAGGTATGATTACAAAATAGTGGTATATCCAAACTGGCCATTGTTCCACTTGTCAATGATTGATGATGGTGAATGATGAAAGTATATTGTTCATGTAAAGAAACAGTGGAAAAGATGCATAGTGGCCGATTGGGACTCAAAAGCAAGGATGGGTGGGTATGACGTTTTTCAAAAGGGTGTGACTTCACAAATTTTTCATCTCTAAAAGATACCAAAATTATGAGTTTCAGTGCTATGAATAGATGGGTTCAACCCCTAAAAGATAACAAAAAGTGAGGATTTGTCAAATGTGATATTTTAAACCATAAAATAGACCAAATCACTGATTTTTACTGCCAAAGGAAACAACAGGCATCCCCAATCGTTTACCAATGGATTTCCTTCCGGGGCTAAAAGTATTTTGTCTTGATGTTTGCAATATTAATCATTATTTTGTTATCCTTTAGATACTGCATTTTTAAGAAGTCCTGATTACTGTAAAGCTTTATTAATCTGTATTGAAGCTGTTGAAACCAATAGCCCAGGCATAATCACACAGCTGAACGATATAGTGGTATGCAGATGTATATAATATATTTAATAATTATTACATAATACCTATTCAGCTGACCATCCATTTATTCATTTGTTGATCAATTTCCCCCTTCATTTAAATCCATTCACTTCATGATCTAGAGTCAATTGCAAAATCTTGGCCCTAAAATGTCGTTTCTTCATAATCTTACTGTTTACAGTGAAGACACTCGAACCGTGAACACTTTGTGCTTTTTTGACACTTTTTTCAACATGCATCCTTCGAGTGAATCTATTTGAAAACATATGAATTTTGATAACTCAGTGCATTTGAGTTCAGTCCTACTTTTTCAGAGAATTTGAAGGAGTAGAAAGCACAGAAAATAAAAAGCTAAATAAAGACCAGTGTTCACGGTTCAAGTGCCCTAACTGTAAAATGAAGGTGCTAATGATGTCTATAACAGCTTCCCTCCCCACCCCATCCTATTAATGTTGAGTGCAAAATGCCATGAGCTAGTGTGCACTTCTTTTAACAACATTGCAAAGAGGGGGGTGGGGGTGGGGGTGGGGGTGGGGGTGGAGAATGTTGCACATAAGTTGATTCATAAAAATACACTAAATTATGTCATTGTAGGGTGTCAAGGTAATTGTTCATCAAATGGTTTATTCATTAATCCATTCATTTGTTCAATCGTCTATAGATTGATTCATTACATTTGTCCATTGATTATTTTGTTTGTAATTTATTAATTAATCCTTCCATTTATTAATTCACTCATTCATTCACTATTCATTCATTCATTCAGCCAGTCAGTCAGTCAGCTTGACAGTTAGTCAGTTAGTCAGGCAGTAAGTCAGTCAGCCACTCAGTCAGCCAGCCAGTCAGTCATTCAGTAAGTCATTTGACAGTCAGTAAGTCAGTCAGTTGACAGTCAGTCATTGGACAGTCAGTCAGTAAGTCAGCCAGCCAGTCAGTCAGTCAGTTGGTTAACCAGTCAGTAAGTCAGTCAGCCAGCCAATCATTTGGTCAGTCAGTAAGTCAGTCGGTCATTCAGTCAGTCATTTAGGCAGTAAGTCAGCCAGTGAGTAAGTTAGTCAGTCAATCATTCAGTCAGTCAGTCATTCAATCGACAGTCAGTCAGTCAGTCAGTCAACCCTTCATTCATTCATAATCATCATGTAAAACTTTCTAACCAATTCAGCTATGAGACCAAAGAAATTTTTCTGGTTTAAGAGGAAATGCTTATATTTATTAATGTCTATCTGTGAAAAGGTCCAAAAAGACAGAATATATGGTCAAGATATGGAAAGAGAAAGTTTCCAAGACAATCACATCCCCAAAACAATGGACAATGAGATATCATATGAAACTGAAAAATCTCCCAAAAATATCCAAGAACTCCCTGAAACTGAAAGACCTTTATTAACTACAAACTATAATGGTGAACAAGATGAAAAAACAAGTGATATAAAAGGTTTTATTGCAGTTGAAGAAAGACTGAGTGTTGAGGAAGAAGAATGCTGTGATGGAGTTGATTTGGAAATTGAAGAAACTCCAGTAGCAACAAATGGAGCAAACACTATGACAACACTTAATACTGACTTGTTGAAAAACCATGAAATTCACCTTGCCAAGGAAAAACTACAAATTAAAGAACTAAACCTTACAACCTCTAAAAAGCGCAAGCACAATATTGATCAAGGAACTCTAGCACAAGTTGCACTTACAGCAGTAATGGAAGGTGATGAACGCTGTGCTAGTCCTTCTTCATGCTGGTTTGAAGGAAATTCAACTTGCTCACAGAGAAAACAAAGTACTAGTTTAAGTGATTCTGATTTAAAAGATCTTGAAAACGAAGATGATGTTGACTCAACTTCAAAAATACATGATAAGAAAAGGACTTCACAACATAGCTTAGATTCATTCATGGACTCTAAACTACAAATAAATTGTTTAAATAGTAAACAAACTTCAAATTCACAACACAGTTTAGATTCTATTATTCCTTCAAAGTCAGATTATAAAAGTATGAAAGCTCATGGTCATTCTCGGTCAAGATCAGATGGAACTAGATTGATAAAAAATACTGTAAGACAATATAGTATGAAGGAGATGCCTAGTCATAAAAAGCAACATACTAAGTCCATTACTGAGAACAGTTCTAGGTTGTCATCTTCTCTCCCAGAAAAAGAGAGCTCAGGTTAGTGAAACCAAACACAATTCTATATAATATTTATATTCCAAAAAATGTGAATATTTTTTTATGAACAGAAAGTTTATTTCTCTAGTATATTCTTATCTTTGAATTATGCATGCCAAGAAAACAACTGTTTTTGATAGCTCTATGTACTTATTTTCTTTTTCTTTTGTTAACTTCCCTGTTTGTCCATTCTCTTTGCAGTTGAATTTTACCACAATGATCCATTGTCACCGCATGAAGAAGTAACATCATATGCGTCCATGTTAGCACTACAAGACTTGTCATCGTGTGAACTTGAAAAGGTTAGAAAGATCTTAGTTTGTATACTCCCTCATGCATGCAAATGAGGGAAATTTAGAAGACAAAGAAATCCTTTGTCTTTTACTAAATTTCCCTCTTGCATATTATACCTCGGGAAAATTTGTTAAAGTCCTTCGGCAATTCGGGGAAATTTAATCGTTAATTTCCCTTGTGTCATGGTAGTGCTTATAATAATTATTGTATTTTATTGCATTATTCGTGAAATAAAAAAAGTCAAATCAATTCTCTTTTAAAAAGTGTCATAATAAATTGTAAAATGATTACTACAAGTCTAGATGTTAACTTAAATTATTTAATCTGCATTATGGCGTCATTTTACCACGACTACCAGCATTCTTTTTGAATTCTCTTTCATATTGAAATTCTCAATCCCTTTGGAGATTAACAGATCGATTTGTGCTAATTGTGCTACAAAAGAAAGTAAGCAAAGCATTCTGGTAGTTGTAGTATATCACGGCATAATGCAAATTGCCTATTGATCTATTGGCTACAGCAATCATAAATGAGTTTCAATGTTTTTATTTTATAATTATAATATTAAGAAGTGTGCAAATTATATTTCACAAGAAGTTCATACTGTAGTTTGTAAGTCTTAGTATTCACAATGACAACAAACAAAAAGATTTGTTTGTGCTTTTTACAGAATGCAAATTACATTTTTTCTAAGAAATTATCTTTTTTCTTTATTAGTCCAGTTCTAGTACTTTGAGTTATCCAAAATTTTCTGACATTTTTGTTACAGGAAAATGCTCACTTCAGTATATCAGAAGCATTAATTCAGGCAATAGAACAGGTAAGCCACCAATAGTTATTATCCAGCAGTTATCAATTGAACAAATAGACATGTGACACACCCTTAAGACATTGTGGGCAGTTTGATGCTACTTGTACAATTTTGAGTCATGGTTCATACCACAAAACTAAATAATGTTTATTGAAGGACCCAAACTCAAAACGTCCTTTTTGAGTAAATCACTCAAAAATGGCAATAAATTTGTTTTGCATAGAAGTTTGTTTTTTTGTATATAAAATCACAAAAAAAGACAAAATCATACCAAAATGATTGTGTCTGATAGTTTTATATTCAGCACAAAACAAGTGATTGATGCCATTTTTCTAAAGAAATACTTCTTGAACACACCATTAATCTAACAAAGGACTCACATCCGAAACATCAGTATTACCATGACCACCTTTACAGTGTCCAATTTACCAATATATTTTACAAGTGTTTCTATAGAAACACAGACACAGGCCACGCTAGCAGTACCTTACTAGTTTTTGTCTAGTGTTCTTGAACACACTTCACACATTTTCATTTCTACCATGTAAATCTGCCTGAAAACATTGGTGTGTGGCGTTTTTGTTTTTCAGATGAAATGTGACCAGATAATTGCATCTGAAGATGATGAAGAAGATGATGATGATGAAGAAATACAGCATCTTAAACAAGAAATAGAAAGAAGGCGATTGGAGAAGAAACGGGAAAAACTGCGTCTTGAAGGAGCATTTAGTGATGAGACACCTAAATCAGCTAGCAATCAAAGTTCAACTTCTGATCATAGTACCAGGTCTTCCTCATCTAGTAAGTACAAAGGAATCCAGTCCACATGAGTTCAATACGGTACCAATGATACTTACATTGGTCATTTTAGTGTATCATTTAGTTAATCAGTTGTAAATATAATGATAACTTTTACACCGTAGAATGATACTAGTTTTCATGTATCATGCTACGGTGTAAAAGTTATCATTATATTTACAACTGTTTCTTTAGAAACACCGACGCAGTCCTTGCTAGTTTTTTGTACTGGTTTTTACCTCTACATTTAGTTAATCATTTACTCAGTAACCCAGTTGGGCTTTCTTGCTTGCTTGCTTAGACTCTTCCTTCCTTCATTCAAACATTAGCTCAGTTTGCATGCCTGTACATGATTTTAGAGTGTGACTCTTCTCATCTTGTAGAATCAAGTTGCGTGGATATTGATGACATTGATCCAGACTGGGAACAAATCTCACAAGAACATGTCCACAACCTCTCAAACCTATCAGCCTCTGAGACAACATTAGTCCCAGAAATACACCCAGCTGTTCTTGATGTATCAAGCATGGAATCAAGTGCCTCGCCGCCTCTCTCTGCCGAAGCAGTGGCCAAGAGTTTACTCCAGAAGTTTGCCAACAAAAAGCACCCAGCTGCATCAGAGTTACAGTGGTTGGTTTCAGAGAATGATGTGCCTCAGTCGTTGCTGCCATTACCAAAGGCCTTCTCAGTGGACCCTGAGGAAGGAATAAGAAATGTTGATGATGGACGGAAGACACTACCTGTAAGTATATACTCTTGTATTGTCATAATCAGTGTAATCGCTGTCTTTGTTTACTTAAATGAATTTCTCAAACAACACACATATTCACTCACTCAATCAATCAATCAATCAATCAATCCATCAATTGATTAATTAATCAATAAATCAGTGGGTCAGTCAGAAAAATCATTCTGGGTACTTACAGGACATTCGCCAATATGCTGAAGACACAGACTTTTGAAACGAGTAAAAAGCTTTTCCATTTTTGCATGGAATAGACCATTAAGTAGTTATTGTCTTATTTGTGAGCTTTAATTGGTAGCATTATGTGGGAATGCAATCTATTTTTTTTACCACTCTTTTGTTATTTTTGCTTCAACTGAGACTACAAATCCTGGACATGAAGATCTATTGTATCTGGTTGTTATAGTGCTCATTAAAATTGTTTTAATTTGGTTGTTTGTTTATTTCAGTGTCGTATGCGAGGAAACCTTGAATGGGCTCCACCTAGGTTCCAGATTATTTTCCACATTCCACCACAACCAAGGTAAAAAAAATATTTAATTTCATTTGATTTCACGTTAATGATTACTATGAAGATGTTTTCACTAATTTTCTAAATGCTGTCTTAATGTTTTAGAAGAAGACAGCTCATGGCAGAACAAAACTATCGGTGTGTTGGCTGTGGTATGCAGGTTGATCCAGGTTTGTTCAACTTTCATTTCAAAATTTCAAACTAATTTGTTATTTGATTTTGACAAATACAGTGTGTATATGGCTCCAATTATTATAGAAACTGCTATGACAATGAAAATGGCAATGACAACATTTTATTTACACCGCATAGGGGCAGATCCAGAGGGGGTGCAGGGGGTGTGCAACCCCCTCCTGAGCTCAGACAATCAAAAACAGATTTTTGCTAACATTCTGGAAAAAAGTTTTTTATATGTGACGTCATCCACAAAAGCTGCACCCCCCCCCCCCTTGAAAAAGTCTGGATCCACTCCTGCCACATTTACAAATTAAAATAATATAATTTAGTTAACAATTAGGTGTAAGTTTGCTGTTAAGAAACCCTTATGGATTATACAAGACAGCAAGCTTTTAATTTTATTTACAAAAAGTGTACATTGATAGTGTGCTTTACAAGTAGAATATTATTATTATTATTATTATTATTATTATTATTATTATTATTATTATTATTATTATTATTATTATTATTATTATTATTATGCAGTTTATTACTATCTAGATGCACTTAAAAGACACTCATAGGGCGCGTGAACGTAACCTATAGGTGTGTATCAATTATTTACAAATAAGAGTTATAATAAATTTCTAATACGCTAAAATTATCTACAATATTAATATGCAGATATAAGCTATATATATTAAATAAAAGCTGTAATTAAAATTCTAAAATAAAACTATGTTATAAAAAAAACGTTTAGTTCTTGTTTACGGTTAATAAATTTGACTAGAAGTCCTATTAAAATTATTATACGTCTGTAGTGTTTACATAGAGTTCTTTTTTTTTCCATTATTTTCTTCCTTATTTGTATACTTTTAAATCACTGTTCAATTTATAATTTTAAAAGTTCTAGCAATGTTCAAGGTGCTTGACAATACTGGTTTCTGCATGTTTCTTACTACATTCTTTGTCTTTTCTCCCAACAATTTTCTTAGGTCCTCTTCCATTACCTTTGAACATCCTCCCATCCATGATGATATTATATTGCTGCACTTTATATCCTGGGTGTTGTACTTGTAGCTCCCAACGTAGTGGGCCATATTTTTCTGTCTTTTCTTCATCTTTTTTTCCCTCTATTTTCTATCCACGGGCAGCTAATCTCTAAGACTATGACTTTCTTGCTTTTGTGGTTCACAATTTTGGCATCTATTCTGTTGGATTTTATCTCGTTCTCTTTGCCGTAGGTTGGAATATCCCATAATGCATGTATATCCTCTGTCTTGTATTCTGGTTTTGGTTTTATAGGTGAGTACCACGGTGGGACACTCTCGATAAGTTGTAATTCTCGTAGTAATTCAAAGTATAACACTTTCAGCGCATTATTGTGTCTTGTAAGGTATTTGTTTTGTGCAAGAGCTGAACATCCTGCTAGTACGTGGGCAACACTTTCTTGCTTCTTGTTACAAAGGCGACAGGTGACATTGCTAGACTGTGATGTCTTTGTTTTCTTTACTTGGTATATTCTTGTAGGTAGAAGTTGTTCGTACAACTCGTACATTCCAGCCACAACATACGTAGGGCACGCCGTCCAATCTTTCAGCCAAGCAAAACAATACTTAGTATGCAAAGTGTCATCATCCCACCTCGCTGTGTGGAGTTTCCCTTGCCAAGCTTCTTCCCGTACCGTCTTTAACAGCTGTTCTTCAACTTTTGACTTTAGGAGTCCCTTTGCCTTCGTTGCACTTATTTCCTCTTTGTCATCTTTACACAACGTTGGGTCTGGATAGACCAGTTTTAGCTTTACACCTAGCTCCTCTGCAAATCTTTGTGATTCTGTGATCATCGACTGGTGACCAAGTTTGGCAGCCTGTTCTTCAAACTGTCTGACCACTTCCATGCAGGGATCTTTGTTTGCGTAGAGTTTCATGGTTGCTTTGATCTTTGTTAGCTTATACTCTCCTTCTACCGACTGCAGGCCTCGCCCACCTTTATCTCTAGGAAGATACAAGAGAGCACAGGATGACGCGGGGTGTTTTCCACCATTTGATACAATTATCTTTCGCGCTTCTCGGTCTATCCTCCTCAGCTCTGTCAATGGCCAATGCTGTGTCCACATGGGGTACTTTAGTACTGCTAATGCAAACTGGTTAGACGCTATCACCTTGTTAACATCTGATAGGGGGCTTGACCACACTACTGACAGTCGTTGTAGATATGTCTCTTCGGCACGTTTCAGTGTCTCTTTTTCTTCCTGCCTTACATTCTCGAGAATTCCAAGGAACTTGTTATTATTATTATTATTATTATTATTATTATTATTATTATTATTATTATTATTATTATTATTATTATTATTATTATTATTATTATTATTATTATTATTATTATTATTATTATTATTATTATTATTATTTCATACTGTATCTATTTTTCAGGTTATATGAAGAGATTTCGTTACTGTCATTATCTTGGAAAATATGCCTGTAGTAGTTGTCATAATAATGCTCTAATGATAATACCAGCAAGGGTAATACGACGCTGGGACTTTAAGAAGTATCCTTCAATAATTCTAACTTTTATTTCTTCTGATTTGAATAAGCCAGATTTCATTGGTGTTTTTTAACGTTTTTATTCTAGGCTATCATCACTGTAGCGTACATCGAATTTCAACTCACAACTTGTGCTCAGTCACTTGTTACACACCTATAAATACCAATATTGTATGGATTCACAAAAATTATCTAAGGGATGGACCATTTCATGTTTGATGTCAGGGAAAGATTGGTGGTCTTATGTGTGCTTTCTATTGTTTTTCATGACCATGTACTTCCTTCCATCAATATTATAATTTTCCCAACCCTATATCATTAGCATAGCGATTATCATAGGCTAGTCTGACTTATCAACTTTAACTAAATTACCAGATACGAAGTTTCAAAGTTTGCTTGTGATCTTCTCAACAAGATCCATGCAGATCCTTTGTTTAATATACAAGACCTCAACCGTTCACTCTACGATAAAGTCCGCATTCTAGAAATCATGAAGGTAGGATTTATCCTTTGATGTTGGGAATCCTGTGTATCATGCACTCTTGATACAAGGATCACACAGCGTTTCTCATATACAAAATATGAAATATGCAACATATACAATGTGTTTTTACATAGTGCAGTATACAATGAAATAAGACCGACATTGTAAGTTGTTACTCCAGATTCTGTGCTGGCATTTTGGTGAGAGCAGACCTATGAGATGACAAAAACAACAAAAACAATTACCCAAATGAAAATCCAAAGGAATACTTGGCATTTTTGCATACATTCTCCTTTGGATAACTGCTCTATTGGATTTAATAGATATAAATAAATGTCCAAATTGCTCAACTTCCCCAAGAGGACAAAGGACATCAATAGAAACAGCTGTATTTGTTGAGATTATGCTCAAATTCACCAAGTGGACCAAAGACATCAATGCGATGATATTTTCTTTTCTTGTAGAATCTTCGCAAACAGCTGTATTTCTTGAGATCGTTTGCACAAACTTGTAGAAAATCACAACAGTAAGTATAATATTGTACCGTATAAAAAAGTAGTTGTGGTTTTACTAAATGTCTCAAGTCCACACAAGCAGATCGTAAGGGGATTGTGAATAAGTACATAGAGTAATGTTTGTGCCTTTGATGTCGATTTTAGAACGCTAGCAAAGTTGGTGATAGACCATATACGCGATGATAACAATTCTGTGTTTTTAACTGTAGCTTAACTGACATTTTTCGTGTTTTGTTGTGTTTTACAGTTTACAGCTAGAATTCTCGCATATACCAGATCATCTACTAAGTGAAGAACATCTGTATTCGTTGCAAGATCTGATACAGGTAGATAACACACTGCTAAATATCACCATCAACATCATTTTTTGTCGCTATAATCATCATCAGAAGCATGATTATTTGACACCATGTTTGCAGGTGTAAAGTCGACTCGAAGTATACCGTGAAGTTGACCCACAACCATCATTGTGACCACAACCATCATCATCACCACAACCATCATCATCACCTCCATCATTATCGCCACAACCATTATCATCACCGCCATCATCATCACCTCCATCATCATCGCCACAACCATCATCATCACCGCCATCATCATCACCTCCATCATCATCACCACAACCATCATCATCACCGCCATCATCATCACCTCCATCATCATCGCCACAACCATTATCATCACCGCCATCATCATCACCTCCATCATCATCGCCACAACCATTATCATCACCGCCATCATCATCATCTCCATCATCATCGCCACAACCATCATCATCACCGCCATCATCATCACCTCCATCATTATCATCATCATAATGACCACCATCACCACAATCATTATCATTACCTCCATCATCATCATAACCATCATCATCACCACAACCATCATCATCATCCCCTCCATCATCTCAGTATTACTGTCTGCATCATCATCACCACTTTGAATTCTTACCATTTTTTTTTCACTGCATGTGACGATCATGTATTACAGTTGTCAGCATGGCTGTAATGGCTATGAAGGGTTGGATTCATGTTGGTCAAACCCACTCCCAGCACCAACATCTTTAGTGTTAAATCAATGATGTCAATGACATAATAGTGAAATAAGAAAATTATCACTGAATGCTTTATTCCAGGTGAAAAGCGGCGAACTTCCTACTTATTTCAAAAGTTTGGTATCACAGTGTCTTCAGCATATCGGCGAATGCCCTGTAAGTACCCAACTAATTTTTTGATTGACTGACTGACCCACTGATTTATTGATTTATTAATCGATTAATTACGATTGATTGATTGATTGATTGATTGTGTGAGAGAGAAAGTCAGTGCGCGACTGCATAATTGTTGTATTAGTCTCATTCATTTGTTGTGTTGACGGAATTTGTTTGCGTGGGTTCGATTCCTGCCAAAATCATATGACATTTTTTCACTTGTTCTTTAATTTATTTATTAGTAGTTCCTACTATATAATGTTTCATTTATTTATTGTTTGTTTCGATAGTTATGCCAGGCTAAAGGGTTCATCTGCGAGTACTGTCGAAATGGTGATGACATCATATTCCCTTACGAACTGGATAGAGTTATACAATGTAAAAGTAAGAAATTTTGACCTCAGCCGCATTCGCTGTTATAAGTTGACGGGCTTCCTGTACTTAAAGAAAGATGAGGAACGCCTTTTCATTTCTCGTCGTTTAGGGATAAAAATAGTCCCCCAAACGGCCAGCCGTTACAAAGGAAACCCAAACGAGGAAAAGTGTTATAAAAAAAGCCTCTACTGTAAATCACAATCATTCTGTGATTGTTTTTTTCCATTTTCTCTTCCTCTTCATTCGAAATCTATATACACTGGTATGCAAATACGTATTTATACGACAGCTATTCTTGAATGGTTGTCCAGTTGAAAGAAAATTTAGTCAATAGCAAAGTCATTTGCATATCTCATGTTTTTATTTGTATTTTTTAAGAAATGATGACTCAAAATATACAAAATAACACCACATGCAATTATATAATATGTGCAGCTTTGTACCGTTGTTCTGGACAACCTTTTCAAGAACAGCTGTATGTATCAATTTGTAATTTTACTTTCTCATCTAGATTGCAGAGCATCGTTCCACAAAGATTGTTATGTCGAAGGAAAATGTCCTAAATGTGAACGAATACAAATACGGTTAGTTGATTAGATATTACACAACCATTTTCACGAGCTTGAATCCCCAGGGGAGGGGGTACTCCGGAAGTAAACGATCGGGCATGCCCGTCGTATCTTTTAGGGGAACAAATCAGCTATTTGGTCTCTTTTAGGGTTTAAAAATATGAGATTTGCCAAATCCTGACTTGTTGATATCTTTTAGGGGTTGAACCCAACTATTCACAGTACTGAAACTCATGGTTTTGGTATCTTTTAAAGGTGAATAATTCATGAAGCCACCCCTTTTGAAAAACTTCTGGTATCTTTTATTTATTTTTTTTAATGCCGACGCGCATCCCCGATCGTTTATCCCCGGCCTTGAATCGACACGATTTTTCGGAATTTCTATTGCGACACACTCATAAGCGGTTGAAACAGTTAGTGACAGTACATTGCCTTTGGGTCCATTCACGATTTTTTCGTCGAAAAGCCTTTCCAGAACCTTAAGTAAACTACACATTTTAACATGCAGAAACGAAAGTACCTTCTCGTGAAATTTTGCGAATGTTTGATTTACAGTATCAAGCGGCCATTTTGAATTTATCTCTGAGTATCGAATATTGGCCAAATATGGTGTCAAAATTAGTCTAAATATTTCGGGGCATGCTACTCTTTTCAATTCTCTTATGAGTGTCTGATTCTGTTCTCTTACATGTCGACATTACGTGGGAGAGAGACCACACATGTGAGAAAAATGAGAAAAACAAGGCTATAATAGCTATTCACGCCATATGGTTGGCCATTTTTTGTCCCATCATTTAAATGGTCCTTTTTCTTTGCTACATTTTATGGTGTTTTTAGAAAAGCCTAGACCAATTTATTTTGAAGCTGGTAGACATAACACACATAAACACAAAGTAGTTTGAAGTCTAGAATTGTGCGTAGGAGTCCTTCCAGGAGGAGGTTTTTTAAACTATGTAAGATTTTCCAAAATTTTCACTCCTATATAAAGCATGATTTCCATATAATCGCAAACGATCGAGAACGGTCGCAAACGATCGAAAAAAATCGATTTTGGGGGGAAATCAAAACAAGCGTTTTTGATCGTGATCGCGACCGTGTATGGATCGAAAACGGTCGTAAGATAAAAAAATGTTGGTTTCCGCTTGCGACCGTTCTCGATCGTTCTCGAATAAATTGAAACCAGGCTTTAGGATTCATGTAACGTACTCCCCGGGGGGGAATCCGATGGTAAGCGATCGGGGATTCTCGTCGTATCTTTTAGGGGTAAAAATCAGCGGTTTGGTATCTTTTCGGGTTAAAATAAAAAATTGCCAAATTCTCACTTTTTAGTATTTTTTATTTTTTATTTTTTTTTGGGGGGGGGGGGGTTGAATAGTACTGAAATTCCTGATTTTAGTATCTTTTAGAGTTGAAAAATTTGCAAAACCACGTCCTTTTAAAAAACATCCACCGCCCCTCCCCCCTACCGGGACGCACTCCATCTTCTTGTCTTCATCCACAAAAGACTTGTTTGTCCCATCTGCAAGTTTTGCAGTACGCCCCCATTAAAAAAACACTGTTCCATATGCCTTGCGCGCAATGACCTTTTACTGAATATCTGCCGCGCATTTAATATAAAAAGCTGTGGGCGTAGTTTAAAAAAAGATCGAAAGTTGCTAAAATTCACAGTTGTTTTTTCACTACTTTCTCCTCATGGTTAATGTAGTGCACATTGCGAATCTCGATATGTTGTTTATCGTTACCTACGCCCACCTACATCGAGACAGTATATCACTGTTTATTCCCTAGTGAAATGTAAAAACAATTATTAAGCCAAATTATTGGCAATAAGCCAAGACATTGAGGCCTAACGGCTAATTCATTTTTCGCAAATTATTCATTGCTTCATCTGCTCTGCTTATTCATTCATCTGTCACTAAGTATCTGTTTTTTGGTTAATAGAAAATCTCTAATGGCTGCATCGCTACCGCCAGAAGCTTGAAAGGAAAAAACCGTTGTAGTCACAAGAATGAACCAAAAATCAACAATGCGTTCCTGCCATTAACATTCAATTTCACTTGTTAATTCGTGGAAATTCGAGAAGAAAAATTCTCAAATGAAGTCGAATAGGCGATTTGCATTATAGCGTCATATACTACAACTACCAGAATGCTTTGCTTACTTTCTTTTGTAGCGCAATTAGCACAAATTGTTCTGTTAATCTCCAAAGGGTTTAAGAATTTGAATATGAAAGAGAATTTGCAAAGAATGCTGGTAGTTGTAGTAAAATGACGCCATAACGCAGATCGCCTATTGTCAATGTATTACCTTATCACTGATATTAACACTTGTACATATCAACGTACTTTAAATACGCACGACCTTAATTAACGCGATTCAGAAGGGAAAATGCTTTCAAATGAAGAAAATTAACGCGAAATCGAGCCAAGCACTAGTCTCCCTCGCATCCGTTTCCTGTCTGTTTGAAAAAAATCTCCATCTAAGTAAACTTCAAGTAATATGGTATGCTCACGGTCGATATTGAGGAGCTTTAAATAAAATCATCCTTGACGAGAACCCCGACGAGTTTGCCTAAAGGTACTGTTGTGGTAAAAAATGTGAGTTATAGACCGTAAAAAGAAAAGTGTGCTTACTGACGTTTCGGACGTTAGTCCTCCGATGACGGCAAAGTCGTAAAATCTTTAAAAATCTATAAAATATTCAGCTTTAAAGCAATCGACTTCAAACGTTGAGAATGTACTGTGCAAAAATAAACGTTGAGAACAAGAGGCGATGACGAGGAGTGGCCATAACACTTTAATTGATCTTCTACGGGGGGAGGGGTAAGAACGGATGTACACAGGCTGTTGATTTTCAAGTGTTTCATTGATGCAATGATTCAAACATTTCAGTCAAAAGTGAAAAGAGTGAACACGTTTTGACACAACATGACTCATTACATGTGGTTTTTTTTAACCAAAAGTCGAAAAAAAAACTCGTACTCGTCTCTTTCGTTCTTGTACTTAAATACCTTATTTTGACATAAACTCAAGTTCTCAATTTATCTGAAGAAGTATGAACTCGTTGTCCTTGTCGCTCTTGAACTTGCTAAATCTTTCGTGTGGCATAATAGAAATATTTCGAGCATTTTAAAAAAAATAATTTAAATAATTTTTATACACAAAAATATGGAGAGTGGCTTTCAAAAACTACGAAACAAAATAAATTAAAGTCCCTATAACCCCTGGCCAGCTATTTGAATTAAATTGGATTAAATTACACTGAAAACCATTTTACGGGTTTTCGAAAACCGCTCTAAAATTTTTACAGAAATGAAAAAACAAACAATTGTAAATTTTAAAATTCCAATAAATGTTCAACTGAATAATCTAGAGTATTTTAATGTTACACCAAGAACTAGTGCATGGCAGACTTCCATTCATAGAACTTGGACACGAGGCGTTATGGAAAAGGCAATAAGATTGTTAGAACTGCTTCTTTGTTTATTTACTTGTTTATTACATTGTTTTTGTTTGTCTGTCTGTCTGTTTGTTTGTTTGTTTGTTTGTTTGTTTGTTTGTTTGTTTGTTTGTTTGTTTGTTTGTTTGTTTGTTTGTTCTTGGTTGTTAGTTTGTTTGCTTCCATGTGTGTTGGATTGGTTTTCTTTTTTATCTGCTTGTTTGTTTCATTTCGTTTTGTTTGATTTCGTTTTGTTTGTTAATTTAATTGTATATATATGTTTGCTAGTTTACTTGGCGTTCTTTGGTTGTTCTGAATAAAAGTAAAAATATAGGACTGCGCGCGAGGGAGTCTAGTATGGACTCTGTTTCATAATAACTCGCAAGGTGTCCTGAAGATAAGTACAATTCTGTGACATATAGTGGAGTTTACACAAAAATATTTTTAAAATAAAAGTTTGCACTTGCGCAGACATTCAGAAAAGTCAGAAAATATAGGTTTTATTTCGGGAAACGTTCAGTGAGTGCATAAAAACATTTTTGATGTTATGCTAAAATAGAAGATTTAAAAACATTAAACTAAACAGGAAAACGCAAGGCAAGCTTAGATTGATCTGAATACAAATACAAAGCTTTATTTTGTTCATTTTGGACGTTAATTGTTCGACGGGGGAAATTTAATAGGCTGGAACGGAAGATATGATATTGTTTACTATGTTTTCATAGATGGTTTTCGTTTGATATGGAATTTACATATTGAGAAAAATAAATTACTCAGTATGGAAAGAGCAAACGAAATGAATAACAAACGACAACAGGAAATGTCTTAGTAAAAGGAAGAGCTAGTGAATTGAACTATTGACAACAGCCCACAAAAAGAACTACAGTACAAACGAAATCAAACAAGGCAAGTAAAAGCACACGCACTGATACATAGTTTATTAAGCACCCATTCATTCAATCAATAGGAAATTATAATACTATTAATACAAAACTGTTATATGGTTATTATATATATAGGCAGAATGTACCTAAATCTCCATCAAACAAGATTGGTAACAGACTGGTTGCAATTTATATTGTCTAGTTCTGAATATGAGTTTAAAATTTGATTATAATTTACATCAACAAAACAATTAAATATTTTATAGAAAATACTGTTACGGTACGATACTGTTACGAAAACGACTCAACGATATTTAGGTGTGCTCCAGGATAAAAATGATAAAGATGATCTTGATCACAAAATTGGAAAAAGTATCTCAAAACTGAAAAATGAGACATTTTAAGTCTAAAATAATGTCAATAGTTTATATGGTATTTGTTATAGATAAAAGTAGCTTGTCAGAGGCGGATCCAAGGGAGGAAAGCATGGGGGCCGGTGCCCCCTCTTAATTTTGATTTATTTTTATAGATTATTCTTTTAGTTTTTGATTGGTAATCATTTTTTTTTTTTTTTTTCAAAATTTGTGGAGCCGCCCATGCTTGTGTTGTCAAATGTTTCGTGCGAAAGCCAAATGTCCCAAATTGATTACACATCAACTTTTCAAGTAGTCTGTTGAAGACAAAGAGAAACAGCAGAGTGGAACGGTAATTAGTTACATCGATTTTGAAGGCCATGCAGAATTATATTTGAAAGTTATCTGGGACAGTTCCAGAACAAAAAAGAATTGGATATAGCAACAAAACATGAACTAACTGAGCGAAACAACCAAAAAGGCAAAAAATGTAAGGTGTTCAATGCGCAGATGATTAAAACTCAAAGGTTCTTTTTTTACATGTACTTCAAATTTAGATTTATTCATTCATTCATTCATTCATTCATTCATTCATTCATTCATTCATTCATTCATTCATTCATTCATTCATTCATTCATTCATTCATTCATTCATTCATTCATTCATTCATTCATTCATTCATTCATTTATTTATTTATTTATTTATTTATTTATTTATTTATTTATTTATAAGTTAATTTTATTCACTGATTTAGATTTTTTATTTGTTCTCATGTTTAAGTGTTCCAGAGTTCTGATCTCGAGTAGCTAAAAGGTCCTAAAAGCTCGTTGGTCGTAGGAAGCCTTGTTGATGAGTGTTTTTTTTAGAACTAGACGATTACTAAAGCGGAGTGTACGTGTAGGGCGACGAAGCTTAATCAGTTCTGTTTGGTACTGATCAGACCATTGATTATAACTCAGTACTAGGGTCGATACTAGGGGTGGATCTATGGGAGGGATGCAGGGGTGGGCAACCCCTCCTGAAAGGATTGCGCGTCTTTGTATTTTTAAATATTTTTTCAAAATATCCTCACTATTTCATGCTCACTAGGTACCGCATCACCTCCTGAAGATAGTGCACCCCCTTCTGAAAACAATCCTGATTCTGTTACTGATGCCAAAATCTAACCACTGTATTTGCGTATTGTGCAGTTCGAGTATCAGTTTGGTTTTCTCGAAATGGAGACTTATTTGTCTTACCAGTAATGCATTCATCTCTGTCAAAACTAAGTCACGTCTGATCTAGTTCTATTTTCCTTTTGAAACCAACAAATACCTTTCTGACCTTACGCCTAAAGTCTTTCCTTCTAAACGCGTTTGTGACAGGATTCCAAATCGTGCAGGAATAATTTATCCAATACACAAGCAAAATAAACCATTTTGGAGTGGTTTCCAAGTTTTTGTCTCCTAATCTGGCGTAAAACTTAAGTATTAAAATTGGTGCTAGAGAAAGTAAAAATCCAGAATTGATGATCAAAACATTTTTAGCCATTTGCATTTCACGGGCCTTTTGAAGATAACCCTCCATGATATCCTTAAGTTTTTCCACTTTGTTGTTCTGCCTTTCGTTTTGCAATGTTTCATTAGTAATTTCTGCGACTATTTCTCCCGGTTGGTTAATTGCAATTGAACGTTGATGTCGTTTAACAAGCAGAAACATTTTAATGCTAGTTTTTATTATGCAGACGACCGGAACAATCAAAAACAAGAGAACAAGAATGGAGCCAATGATTTGTACTTCAGTGTTTTCTACATCTAACACTTTCTCTTCGCTCACGCAACCGTACATCGTCGTCAAATGAAGAAACTTTGTTTTTCCTAAAGCTAAAGGCAAACTAGCGAGTATAGGAAATATGTTCAACACGAATATAACAATCAGTAATCTTTGTGTTGTAATTAGTTGGTTGTGGTTCAGACAGTGTTTGATTAACTTGAATCGTTCCCTTGTTGCAGCGCACAATGTCAACGCTGTTCCAAAGTACCAAACTCGGCAAAAATATGCCGATAAACGACAATGATCTTGACTGAAAATAATCTCTCCATGTATCAATGTCGCCACTGTGTAGAAGTTGACTAAAACATTCAGTAAAATATCGCGAGAACTTTGAGTGACCAGTAAAAAATGATAATAATCAAGACTTTCGACCTTCTTGAAGTAGATGAATACGATGACTAACACATTGGCTGGGATGGAGATGACTGATATGATAGCAAACCAGAACGCTGCAAACGTTTCTACAAACATGATCATCAACTGTTCACTGTTTATATCCGAATGACAGTCCTTAAGGAGATATACTCTGTAATAAACTGAACATATAGAGAGTTTTTATACTATGACGTCATTATTAAACACCTGGTTGCCGGAGTTCTTGTTGTTGACACACAATTATGTGTTGATAATTCAAATTTCAAAAAATTTCTTCAGGAAAATGTAACATTTATTATGTGCTGGCTCATTAGCGTTATGGAGAGGGATGGGTGGTTCACAACACATTATAAAACAAATATCCTTCGCTATTTCTCACTAGCCTCTTCAATCTATAGAAACGAACACTTTCCTTCGCGAGCTAGCTTAGGTCCGTCCAATTTTCAAAGCAGGTGAGGGATTATCCTACTGATAACTGATGAACCGCCAGACCAGCTGCTGCCATTGTCTTTCAATTGACAAATCAAAAACAGTTTTTGATGCCAGATTCTGAGCAAAACCGACTTGGGGTGTTCAGAAAACATTCGAGAAGCTGGAAAGCACTCCGCGTAACGCGCAAAATCAAATTCAAAGTAAATTCTCCCTCCCTAAAGTCTTTTTTTTTATCCATGGTTACATTTAATTCATACTAGCCAATACTTGCGCGCGGTAAAATAAAATCTGGCGCTCGTACGCACTGAAAGGACGACAGTGTGTTTTGATACTCTCAACAAAAATTGTTTTCGACTAATCGCAGCGCGCGTATTATCCCAATTAATTTATAAAACGTTGTGTTATCTTGATAATATCTTAGATGTCCAGCAGCCAGGATTCAGAGCCATCGCTTCCACACTTACAGCTCAACGGTGCTGTATTCCTTGACCTCCAGAACGTCTTTGCACTCCGAATGTACGCCGACCACATAACACACAATTTCTGCTAACTACCTATTCTCCATGATCAAATTACTATTCAGACACATCAATTCATTTTATGTGCACATGAACTAAAATTACAACACATGTTAATTTCTTCAAGACAGAATATTGATGTGATCAAGTGACATCAATCTCTCTATAACGAACTTCCTCTTAAAAAGTGCCACAAAACAAATGATTTATGATTAACCAACACTTAACATGAAAAATTCGATATCAAACTGGAACTCTATAGCTAGACTTTAATTCAAAATCCTTCGCCTCGCTCCACGCGCGCCTTAAAAAATAGAGGAAGCCCACTCGAATTTTCCGCAGGAATATACGCGCGCTCTCTTGTTGGGCTTCCTGTGTTTTCAACGGGCGTGAGTTTTAATGAGATTAAATTAAATTAATTATGACCCATAAATCCTCTCCAAAATTCCCTGTGAATATCCATAGATAATATCTTTGGAATATCAGAGAGGTCGACTTCGGCAAGTCTAATCTATAGCTAACGAAGTAAATACAGGGCTATATGTTATGTTATGATATATTTTTAAAAAAAGACCATCTAAAAAGTAAAGTTTAAGATATTCACAAGGATATTCAACTGCCAAAGATCAAAAAAGTGTAGTACAAATGCACTGTCTCAAAAACAGTCTTTTTTATCATCTTGGTGTGCTATAGTCCATCAATTCCATCGAAACCCTTTTTCCATGAAAAAATTGGGCATTTTTGGTCATTTTCGTGGGCTATAGTCCATGCAATTTGCTCGAAAAACGCACCTTTTTGTTCATTTTGGTGGGCTATAGTCCATGCATTTTGGTCGAAAAACGTACATTTTTGATCATTTTGGTGGTCTATAGTCCATGCATTTTGGTCGAAAAACGCACATTTTTGGTTATTTTGGTTGACTATAGTCCATGCATTTTGATCGAAATCCCACATTTTTGGTGTTTTGGGAGGCTATAGTCTATGCATTTTGGTCGAAAAACGCACATTTTTGTGCATTTTCGTGGGCTATAGTCCATGCATTTTGGTCGAAAAAAGCACATTTTTGGTCATTTTGGTGGGAAGGAAGGAAGGAATAAACTTTATTTAAATACACGGTTAAAAACATCAGTCAAAAGCTAAAAATTACATATACTATAAGATTATTGTATAAAAAAGCTTGTTACTGTTTTTCAGTTTGCCGTGTGAAATGCTTGTTAATCTCTTTTCGAAATGCTTGGATGGAGCTCGTGTTTCTAATATCAACTGGTAGCTCATTCCATAGCTTCGCTGCACTATAGCTGAAACTTCGTTTCAGGTATTCTGTGTTTGGCTTTGGAAGTGACAACTTATTGTCAATTTTTCGTAAATGGTAGGTGGAGTGATATTTTGTGAATAGCTCCGCTAGATACCCTGGAGCGCGGTTATTCATGATTTTGAACATTAAGAGTGCCTTTTGTTTCATGCGGCGGACATCTAGCTTGTCCCAATTTATCTTGTCAAGGACTGTACTGGACCTTATATCGTAACTTGTCCGGGTGATAGCCCTTGCAGCTCTATTATGTAATTTTTGTAGTTTATCACTAAGTGTTTGACTTAGACCGTCCCACACAGTGCTACAGTAGTCAAAGTGTGGGAGTATAAGCGCTTCGTAAATTTGAATTGCGCTGTCTTGAGATATAAAGGAACGTACACGTTTGAGAGCTCCTATAGCCGACGCTATTTTCTTAGAGATTTCTCCAACGTGCTCGCCCCAATTAAGGTTGTTATCTACATGGACACCTAATGACTTTGCCTTATCTACTTGCTTGATTATATCGTTATTAAGATTGATATTTATATTTTCGTTATTGTGTGCAGTAAGTTTCTGACGCGATCCTATTATCATAAACTCGGTCTTTGCTGTATTTAAGCTTAATTTATTTGCAAGAAGCCAGAAATGAATATTGCAAAGCTCATCATTAACGACCTTTTCCAATGCGGTTATTGAATCCGCTGCCAATGTGATGTTCGTATCGTCTGCAAACATCCTCGGAGATGCAATTGATAGACAATTTGGCAGATCGTTTATATATATCAAAAAGAGAAGTGGACCGAGGTTACTTCCTTGTGGTACGCCATATCTTACAGCACTAGGGTTCGATAGGTTTCCGTTCACAGTACAGCATTGCGTACGGTCACTTAAATACGACTTGAACCATTTAAGTGACTGCGTGTCAATACCGTACTTTGAAAGCTTCATTAAAAGAATTCCGTGGTCTATGGAATCAAACGCTTTTTTGAGATCAATGAAGATAACACCGTTTACCATGCCCCTATCAATATTAAATGACCAATCGTTTGTTGTTTCTAAAAGAGCAGTTACTGTGCTGTGCAATGAGCGGAAACCTGATTGACAGTTCGTAAGAAGTTTGTTTTCACTAAGATAGCTATATAGTTGTTCGTAAATGAGTTTTTCATATATTTTAGAAATGGTCGAGATTACAGATATTGGCCTGTAATTCCCAGGATCACTTTTTTCTCCTTTCTTAAAAATAGGAGTAACCTTGGCTTGTTTCCATTCCGTTGGAAAAATACCTGTTTTAATAGAGCGGTGGAAAATAGATGTTAATGATGGAGCTATAACTTCTGCTGATATTTTAAGTAATCGATTCGGAATATTGTCCAGGCCGACTGCTTTTCTTTCATCCAAGCTACTTAATAATTTTATAACATTTTCAGTGCTTGGTAACTGAATGTGGAAAACTTTGTCCGTGTTAGCTATGTAAGACTCTGGTTGGATTGAGCTTTGCTCTAAGGAATCAGCCAGGGTCTCGCCTATTTTTGTGAAATAATCGTTAAATGTTTTAGCTATCTCAGTTGGCGAGATAATACTCTCGCTATCTATTTTAAGCTCTGACACAGTATGAGATTTGTTTGTTTTCCCTGAAAGCTCATTAAGTAGCTTCCAAGTTTCTCTTGGATTAGATTTATTCTTTTCCAAGTTTTCTGTGTAGTAGCTCTTTTTTGCTTGTCTGATAGCATTAGTCGTTAAATTTCTGGCTTTCTTGTATTTGGTCCAAAGATCATTATCATTCGTGGAAATTGCTTTCCTTTTCAGATAATCTCTTTGTCGTATATTTTGAATGATTTCTTTTGAAAGCCATGGTGATTTTTTCCCTCTTACTCGCTTTGTTATAAGTGGGACGTGGGTGTCAACACAATGGAAGAATAATGTTTTCCATTGTTCCCACATGCTATTAGGGTCGTTACTCGAGTTATTTATATATGTCCAAGGCATTTGAGCGAGGTCCCTAAGGAATTCATGTTGATTGAAATCTTTAAAATTTCGTATTCTTAAAATGCGACTTTTTGGATTCTCGTATTTAGCCTTGCGTGTCATATACACCAGTGAATTGTCGCTAATACCTATATGATGTACTCCATATTTGGAGATTTTATCGGGCGTATTTGTCACGCACAAGTCAATAAGAGATTTGGACTTCGAAGTTATCCTAGTTGGCTCATTTATAAGCTGTGAAAGGCCAAAAACATCAAAAATGTTGGTTAATGAGCTTGATTTTGGGGGGTCTAAGAAATCGCAGTTAATATCCCCAAGTAAATAAAAGTCAAAATTCGTTCTATCAATCATATCGATTATATTTTCAAATGCCTTAAACAGATCGAGAGATGAGTTTGGTGGACGATACCACGTACTAACTAGATAAGGTCTTGATTCTGGTTTTGTGATTTCGATCGTTAACATTTCAAGAAGATCATCGCTAATATCAGATCTTATTTTCCAATTAATGTTTGTTCTTACATAGAAACAAATCCCGCCTCCATAACGACCGTTAGTAGGACGATCCCTACGAACGACATCAAAACCGGGTATCATGATTTCATTATTAGCTACAAGCGAATCAATTTTGGTTTCATTGATAGCTAGGAGATCAATTTTGGATGATGTAAGGAACAATTTCAGCTCATCTATGTGAGCAAGTAAACCATTGATATTTAGTGAAGCCATCACAAGACCACGACCAAACATGTTAGGCATTGGCAAATTATCTATATATGTGTTGTCAACATCAATATTTTCGTCATTAGATAAATTTTCGTTATTGCATTTCGCACGGCAAATATTACCCTATTTATCTCTTAAATGTTTAATAAAATTGGTTGCGAGCAATTTTGTACCTGTTTTGTTGAGATGGAGACCGCTTCTATTCAGGTGATCATTGCTATTTATGTTCTCATGATGAATAAATGACAATCCATTATCTTCACATGATTTCTTAAGTAATTCGTTAACCTTACTTGCCTTTCTATTCAAGTCCAGGTTGTCTGACCTTTCAATGATAGAAGAAATCGCAACTTTCTCACAGCTTGTCTGCGCGTGTTTACCAAGTTCTATGATTTCATCAGCACAGGATTTAGGGTCAGCATGATCTCTTAAGCTGTTCGTTCCCACATGGATGATGATTTCTTGGGGCTTATGTTTAAGAACAGGTTTGATGTGATGCTTCATATCGTCTGTTGTGCTGCCCGGGAAAGTATATACTTTGACTTTTTGGTTTCTTGCCATTTTCCTACCATTGAGGTGCTTAATCATGGAGTCTCCTACTATAGCGATTTCTTTGTTATTTTCTTTGTTATTTTCTTTGGGCTTGTTGTTCTTGGTATTCTTCTTTTGTTTGGCTTTTTCTTTTTCTTTTGTTGTGATGGTTGAAGTACTCTCATTATTTGCATTAACTTGAATAACTTTCTTTTGTGCCTCGTTATTTCGTTTAGCCATACTATGTAAATTTACAGTAGTAGGAGCTAATAATTCTTGCTCGATATCCTTGTCTTCTTTCCTTGGAACGGTCTTCGAGTCCCATAGAATGTCAAATGACTTGATTAAATGGTCTTTTTCTCGTTTAAGCTGTAGAATTTCTTCTGTCATGTTTACAATTTTTTCTTTGAGGTGTTTGTTTTCATTGATTAAATCGGTGCTCGCTGGTTGTTTCAGTGCTTCTAACTGAGATTTAAGTCCCTCTATAGCTATATTGAACTCATCTCTAGTGATAAATGGATTATTTTCTGGTGTAGGTTGTTGGGTGGAACGCATATCATCTTCGGTACTTGTCACACCGTTGAATGTTGAGAATTCATCAAAATCGTTGTAATCGTTGTTATCGGGAATATCATGTTCGTTGTAATCGTTGTTTTCGGGAATATCATGATTAAACGATCCTTGTACTGGCAAAACACCATCAGGCTCGTATTCGTCGACTAGAGTACCAAGTTTTTCTTTGTACAAACCGTCCTTCGGCCCTTGAATAGTTAGAGTTTTCGTGGTGTGATAGAAATTCATCGACACTTCACTGCATTTGAAGAGCTCATATCCACCACTAAATTTAACCAAGCACCATTCACCAGTTAATTTAAGGACTTGTTTCACAAATATCTTCAAGTTATCTACGCTTCAAGTCCATTTGAACTTATATTTGGACCCTTCTACA
Organism: Diadumene lineata; assembly: GCA_918843875.1. Lineage (NCBI taxonomy): Eukaryota > Metazoa > Cnidaria > Anthozoa > Actiniaria > Diadumenidae > Diadumene > Diadumene lineata. Next base: position 10,380,043 of record OU974069.1, on the reverse strand, counting down.
GAGTAAGATATAAATTTGTCCATGCATTTTGGTCGAAAAACGCACATTTTTGGTCATTTTGGTGGGCTATAGTCCATGCATTTTGGTCGAAAAATGCACATTTTTGGTCATTTTGGTTGACTATAGTAAATGCATTTTGATCGAAATCCCACATTTTTGGTGTTTTGGGAGGCTATAGTCTATGTATTTTGGTCGAAAAACGCACATTTTTGGGCATTTTCGTGGGCTATAGTCCATGCATTTTGTTCGAAAAAAGCACATTTTTGGTTATTTTGGTGGGCTAAAGTCGATGCATTTTGGTCGAAAATCGCACATTTTTGGTCATTTTGGTGGGCTATAGTCCATGCATTTTGGTGGAAAAACGGACATTTTTGGTCATTTTGTTGGGCTATAGTCCATGCATTTTGGTCGAAAAACGCACATTTTTGGTCATTTTGGTGGGCTATAGTCCATGTATTTTGATGAAAAACGGACAATTTTGGTCATTTTGTTGGGCTATAGTCCATGCATTTTGGTCGAAAAACGCAAATTTTTGGTCATTTTGGTGGGCTATAGTCCATGCATTTTGGTGGAAAAACGCACATTTTTGGTCATTTTGGTGGGCTATAGTCCATGCATTTTGCTCGAAAAACGCACATTTTTGGTCATTTTGGCGGGCTATAGTCCATGCATTTTGGTCGAAAAACGTACATTTTTGGTCATTTTGGTTGACTA